>VDFB02058242.1:60196819-60395150 GCA_007258455.2 Sequoia sempervirens
ATACATATCATCAAATCAGGAGAGATCTATTTTGGGAAGGCTAAAAGGATATGTTCAAAAATTTGTAGTAGAACATCCAATTTTTCAAATAAATAAAGTGGAGACAATTAAGAAACTTGATCTCTTACAACCCGTAGTTATTCCTAGTCATTTTTGGGACCTACTAATTGTTGGGAAGAGGTCTCCATGGACTTCATCATAGGGCTTTGAAGATCTAAAGGTAAGATATTTGCATAAGAGATGTGCATAGAGAAGATTATATTGAAGATAAAGTTGAAGAAAAATTTGAAGGGGAAGAAAAAGAACCAATAGGCCCTGGAGAAATCAGATTGTTGAAAGCTATTGCAAAAATTGGAAAAAGGCCTAAGATGGAGGTTTCAAACTTTATTGGAAGATTGAATCCATAAGAGTTGATAGATTGGATTAATGATATGGAGGAATTCTTTGAGTTTGAAGAGATTGAAGACCCTCACAAGGTGAGGTTCGCAAAAACTAAACTAAAAGGGAATATGCTAGGATTTGGTGGAAGAAAATACAACTTGAAAGAGGAAGAATAGGAAAGGACAAGATATTCAAATGGGATAGAATGGTAGAGAAGATGAAGAGACAATTCATTATTGTATACTATAAGTTGGACCTGCTCAAAAAGATACAAAATTTGAGACAAGGAACAAGAACTATGAAGGAGTACATAGAAGAATTCCATAAGATTCTAATTAGAACTGGACATTCTGAAGCAAACAAGTAAAAGGTATAGCTCGTTACATTAATGGGTTAAAGATAAGCATACAAGAGGGTTGGAATTAATGAGAATATACACCATGTAGGATGCATGCTAGTTTGCATTAAAAGTGGGAGAAAGATTGAATAGGAAATTTGATAATAAGCAAAGAGGAAAGAGTAAAATTAATGTGCAAAAAATTGAGGATAGAAATCAGATTGGAGATACTAAGGGCAGCAAGGATGAAAGAGGTGAGAGTTAAAATTAGCCCCATGATCAAAATTTTAGAGGAAAAGGAAGATTGGCTAGAGGATCATGAAGAGAAAATTATAAAATAACTTGTTTTAGATGTGGACATAGATCTTATAAATGTTGAAAACTAGAAAGGATGAATAGGAGGGCTAAAAGTAATGAAAGGGAAACAAATGTGAATGAGGAGGATGCTAACTCTTCACACTCCAAAGAGGTAGAGGATGGAGAAGTACTTGTTTCAAGAAGAGTCCTGATGAATGAAGGAAAAGAACCAAATCAAAGGAAGAGCTTGTTCAAAACAAGATGTAAGCATGAAGGTAAGTTTGTAATGTTATTATTGATGGTGGTAGTACTGGCAATCTTGTTTATGAGGAAATGGTAAACAAGTCATAGTTGGAAAGAAGACACATGCACCCATATCAGATTGCTTGGTTGCAAGATGATCATAAAGTTATGGTAAATGAACAATGCCTAGTAAAATTTAAGATAGGTGATTATCATGGTGAAGTTTTATGTGATATAATGTCTATGAATGTTTGTCACTTGTTGGGAAGTCCATGGAAATTTGACAAGTGTGCAGTACATGATCGGTATGCCAATACATACTCCTTGATGAAGGATGAAATCAAACACAAGTTGAAGCCCTTGAGTAAGGAAGAAGGAAAGGTATGCAATAAAACTAAAATTTGTTTGGTTAATGGAGTTAAACAGTTGGTAGAAGAGGATGGGGATGAAGATTTTGATTTTCTGATGCAAGTTGTAGCAATATGGATTCCACTCAAGAAGGGTAAAGTGAAGGTTTCAAAGGAGAAAGAGAAGATAAAATATGATTTTTGTGAGAATGTAGTCAACTCTAATTTACTTGAGCATGATAATACTAGTGTGGGAGAAGATATTGCAACAATGAGTATATTGTTGAATGAAGGTACTACATTTGTAATTTAGGAAGAAGGTGAGAAAGTGGATGTTGATTTGTTTGGTGAGCTTCCCTTTGCATTAGTTGATTTCTCATGTGGTGAAGAGACTTGTATGGATGATAGTTTATTGTGGATTGTGGGATGGAAAGGAAGAATATTTTGATAGTGCTATTGACATTGAAATGGATGCAAAGGAGAAGGATGAAAAGGAGGAGTATTTTTATTGTGTTACTACATTGAATTTGCAGCAAAAAAATAATTTTCAAGAGATAAAGGAAAGGAGGAACACATGGAACAAATAGAGACTAAAAATGAATTGGTTTTTGTAGCTATAAAAAAGAGAGCGGAAATGGATGAGTTTCCTTATTTTATTGATAAAGAGAAAATTGATTATTATTGCTTGAACCAACATTTCATAGTGTAGATTGGTGGGAATTGGAATTTTTGAAAAGAGGAAGGAAGAGAGAAGGAATGAAAGATGAAAGGGGCATCAAGTTACAAGGACTGGTGAGAAAGAAGGTTCAGGTGAATAAGGCTGGAAGATGGATTCAGAATCATCATCATATCTACAAATGTTTGAGTCGCACTCATGAAATATTTCTTTTCTACCGTGGGTGTTTGATGTAGGAGCATCTATGGATTTTTGAATAAATTAATTTTGGCTTGAACTCCATGATGAGGGGACAAATATTATTGAATAATTAAAATTTTTAATAAAATATCCGTTGCTCAATTGACAAATTGACTTGTGGGAGAAAAAAGTAAAATAAAGTAACTTTAAAGCATTTAATTATTAAATCTTTGAAAAGCATTATGGGGGTGTTGGGATTAAGATGTGGAGTTTTAAAACACTTAGATCATGATTCCTAATTAATAGGGGTTGTGGAAGTAGGCACCCAAACCTTTTTTTCTCCTACTTTTTTGAGAGTCAAAAAAATAAGATTTGAAAATTGAAAAAGCCTATCTTGGAGAGGTTTTTGTGAGTGGGATTTAATAAGTTTTAATTATTTTTTTGAAGTCTAATTTTTGCAACTACAATAATAGGTGTGCCATATTGGAGAAGGAAAAATATTTAACAAATGAAATTAATTCCTTGAGAGAGTGGTGGAGAATCAAAATTTTATGAAACAATGAAAGAGTTTTGAGAGAATTTTTGGAAGGGGAAGGGAAGAGGGCATATCTTTCTCTAGATAACCACTTTTGGTGTGTTGATTGTAGGTTTGGACTGATTCATAATAGTCCTTGAAGGTTTCAAACAACAGAGATGAAGATTTAGAAGTTGCAGGTGGTGTTTTAATGCTGGGAGATGAATTTCGTTTGCAAAATCTCATATAACTAAGCATAATAATGTATTTGAATGTTTTCACTTGCATATGTGACACTTGTAGGCAGATTATTTGTTGCATATTAATCTTTTTATAACTGTAATTCAATTGTAATTAGATTTATTTAAATAAGAAAATTAATGGTTTCATGTGCAATCATTTTTTTGTGTTTAATTTACAATTTATCTTTTCTGTATTTACAATTGTTGTGATGAATTTTGAGATGGTTTGGGAGTAGATATTCCTCTCTACAATAATTACAAAATATAAAACACTTAACTCTAGAAAGAACAACCTAAACACACATGAATACAAACCATTCCATTTTTTTATATCAATATTTTTTCTCAATTACAATATGTATTCTACCTTTTCTTTTCAATCAAATTAATAAAGTTATTAGAATTAAAATGTTGTACTTTTCCATTAAGTTTGTTGAATGTCAAGATAAATTAAAAATTGGACGTCCAAAATAATAAATAAGATGACTAAAAAATCCAAAATTAATTTTTGAATGAATAAACCTTATCAAAATTTTGAAGGCTAAAAAAGAGCTCATCCTAAGAATGATCAATCTATCAAAAAAAACCCATGTTTTAACTTATTTATGTGTCTATGTCTTAGCTAAAAACTAGCTATTGAGAAGGAGCCTAATAAAATTCATTAGGTAGAGTTTACATCTATGTTATTAGAAAAATATGGTTTTACATTCGAGTAATATTAATCAAACAATAAAAAGTAAATTTTAGTCTTGAAGAGAATTTCAAATGACACATGTTAAATTAGATAGGGAGATGGTTGACTAAATCCTTTAGTTGGGAGTGGTAAATTAAGTAGTACTTGTTTTCAAAATATATTTAATGGTTAGTTATTTGATATTATGACAAATTTAATTTTATATGAAATAAATACAAAGGATAATTTATTCACCTAATTGAGAAAGAGAGACGGATATGTGTGACAATGGAGAAAATATGAATTGGTGAAGAAGCTCCCTATCAAAGTGACTGATTTGTATTGGACCATAACTTCATTAGCAAAAAATATTTACTTTTAGTGTCATGTGAGTTGATGTGTCAATCAAAAAAATGTTAATTGAAGTGCACATGTAAAAATATACAATTAAGGAAACCAACAAGTTTAGTGAAATCTAGTGTAAATGTGTATAGTATAATTTTTGGTTTGTACAACTACTCACATGACACTAGGAATAAATCAATATAGCTTGTACATCAGGCATACTAACCACCTAGCACATACAAAGTATCATGTATAACGTAGTAAAAAATAAGAGAATCTCATTTTTTTGTGAAATTATCAAAATTTTATCATGAAAGGATTGCAAAATTAATAAAATAGGTATTGGTTTCAAACTTGGAAAACAACATGTCATAGATAAGGATAATAGCACAACCAAATGTTATACTAAAGGGTAATTTAATAATAAAAACATAACATGATTTAAGTGTAATTATCTTTTATTTTAAGGGTTTATATTTTAAAGTAACATTTATTCTTCAATTTCATCATCTATTTACAATACATAAATACTTCCCTAAGATAGACCACCAAGTTTACAAACACTATTGAGGTTATGGATAAGCTACACCAATCACAAATCATAAACTATGTCTCCATCTAAAGAAATAAAACTTAGAAAACCAAAATAAACAAAGCAATTTAAGTACATGAACTTTGCTTCTCTCTTTTTTGTAAACACCAAATTTGAGGCCCAATGTCACTTGGTTATAAGAAACCATGATAAAAAATGAAAGGAAGGAGAATACAAGTGATTTACACTTCGCAGCATAAGGCCACCAAGTCATGTTTGATAGTCTTGTTCTTGTCATAGGATTGAGGTTTGTTTGCAACTCAACCTACATTTGGAAGCCACAATGCACCCCTTGTAAACCTATTTTTTTATACAATTTCTAAGTGGAAAATTGCACTAAAATTTAATTTCATAGCATAAATAATCCAAAAAACAAGTGGAAATTTAATAGTAACGACAATTATGACTTAGATTTGTAACATGTATTATAAATTTTAGGTAATTGGGCATCAATCACACATTATTTACTGTGATTAAATTATTGATGTAAAAGTTTAGTTAAATAATGGTTAAAGACTTGATTTCAATAGTCTTGAATTAAGTTTTGTTAAAACTACGATGATTTAATGTCTCTTATTGTTTGTCCTCATTGCTGAAAATTGAGGCCCCAATTTGAGCTCTTTACCAATTGGAGAAGTTTTGCCACTAAAACAAGCTATGTTCAAATGATGAGAGAGACCAACACTTATTAGGTTGTAGGTCACTTTGTGACTAAAAAATAGTTCCAAACCTTTCAAAGGTATGAGTATTGGCTGAAGCGATAAGTAGATCTTTCAAAATTCACATACAATTTTACTATGTAGGGTAAATAAGTCTAATGATTGGAAGTTGAAAATGTATGAATCTTTATTGGTTCTTTCAAGCCATGAAGATAGTTATCTCCATGGATTTACTAGGAGCATTACCCTTGTTAGAAAGAGGGCATAGCTATTTATTTTCTATTACAATTTGGTTTAACAAATTATGTGTTCACATACCCTAAAAAGACTCTCAAAAGCAAGTGAAGCAATTGAATTACTTTTTACTTACATTTGCATACATTTTGGTTTTCTAAGCTTTATTGTTTTAGATGGAAAGTCATGATTTGTGAGAATATTTTGGAATACATTACAAGAGAAGATAGATAATTATTTCAACAAATATTCTTCTTTCCATTTAACTATTGAGAGGCTACAATTAGAAGCATCCTAAAAAGTGGTACATTTGGAGTGTGAAATTTTGGCATATATTTCAACATTTTTACTATAGAACCTTGTTGAAATATGTTTTGATTAATTACCTCTAAGCTCCTTCAATGTTGTGACAAGACAACTACACAAGATTCAAGATTAAGCAAGCTTAGATCTATCCACAAAGCTGAAAGGTTCATTGAGAATATTTGATGTAAATACATCTCTATGTGCAAAGGAGGTTCAAGAGTCACAAGAAATTACAAAGCATGAATCAACAAAATTGTGTTGAGAACACGTTCCTAGTTGGGAACAATTTATGGTTGTAGTAGAGCAAGAAAAAAATCAAAGGAGAAGCTAAGAAGTTGAAGCTATTATAGGATGACCATTCAAGATCATTGATGTTGGAGTAAATAGGTCATCACTTGATAATTAATTAATCATTAGTTTATTATTAGACACCAATTTTACTTTAATTACTTAAGCTAAACATAGGAATTATTTTTATTATTGAATTGAACTATATATAGGACATGTATCATTAAATTAGATGATGAAATTTGTTTCAATCTAATCAAACCCTCATCCAGGGTTTACTCTTACGATTTTATAAGCATTCACCTTTCATAGTAATCACTTATTTAGATCATTGCATCAATACAATTTCTAAGGTTGTTGAGCACATCATATTGTTTTGATCTCTTGTTTGTGATAAAATAATTGTTTGCAGGTGACTTCTAGGAGATATGGGGTTAGATCATCAACTCTAACATGGTATTAGAGCTCTCGAGATCTGCAACCTTCTATTCAAAATTTGATGGATCCAACTTTGAGAAAAAAATTGGTGCATCCTAGAGAAAAATAGACCTCGCCATTGCATCTAAAGAGGTTGAAAATCTAAGAATTGACTGTCATTTCACAAAAAAATGACTGACTTTTTGGATTATTTTTTGGACACAAATTTCAAGATAAAAAAATCCATACAATTGTATGGATTCGTACAGGTTTGTATTATGTAGTACAAGTACAATGTAATTAATATGCAAGATTTGCAAAAAAAAATTGGTAGGGACAAAAAATATTATAGCAGTAAGGTTTAAATTTGACAACAAATTTTTAATTTTTGCAATAACATACATTTTTTGTGCTAGTAACGATAAGGTTTTCATCAGTTATTCGACATCCTTTTTCTTTCCAATAGGAATATTTTGGAGAATATTTCAATGTTGGCATTGCCTAGTCTTTATGCAGTTGCCACTGTCGCTCCCACATTCTTTGTTCACGCCTTGCCCACTCTCATTGCATTGCTTTGCCTCTAGTACTACTTTGTCGCCTCTAGGCCTACCCCAGTCTCATGGGTGACTAGGGGGTAGAGGGCCCTACCCAATGACCAAAAGCTAGTCCCTTGATCTGCCATACGATCAAGGGCTATTTTTAAGGCCTTGTTTTTCCTTGGAGGGAAAATTAGATACCTTTTAGTAAATCGAGTGTAACTTGGATGTCCTAACACCAATTTTTGCAAACCATATATCATTGGAAATTTGATTATGGGCTCAATCATGTGGTTTAGGTGACTTTTAAATATATTTTATCATGATTAAATCTACATGCCTTTGAATTCATATCAAGTTGTTTTCACTCAAGAGGTCATAACTTTTGACTCAATTATCAAGTTTTCATGGTACAAGCGGAATTGAAAAATTGATCTAGTCCTCTACACATATCTCAAACCTACTTTTTTCAAAAAATTAACCAGGTACCTATTATTACCATCGGATCTCAATTTTTTATTCTTTTCTTGGAAAACATGCAAATAGGTCATTTTTTTGGGATCAAAAGAGAATTTTCTTTCCTATTAGAAGTCTATACTATATCAATTCATTTATGTACTTTGTTTTATCAAATCATCAATGATCCAATGCATATTTCTTTAATCACTCCATACAACTACTATAGTTGGAAAAGAAACAAATGGAGATACATCTGAAAAAGTCAATGTTATATAGAGCGACCATGGGTACAAAACTTGAACCTACAAGAACTGTAGAGAAGAGAAAATGGTTTAATAAGTGTGATGAGGATTTTGGTACAATATGCATGTCAATGTCTCATAATATTTTATTTTATGTTGAATCTTGCACCACACACAATCAAATATGGACTCAATTAGGGTCTTGGTTTGGGAAGCATGATACTTTGAGAGTGTTTCAGTTGGAGAATGAGCTTATTGCTTTGACTCTTAAATATTTTGACAACATCCATGGCTTCTTCACCAAATTCAAGTCTCTTAGATTGTAGTTGACATGGTGTGGCATTCAAAAAGATGACACTCGGTTGATTATTTCCATCCTTGTTAAGCTTGGTCTTGATTATTTAGTGTTTGTCTCTACCTTTCATGCTACTAGAGATGCACTTGATGCCAAATTCAATATGCCTTCACTTGATGATTTTGCTACATCACTCGCTTAAGAGAAAGAAAATTTGGTACAAATGGGCTCATTGAATTCTTCCAAATAATATGCTCTTATTGCATCACCGAGCACTATAGATTTGAAGGATTCAAATAGGAAAGGCAAGAAACATAAACAAAAGGATTCCAAGTCACATGAGCAAACCAAGGATTCACATTCATAGGATACCTCTAATGCTTCTTCCTCTTCTAAGGGGGGCTCATTTAAGAATGATTGACCAAAATGTGCCTATCATACAAAGACAAGACATGATGAGCATTAGTGTTATGAAAATCATATTGATGAACTGAAGAATCTTTTATAGAAGAATAATATTCAATTGCCTTCATCATCTTATTCCACTTCAAAACCTTCATAATTAGGGTCAACCACTATGACACATGTAGAAGACAAGATGAAAGACTGTGCTCCCTTCGTATCCACCAATCTTTAGTCTAGCCAATGGTTTCTTGATTTAGGAGCCTCACATCACATGGCTTCATCTCTGAGTATATTCTCTTCATACGAGCCTTGCATATTACCACATTCTTTGATGGGGAATAACACTATATGTGTGTTATTGGGAAATGATCTATAGATGTTGATGATGGCACATTTCATGATGTACTTTGTGTCCCTTCATTATCTTCCAATCTCCTTTCTATCTATTAGATTACTCACTATGGGTCAAGTAAGACAACTTATTTCACACTTGATTTAGTTCCTATCATAGACTTGCAAAGTAGATAGATTCTTGCAATTGGGATAGTAGATCACGCCTCTTGATTGCATGCCTTCTCCCATTTTTCTCTAGATGAGCTTGGACTACCATTGACTATTCTTCACTCTCATGCATTTAAAGTGGTTTAGATATCTAAGGAGAAGTTTGGTCACTTGAACCTATGTGTACTTCCATCATCCACCTTGGTTCATTTGACTTGTGTTGAGCTTCCACCTCCTACATCTATAGAGATCAATTCACTTCAATAGGACGTTTATAATATTCTAGTTTCAACTTTATGGGATGACTACTTGCCAAACATTGCAGCTCTCTATTTGTTGAGTCACAAATTGTAGATATTGGGGACACACTTGAGGATATTCACTTCCTCAGATGATAGCTACAACCCCCTATCATCACTTTAACATTTCCTTTGGAGGTTGTTCTACAAGTATCTTCACAGTTGTTTGGATTTGCTTCATCTGATTTGACTTCATTTGATTCACACGTGTGGACCCTTGATAATTTTTGTAGCATCCATCATGAGACCTCTTCTCTTGAGAGAGTTTCTTCTTCATTCACCATTGGACGTGTTTCTTCATAAGGGGAGGAATGTTTTTTTCCATTTTTGGATCATCTTCGAACATTCACTTTTAGTAGAGGAGCTACTTCTTTTTGGGAGGATTCATTGTCTCATCTTTTCTCTCCTATGAGGGGATCTTGATTGTAGTTATGTGATCGAAAGAACACTTGGGGTGACATGTTGAGTCATACATTCCTTTGTCACATGTATATTTTTCATTTTTTTCTCTTTTGGAGAGGAGCTTTTTTCCATGAGGTTTTCTCCTTTTCTTCGATTATGAGAGATTTCATTTGCTTTTTCATGCGTACCTCATCAAGTCTTGTAGTTGGGACCCATTTTGCATTTATCATTTACATCCATCATTGCATTCTTTATTAGTTGTTTAGTTTCTCCCTAAGTTGATCTTAAGGGGGGGTGTTGGAATAAATAAATTACCACTTGATAATTAATTAATCATTAACAAATTATTAGACACCTTCTATTTTTATTAGTTAACCTAAACTTAAAAATTGTTTTTTGTTATTAGATTGAACTATATTTAGAGCATGTTGTCTTATTTGCATTAGTTGATCACACTCATCTCAATCTAATCAAACCCTCATCTAAGGTTTTTATTTTTGATTTTATAAGCATTCACCTTTCATTGCAATCATTCATTCAAGTTATTGCATCAATATGATTTCTCAAGTTGTTGAGCACATCATTTTGCTTTGATCTCTCATTTGTGATAAGATAATTGGTTGTAGGTAACTTCTTGGAGCTATGGGGTTAAATTATCAACTCTAGCTCTCATTTGTGATAGGATAATTGCTTGCAGGTGTCTTCTAGGAGGTGTGGGGTTAAATCATCAACTCTAACAATTGAATAAGTTGAAAATAATTCTTTCATATTAAACTTGCCTCTATGCATGAAAGTGTATTCTATTATTAATGTTGAAATTTGTTGATTCAAACCTTTTATATAAGATGAAAAAGAGTCTTTGTTACCTTCCATTGAAGATTTTGTTCCCATTCTAAAAAAGAATTGAAAATGGTGTGATACAATTTAAAAAAAAGAAGACAAGAGGGTGTAAGAGACTAGGTCAAAGATTCAACAATGCAAGATAGTATCTAAAGGAGTGTTAGAGCTTTTGAGGTCCAAAATCTTCTTTATTGAAAGTGTGATCCAAAATGGATAAATCATGTTGATTTCAATAAATAACAATTTCATCTAGGATAAATCATGTTGATTTCAATAAAATGGATAAATCATGTTGGATTACTAGGTAGAAGTAACACCATCTTTCCTAAATAGCTTTTTTGAAATGATGACAAGTAGGATTCCTTTGTTGGGTGTGCAATAGGCAGATCTCTACATGATGAGCAAGCTTCCTTAGAACGGTGAGTTTCCTCTAAACGGCAGGCTTCTTATGGACGGTGAGGTGTGGGTTTGTGTGTGTGGGGGCCCTCTCTCTCCTCATGTCGCATCCTTTGTTGGTGTTGTGTGAGATTGTGTGGTCAGGGGCCCTCTTCCTCTTGTTGCTTCTGGCTGCAAATGAAAACCTTTTTCTGATGCTGCTCGTGCCCAGATTCCTCCTACTCCGGCTACAATTCAGCCTTTTCCCTGCACTCATGCCCCCTGAATTGTGGGATGTGGGCCAGAGGTTGTTGAGAATGAGGATTTCTATGTGCGTTAGGGTGTGGTTTGCAAGTTTAATGGCTTGTGGCCCTCCCTTCCTGATCTCCATGAGTGGGTTTTCATTTCCTGGAAGCCTATTGTTTTTGGGCAGATTGACCTCTATCCTAGTGCTAGAGGTTTTTTCTTTGCAAGCTCTACTCCCTTCGAAGATCATGGCAAAGTGTTGGACAAGGTGTGGATGTGGGGTGTTCATCCATTGTTCATTCAGCCTTGATCTCGCTCTTTCAATCCTCTTACAGAGCCTCTGAATATCAAACCAATTTGGGTTCGACTATTGAATCTCCCTCTCCAATTTTGGTAGGATTCTTGTTTTGAAGCTATTGGCAACGCCATTGGTAGTTTTTGGAAGGTGGATTCTACATCTCAGGATCTTGGGCACTCTACAGTGACTCATATTTTAATCAATTTGGAAATCTCCAAACCTCTCCATGGTGATGTGGTCTCGATGGTGGAGGATATACCTTAGAAGCAGCTTTTGGACTATGAGGGGCTCCCTTTTCGGTAAAGGAGATGTTTCTATGTTGGTTATCTGGCCTTTGGCTGCCCTCTTACTTGTCGCAAGGGCACTGCTACCTGGTGGAAGGATGCTCTCTTGGACCATCTCACGATGGATTCTCCCTCTTTGCTTGATCCCTCTGAGGAGAACTCTTCCTTGGTGGTTGTGTCTCCCTAGAATCCTCCGTCGGCTACCCCTTCTATGGAACCATTGCCCCGATCTACTGTCATTGTGCTGGTCCAAGGCTTGCCCGTTCCTCAATGAACACTTCTAGTGATCCTTTGAATGCTCCTAACTCCTCTTCTGCACTAGCGACTTCGCTGTGTGGATGCTCTTTGTCCGTGGTGGTTGTAGACGAACTACTCATCTCACCTTGCTCGGTTGACGTTGGTTTTGAGCCTTCTTGGTCTTTGTGCAAAAACAAAAAGAAGGGACTCCCCAAACTGTGGCCTTGGCTTTTGGGAGTCAGATCTATATCTTCTAATTTTGGGGTTGTCCATTCGTAGTACTTTTTTCGACAAGTTGTCTGTCAATTGTTCGTGTTCTGGTATTGTTTTGTGTGTAGCTTGTTTGGCCTATTTTGCTGAGCCCTTGGGGCTTCTTGTTTGTAAGGGATTGCCTCCCTCTTGTCTACTTCTCTTTCTAGTTCATGTCCTATTTTGAACTAGCTCTTTTTTGGCCCCAAGGGCCCTCCGTGTAAAGGGTACAACACCTTGTAAATGCTGCTTACTTTATCAAAAACAATTTCATCTAGGTCACTTTGTAGATCCTACCTAATACATTATGCATGAAGAGAAGACTTTCCTTGGAAGGAATAACAAAAAAACTACACTTGTAAGAAAATACAATTGTGGTACAATTGAAGGTGAACCTCTTGGATGATCTAAACACCTAGGGGGACTTCCCAATGGTTTAAAAGTACCATAATTGACAAGTTCAATCATGATTAAAGTTTTACCTGTCAAATAGCTTGTAGATGACATGTTTGGTGTCAAATGGTTTTTTGGGGACATGGTTGATTGTAATTGACCTATTGTCTATATTTATAAAAGATTAGGGGAGAGCACCCAATAGTTAAGCATGTTTCAATAGTTGTGATAGTAGTTGTTTATATAATGCCCAATTGTTGTGACTTGACTACCCATAATTAAACAAAATGTATTCCTTTGATCTAAAAAGCAACCAATCATGTGATGACACATCAGCGCTCAACTACCCATAATGTGAATGCAGAAGTATTGGTCTCACTTTTTTTTGGGCCTTTTTGGACACCTTGACAAAAAGCATGCTGATGTGCCATCATATTTGATGAAGTGGCCCTGAAACGAAAGTTATAAGCAGGAGATTTGCCAAGTAAGCTGCTGCAAAAAATTAGGAGTGATTTGAAATTTTCATGTAGGATAATTAAAAGCGCAAAGTTAGGGTGCACAACTACCGGGTCCTCTCCCCTAGCATTCCCAAGAAATAAGTGTGTAAGTCCCAAAAATAAATGCGTTTGGCTGTCCATCTCTGTTACGAAACGAAGAGCAGCTCCATCCATCTAATAGAAAGAGTAGGACAGAGAGCCCTAACCCTAGTGTGAGAGATGGAATGTGTGGAAGATAAAACTCAGCCCTCTGTCCTAGGTTTATTTGTAATGGTACCGGCACTCCTAGGTTCTATAGATTGAATAACCCGCCCAGATTTTCAAGCCAACACTACTATCCTTAGCTGAAGTAGTCCATATCCGTTTATGACTGAGCGAGTAATATTTGGAGCTTTTCCAAATTTCTCTTGTTTTGAAGGACAATCTATAACATATCCCCTTGTAACTTGTTGGAGTTTCTTTCATGTTATAGGATTGTGATTGTGCATTTGAGAAAATTGAAAGGGTGAAAATTGATCCCACTCATTTGGAGTTTCCGCCAACATTGTGCTTCTCTTGGTCGACTTTTGTGTTATGCTGCGTTTTCATGCCATGGTTACTCTCTTTTACTGTATCATTAATGCTATTTTAGTAAAGACAACTTCATTTCTAAGACTTCTAAGACTAAAGTTTTTACCTCTAGCACAACAAGCTTGTCAGTCTTACCATGATTAGGGCACTTAAGATTTGTGTCGATAAAGCAAGGATTGGAATACTCAGCTTGTTTAAGGACTAGTACACGAGGCACATAAATTGCCGGATAATGTTTGCACTGCAATCTTTGAAGGATATGCACAAAAAAGGTTGCTGAAATTGTCTTTAAGATCTTCAATCTGGTTATTTGGTAAGTGTAAAGCTAAACTCAACAAATTGTCAAAGTGTGTTCATTGTGCATCCCAATTTTGATGTTTGGTAATTAATCAGATCAATTGGAACGGAAATTTATCAATTCCTCTTGCTGCAAATGCCTTGATAGACATGTATACAAATTTTTGAGGCATACAGAAGGCACACAAACTGGACGCTCTGTTTTCAAATGTTGCACCAAGATGGCCACTTGTATGCCAGTTTTTGGATCTATGCATACTTGTTTGCAACTTAATATTATTTTGAATCTGTAGGATGGCTATGATGGTTGATGTGCTAGAAATTGCACTCAATCTTTCCTCTCTTCAAAGTTCTAGTGTACAAAGATAGAAGACCTGTTTTCAACCTCCATGTACTGAAGGAAAAAAAGAAAGAAGTACACAAGCATTCTAATAAAGAGGGCATGCTAAAAGGACTTGTAAATTTAATAAAGAATAATTCATATATATTAATTTGTGGCTAGGATATACATATGTAAATTTCTGGCACCAGTTTTTATAAAAGCTGAAGGAAAAAAATAAGGCACTTTGCTTGCCAAAGCTTACAATCTTCTATGCTCAAACCTAGAAGGGTCATATTTGTGCATGTAAGTTTTGCATCATAATAATAAACAATTTTCTTTAAAAGTGCGTAAATATAATAAATCTAATGCAAAGCTAATGAAAATATTCTCTTTTTTTTTTTAATGAAAAGGTGCAATGCATCCATATTATTAGGGGTAAATGCTTTTGACCGGAGCTATGAACCGGGTACAAGAAACCACAAGAAACTACCAAACCTGCGAGCACTTTGGCCCAGCAAAGGTTTGAACCCTGGTAGGGTTCACTACAACCAACGGACTTGACCACCGAACCATGCCTTTATCGGCAATGAAAACATTCCACTTAAGTGAAGCTAATGGTTATAATTATATAAAGCTACTGTAAAAATTCCATTAAGCGCAATGGATAACAAATAAGGCACAACCATGAGATGGTATTTCCATAGATATTTTGTCACTTATCACTCCAAGAGCTCTATTGTTCCAGACATCTTGATACGTGCATTTCCTCTCAGATGTTGAATACAAATGATAGCTCTCGTTCTTGTCATTGATGCCATCTCTCTTGAGTATTTCCATCACAGCCTTCACATTCACAGAGATTATAGATGTTACATCTCTCAAGTTGAAGAGAGCTATGTACAGTTCACCTGCATATGCAACATACCAGATGAATGTAAGATATGATTTATGATATCACCAAAACATAATACAAAATAAAGCTAGTATTCAAAGGTGAAGGATAACCTGTTCTATCAAACGAACATTAAAGATCATGGAATCACTATTATGGGAAATTGTATAAAGCTGTAGTAAGAAACCTGTCTTGGAGCCATTTGCTATCCAAACACGAGCATTGTTGTTTGGTCCAATCTTAGATCCTCTTGTAGGATTTGAAACTAAGAAAACTTGAATTCTTGTTGGGTTTAAATGCAAAGGTTGTTCAATATGCAGAATATGAGAGATCTGTCAAGTAAAATAAACTTGTATTTATTCCAAGACCATTTGTGCTGAAATATCATTATAGATCAAATTTGTGGTAACCTTTAGCACTTCAAGGAATTCAGGTCTCTGTGATAGCATACCTCCTTATTATTTGTGCTATATGCATTGATATTCAGTAACATAGGGTTTGTGATGATCTTCAATGTTTGATCATTAATACTCCTTAAGTCCCCTCCAAACATAAGTGGAGATTTTGCCATAGCCCACAATGTCATCTACAAAAATGAAAACAAGCTAGTGATAATATACATGTAACAATTATTTGTTCCTCCAGATTAATGAATTTTGTCGTTCCTTCTCACCATGGATACAATATCGAACTAACCTGAGTTTTTTGCTCGTCAAGAGTAAGATTGCTAGTCCTATATGGACCTTGATTTGCCCCTGCAAGTAGAACAGGAATTAAATTATATCAAACTCCGGAAGTTCAACATTCTGTTTCAAAAGCGCTACTTCATCTTATGCCTCCAATAGAGTCTACGCATTACTATTACTCCAACACTGACAAAAAATTGTTTTCTTTAGATTAGATGAGCATTCACCAACAGATGATAATCGTCCAAATGGTAGCATGTCTAAATCTGGCCATGATTTCCCTAATAAGCCTTGAGCTCCTACCAGACCATGTCTAGCAAAATTCCTGTATATTAACAATTCAATGAAACATATGGTTCAAGCATTTGGTCCTAGAAACTGTACATTTGTCATCAGTAGAACAAACCATATGTGCTTACCCTAAAAAGGGGCTTTCTAATAAATTTAAAGGAAAAGTTTTGCTCTCTGCAACTGAAAGAAACAGTTATATATATAAATTTAAATCATAAATATTGAGAATTTTTTCATCACCTCGACACATTAAAGTGTGCTTCGACATCATTCCACGAATCCCAATCATCCCCTGTTATTCGATACATATTGACCAATGCACTTATTTTTTTCGCCATATGAGGTGTAACATGCGTTCCCGGTGAAAGAGAATATACTATAGGATGCGCAATGTCTTTTAAGATCTGAAAACACAGGTCATATATTAGTTTACCTTCAGAACAGTACTCGTGGTAGCCTGCTTTTACGTTACCTGCAAAATATACTTTGTAATAATGGTATTTTTGGAGAGAGAAGATTTTCCATGATAGAAAAAGGAATACGAAGAAAGAGAGAAATGAAAATACTCTAATCCTTGTCAGTTGCACATTTTGAAGATTGTCTTTTGGCTCATTTCAATTATTTTTATAAACTTGAGATGTGGCATTATAAGATTACTCCTCAGGGATAGACTTGGATACCTCTGAAACAGAAATTATCTCGTTTACATTCAAATCATCTCCAAATACACAATCATGCTTCACTGCAACATTTTCACAATAAACATGCAGCAATAGGATGTTAACATTAGATAAATTATGATAGAATGAATATAAATGAAATAAATTTATGTAAAAGAAGATTATGATGGAGGGACATGGATTTTAGACAGTCAAATAGATTTCAATGTTACCAGAAAATCAGAAAAGATAACACCAACAAGACCACCAGAGCAATGCAATTAAAATGAAAATAATATGTATAAGGGAACAAACAATTTCCTTTTTGATGATAATAGAAAATGTACAAATTGACAGTAAAAATAATATGTATAAGGATAAAATGGCAACTTCCCTTTTGCTGATAATAGAAACTGCACAATTTAACACTATGATGGATCAAAATGTTATTGATCTTTGATGTTTTACAGCTTATGAAATCACTTCAGCCTTCTAGTTCCCAATTTGAAGTTTAAACAATAAAACATCAAGGGAAATAAGTGTAATCACAATGAACAATCAAGCATTAATTAGTGAGAAAAACACACCAAAATCAACTCCCCATTCTGCATATTGCTGGTACAATGATCTCAGGAAAGCTTTACTAGCTGCCAGATTGGGATCAACACTCATGAAACCTGCAGACATCCACTTGCAAGCTTCATTTTTGAGACCGATATCACTAGCTCTCCAATTCCTACCTCTCTCTTGATATGGAAGGCCCTGCATAAAGGGTCAATGCGCATGCAGTCATACTCATATTCTATAATCCCCGTATATGCAACAAGAGGACTTTACAATGATTGAAAACCAGTTTGTTTTAGTGGAGAAAACTATTAGTCAACCTAATAACTTACATTTGGTCCCATGATTGGTGTATTGGCATTAACTGCCTGGGTACTAATGCCTCGCATTACATGAATACCAAACTTTAGACCCATTTTGTGAACATGATTTGCAATGCTTGTGAATCCTTTTCCTCCCTTTGAAGATGGCCATCTTACGGGGTCAGGAACAGGTCTCCCCCATTCATCTATTACATCGAATCCTAGAGAATTCGTATATGCTCCAGGAACTAATCTTCTGTACCATAAATAGTCCACTACAACATACTGCAATAACCTTGTAGTCAGCCCTCTTCTCTAGATACAAACATGATCAAGTATGAAATTAATTAGAAAAATTACATATATATGACCGATGTGGTAGTTTTATTCACCTCATATCCGTGTGTTAAAAGCTTATCGGCAACAACTTTTACATTGTCTAGAAATTGTTCCTCAGTGATGGTCCAGGAGAATGAGTCATAGGAATTCCATCCTCTGGGAGGAGTGCTTGCTCGAAGTTGTTCTGCTGCTCCGTGCCCTCCCCTGAATAAATTTACTAGTATGGTCTAATCAATTTTTATACATAAAATAATTTCATTCCAATTTATGTGTAATTTGTATAGAATTGTAGTTATCTGTTTACATTGTGAGTAAGATCGCCTATGTAAAGATTGAAAATCTTGTTTTTGCTGGGGTTTTTTGAATTTTTAGGTACCCTGATAACATGTACTCAGTAAAGAGAAAACGTGTAGAGATTCAGTTCTTTAGTGAACACCTGAAGTTTGCACTTTTTCAATTTTAAAAAGCTCTTACCAGAAGATCCAATACTTACATAAAAGAGAGTAGAAAGATTGCTCCAAGTAAATATGCTAAGGTATTGATGCACGGTGGTTTGATCATTTTGTAAAAAGCCACCTTCAAAACCCCCAAAAAAACAGAAAACAAAAACAGAACTGAGCTTCCAAACATTTTCAACAAACCTAGAATAAAAGTTCATATTGAAAGCCACTGGACATTCCTACAACCAATTCAAGAAAATTGCTAATACATTGGAATAACCCAAAAAATATTGAACATAATAATATGATGTCAAGTTCTTAATATTTTCAAACATTAAGCCTAATATTTCACAGATAAAGATCGACCTCACTGATGGTAGAAGAAAACAACGATGAAAATAATCAATTTGAAGGATATATTGTGACAAGATTTTCATTCTTTAAACTTAAGACTTCCCAGAGAATATCACATTGCGAAAGTAAGCACAGTTTTGAAATGTAGCTAAATCTGAAAGTTGGGCTAGAATGACATACGTGTTCTCAAATGGAGGTAAGGCAAAATAGTACTGTAGACACTCTTAAAAGAAAGCTAGAGCGATGCTCAGTATTTGGCTAACAAATCTTACGAAAGCTAGAGCGTTGCTCAATATTTGGCTAACAAATCTTAAGAAGACGGTAGAGGACTCGAATTATCATGTCTTGAACTACTATAAAGGACAAATTCGATATCATATCCTCTCATAACTTAAAATAGAACAAGTCCTGTGTTTGTCGTCTTTTTCCCTTTATTGGGTGGTGGTGTTATTGTTGTGGTTATTTGCCGTTGGTCTACAGCTAAGTGCTGTTTGCTCTTTGTAGCTGTCTTTTTGGTGTGTTTGTTAGGTTTCATTACTGTACCATTCATAAAAAGATTGCGACCTTTTAGGAAAAATTTGAAATAGAATATGGAAAACATGACGATGTATACTTTTGGTCATCCTACTTTAAGTCCCCCATTAAGTTTTAGAAATAGTAACAGGGGTTAACTCACAGCAAATTCATGATTAGTAATTTACTACCAGCAATTTACTATCAACAATTCACCGCTAGCGACTCATCACCGTGACATATTCATTGCGTATACAATTCACCACTAGCAATTCATTGTCGTACTTTTTCTTTTCGGATCCTCTTAAGTCTTGACCACTTAAATATTGAAAAATGTATAAGTGGTGAATATACCATGGCGATGCATTGCTGGAGGTGAATTGTATATGCCGTGAATATACCACGACGTTGAATTACTGGAGGTCAATTGTATACGTGATGAATACGTGATGTCACAGTGATGAATTGTTGATGGTGAATTGCTGGCGATGAATTTTCCTAGAACCCAATATCACCAATAGAAACTTCCAAAACATGAAGTTAAGACTGCTCAAGATTCTCAGAGGTGCATTTGATGCCACTGAAAGTGTTGCTGTGAAAAGTTTTTAAATATGTTAATTATCAACATTTATGCCAAATTATAAAGAAACAGATATATTCCCTACACTAAAATTAACACAAGAACATAGGATTGAAACCTCTTGCAAGAAATATGACATGTTATGCCTCAAAGCAATAACTTGAGTACGTTGATTCATAATGCCCTTCCAATAGAATAAAAAATCAAAGAAGCTATTAAATGAAAAAAAGCTGTTAAGTATGAACTTAATGGGATTCATTTACTATTGCTAGTATGGAGGACAATTTTTTTGAAGTGGTGTGAGCATTCAACCTAGAAATGTAGGCAGTTTAGACCTTAAAATTTGTTTGGAAGCCAAATATTTGTTTTTGTTTAAAGGAATTTTCGCACGGTAATGAGAGTTCATCATAGTGGAAACATACACAATAAAAGAGGAATTGTGGCACAATCTCATTGGCAACAGTTTCTCTTAGATTTTGGGATGCAACTCCTTTATTTGACAAATTGGAATTCACTCTTGCTCTACTAGTAACATTGTGGTCGGTTTTGATGTCATGCCTTACTGGCATAGATCTAACTTGTGATTTTTCACTGTTATCTTTGTTACATTCATAAATTGCAATCTATTTACTTCTGTAGCATATCCCTTTGATGGGATTTCATTCCACGTCAATACTCCTCACCATTTTACCGGCACCATGGGTTGCTTACTTGCTCAGGGGAACCATCCAACAAACTTCACATCTGGCAATAGCCATATAGGTGAAATGAAATGATACAGAGATCTTAGAATCTGATCACAATCTCTAATACAAAACTGGGTATCCTATTTGTGTATAGTAGTTAACTATCAAGAATCCAAAAAGCTTGACAGGCCACATTAGGTCCCATAAGACTAAGGTCTTAGCGGTCTTGATGGATCTAACACCTCCAACAAAACTCCAGGTTCTAAAAAAGAAAAGCCTGCAGTTTTGAGGGAAGAAGGCAAGGACATAACCATACCCTGTAACGAATCTTAGAACCCAATAAAAACACTGTATATATACTTGAAATCTTGTGATCTAATACACCCAAAAGCACAAGATGGTGTTGAGAAAACCCAACTTAAATACTTACTTGGACAAAAGATCTCTTGTTTATCTATATGGGTCTGTAAGATACTAATACATTTCAGCTCCCCTGCAGTCTTCTTCTGCAATGTTTTCCCTAAGTGATTGGTCTAATATACTTCTCCCATTGATACCATAACTTAGGTGTTCTGTGCTTATGCTTCTAATTAACTGTACGTTTGTATTATTTTAAGATAATATATAGGGATTCGATTAACGGGCCCCATCCCTGCAACAACCTGACATGGACAACAAACTTCATCATAAAACCTGCTTTAACAATCCTGTACTGGGGCGTTGGAGTGAGGGAAACAAGTGTACATTTATTAACTTGGGCTTGTACATCACAAAACTTGGGGGAAGATGGATTTATAATTATGATTTATAGTTAATCTTGGTAAGAACTACTTGAGCTGAACTTAGTTCGGATTTTTCACTCAAGGAGAACGACAATGACAGCTTGAGGTAAACAGAGTATATCTCCTGGTCCGGGACATCAGATTTTTTGGGGTCCCATGCTTTCATCAGAGATATCCCTTTATTGGGAATCCCCTGCCCTAAGCATGAATCTCCAATTATAAAATGATATACGTGATAATGTTGATGTAATAATTTGTACTTAGAAGATAAGCAGTGATCTGGAATACTCAAGAATTCCATCAGGATATTAAAACAGGTTTCTTCAGGTGCCAAGTTCCACCCGCTTCTAGAATATAATTTAAAAAGAAAATTGTTTTTTTTCATTTGAAGTTATATTTTTTTAGAGAGGGAAAATGCTCAAAAGGAATAGCATAAGTGATGTGGATGGTACTATTATCAGTCCTTATCAATATTTGTAACGATTTGAATTAGTTATCAGTCACGGCATCTTTCAATCAATTAAAATTAAAATTAATTATTATTTTTTATTTATATCTTTTAATCAATTAAAATTAAGTTTTTTAAATATGAATATTTGTTTCATGTTTATATGTAAATTTGTTAATTAAATAATTTATTTTTAAAAAATTGTGATTGGTTAAATATTATGAAGTGACATAAAGTAGATTTGTGTTACTTTCTATTTGTAACTTTATTAATGACCTTTATAAATATATGTATTGTTGAGACAAACGTGACAATTAATTAAATGGAGAGTTTGTATACCCATGTTAATTCTCATATAGTTTTGGACCCATTTCCATGGAATATCTTAAATACAAATACATATCAACAAATGACACTCTTACAATTTGAATTGGTTATCAATCTTGTTATCTTCCAACCAATTAAAATTAAAATTAATTATTTTTTCTTAGAATGCCCATTCTCATCTAGTTTTGAGCATATTTTGATGGAATGCCTTAAATACAAATACATATCAACAAATTAAAATTGGTTATTAGTCATGGTATCTTCCACCCAATTAATTTTTTATTTTTTTCTTATTTATATCTTCTAATCAATTAAAATTATTGTTTTTAAATATGAATATTTTTTTCTTAATATTCATATGTTAATATGTAAATTTGTAAATTAAATTATTTTAAAAAATTAAAAATTATGATTGATTAAATATTATGAAGTGAGATAAAGTAGATTTGTGTTACTCTCCATTTATAACTTTATTAATGATCCTTATAAATATGTGTTTTGTTGAGGCAACATGACAATTAATTAAGAGTAGAGTTTGCATACCCATTTCAATTCCCACCTAGTTTTGGGCCTATTTTCATGGAATATCTTAATTACAAATGCATAGCAATAAATGACAAACCTTTTTACAAAGTTGAGCTCATGCCTTGGTCTTTTATGCATTTCTATTCCCACATATTTTTGAACTTTCAATTTGATCATATTTTTATTCATGTGTGTTATTATGCATTCACCTTTAATATTCATTTATTAAAATTACCATTACACTCATACCCAAACATGCACTCACCACCTTGTCTCAAGGCAATCTAACATTGCTTAAGTTTAGCCCAATGCCACATAGAATTGATCCTTGAAATTAAAAAAATCAAATTCAAAATATGTCAACTTTTATCTTTTTCATTAGCTATTGTAATCCGACTTCATACACAATTGCAAGTTTCATTGTTGTGACTTGGGATTTAAGAGCATTCAAAATGTAATAATTTATATTGAGTATCAAGGAGAAATCATTCGTGGTGTCAAGATCCTCCTTTCTTATGTATGTATTTTTAGCGTTATTAAATAAATGCTTGGGTGCATATGTTTTGTAAGTCAACGTGTTAGTTAGAATAGAGCATTTATCCATATGCATGGGATAGTAGTAGTTTTATTAAATTGTTAGTTATATAACTGTATTTAAGCAAGAGAGAAACATCTTAAATATTATAATTGGATATTATGATCTATTGAGGGATTGTCTCCTCAAAAGTGATACCATCAAATTAATATATAATTATTCTCTTGCTCCTATTTTCTACATATATTTATTTCTTTGCAAGTTTCTTACAAGTGGTATCAAATTTTTGTATGTGCTTGTGTGTGTGTGTTTTGTTGCAATAGTATAAGATTATTTGCTTATTGCAACTAACTACAAACCATTGAAAAATGCATGCTTAGGCCATGGCTAACACTTAGGTGGTAATCTACCTACATGAGTCAGCATATAAGATTTCTTGACTATTACACACTGTTAGGTTGTGTGCAGTGTGGAAGCCATCAACATAGTCATTCTAATATGCAAAAAATGTATGATATTTCATAGACCTTATGAGCATTAAAATGGTGAAAATTTGTTGCAATGTTATGTTCACTCTCTATATATATCAATTATTTATATTAGGGGTTTTCATAAGTGTTTTACCACATCACTCCAAACTTATAGTGTGCATGCATGAAGTGAAAATCATGATCCATACCATGCAAATATTCATGATAGATATCAAATTGTATCTTGCATGCATTGATCAACACTCTCTAGTTAAATAGACCAAACCCATAGTTAACAATTTCACACACTTATCTTCATAGTTATCTTCTGAGAATATTGTGCTACATATTTATCTTACAATATTCACATGTTATGGGAGATTCACATTATAGTCTAACATCCTCTCGATGCAAAACTCTATTCAATCCTCCAAATAGTTACAAAATTTTGAACACAACCAAAACTTAAACAAACGAAGAGGAGCATCAACTTGAGGATAGGATTGATTCAACCTCAATAGCAATAGGGAAGACTTCATTCTTCAAAATGTATTACAATTGTGTGTGGGCTTAATATGGTGAACCCTAAAATTTTATGGTGGTAGCTATGATGTCCTAGATAGTTTGTGCGTCCTCATCTACTACAACACCCTTCTAAGCCATTAGTCCTCATTGGTGTTGAAATATGCTGTTAGAATTTTAAAGTATCATACAGAGTTCAATCTAAACCCTCTACACTAATGATTTTAGTTCACTTCCTTGTACTTAACAGTCAAGTTTCATCATTACCTACAATTCATCCATTTTATTACTCAATGTGCTAAATTCATTAGATTTAATATTTGTGTTTTTGAATTCTTTCTTTAGATGATCAAGCATGAGCATTTGTGGGGTTAGGCATGCATCCACCAATGATTTCATTTTCATCATCATATTGGTCACTTGTCAAATTTTAGCTACATTTTTTTTATATTTATCATAGATGAATATGATGAGATGCAAGTCATCATCCAATTGAGTGTAAAGTGTTGGGATGTCCTAGTGAGATATTTTTTCCCTCCCTCTTATATTAAAACTTCCATTTTTAAAAGATGAGAAATTGACACATTTGGATAGTGCCTCTAATAGAGTCTTTAGTGAATTTACTTATGTATATATATCTAGGTTCAAGTGTTAGACCATTATCTAATGTTGTAATAGGTGTATATTGCCAAGTTTTACATAAGAAAAAAATGCCTATAAATTTTCAAATGAATTTTCTTGCATTAACAAATTCTTATCTTATACTTTCACCTATTTTTAGAGACTTTGTTTGAGCCACCAAATATATTATTTTTTCTTGTGTACTTTATGATTAGAAAATTTTCTCACAACTACTTGATTATGTTTACTCTTGGATGTAACCATTAAAACATTATGTGGGTGGTTGTGAGAAATCTAGAATTACTAGGATTTCATTTAACATTACTCCATATTCCTTGATAAAAAATTATTGGAAATCCTCATATGTTATCTCTAGCATCAAACTTCCTCTAGTTTTCATAGAGTGCAATATCCTTGATGCAACCTAACTCAAATTAAAAGATCTATTCAAATGTTGGCCAAATAACTATTACATTCTCAAATTGAAATGCATTCTCTTTCCCAATAAATGAACATGTGTGCAAAGGAAACTTAAACTTAACTTTCTCCTCAATCTCTACTTTGACTTTAGATAGATAAACAAGAACCTATTGAGGTAGAGGAAATACTGATACTTAAAGTAGTGAGCTAGCAAGATAGATGTATGGTGAAATAGAGGTGATTGAGGTTTCACTAATGGAGTTGAAGGGTGGTTTGGATGATGAGCTAGGCTAAATACAAGCTATGTTGGTGTAAATAGGTGTTTTACCTTTTTAGGTCCTATTGACATGTCAATTCCACTTAGGTGGACTAGGAGGGAATCTTTCTAGATAGTGTTAGTTGTCACTAGATCTTATCTTATCTTTTGGCATTTAATGCTTGTGTCCTAAGTCATTTAATATTTATTGAGATAGTTATCTCATTATATAGGATTAAGGCACATGTTAAGATCATGTCTAATCCTATCTCACAATTTTCCTTTATAAGCAAGGCATCATTTGTAAATCATTAATAATTTGGTTAATTGGAGTCAGTCCAATATATCACTGCAATCTTGAATATTTCATATTGGCAATATCTTGCATCCATTATTGCAATTTCATATTTGAACTTTTCCCTCTTGTAGAAGGTTGTTTTTGGTTTTTGTGGGTGATCCTAGAGGTTTGAGTTCTTGAGTGACTCTAACATGGTATCAAAGCTTCAAAATTACAAAACCCCTTCTCAAATATGAGGGTCATTTGAGCTTGAAGATTTTGATAGGTGCGATTGAGGGGTTCCTGTTTGTGACCATGTACTGCAAGTTTATTTTTGGAGATTATTGGTGTAGATCTAAGCTCACCATTGAGTTCAAAGGGTCCAAGAAAATTATTTTTTCTTTTTGTTTCATCTAAATTGGACATATGAGGAAAAATCTATGAGGATTTGAAGAGGGAGATTCATTGCTAGATCTAGCAAGGAGCTATCATTTTGGAGCATTTTAGGTCAAATATATATAATACCCCTATTTGCATATATAATACTTTATTTTTGGCATGAATTTTTATGGTGATTTTTAAATTTTTGGTTGTCTATCTTAAATTTAACGTCCAAATGACCATCATCAAACACTATGTTGAATTTGATGGTCAAATGATTGCCATACATACTATCTTAAATCTGAAAATCAAATGACTAGATCATCTATAACTATGTTAAATTTGACAGAAAAATTACCATCAACAGGTTGCTCCAATCTACCCCCCTCTTCATCAGTAGTTTTGAATTTGGAGTCCAACTTCAAACAACCATAACACAATCATAAAAAGCTCCTTTTTACAATAATTTTTTATTTGAGGTAGAATGGAATTCTCTACACAGTGACACTATTGGTTTTTATTTTGGTGTCTGGTTTTTCTAGAAATTACATATTCTCACAAGTGTTGTTGAGTCATTCTCATTTTGGGAACTTCTAGGCCTTTGTTCTTGCTCCTATGGCAGCATTTTTGGGATTTTTTTTTAAAGTGCATAATTTTTTTGTACTTTGTAGTAGTTTGATTAGATTGATCTCATTTTGTGTAAAATTTTTATTTTGAACTTGTGGCCAAATTTGGCATCTATAAGTACTAAGATCAAGTCCAATTTTTTTTTTTTGCTAGTGACAAATGTGAAACATAGAAAAATGGGATCTAGGTCCTAAATGCAAAGAACCTAGGATGTAAGGGGCCTTTTTCAAAGTTTCATTAAAGAGGGAGATCAACAAGGTGAATAAATTGACTATCAACCATGAAGGTGACCAATCAAATGTGGATCTCCTTCTTTTAAGCCTTAGAAATGGATTGTAAATGATTTGAAATGATTAACCTAATTGCACTATATGACCTAATATGATAAATGTGATATTCTAGAAGCACACAAATTGAAACAATAAAATGCACGAAGATCTTAGAAGTACTCGAGATTGTACACTTGTGATAAAAAGTTGGATCTAGCATGTAGAGGAGGACACAAACACCTAGGGGCATAGGGATCCCTGATAGGGGGTCATGAATCTGATTTGAGGGTCCTATGGTGTTGGGTCTGAGCTTTTGATTCTTAGTTGCAGGCTTGTCAAAATTTCGTCAAGTAATTCCGTAATTGAATTTTTGTGGCTTGACAAATTCTAGGGCTTTGAATGCAACAATTGACAATTTTCCTCCAATCCTCTTCAAAACTGTAATTTGCACATTCACAAAGAGAGGAAATGTTGGGATATTTAAGGCTTGCCTCAGTCAAACCCCATGTAATTGTTTCCACTTCCACAATGGCAATGTCAATGATATGAATGACAATTGAAAGGAAGGAATGATGAAATCACAAAATGTTGCAACTCACCACCCTTCAATGGATTCCTTGAATGACTAGAGTTATGCACATCACCTCAAGGATTCAAATCTTTCTTGCTTGAATGCTTGAATTTTTTGGAGACCTACAACAAGGATTATCCTTCAAAAAACATGAACATGAACACATATAAACTTTGACATGATGTTGGATCTTGAATTGCTACAATAAAGCTTTGAAATGTTGCTCTTGACTTGCTCTTGATCATAATTTTTCCAGTATTTTTTTCACTTCTTGTTCCATTTCAAATGATAAAATAACTAGGTATTTATATGCAATTGTGCTAATTTCTTGAAAATTAGATTCCAAAAGCCAACACTTAAAATTTGAATTTTGAATGTTAAAATGTTATTAGCAACATATTAAAAATTGGTCCCTAACAAGATAGGGGACCCATACACCCATGGGAACATGGGTCTTGGCCTTATTTTCTAGGATATTTACTTTTGGATTAATTGTTTACATTTATTCAATACTTTCAATCCTTCAAAAAATAGTAAAAATGGGCTTTGGAATGCATAATTTAGGAAATTAGGAGCTTAATTAGGCCCAATAAATTAAGGGGGAGAAAAAAATAATGTGAAATTATTAAGGGTTACAATTTCCAACACTACATTTATCCCCCACTTAAGTGAGAGTATGAACTTATGCTCAAACTCATACTAAAGTAGAGAAATATATGTCAAGAGGGGTTCAAATGTACAAATGTTGAAGAGATAGGATGACTAAGGATCATGGGGGTGCACAAGCCCCTAGGAACCAAAATCCTATGACAAACCAACATAGGCACAAAGGAACACACACATGTATGAAATGCAACAAGATAACATACATAAACATACATGTTAGAAAACATTAAGCATACACATTGGAAACAAATGACGTGATGGAACATAAAGATGATGATGAAATGAAAACAAACATGATGTAAACATGAAGAATATACATGAAAAACACATAAAAAAACACAAGGTTAGTACTTATAAATATTCAAGTGGATAAGGCAAAGAGGCCTCAGTCTTAAAATGTCTCAAATACCAAATTTAATCCATTGAATAAATGTTGGCTCCTATGAGGACTTAAGTCATACACATCACTCATGGAGCACATGGTTCCACTGGCAAGCAAGTTACATATTATGTTAGGTTTCCATGTTAAAAGGTTGTTCATGACTCACACCATAGCAAAATTCAATGTTTTCTAGGTGAATCATAAACTAGAAGACACACGAGTTAGTGAAGTCCAATATTCACTAGGTGAGCTCCCAAGACAAGTTAAAATGGGAAATACACACTAGGTCTACAAGGTGTTTCCACAACAACCATACCAAGAGTTATAATCCCTGATAACCTTGATATGGTGCCCCAAAGTGAGCTATGCCAACACATCACTAAGTTCATCACCCATGAATAAAATGAAGCAAAAATGCCAAGGTTTAATGTCATGGGGAACAAATATGACAAGGTTAAATGTCATGGGGGATGAATATGAAAAGGTTTAATGTCATGAGGGATGAATATGAAAATCTTAAAACCTTAAGGGATGTTGTAATAACATCACCACAAAAGGTGACAATCAAAGGGGCTTTACTTAATACATGAAGCTCACACCTTAGGGAACATCACACATGACGTCACCACCAAGAGAGGACTAGTAAAGTAACAAGAAATCACACCTTAGGGCATACCAACCATGGTATCACCACCAAGAGGAATGTCATAAACCAAGAAGAGTCACACTCTTGTGGGACATCAAGCCCAATATTACCAAAAAGGAGACATGGATTAAGAAATTTCCACACTATGGTTGACAAGGTCACACTTCCTAGGAGATGTATGTTATTTTCACTAAGAAGGGGCCATTTCCTATGCAAACAATGAGCGGGGGACTATATGTCCCCCCTTAAAATGTTACTGTACTTACTACACTAATGTTTTAAGGAGATATGAAGGAATCCCAACTTGCTAGAAGGAATAATCCTTGGAGGAGGAGGCTAACTAACCCCTTTCCCCCCAAGTATAGGGACAAAGGTGATCCTGATATGGTGCTCCTTGCAAGATAAAAGATGATTGCATAAAACCTAGTTTATACCTCCATGAATGGTAGTGAATATGTTATTATACTACAATTACCACATGTAAATGATCACAACAAATGAATGTTAATCTATTATATCTTCAAGTTGGTCCCCATAAGGATCAAATTCTCTTAATTTATTATTTAAAGCATGACATTCATCTGTAAGATTTCCAAGTGTTTTATGATATGCACAATAAGACATGTTTGTATTTTTACCTTTCTTATCTTCTCATTCATGAATAGGTGATAATTTAATAAGTCCTAGGTTGAGAAGTGTGTCTAAGGTCTTTTCAGTCTTGGTTATAGGATGTTGAAAGGGTAACTTCTTAATTTTGTATTTCTTGGTTGGTGGCTTAGATGTTTGTTGTGAAAGTGAAGGATCTCGATAACCTAGTCCTTTGGTATCTTTTGATGGTGTTTACTCCAAGAGAGAATGGAATTCATATTCATTCTTAATGTCACATCCTTGTTCCCTCAAAATATTAAAGCCTTTCCCATAAGTCTGTTCCAAGTTAATGGGTGTGTTTGTCACTTTATGCTCATATGATGGAGGGTTGGTTGACATGTTTTCCTTGTGATTGTTATTGATATGCTCTTTCATGTGCATTGGTTGAGGTATGCTTTGCGATTTAGTTTTTGGATGTAACAAATTGAATGTTTCATCAAGTGGTGACATGATAGGATATTGTTGGTATGGGGTAGTAGGGAATTGCATTGAGGGATAAAAGGCTACATTATTCTCAAGGTTACATAAGGAATTTTGTATGAATTCATGCATTCTATCTTCATATTGACCTAGCACATCAAAAATACTTGTAATAGGAGATGAAATATCATGGTTATCATTATCAGAATTAGGACCATCACAAAACACACAACTTGACACATCAACTAAAGATTTTGAGGACATCCAAATTTTACAAAAGCACATATCCATAGTAAAATTATGTAATGAGGGTGTTAATCCATAGGTGAAGAAAAACTAGACATCAACTTTAGATAGAGGCTCTTGAGAGTATTCAATCACATAAAGTTGACCTATGCCCAAATAATAGGATAGAGTCACCCAAGGGCATTTGAGTCATAGTCAGGGATTTTGGAAATTCAAAATTTGATTATGTATTATACTACTGAAGGATTTTGATTCTACTTGAAAACAACTGTAATAGTGAATAATTTCCCAAAATTTGCTTAATGGATGCTAATTTGATGTAAAATACAAGTATGCAAGAATGTTGAAGATGTTTGAACAAGTTATGAATACAAATTTGAGATTTGAAATGCAATAATTTACTGCTTCTGAAATGTAAAGGCCTAGAAATGATGATTTTGATGCAATTTTGAAACACACACAATGCACTTTATTTCACTTTTATGAACTATATGCAATTTTCCCAAAAACATGCAATTATTGATTCCAAAAAAAAGATATGCAAGTACCTATAGAATGAATAAACTTAGATAGACAATTGTGAAAAAAATTGTTGATGCACCTGTATAAGGACAAGGTCGCCTAGGGGAATCTATGTCCTTGAAATAATGTTAGAAAATTGAAAAACTAAATATTTAAGTTGATGTTTAAGTTTTTTATTTCTATTTGCAAAGTGGTTTCACAATGAGTTTTTTTCCAAAATTTCCTAATGTAAGTGAAATGTAAGTTTATGACAATGTTTGAACAATAAATCACACTTTTGAAAGAAATTTTGAATATAAATCTAATCTAAATGACTTAAAGAAATCCTAATAGAAGATATGATGCAATATTTTTATATTTTTATGACTTTTTATGATGTAAATATGAAACCCTAATCGAGAATGAAAAATAATGCAAATGCAAAACCTAGATGTAGGATGATTAAATGTGATTTTCATAAGGTTTATGAAATGGATAGGTCAAGTTCACCAAAATGAAACATAAAAAATAGATCCTAGGTCCTAAATACAAATAACCTAGGATGTAAGGGGCCTTTTTCCAAGTTTCATTAAGGTGGGAGATCAACAAGGTGAATAGATTGACTATCAACCATGAAGGTGAACCAACCAGACCTGGATCTCCTTTTGAGCCTTAGAAATGGATTGGAAATGATTTGAAATGATTAACCTAATTACACTATATGACATAATATGATAAATGCAATATTTTGGAAGCACACAAACTAAAACAATAAACTACAAGTAGATCTGAGAAGTACTGGAGATTGTGCACTTGTGATAAAAGGTTGGATCTAGCATGCAGAGGAGGACATAAATGCTTAGGGGTGTATGAGTCCCTGATAGGGGGTCCTAATACTGATTTGGGGGTCCTCTGGTGCTAGATATGAGCTTTTGATTCCTGACTATAGAGTTGATAGAATGTCATCAAGTAATTCTATAATAGAGTTTCCTTAGCTTGATAACTTTTAGGGATTTGAATGCAACAATTTTCAATTTTCCTCAGTCAAACCCCATGTAAGTGTTTCCATTTCCACAATGGAAATGTCAATGATAGAAATGATAATTGAAAGCAAGGAATGATGAAATCACAAAATGTTGCAACTCACCACCCTTCAATGGCTTCCTTGAAGGACTAGAGTCATGCACACACCTCAAGGATTTGGATCTTGATTTCTTGAATCCTTGAATATTTTGGAGACCTACAACAAGGATTAGCCTTCACAAAACATGAACATGAACACATAAAATTTGACATTATGTTGGATCTTGAATTACTACAATATAGATTTGAAATGTTGCCCTTGACTTGTTCTTAATCATAAGTTTTCCAATATTTCTCACTTAATGCTTGTTCCATTTCAAATGATAAAATAACTAGGTATTTATATGCAATTGTGCTAATTTCCTAAAAAACGGATTCCAAAAGCCAACAATTAAAATTTGAATTATGAATGTTAAAATACCACCAATAACATATTAATAAGTGGTTCCCAACAAGATAGGGGGACCCATACATCCATAGACGTATGGGTCTTGGCCCTATCTTCTAGGACATTTAGTGTCAAGATCAAAAAATTAATTTTTTGCATTTGTTCAATGCTCACAATACTTTGAAAAATGGTAAAATAGACTTTGGAATGCATAATTTAGGAAATTAGGAGCTTAATTAGGCCCAATAAATTAAGAGGGAGGAAAACATAATGTGAAATTGTTAAGGGTTACAATTTCTAACACTACAAAATGTAATTACACTACATATAAAGTATCGAATAATATTTTTTGGGGGGATGGGGTATCTCATGATTGAATAATTTTAGGGTAACTTGTGCTTTTGTTGGTTTGATTCTCTTGATTGGTCTCTAGTGTGACTAAAGTTGAGAAGTTAATCATGGCTATCACAATGCACCCATAAATAATTAAATTGAATAGAGGGAACTATAAGGCTTGGCAAGATGTTACAATGAAGCATTTCAAATAGATTAGCCTATTTTCCCACTTCCATGAAGTGGTTCCTAAGCCACCAAATGATTGGGAGAATAGAGAATGGTATCTTAAAATTAGCTATATTCTTGGAACTATATGTCTTAGTGTTGATACTAACACAAGAGATATCCTCTCACATTTTAAGTTTCCTATTTCTTCCTAGATGAAAAATTGGTTCATGTATGGAGATATAAATAATTCAATCCACTCTCAAATGATCTTGTTTTTGATATGAAAATAGTAATTCCCCTAATGATTGTGATAATATTCCATATGATAAAGATACAATAGTAGTGCTCAATTATTGGTAAAGTATTGAACATCATATATTCTAATTCTTCTTCAAAGACTTCATGTAATCCAACATTAGCTAATGTTCACAATAAAAAATCTTGTGCGAACACATCATTTGGGTATGAAAAATATTTTCCTATGATATGAATTAAAACCTCATATCCTCCATCTTCTATTACATTTGAGGATGCTTGTGTTGGCACAATTTTGGCCTCTTGTGATTCAATGCAGTAGGATCTACATTTTCTTGTGGCTACATGTACTTGGGAGGCATACTTGAAAATCATTGTTGGTTTGTTTGTTGAGTCCCATATTTCAGATTTTGAAGACACCATTGATAGCATACATATTCTCTTTTCTAGAGATTTTGCTTCTTCAGTTGTTGAGAGGGAATACTATGACCCTCTTGTTCATTCTCTACATGATCATTGTTCACAGTTTGACGTGAGTGTGGATAATTTTGGAAAAAATTTGGAGGACCTGATTTTTTGTCTTCAAAGGAGGCATCTTTGTCTTTGGAGTGTGTTCTACATAATTCTCTAGGGGATTCTAGATTGACATCTTCAATTGTGTGACCTAGAACATATATTTGGAGTGTGCCAACTTTTTTCATCAACATGGAGAGAATTGCGTGTAGTTTAGAGACATCATATATCATTATTCTTCCCACACCTTCCTTTCAAGAATGGGAATACATCTTGCATAGTATCCTAGTTTTGTTTCTTTCTAAGGGGAGGAATATTATTCAATGAGATTGGATCATCTTCAACATTTAATGTCAAGTTTCAGTGAGTTATGTTCTTGTACTATTTAACTTTTTCCTCACACTCCTCTTTCCCTTGAACATGAAATATTGTTTCCATGCTTGCACCTTGGAGATGAAATTGCTTTTCCTTTCCCTTACCATTCTTTTCCCTTTTTGCATATTTTCCTCAATAAAAATCTTGTATGGCTCAAAAAGTATAACAAAGGGAATCAAGGTATCATTGGGACACCATATTTCATCAATAAGTATTCTAGCTCCATATAATTCTTATCGAAGATATAGGGCAACTTTATTGGCATGAACTTACCCCTAACATTTGGATAGTTTGCAAGATAGTGTTGTCACAAAACATAAGAAGCGACATCTGAGCATTTTATCATAAGTTGGGACATGGTGATCACATGCATGTCATAATATTAATTCTCTTTCATATTTATCCATTAATTTTTCATGTATTATCATATCTTATGGATTTGAAGAATATAAATGCTCGCTCTTATATTGACATCACTCTCTATTGGGGATGCCATAATACTCTAGAATATGTAGAACTAGGAGCATGCCATATTATTGAATTTTTTTTCCCTCATATCATGATTACTTTGTGTTGAGGATCATATATCATTATTTGAGAAACTAGTATACTAATATATGAATTTATTGGCCCCCACTTGGTACCTTAGATATGCTATAGAATTGTGATATTATATAGAGATGAATTACATAAAATATTAATCTCAAACAACTTGTTAGCCAAATGTGCATGCACATCCTCCATTATTTTCACATTAATGCCTCATTTGACATGAAAAACCTTGACTAAATTATATAATTTTTGTAGCATCATGTTTTGTATTTAATTCCTTCTGAGAATCAATCCAATTGTTATAGTTTTCTTGCCATGCTTGTATGCATGAAATAACAATTAGTTAAAAATTGATAAAGGGGAGATATAATTAGTCTTCACATTTAATTAAAAAACACCACGGTGAAAACAAGAAAGAATAAAATGAAACAAGAGGTTAGGGCAACCAAAGCAAGGTAACTTATAGAGGTGCAAGAATTTGATCTCAAATAGATTTTTTTTTACTTGGTCTCATTTAAACTTGGGCTTTGTTGTCACTACATTAGTGACATGACAACCAATCCCCTTCCTAAAATATTCATCAATTTATATGGTGAAATGGTTGAAATATTTGGTCTTACAGTACTTAATAATGCCCCATAGGTCCCACAAATTTTTCAATCAATTATAATTTGCATGAGATCAAGCTTTGCCTCATGGCTCAACTTGTCATACATTGAAAGGAAGTTGGGTATAAGGAAGAAACTTCCTACACTAATCTAAGTAGGGGAGATTTACACAATTTTCTTTTTAACACCTTTTACAATTATAGTATCGAAAGATGCACATTCAAAAATTAAACAACATAAACAACAATATAAACCATAGGACAATGTTTACGTGGGAAAACCCCTTTTATGAAAAAATCCACACTCCAAATCACATGGCTCAATTTGTATTATCAACATTAATACCAGTTACAATATAATCTCAAGAGCAATACTTAGAAGTATTCACACTACAACAAGAAGCTAGAGTAATTCCGGCAACATAATGACATGTAAGCTTGTTCAAACATGTCACCCTCAAAATTCTCTAAGTTTGCAAGTATTTATAACCTCTCAACATTGAACAAGGCACCAAAAAGATTTCATTACCAATTACCATACCCAAGGTGTGAACATGAGTTATTATGACATGTCATCATAATCAAAACTCATAATTATGACAGTCTTCCATAATCAACCCCTATTCCATAAAATTAGCCACCACTACACTTGCAATGAGCTTGCATGCATGCAAATACCTTGCATGTGTAGGAACCCTCATCACATGGGTCCCACATGTCATAGTTAACTAGAAATATTTTATTCTTCACTCTTCCATATCATAATCAATCATAAATTGACATAGAAAGTTATCATATCTTCTTACATAGTAAATTATGAAAAATTCCACCAATTTAGGAACAAATCTAGGTCCTCCAAAGTGGACACCTACCTCCACTAATTTAGCTTACAAATTGTACATGCCACTCTCCATGTAGAATGCCACATCACTAGCGGGTCTCATAAAGTGACATCAATTTGGGTAGAAAATTAAACATTATAATATAAATAAATAAATCACAAAATAATAAATAAATGCTAGGACTCAAAGGCTAAGACACCCTAATCCCAACATATATTGGGTTTTGATCAATATCATGTTATGCTTGGTTGTATATTGTGGCTACCTCAACCTCTTTCCATTATTGACTATAATGAAATATTTAATTATTAAAATTTGAAGCATTTGTAGAAATTTTAGTAGGATTAGTCAAGTAAAGTGATCAATATGTTATGTTTATTCCAAACACCGGTTGAATTTATAGTAATCTTAGCAAATAGTTGTATTTTCAACAAGACTTCACATTTATGAAACATGTGTCTATATTCTTGATAATCTTTCATAATTTAAATTATCTAATAAATCAATCACTAAGAAAAATGAAAATCAATTAAATTATTTATATGCACCATACATTTTAGTGTGCTTGCCAACATAATATGCAAATAATGGTGAGGCTCACAACATTCCAATCATAAATTATATGCAATAATCCTTCATGACTTTTAAATATTAGTAATCTTGACAAGACATCTTATTCCCTAAATCTAAGATACATGTATTGGTGTGCAAAATATATGTGGGAATAACACCATTAGGTACATTAAAATGTAACTTCATGTAACTAGTTGGAGTTGTTGTAGGCTCGCAAAATTTGATAATTATAAACCATCATTATGGTTACAAAATTACAATCATAATATGCATCATAAGAAATTCCTAGCATAGGTGTGGAGAACCCTATATTGACAAACACAATGCATGATATTAAACTATCTCCAATAATTGGCAAAGTTGTATTCACACCACAGACAAATGACTCTTGATTCATTGTGTATTGGCACATGTTAGGTGAAAAAAATGATTTTCTTTGTTGTATTCTAGGCATTAAGAATTGATGACTTAGTAAAAAATATAACATGGTTGTTGGATATCAAAAATCATATTTGTGTGTACTACTTGCATATTGTGCCTTAAATAATTTTGTTGTGTTTTCTTTAATTTCACTTAAACCATACATTTTTTATGCAAAAAAATGATAAATATTCTTCAAAGAAAAGTAAATATATATAGTAGATGTACAAAATTGTAGAAACTAAAAGTATTATAGAACTACAACAATACCTACATAAAAAAGCTATTACACTGGCCATTAATGACCTAAACTTATATTAAGGTGCAATGAATTAGGCTTAAATAAATGTTTTCATGAAATCACTAGATATAATTACCTTTAATTCTATTATACATGTTTGCAGAGATTCTTGCTCATTGAGGAATACAATTTGCACAATTTGTAGAATTTTAGTATTGGTAACTCCATAAGAACAACTACATATTTTCCATACACCAATTTAAATAGGTGTAACAAGTGAGTCACTTAGAGGTTGTATACTACACCCATAAAATTGTAACATGTACTCTTTTAGCCCAATCACAATGAACTGCATCACAAATGTTTAGAAAGTATGGCCTAACATTTTATTAAATTTCCATACCATTGACCTATGGATGGTAGTACAAGTCATGATGTTGGTGGATCATGAATGTGTAGTATTACTTTAATTGTAGAGGCAATGAAGTTTGTTCCTTGACCACTTTCCAAGCTTAGTGGACACCCAAATCATGTGATGATGTTTTCAAATATGGAGCACACAACTATTTTGTATATGGTTCTTTGTGGGTGTAACTTTAGCACATATAGAAAGGTATTCCATGGTTGCTATGATATATTTTGTGCCATTAAATTGCATAATATATTGAATGAGTCCCAAAAATAAATTTCCCATTTTTAAATGGATCTTGTGCTAGCATTGGGTGGAGTGGAAGTTCATCCCTCTAGTTTGTATTTCTTATATATACTTAGAAGTATCATAAGTATGTGAAAATTCTTGGGACTTGAATTTTAAAGAGTAGGACACCAAATAATAATAATATCCTATTGTAAATAACATTTTTTAAAGAATGCAATATAAAGGAAAATGATTAGGCCTACATGAATAGAGTATTATAGAACTAGTACAGTTTTTTGACAATCCTAAATTTCAAGGACTTGGTTATTCATCAATTGAGAAATATAAAGATGTTAGTGAAACCTCCATGATATCGAGGGTAACTTTAGGTGATGCAAACATCAAAATAGGAGTAATGAATAGTCCTTACAATAAGGTTGTTGCTAGCACTACAACCATCCATATCATAAACCATCATTTCCAAGTCCTTCCATCCACTAATGGAGACCAACAAAAGAAAAATATTTACAAATAAAATGATCAAAGTCAAGATTTTGAAGCTAATAAATTTAAAATTCAAAGTGGACACATATAGTCGAAATGGATCCCAAGGAAAATTGGATAGTGCAAAGCATCCAATCCAAATCCAAATCCAAAATTCAATGAAACTATGGAACCACTTAAAAATAATCCTTCTATCTATCGAAAGTGTCCACCTACTTCAGAGTAGACTTCCATACCAACACACACAATATATAAAAGCATTGATCCCAAACATACTCAAAATCTCACATCCACACTCCATCATCCACCATCCCAAGTTTGGAAAATAAAAAATCATACATCCAAATGAACAAGTAATTCATCCACATCTCACATCCCCCACCAAAATCTGATATCTTGCCTAAAATCCAAAAATCCAAAATCTCACATTCACCTTGTCTTGGCAACAACACTTTATCATAAGGACTCTAATGAAACTCTAGCATGATATGCACATTTAGATAAAGCCAAATCTAATAGCAACAAGGATCAAAATAACATGATTCCATGGGCTATATACAAGTTCTCTTATATTGGAAAAGAAAATCCTCAAAGTAGGACATTATTGGCACATTATGACAACATTTGCATCAACACCACTTGGTGGTCCAACATAGTTGGTGATCATTCAAAAAGTAAAAAAAATACAAACAAAAATCTTGACATGGTCATTTTACTTTGATCATATACTATTCAATGTCATACGATTACCTAGATAGCACTATCCAAACATTTAGCTTGGGTAAAATATGTTATCCTATTATGAGATAGTCTTTAGACGAGAAATCCCTTATCCTAGATCTATTTTCCTAATGCCTAGCCTTCAGATATCCATTTCCATCGCACTAGTTCATTCATCCATTCATAGTGTCCTATACATTGCTAGGCATTGGGGACAGGTACTTACATCTTACTTTGGAACAAACCTTGATATATGTCTTCTAGCTCACTTTGTGATCTAGACACCTTCCAAAAATCTAAAAATTTAAATATCTTAAAAAGCAAAAAAACATTTTCAAACATTTTTCACAATTCCACGAATACATTATTTCCATCAAACTCTCCTCCATCACCTATCTCAAAACAATCTTCATTAATCTCATATCACCTACACTCTAAGCATGATATCAAACCATCTAACAAATTTCATTTCTAGCCTAGCTACAAATCTTGATCCATCTTATCCAATCAATCATCATCGGGATCTATCCTTCCCAATCATCATCTTCTTCCTATCTTAACAAAACTATCTTTATGTTCTTATTATCAATAATGTTATCACTATTATCAATCAATCAAATTTAGCTTGGATAGCAACAAGATCTTAAGAGGTTTGGGTTGATGCAAGAAGTTGGGTCTACAAAAAGCTCAAAAAGTGGAATTGTTTTTGCTGTTTTCTAGAATTTTTCATAGTTGGACTGAAAATTTGAGGTACTTACACAATGAATCTTAAAAAAGGTCAGCAATATAAAATTTAGAATTCTGAATCTAGTTTCCAAATATGTAATTTACTCAAATACCCAAATGATAAAAATTGAATTTTGATAGGGATGTATAAAAACCACTTTTTAAAAGTCATTTTTTTTTACCATACCATACACGTGTACAGACACCACTTTTTGACCCAAATAAAAATATTTTGCTAATTCCTTTTGGGGAAAGATAACTAACAACATGAAAATTGATGAGGATATTTTTTTGTAATTTTTTTTTGAATATTTTTTTTATTGAGTTTTTATTGGCCTTAATTGTTATTTTTAAAAATCAACATGTATGAACAACATAATTGGACCTAAACCAAACATTTTTTGAATCTTTCTTTCATTGTGTAGAGACTTGTCTAAAGATTCATGCCATATAATTTTTTTACAAGAAAATTAACCAAAAAAAAGTTATTACAAATTTTAAAAAGTATGATATTTCAAGTTTATGGACTAGTTTGCTTAGAAATTAATTAAAAAATAATAAATATAATCCAATCTTTAAAAAAATTATATATTTGGAAATTAGACATCATGTTCTCTAATGGGTTTTAATTTCATATATTGATTTCAAAAAAAAGTCCATCAACCATATTGCCAAAGTTGGACATTTTTGTTGAACTTGCCTTAGTCTGTTGGTTGCAAGTCAAAGGCTAAGGGTCAGGTTTCCAAGCCTTTCTCGAGCCTAAAACTAAGGCAACATGTGGGTTTGGGATTCAAAATTTTAAAAATGTGTACACATTATAAAATGCATACGCGTTCTTTATTTGCTTGATTATTTTAAAAAATAAATACTTTTAAACAATGTGTACACATTTTAAAATGCATATGTGTTTTGTGTTACAAAATGTGTACGTGTTACAAAACATGTACGCATTACAAAATGTGTATGTGTTACAAAGCATGTATGCATTACAAAATGCGTACGCGCATTTCTAAAATGTATTTGATTTTTTAAATAAATGACTTGCACGTGTTATAAAATGCATACATGTTATAACGCGTACACATTTTTTAATCCATACACATTTTTTAGGCTTAGGTACCTAAAGCATAACACATGCATTTTTTAATAATGTGTACGCGTTTTCTGTGAGATTTTTTTTTGGCCCAATCTTCCCCCTCTTTGTAGACATAACTTCTTACTTTTACCCATCTTCAATACCCCTACACATCCATATCTATTGATCATTCATCCCCATCATTATCATCACCATTCAGAAAATTCTAAGACATCAAATAATCCTAAAAAAATCCAAAAACATTAAAAATTCTAAAAATCCAAAAATGCCAAATATTACAAAAAATCCAAAAACATCAAATAATTCAAAAAACTAAAACATTAAAAATTTGCAAAAATTCAAATCACAACATCATCTACCATATCCATAATAATATTCCATTTCCTAGACAAGACATCCAAGCAAGAACAAACTCTACAATACCTAAAGACATTGAGCATTAACAAAACAATCATGAATAAACAAAATCCTATTGAACTATCTATAACCTATTGATATATTGCCAAAATCAGATTTAAACATCTTATCTGACCTATCATGCATTAATGGATGCATCCTTCCTACAATAGGAATTTTCCATCTTGAGCATATATATCTTGGCAAGACAATCTGATTATTGTTGATCTGTTTGGTTAATGAGTCCTTTTATTGCTTGATTTATCATATTATCCTTTTCTAATGTTCCTCAAGGACATCTTAAAATGGGTAGAGGAGAAATAATGGGGAAAATTTATTATTTTTGTCTACCATGTTTGTGGATAGTTCTTATGCATTATTGAGACATGTATGTTCCTTATTTGTGTCCGAATTGATTCTAGCATCATTGACAAACCTCCTTTGCATATGAGGTCATTTAATGCCTTTTTTTACTATAGGTATCATGATATAAGATCATTTCCCTCACATATTTTGACAAGGTTTTATTATGTCTAGTATGAATGAGGATGATCCTTCTTGTTTGCAGTGTCAATGTCCATGCAAAGGATACCAAAGTCACCTTGTTCTATCATACCTTGGTGTACATATGTCCATTTTCCATAATAAGCTCTATGATGATAAAAAAATAATAATAGAAAGAACAATATCTATCAATATCTATCCAAATAATTTTTTTTTATTCATCTATCTCATTTCTATCTACTCCAACTTATTCATTACCCATCTCATTATGTGATATTGATAAACAATAACAATCTCCTAAAATTGTCCTCTCACCCCACCTTCCTCATCCAAATATTTCTTATCCTACTCTTTCCATTTTCTTGAGGGTAAGTGCATGGAAATGTGGGACAAAAAGGGGTCTTAAGTGGCCATTTTATTTTTCTAAAATTAGGAAGTACTAACCTTGGATGACAAAAAAAATATAGTTACACTCAAAATTTTAAGATGCAACAAAAATAGTAGTAGTTCTTTGAATCTAGTTTCTAAACTACTATTTTTTTGAAAACATCATAGATTAAGGGGTTAAAAGCGGGGCCACACAAATTGGTCTTATTTTTTTTTTTAAAATAGCATAGTCTCTGGTGTAGTCCCCATAAAATGTTAACTTGGTTTTACTATTTCAAAAATTTCTTTAGTGAGAAATTAGCTAACACCATGTAGTTTATCCCCAAATTTTCTACTAATTTTTTAATGAATATATGAATTTTTACTAATTTTCAGAGTGGACACATCTCAAAAAATATAAATTTGAGCATGCTCGCCCCTAAATTTTTTGAAAAATGATCAAAAATCAATTTTTTAAAATATGTGTAGAATGGAGTCTAGTTTCTAAAAGTGTCATTTATTTGAAATTTTGATGAATGGTTAAAAAATAAAGTGAAAAATACCAAACATTGGATTTTGAGAAAAAATGTATACAACAAAAAAATAAATTAAAGATAAAAACCTTAACATACTCAAAATGTGAAGAAAATCACATGGTTAGATAGCTAAGAGAGAGCTTAACATTACCTAGGTGTTTTTTTGACTTGACATTGAAACATATGCAAACCTGATGGGGAGCATGTTTGAGATTATATCAAATTTTTCACAATTTGCAAAAGCACATCTTTGGATGTTGGAAAGTCACTCCAAGCCTTTGGGTTGGAAGCCCAAAGAAAATCCAAGCCAAAGTATTAGAAATTCCCAAAGCAAGAGAAAACAACACACTCATGTTATTTCAATGCATTCATAAAATGTGAGTGTGTTATAATGTTCTCACATTATGTGAATGCTTTCACAAAAGGTGAGCATGTTAGCATTCACATAATGTGATCATGTTATAATGCACTCACATTTTGTGTTGCATTGTGGAAACAAATATTTTGGTTACCTAATGTTATATGCTCCTTTTAGGGTTTTTCACGTAAAAGGAGATAAGATTAGGACCAAAATGCAATGTTTACACTCAAAGAGGGATGTAATATAAATTTAATATGCCTAAATGAAGTAAAATAAATTCAAACAATTGAAAAATACTATTGATTATGTATGCAAAACTAAGGAATATGAAGTGTTTGACAACACATTGTTGTATGCAAACATGAATTAGAAACATGCACAAATGAAAACAAAATTGAATGAGACTGAAAATAGTGCACTTGGAGATGGATTGATGATTCTGGAAGGTTCTGGAATTTGAAAAAAATCAATGTTGATGACTAGTGGGACTCATTCGCCACTGATGGCGAATCAATCTTGCTTCTAGTAAATTGTCCTAAAAATGGTTTCTAACTGTTGGGAATTGAATTTTGATAAAATTAACTTTTCCATCTTGGAAGTGGACTCATTCTCCATTGATGGTGAATCAATTCTCCTCCAAATTTTTTCAAATTCAAGGGTCAACTCTATGGGTCCAAATCTACATTTGTCTTCTTGTCGGGTAGACAGAATCAAATCTACAGAAAACGGGCTAAATGTTGTCTCCAAGCTTGAATTAGGGTTTGATTGACTTGAATAGATTCATTGAATTGTTGACCACTTTTAAACACCTATTTTTTTGAAAAATATGACTACAAGACCTGCAGACACACATGCAAAGAAGGGAGAATGGTTAAGGGTTAGAGTATAGGGATTTTCCTTGGTCAAATCCCACTATGGTAATCAAACCCTTGATAAAGTAATGGAATGAAAATAAGAAATGAATGATGAATAAACAACATGCAAGTTTCCTAAACTCACCAAACTTTTGTTGCTAAAGTCTAAAGATATGTTAATGGCTGCTCCAAGATGCTTGATAATTGCTTGATCAAATGATGCTATGATGCTTGAATGCTTAGAGAAATGAAATACATGAATAATTGAATGAATGGGTGAATGGGGGTTAGAATGGATGGATAAACACTTATGCCCTAATTTCCTGAAAATACAACATCAAAGGTTGACATAAGGTATTAATGAATAAAAACAAAAAGGAGATTTGAAATTATTTTGAATTTTGTGCCAAGAGGGACTCATTCGCCACCCACTGCGAATGGGTCCTACTCAAGGCTTGCAAGTGGGTGTCAGGAATTAAGTCATCTTTAATGCTGTTTGTTAGGTTTGTATTAAAAAACACACTTAATTAAGGCCTATAAGTGTATAAAGGGGCCAAATAAAGCATAAGAAAGGTGTAATCAGTGATGAAAAGCCTAGAAAAGTATGAAATCTTGTTACAAGACTTTACAACAATTTAGAATAGGACTTGGTAAGGGAAAAAAAAGGAATATTTAGATGAATTATAATGGGAAGAGTCTAGAAAAGTGTAGAAATGTGTTACAACACTTCACAACACCTTCACAAGACATCATAAATTCTTAATAATTTGAATATTCAAGACCTAATGTGAATGCATAAATTACATTACAACATTAAATCTAGGTGAAATAAAGCCAAATAAGCACAAGGAGGGACAAGAAAATAAAAACTAAAAGGGTTACTTTTTTTGTGTCCACACATTGAATTTTTTTCTCTTTTATTTTTTATTTCTTTTCTTTTTCTCTTTCTCCTTGTAGTTTAGGGAAGCTATAATTTTTGAAACATCTTATAATTTTTTAGATAGTCAAATTTTAGTAATCAATATTTCAAATTTCAGTAATAAGGAGGTAAAATTTCAATAATCAACAAGTTGTATCATATTTGTCTCTCTCTATCTCACTCATTGTTTATATCATACACTCTAGACCTCTCTCTCATTATCTCTATCCCTTTATTTGACTCTCCCTCTCTCTCATCTTCCTCTCTCCCTCCCCCTCTCCCTCTCTCTCTCTATCTCTATCTCTCTCTCTCTCCCTCCCCTCTCCTCCTCCCTCTATATTTCTCTATATATTTTCTCTCCTTTCTCTACCACCTCTCCCTCCATCCTCCCTACTATTCTCTCCTATTACTCTCTATTTCACCTCTCCTCTCACCTCCCTCTCTTCCTCCATATCCTCCTCCCTCCCTATCTCCTTCCCTCTCTCCCTATCTTCCCCCTACCTCTCTCTCTCACTCCCTAGTACCTATCTATCCCTCCATCACTCTCTTTGTTTCTCTCTATCTCACCTTGTTGTCTCCCTACCTCTCCATCCATCTCTTCTCTCCTCTCTCTTTCTCTCAATATCCCCTCTCCATCTCTCTACCTAACTCTCCCCCCATAACTCCATAAATCTCTCTATCTCTCTATTTCTCTCTACCTCACCTCTCTCTCACCTCCCTCTCTCCTTGCTTCTCTACTATATCTACCTAATCCCTCTCTCTACCTACCTCTCCATCCATCACTCCCTATCACTCTCTCTCTACACCTCTCTATCTTACCTCTGTCTCTCCCCACCTACCTCTCCCTCCCTCCCTCATTCTGTATCTACTTCTCTCTATCTCTCCCCTCTCTCTCTACCTCTCCTTCCCTCTCTATTTATTTTTATCTACCCTCTTCCTCTCTATACCCACCTCTCCCTCCATCTATTTCTCTCCCTCCCTCCCTCCCTTCCCCTCTTTCTATCTCACTCTCTCCTTGTCTCTATCTCAATATTATCTCTCCCTCTCTCCCTCTCTCCTCTATCTCATCATTATCTCTCTCTCTCTCTCTCTCTCTCTCTCCCTTTCTCTCTAATTCTCTTTATCTTTGAAGAGGGAGAAAATAATAATGAAGAAAAATCAATGAAAACATGAAAGAAATACATTAAATTTGATTATACCTTCAACATCTTCACCTCCATTGATTGAGATCTCAAGTATTTCACCAAAAAACCTATAGATTTTCTCAATTGATTATAATTATGGTTTTCTCTTAATTTTTCTATCATAAAATTTTCTAAGATATGATATGACCAAATATGATGAATAGGTTTCAATTTGTAGATTTTTGGATGGAGAAATCGAGGGTCAAGATCTTCTTGTAGAATGGATATTTGAGATTGAATGAGATGGAGAAGGCTCAACCTTGTGTCAAGTGTCATAAGGTGGATACATGTGACTATGACATGTGGCATGTGGAAGAGGGAAAGGTGTGCTCACACATGTGTGAGCACATCTTGAGAAGAACAAGAAAGTAACATACAAAGAGAAAGTTGTGAGCACATCTTGGGAAGAACAATATTTTGACAAGTAGATACAAATATGGCAATGTGTAAGATGAGTAGGCTTGGAGGATATGAAAAATGGTGGTAAGTGGAAAGTGTAGGGTGGCTCTTATGGAGAAGAGGATCTCACACATGTGTGTGCATCCAATGAGAGGAGAGGTCAAAGGATGACTTGGAAATGGATAGCAAATTCTATATGCAAGTCATTAGGAGGCCTATATGACACATTTCACATGTCTAGAAGTTTGGGGGAATGGGGAATTGAAAATTAGAGAAAATGCTAATGATGATTAGGATATGGATTAAGTTAATTAATGTAGTGTAGAAAAATTTACACCTTTACATTTTTAGACTATGTTTGGGCCCCTTAATAAATTGGACTTAATTAAGCCTCTAATTGGCCCAATTATGCATTTAAAAGCCTTATTAATCCCATTTTCCAAAAGGGATACTTGTATTCAAAAATTGCAAACATCAATTAAATTTCCTTGGAACTGGAGTGTCCTAGATTTAGGTCTTAGGACCCATTCATCCAAGGGAGAATGGGTCCTTCTTAAGTTTAGGACCCCAATTTTTAATATGTTTTTGGGAGAATTTTTATGATTCAAATTCAATTGGCAATTTTCATCATTTGATGTTTAATTTTTGGGAAATTAGAAAATTACCTATAAATACAAGGTCTTTTTATCAAATTCAAATCCTAAGCAATCTAGAATTTTCATGAGAGAAAAAATTACAGTAAAGATTATTGTCAAAGTGTTCAAGAGCAGATTTCTCAGTCATTTGTTGTAGCATTCAAGATCTCAAGCATCATGCCAAAGTTTTCTTCATTCATGCATTTTTTTGGATCTAACATTGTGATGTAGGTTTCAAACATTTAACTCAAGTTTCAAGCATCAAGATCAACATCCAATCAAGCCATTTCACGCAAGATCAAGACCTTGGAGAGATGTGTTAGATTTAAGTCATCTAAGGATATCCACTCAAGGGTTTGGTTAGTTGCAACAAGTTAGTGTTCATTCATCATTCCTTCCATTCATGTTTCATTTATCTCAAGGTTTAATTACCAAAATGTGGTTTGACCAAGGAAAACTCCCGTTCACAAAAAAAAAAAAAAACAAAATTTCCCTCTCTTTGTGTTTGCAAATTTGCAGGTGAAGAAGGATTGAAGATTGATCAAAAGTGCAATTTTTCACATAAACTCACTTGTAGAATTTATTTATAAATTTCTGATTGTGAGATCTAGAGAAATTGGGAGTGCTAATCCAAGAGAAGAGGACTGTCAAAATAAATTTTGGATCCCTAAAGAAAGACTTATTCACCCTAGGGCGAATCTATCCTAGGAGGACACTCAACATAAGCTTTTGGTGATAGGTGCATAAAATCCTAACCTTATTAGATCTACCAAAAGTTTGTTGATTATAATAGTTTTAGGCTTTAAATTTATGATTCAAGTATTACATTGCATAATTGGATTCATTTAGCATTTTTCATTTATCCCCCAAAAGTTCATTTCAATTTTATTTACCCCATCCTCAATCGTAAGGAAAATAACAAGATCTTCATTAACGTTGATTTACCTAAGGGGTAGAAGTCAATATTATCCTAGGGGATCTCTTTTTCCTAATGAAATAAGGAAGATAGGTGCATACCCTCCATTTCCCTTGTTTCATTTTGATGAACCCATTTTCCTTTATTTCATTTTGGTGAACCCAACATTCTTGCACTATAAATCATTTGATTTGGAGTCCATTCAAACTATATATCTAGGATTTTCAATAGTTGCATTACATTAGTTTGCATTTGATTTAGGGTTGTTAAAATTGCATTAGTTTGCATCTCATATGGGGTTTTAAAATTTGTGTATCAAAAAATCACATAAATTGCATGTATATTACATTGATTTTGTATAGTACTTGCATATTAGTGTATTTTTAGTCATTCACATTCACAAATTTTGTCAAAATTTCATTTCAAAAAGTGTCAAATTTTTCATCACTTTTCCTTAATTTCACTTGCATTAGGACACCTAAATCTGGAAAATTATATCACTGAAACCATAGTTTGCAACTTGAAATATGAAATTCAAACATTAGGAAAGAAATTCACACTTTGATTTTTCTAAACCTTGACTTTGGAATAATTCACCCTAGGGAAAATCACTCCTTGTACATGTGCTTTTTCAAAATTTTGGGCAGTAATTGGTCTTTGTTTGCTTCATTTTGTTCTGCAGTTAATTTTGTGTTTCAGTTTCAAAAATCAAAATTTTTTGTCATTGCTTGCATTAATTTCAATTGGTAAAATTAAGTGCATTGTTTGAAATCAAAATTGACATTAAAACATATCATTTTTAGTATCTTGCATTCAAAAATAGAAAATATTCATTTATCAGATCTGAAACTTTGCATAAAATTTCATCATGTACATGTGTATGGGTAATAGACAAAGGACATTAAGATCTTTGGTTGATGTTTCAAGTTGTGTATTTGGTGCTAACCCTAATGAAGTTGAGCTTACTAATGAACCTTCACCTCCTAATGAATGTACCCATGAGGTGGATATCTTACGTCAAGATGAAGATAGCATGCAACAATTCATACAAGATTCCCTATGTAATCTTAAGAAGAATGCATCCTTTTATCCATCCATGCAAATGCCACCTATAATTCCATCACTTGATATTTTCACCCTGTTACATCTTAAAATTTAAGCACAAATAAATCCTCAACCATCAATCATTAATGAACTTGTTAACAAGAACAATAATGATACTCTTCTATCTTATACTCATCAAGTTGTTGATACACCCTTTAACTTAGAAGAGAGTTATGGTCAAGGCTTTAAGATCTTAAACAAACAATGATGTTACATAACCAATGAGCATGAAATTCACAAATAGTTAGAGAAAATACAATTTGAGGATCGTAAGGGGTTAGGATATCGGGATCTCCCCCCTTGCACATCCCCTATGGGAAAATGTGTTCTCTTTCACAAGATCATTTCAAGAGACCAATTAATACCTCACAAGGATGATAGGGTCGGCTTAGATCATCCTCCCACACCTCCATATTAGAAAGTTTCCAAAACAAGTATGAAATATAAGCCCTATAAGATCAAGGAATTACCATTCTTACACACTACAACAAAGACTAAATGAAAAATGGATCAACTCCTTCGTCTAGGATTGATTTACTTGCCACCTATCAAAGAAAACAAACAAGGAAAGAGTACAAACATGAAATACTATGCATTTCATAAAAACCTTGAGAATATTACTAATGAGTGTCATCTTTTACAATGGTTGATTTGTGAAAAATATGTTATTAATGTAATTAACTCAAATGCATGCACTTTTCATCCTTGCCATGTGACAGTTGTAGAATCATAGCATACTCACTATTACATGTTTTAAATTTATTTCAAATCATTTCTATATTGCAAGGAGAAAATTATCATCACCCATCTCAGCTCATCCTTGTCCTACACTTAGTCGGGGAAAGGAGTTAGATAGTCTTGTCCTAGTTTGACACTTGTCATTGTCCCTTTAGCTAGTTGTCCACCTTTTGCATATAATGAACAAGATTGGGATGCAAATGAACTACTATAGGTTGATTCGCATGTGCCATACTAGTATTTTCTTTATCTTATTTTCATGTTCTTTGTGATTGCATGTGCATAATATGATCCCTCATACAATGCTGATTGGCGTGTCTTTATATGTTTGTGAACCTAATTTGGATGACCCTTGTCACTCCGTTGGTGCAAGGATACAAAGGAAGAAAATTTGTCGTGGAATTCTTCTACTTGTATCTCCATTCTTTTATATGAACATTGTATAGCTTTATCTTTTGTCTTGTGTTTCCTTTTGAGGATAAAACAAGGCATCGAGACATTTAGGTCTCTTCCATATTGACCCAAAATATCTCCTTTATTTTCTCTCTCTATGAGTCATTCTTCCTTTGTGCTCATTGTTCCATAAGTTATTTGGGGAATGATGACAGTTCTAAGCTCGATTATATCTCTACAACAATGACAAACAATGACCCAAAATCCATGGATCCCTTATGTGTTAGGATCGCATATGGGGGGCAACGTCCTTTTCATGACATAGCTCTATCTTGGAAACATGTGTTACATAGGGATTTATAAATAAAACTCTCATGTATTGGAATTTCTTGTGTTCTACTTTAAAGTAATTGCTCACAACATGGTGTTTAGAAATTTCTTTAAAGTGAGGGCATGCACGTCCCCAATCATTGTTTTCTTTAAAGTGTGGTCTTCTTGTTTCATGTGATGTGTCTTCTTGGTGGTGACATTGGATTTGATGTCCTTCAAGAGCATGAACTTTCTTGGAATATGGCATTCCTCTTAGTGGTGATGCTACATATTACATTCCATAAGTTGCAAATCTTTTATCCTCAACTAGTTCGAGCTCTTGGTGATGTCAAGAATAATGTTTCCTAAGGTGATACCTTTCATCAACTAAGAAAAACCCCTTTGAATACCCTATCCTACGGTATTTAGAATGGCCACCAAGCATAATACAAATTACTTACCAGTGGATCCTTTTTCGTGAGTGCTTAGCATAACACTTATTGCTAGCCTTGTGACCATTTCTATGGTGTCTTATAAAAGTTATCAAGAGGTATAACTTTGGTATGGTTGGTACATGGGAGCTTGTAGACTTGGAATGACTTTCCCATCAACCACCTTTCGGGGCTCACCTAGTGGACAATTGATTTCACTAACCCATGTGAGTATATTTTTTTTGCAGTGGACAACGAGTTTCCACTTGTGAATAATTTAAAAAAAAACAACTAAGGCTTGATCCATATCAATTGGACAAATAGTCGAGGCTTGATCCACCCCTCTTTCTCTACTCATTAATTTTGGCATTGTATTCTTGTGTATCTTGTCTTGCTACTACATATTTAACATATGCAGGTGTCTCTTTGTGCCTTTATTGGTTTGTTGTGAGGTCTTGGATCTTGGGGGCTTGATCATCCCTCTTGACCTTTGTTTTCTTATCTTTCCAACAGTTGTACAATTAGACCTCTCTTTATGCTTATTTGTCTACTTTAGTGTGAGTTTATGTGTAGGGTTCATCCCCTCACTAAAGTGGAGGCTAAATGTAGTGTAGAGAAATGTACACCTTTATATTTTCACACTATGTTTGGGTCCTTTAATAAATTGGACATAATTAAACCTCTAATTGGATCAATTATGTATTTAAAAGCCTAATTAATCTTGTTTTCTGAAAGGGAAACTTGTATTAAACAATTGCAAACATTAATTAAATTTCTTTGGAATTGGAGTGTCTTGGATTTAGGTCCTAGGACCCATTCATCCAAGGGCGAATGGGCCCCCCTTAAGTTTAGGACCCCAATTTTTAATATGTTTTTGGTGGGATTTTTATGATTCAAATTCAATTTGTAATTGTTGGCATTTGGTGTTTGATTTTTGGGAAATTAGAAAATTACCTATAAATACAAGGTCTTTTAATCAAATTCAAATCCTAAGAAATTTAGAATTTTCATAAGAGTAAAAATTATAGCAAAGATTATTGTCAAAGGTGTTCAAGAGTAGATTTCTTGGTCATTTGTTGCAACCTTCAAGATCTCAAGCATCATGTCAAAGTTATCTTCATTCATGCATGTTTTTGGAGCTAACATTGTGATGTAGGTTTCAAGCATTCAAGTTAAGTTTCAAGCATCACGATCAACATCTAATCAAGCCATTTCATGCAAGACCAAGACCTTGGATAGATGTTCTGTATTTTAGTCCTCTAAGAATCTCCATTCAAGGGTTTGGTGAGTTACAACAAGTTAGTGTTCATTCATCATTAATTCCATTCACATTTCATTTCATTTCAAGGTTTAATTACCAAAATGGGGTTTGACCAAGGCAAACACCCATTCACCAAAAACAAACAATCTTCCACCATGTTTGTGTTTACAAATTTTCAGGTGAAGAAGGATTGAAGATTGATCAAAAGTGCAATTTTATAAAGTTGTCAAAGTTGTCATCAAAGTTGTCAAGCCATGGAAACTCACTCGTAGAATTTATTTCTGATTTTTCAACTGTGAGATCTGGAGAAATCAAGAGTGTAGATCTAGGAGCAGAGGACTATCAAAATAGATTTTGGATCCTTGAAGCAAGACCAATTTTTCCTAGGGAGAATTTGTTCCAGGAGGACACTCAAAAAAAGATTTTGGTGATAGGTGCATAGAATCCTAACCTTCTCATATCTACCAAAAGTTTGTTAATTCTAATAGTTTTAAGCTTTAAATTGATGATACAAGTCTTACATTGCATAATTGGATTCATTTAGCATTTTTCATTTATCTCCCAAAAGTGCATTTAAGGTTGATTTACCATACCCTCAATCATAAGGAAAACAACAAGATCTCCATTAAGGTTGATTCACCTAAGGGTTATAAGTCAATCTTATCCCAGGCGATCTCTTTTTCCTAATTAAATAAGGAAGATAGGTGCAAACCCCCATTCCCCTTGTTTCATTTTGATGAACCTATTTTTCTATATTTCAATTAATTATGGATTTATTAGCTTAATCAAGATTAGTAAATTTGGAGGAATATGAACTAAGTTTAAATTAATTGAATAGTACAATATTTAATTAATTTAAAAAAGACTATAGGATAACTAACTGGATGTGACATTTAATTAATTATAAGATGAAGAGGATTAATTAATTAAATAATATGATATTTAATTAATTATTGAATGAAATGAGACAATTAATTAAATAACACAATATTTAATTAATTATAGGATAAAGAAGAATAATTAATTAGATAATATCATATTTAATTAATTATAAGGTAGAATGGGATAGTTAATTAAAATTTAGAATTTTAATTAATCAAGGATATAAAATTAGAATTGAGGTGTCTAGATTTTTCCCCTCTATGATACATAATCCAAAGTGATGTTGCAATAAATTTTTTTCTTAAAGAAATTTACCCCAATGTGATGGGAGGTGATACCCCCTCGAGAGACTAACTGGATTTTTTTGGAGAAGAATAATTTCAAGTGGTGTCTTGAAAAAGGAAAGCTCAGATGATGTTTAGGAAGAAAAATGAGGAAAAGGGGAAGAATAAATAAAGTGATGGGATTAGGGATGAGTGAAATTAGTGAGGGTAAATGCATTTTCCACATGCCATAGAGGGACATTAGGGTTTGGAGCCTATAAATAGGACTTAGGGGGCGCAAAGGGTCATTTTCACCTTGGAAATTAGGGAGTAGAAGATAAGAGTGAGCGAAGGATCAATGGTAGTGATTCCTTAGCATTTGCATCATGTAGAGCATGTGCATTAGTACAAGCAACTAGAGGACATAGGAGAGATAGTACATGAACTAACCCATGGGTTTTGGGATAGTTTAGGGGTAGTTAATGCAAGTTAATTAGCTTAGGAAGTGGGAAAAAAGGATGTTTTTTCCACAGAATTGTGCTTATGTGCACGATTGTGGCACTTACATCACATAGGGTTGCGCTTGCACCTAAATTGGTGCTTATCGAGTGAATCATCACTCATGCTTTATCAATCAACACTTCTACAAAATGACACCTACACTAAGAGTGGTGCTTATGCTTAGGGAATAGGTGCTTGTGAGGGCTATCACCGTTCTTGCACCAAAATGGCGCTTGTGTCTCTCAAGTATGTGCCTCTAGGTGTTAAGTACATACTTGCTTTAGAATGACACTTACACAAGGTAGTGATGTGCTTGTGCTAGGAATCTCCACACTTGCACTAGGGCTATGCTTGTGCATGATATGTATGCTCTTGCATAAATTAGGGGTACACCTACATTGAAATAATTCCTACACAAGATAAGAATGTGCCTATGCCTAAAATGATGTTTGCACTAGATAGAAGCATGGTCTTGTAGAAAATACAAGTACCCATGAAGTTTAGGAAGTTGAATTGAAAGGAATTTATTTTATGTTTATTCATCACACTTATCTTAGGTATTCTATACCATGCATCAAATTGATTACGTTGATTAGATGTTTTCATTGCTATAATTCATTTGTTAGTCTGAGATCTTTATAGTTGATTAATTTGGTCCCAAATGGCATAAAATCAAGTAGTGTGTCTTCCTAGGATATTGTGAAAATTATATGGTCCAGCCTTTCCTAATCAAGGTAAGTAAAGAATAATCATGGGTTTTTAGAATTGAAGTGAAAGGGATTTATGTTTTTTTTCTTAGGACTAATATTAGTTGGTGGGATGATGTGGGAGTCTCTAAGTCCTCTTCAGTCAAATGAGAGGTGGCTTGGAGTGATGGTCCAATTATGTTTCCACCTTATAGAGATGGATGAGGAGTGGTTGAGTCTGATGGGACTCTTCCATGTTTCTAGGATACCCTAGTTGAGGGTACACTGTGCTATGATGACCACATTAGTAGAGATGTGGCACAATGACACTAGAAACTTTCAAGTTCCTATTGGTGAGGTTGCTATTACTTTGGAGGATGTATGACAGATTTTAAGGCTTTCAATTTGAGGGAGCTGATGGAGTATGATCTGATGCATACCAATGATGACTTGGCTTGAGTATTTATGATAGATGATATTCTAATGAGGGGGATTGAGCTCGACCTTGAAGCAAGGATGGGAGTTCTACCAGAGCTATCATATTTTACTACAACATTGATGATAGGGTTACTCATACCAGATTGATGATCCAGAGGGTTTACTATTAGGTGGGCAGGGGTGTTGGATAGGATGATGTCAGATGGGATTGTGTTTGTATGGGGTTTGTATTTTGGCTGAGTTGTATAGGTAGATACATTTGATTGTGTATCATGGGCAAGGGTGTTGGATAGGATGATGTCAGATGGGATTGTGTTTGTATGGGGTTTGTGTTTTGGCTGAGTTGTATAGGTAGATACATTTGATTGTGTGTCGGGATGGTAGTAGCTTGGGGTGTGGCATGACCCTTCTTCACATCTAGGATTTTGAGCATTATACATTTTTGCAACTAGTGGTAGATAGGGGGAGAGGGCTAGGAATGCCTTATGTTTTTGCATATGCAAAACTTTTGTAACTCTGGCGGTTGGGTGACCTACCCTATTGGAGGTGAGTGATAGATGATATGGATTCCTTCATCTGGCATCCATATTATGATTGTGAGGTATGGGAGGAGGATCATCTATACATGCCATACATTGAAAGGACACACTACTTGATTTTTCGGATGCCTACAATCATTGAGAAATATCTACTAGTGTGCATTATGTGGTAGTTTGGGCATCGACATATTGCTCCTATGCATGAGGTAGTTTTTAAGAGGGTTGTGCAAGAGAGGGGGAATTAGAGAGGCTATTTAGAGCCATATATAGCTAGGAAGGATTAGCAAGATACCCCTGTGATACCTTGGGATTCATGATAGCCAACGATGGTAGATGCAAGCATGACATCAAATTATGATGCATGGTGGTGAACCGTAGATTTTTGGGTAGGGCTTATAGGCTACTCTTACACTCTTAGGAATGTTTCACCTAAAAGGAGAGAGATAAACCCACTCAAAAGTCTAGCTAGGTTTACTCAAATTATGCAATGTATGATGTTATTTAGACTAAATGGAATGATCTACGTGCAATTAAATTATGAAATTGAGAGATTATGAGTGAAAAACCTAAGAATTATGCAATGTTGGAAAACACAATGTGATATGAAAACATGAACTAAGTATGAACAAATGCAAAATAGAGAAGAGGGCTGATTTAGAGTGCACCTGGAGGTCTGATGAAGATTTTGGAATATTTTGTTCATGTTGATAGAGATCACTAAAAATCACTAGTGGGACTAATTCACCATTGATGGCGAATCGGTTTTGCTTTTGATGAAAATTGTTGAAAGCTAGCTTCTGAATGTCGAGATTTGGAATTTGACAAAATCTGGATTTATAGCCTTAAGGTGGGACTCATTCACCACTGATGGTGAATTAGTCCACTCCCAAAGTTTTGAGAAATCAGGGACCAATCTTGTAGCACTAGATCTAAGGTTGATTGCTTGTCGAGTTGGCGAAGTTAATTCTACAAAAAATAGACAAAATGTCTTCTCCAAGCTTGAAATAGTTTGTTGTTGACTTGAAGCACTTTATTGAATTCTTGTCCATTTTTCAACACCTAATAACCTATCAAATCTGCATACACACATGCAAAATGGGAAAAATGGTTAAGGGTTAGGTTATAGGGATTTTCCTTGGTTAAATCCCACTTTGGTAATCAAACTGTAGACACCTAAAAATGACCTAGGTCTGCAAGCTTCATTTTTACCACTTTCATCCTAGCATAATTAAGACATATAATTATGTCATTGGTCCACATTCAACTATTGATTAAATAATTCATGTCATTTATTCATCATGTTTATTAAATAAATAAATTTTATTTATTTACTAAATATGTCATTAATTGTCTAAGTCTTCCCTTAAATAAATCTCTTAATTTATTTAATTCCCCTTTTTGCATTTAATTCTTCATGATTATTAAATAAATGAATTACATTTATTTATTTAATATGTCACTAATCCTCTCAATTAAATAAATTGATTAATTTATTTAATTAATTAGTCTTATCTGCTAAATTAAATAATTAAATTTAATTATTTAATTGCCAATTTAATATTTTTCTCATTTTAAATAAATTAAATTATTTAAAATGTCATCTCAATCTGAACTGTCAGTCCATTTTGATAAATAATCTGAAAAAGATTATTTATTATCTCACAAAATCATTATTTTGAATTAATTTAATTCAAAATAGTATCTAATCTTCTAAAAATCAAGTAATCGGGTAGATTCTTGATTTTCCAAATCGAATCTTCAGTTCAAATCTTATCTTCTTGATTTTTCAAAAATCTTTATTTATTTAATTAATTTCCTCATTTATTCTCCATTGTCGATCTAATTATCTGAGACATTATTCTGACCGTTCGATTAAGGATTTTGCCATAACCCTAATTAGGAATTCTCAGATTTAATCTGGACCTCTCATTTTAGGTTCTCATCATCAATTAATCTCGTCCGTCCACTCAAAATGATATTTTCTATAAAATGGCATTTTCCTCTCACTTTTTGATGACACACGCACATGCTGACATTTTACATAGACATTCTAGGCATTTATTCACTTGCACACTTATTTTCATAAGCAATTTCAATATTCATTATAGTCATTTGATCAAGTCTTGGCATTTGTTTAGGCATAGATATTGACAATTGTAGTAATAGGCATAGGCATTTAGACATATCATAAATCCTTCAAAGCTTGGTGTAGGACTTAGGCATTTGTAGATTTGCTTGCACAATGAATCTGAGGGCAACATCATCCAACAAGTAAGAAGGTATTACAAAAGTGAATCATGGAAGTTTCGGCGATCAAATATAATCGTTTTGTATTTTACTTCCTTTGTGTTTTGTAAGATCTTTGGGTTTCATTGTCATTTATTGTTTGTTACTAACACTCCTAATCAAAACCTAAAAGAAATCCCTTGATTACATTGGTGAACTTGACATTTTGTAGAAAAAATTGTGTTTTCTTATTTGTTTTCACTGTTTTGCAGGTTACAGCCAGGAAGTCATATGAAATCCCGTCACCATCTTTTGAGCACAAAAAAATGGGAAAATAGAATCATTTAAAACATTTTCTGGGTTTTGTAGATCTTAGTCTTAGCTTTCTAGAACTACAAACAGTTTTAAATTTTGTTAAGATTTGAGAAAGTTATGGCTATTTTACCAATTGATATTTTTTTAATTTAGTTTTTAAAACCCGTGTTTCTTTTTGTCTATAACGTTTGTTTGGTGCAGAATTGTGGAAAATGCTTTCTGGGTTTTGAAGGTTTGATTTTCAGCTTTCTATGGATATCTACCACTTAAAATTTCATTAAGTTTTGAAAAAGTTATTGTTGTTTTAAGTTGCTGCTGTCATTAAATTTTAATTTTATTTTTTTTGTTACTAATCTTTGTTTGCAACGTGTGGCGATTATTATTTGTGTGTCGAAGATCATTTCATAAGGAACTACTAATCTTTTGTCTACAGATTTGAATGTTGAAGACAGAATAAAACAAACATTGTGCTTGTTTTTTCATAGATTAGCAAACATTTAACTTTGGTGCACATAAAAAGAACAATGTCTTCTTTGCATGACTATGTTTGCAAGATGGTAGGTGAGTATGCTCTCACTTGGTGAAAACCTCGTGATTAGAAAACCAGACCCATTTTTATTTGTTATTACCTTGACTTGGTATATCGGAGTATCCTCTCCCCTCGCGCTTTAGGGTGATCTTGGGGGTAAGAGAAACGGTTACCAACTCTAGAAATTGGGCCTGTCTAGGGATTTCATCACCCCAACGCGACTCAAACTGGTAATAGATCTAAAGACAAGCTACCCCTAACCGGTATATAAATGTAAACCTTAAGGAAAAACCTAAAGTTGCTTGTGCGGATGTGTCATACGGACAGAGTTGTACTCCCTTAAACCCTATTGAGCTTAACCTCTTCAGGCTGAAGTGCCACCTTAATAGTGATTAATCTCTTGCCCCATATATGGCCACTCGAACGAGGGTCCCTAACTAAAAACTCTTGTATAGAAATCCAAAATCCTTCTATTTGCTAGCGCAGCACCGGTTGGTGTGAAGACATCCACACTTTTGCAGTTTGTAGTAGATGTGATCAACTCGCCATGGGAGTTTCATGGGGGTTGGAAGCTTGGTTGGCCTGAGAAGAGAGTGCATTGTAAGGGGGAGCCCGTGTAGCCAAGCTTCTGAATTCACATGCTACTGATATGCGGTTGGGGAAACCTGCATGGAATCTAGCGAATACTGTCATGGCCTAACCTAGGATTCTGCTTATCTGATGTGTGTTTGGTTACTTTTCAAAATATTGTGTTTTTCAAGTGCTTTCTGGTTTCATCACAGCTTCAAACAAAACATTCAACACCAAACATATCAAACTTGCAATCAAAACTTTCATCTAAAGTCAAATCCGAAGTCTTCATCTTGTCAATAATCTGTCAAACACTATTTCCTGGAAGATTCTGTCAAAAACCAAACTTGAAATTGCTCAAAGTCTTGACCACTAGTTTGCATTCATTACCATAGGTTTCATACTTCATTCTTTTTCGTTGCATACATTTGGCATTAGATTATCCCTAGGTTCACATTTTGCATACTTAGGATTAGAAAAATCTTCAGCACACTTTACAAAGTCATTGTTTTCGAAATTAGGCCCTCTTGGACTAAGTTATCAAACCCCCTTTTTAGTCATTGTCCTCTTTTGTGAGATTTTTTCCAACTCAAAAGTATAGTTAGGAAAACTCACTAGTCATTTAGACCTTGTCACCTTGTCATTTGCAACAAAGTCCTTTAGCAATCAAAATCGATAACAAAGTTCAAACATAGAAGTGCTTAGATAACCTTGTCTTACATTGCTACACATTGCATATCCTATTCACAAAAATCCAAAAACATTAGTCATTCTAGTCATCATTTCGAACTTAGACTTCACGTAGTGTCATACTTGCATTTGAGCAATCTCATTTATGGTTGAAACTACACTTCAAAAACAAAAGAGACAAATGAAAAACTTTCGACAAGACCCCATGTTTACTGTCAACAATCCTCCACATGACCCAAACTAGACCTTTTACGATCCATTTTTAGACAATCAACCTCCAATGACAACGCAATCCTCATCAAACAGTCCATTCGAACAATTCTTGCAAAAAGATGAAAATGGCCAACTACTTTAGGAAAACTTAAAGGCATTGGCACAAGAACCAGAGGGCTATCAACTAATTGAAACAATGGTCCGTCAAGATAGAGACAGATTCTTAGCTATGCTCTTGAGTGAAGGAGCTAAGTTACCACAAGGATTTAACATTAACATGCTAAATTTGACACCTCCTAACCCTAATGCCAACAACGCACATAACATGTCACATAGTGGTCAACTTCCAAATACTACGAGCAATACTCCCTTTGGGACCACAACAACAGTGCATACCACTCCCAACATCCCAAACACCCCCAACATCCCCAACACCACAAATATCACGATAGTCAATGCCACGACAGTAAATGCCACGGGGGTGTCATCAAGTCATAACAATCCCCCCTTGACAATTCTATCTACTACCATGAACACAACTTCGTCATATCTGTCCAGTGGTATTTCAAAAAAATCCTTCGAGAGGAGGCACAAGATGTGTATTTATCCAAGGACAACAAAAAAATGTTAACAAAACAACACAGTCAAATGTCATTGCCTCCCAAGGTACAAACACAAACGTTCCCCTTGTACAAAATCAACAATTTACACAAGGTGGCCAAATAACACAACCCATGACATCATTAACACACCATAACATCCATGGTCATAACATCCCCCAAATAACGACACACATGGCTGGGGGACACATCCCAACCTACTCATCTAACATTCATACTCATCAACATGCACCCAATCACAACTTCCAATACCAACAACATGTCAATCCACACACGTCATACATACCACAACTATCCATACCACCACAATACACCAATATTCATGCACAACAAATAGGAACACATTGTGTACCAGACAATCCAACGTACAGAAACATAAACAACTCTGATGTGGACGCCCTCAAAACAAGAATGAGGGATATGGAGAAAACTATCCAAAACATGTACATTTCAGGCAAGAAATCAGAAATATCATATGACCTAAATGTATACCCATTTAAAACGAGCTTATACATGCCTCCATTTTCTCCAGGATATGTGTCACCCAACTTCACAAAATATAGAGGCAAGACAAATCCCATTGAGCATGTTCGTGAATTTGCAACCAATTGTATGGACATCGCCTATGAACAAACATACTTGATGAGACTTTTTTCTAAAAGTCTGGCGAGTCAAGCCCTTGAATGGTTTTCAACTCAAAAGGATATCTAGACATGGGATGAGCTTAAACAAAAATTCATAAGAAATTATGCGTACAACATCGACATGGATACCTCTATCACTAGCTTGTGCAATCTCACGCAAGAGAATGCTGGTGAGACATTTATCCCATTCTTTCAAAAATGGAGAAGCCTCGCTAGTTGATGTCACATTGACATCCCTGAAAGGGAAAAGTCGACATGTTTTTCCAAACAGTTTTAGGGCCCCTAAAATTTGCATTGCAAATACTTTGTTGCATAAACTTCACAGAATTAGTTGAAAAAGGGGTCCAGATTGAGAAATCCCTAATCGCAAAGGGAGAACTGAGATATGGTTCCAAAAACACAAATGTCAATCCACCCGCTGACAAAAACAAATATTAGGTTAAAAATAAGCACGTTACAAACAACGGTGTTGTCGACGCCAAGACTACAAACACTGTAGGTCCTGTATTGGCCTTGAAAGGGGTTCAACAACAAAACAGACCAACAACGACATTGAAACCTCCTCCCAATACTTCTTCAAACAACCAAAGCAGTCAAAACAATCAGGGACAATACCGTCAGATGAGACAATTTCCCAGGGGTCGCACATACACCCATTTGGGTGATCCCATTGAAGAAGTCCTTAAGAAATGCCTCTAGCATGGGGTCATCATACTTCCGGAACCAAAATCATATGACCTAGAACAATTCAAACTAGCATGGTGGAATGACAATGCACTTTGCAAATACCATAGAGCAAAACGGCATACAAGCTCTAACTGTCGACAATTGAAAAACATAATACAAAATCTTATCGAAAGTCACACCATCAAAGTAGGTGGATCACAATTTGCCTCCAATTTAGATCATACTATCCACAAGAATCCACTGCAGGACCATGGTTCTCATAATGCTTCCACTTCAGGTCCACAGAATCAAGCTAACTTCACCCGAGTCAAGTACGACTATTCTGGTGGACCTATTATAAACAATGTCTGAACTGACAATGAATACATCAATACCATTATGGTTAGAAGAGCACCCCAATGTAATGCTACTACTCAAAGTGGCAAGGTCACTATAGCTGGTCCACCTCCCGCTAGACAAGCCATAATCACTATACCAGGCCCATTTGCTAAACAATCACAACCTGCTCCATCTGCTAAATAGTCAAAACCTATCCCAACCACACAACAATGGAAACCCAAAAGTCAATTCAACCTTATCGACCAGCTAGGAAAAACTCTTTTGCAAATATCTATCCTTGAGCTGCTTCATATCTCTCCCGCGCACAAAGAAATCCTAGATAAAACTCTCCTAGAGTCGTCGGTCCCCAAGGACATCGATGTCAATCAATTTGAAACTATGGTGGGATATCTCACTATGCCGCACCACGTCACCTTCTTGGATCAAGATTACTCATCACATAAAACCAACCACAATGACGCATTACACATAGAAAATTTTGTCCACAAGCACAAAGTTAGACGGGTTTTAGTAGATGGCAGAGCAGGGTTGAACATATGCTCTCTCAAATTGGTTAAATCTCTAGGGTTCTCGTGTGTTCGTAGACCCAACGAAAAGTATATTGATCAAACCATACGATGACGAAGGCGCTCTTCACGTGGCATTATCTCTCTCCCAATCAGAGTGGGACGGTCATCGTGGACATGACTTGCCAGGTCCTGGATTTGGAACTACCGTATAACATATTGCTAGGCCATCCATGGATTCACGCCTTAAAAACCGTCCCATCCACATACTGTTAGGGTTAGAGATGGAGATCTTAACAATTAAATGCAGATTTAATAAACAAAAACAGAGAAACTAAAACATTCACAGAATAAATTATAACACAGAGATTTAACGTGGTTCACCCAATTCTGGGCTACATCCACCAAACCGCAGCCATCCAACACTTTTATTATCCAGTGTAAAACCTATTACAATCTTGCGAATAATCGCGTTTTTCATCATACTGAAATACCCATCCGAACCCCTTTTACCAAGCTTAGAAGCTTCCAGTTTTGGGTTCTACAAAATCGGATTTTTCCTTTTTCATTAATTTTTCCCTTTTTCGGTGATCACGCGAAAAAGTAGGAAGAAAAATTTTCTCGGGGGCTGCCGCCCCCGAACCCCCGCCCGGGGCCCAGCCTGGCCCCGGACCCCGGCGAGGACAGGGGGCCAGGGTGTATAGTATACCATGGGCTATACAGTATAGCATGATGCGATCGCCACGCCGCCAACAATCTCCCCGCGGAGGCCCGGTCGAGGCTCCACACCACCTAATCTCCCACTTGGGCTGATCACGGGCGACTGCTAACGCAATTCCCCGGCTCCCCACACTTGGAAATAAGTACCTTGGACCCTGCTGCTCTGTTATACTTGAATTCAAACTTGAAGACCAACTAAAGCTGAAGAGGAGCTCAGCTTCTCCCTTGTCACCGCCTTCGTAAACATATCCGCTGGATTGACATCTGTGTGTATCTTGTCCAGCTTGACCTGTCCATCCTCCAACACTGACCGAATGAAATGATATCTCAACTGTATGTGTTTTGTTTTAGAATGCAAAGCAGAATTCTTTGCAAGATGTATAGCACTCTGGCTATCTGCAAACAAGTAATTTTCAGCCTGTTGTTTTCCCAGCATCCTCATGAAAAGTTGCAGCATATCATCTCCTTTACCACCTCTGTTGCAGCAACATACTCTGCCTGTGTGGTGGATAAAGCAACCACCTTCTGCAATCGAGAAATCCAACTCACTGTTGTCCCACCAACTGTAAATACATAACCTGTGGTACTCCGCCTGGTATCTATATCCCCTGCTAAATCTGAGTCAACATAGCCTTTTAAATCAGTATTAGAGCCCCCAAAACATAAACAATTATTGGATGTTCCTCTCAAATACCTGAGAATCCATTTTACCGCATTCCAATGCTCAACTCGGGGATGACTCAAATACCTGCTAACAACTCCTACAACATGTGCATTATCTGGTCTAGTGCATACCATGGCATACATCAAACTACCTACAGTGAGAAGCATGAATTTTGTGGACATTTTTTCTTCCTCCTCTTGTCTTTGGACACATATCCTTAGTCAATTTGACATGACTAGGCAAAGGTGTGCTGACAGCTTTTGCATTCTCCATATGAAATCTCTGCAACACCTTTTCAACATAATTAGCCTGAGATAAAAACAAATTTCTGTTTTTCCTATCTCTATGAATTTTCATACCAAGGATTTGTTTTGCTGCCCCCAAATCCTTCATAGCAAAAGACTTTGCTAACTGTTGTTTCAACTCTCTTATGTGGTCCATGTTAGACCCAGCTACAAGCATGTCATCAACATATAAACACAAAATAATGTATATATCATTACCCAACCTCTTAAAATAAACACAATGGTCAGAATTACACCTGCTGTAGCCTTGCTCAGCCATAAAACTGTCAAATTTCAAATACCATTGCCGAGGTGCTTGCTTCAAGCCATATAAACTTTTATTCAATTTGCACGCTAGTTTCTCCTTACCTTTGACCTCAAATCCTTGTGACTATTCCATATATATTTCCTCTTCCAAATCACCATGGAGAAAAGGCTGTTTAACATCAAAATTTGTTCTAAATGCAAATCTTAGAAAGCAGCCACAATACTTAAAACAATACGAATAGAAGTCATTTTAACAACGGGGAGAAAAATATCATCAAAATCAATACCAGCACTACGTACCAAATCCCTTTACAACTAATCACGGCTTTAAAATCTTTTCTTACCTCCATCCCTCCTCTTCGACCTATATAAAATCCATTTTGTTTGGTAAAAGCCTTTTTACCCTCTGAGCTGACTTACTGCATAAATCCCAAGTCTGATTTTCCGGCCAAAGGTGCTGCTTCTTTTCATTCCATGCTCCCCGAACCTTGGTATCCACGCATAGCTTCATCATAATATTACGGTTCCACCGGCCTCGGTTAACGAGAATAGTATACAAGGGGAGAGAATCTTTACGGAGGTCTACTTAACCTTGAAGATGGAGTACTTGAGGAGTTTGTGGTATTTGTTCTTTGTTGTTGTTGCCCAACATGAGGAACCAACTGAAACATCATTGTTTGGAGTATCATCCAACACTACATGAAAGTCTTTTTCTTTCTTCTCATCTTTGAAACAGTCTTTGTACAACACTTTCTCATTGAATGGCATCCACTGCTTCTCACAATTTCACGATTTTCAAAATCCAAATATATAACCAAGATTAAGTCAATGCCATATCCAACAAATACACATTTCTTTGATTTTGCATCAAGCTTGGTTCCCATTTTGAAGTCTACATGTGCAAATGCTTCCTGGCGAAGGTTTTGAGAAAAGAATAACTTACCTTCTTACCTTTCCATGCTTCCTGGAATACCACCAACCCAAAGGATTAGAAAGGACCTGTTAATTAGATAAACAACGAGTGTTTCGGTCTGCGCCCACATGTTTAAAGGCAGCCCAACATGGAATCTCATAGTCCGTGCATGCTGCATTACTATTCTATTCATGAGCTCAACCACTCTATTTTTCTGTGGAGTCCTTGGAACCATTTTCTTCCTAGGAATACCATTAGAGGAACAATAATCTTCAAACTCTTTACTACAATACTCACCACCATTATCAGATCTAAGACATTTTAACCTTTTCCCGTCTCATTCTCAACCAAGCTTCTCCATTTTTTAAAAGTTTCAAATACTTCAGATTTCTGCCTAAGGAAATAAATCCATACCTTTCTAGTTGCATCATCGATGAATGTAACATAATACAGAGAGCCACCGAGAGAAGATACCTGAGCTGGTCCCCATACATCTGTATGCACAAGCTCCAATTTCTCATCTTTCTTTTGCTTCCCATCCTTGAGAAAACTTACTCTCTTTTGTTTTCCATACACACAACTTTCACAGAAATCCATATTAACACATTTTAGACCTGGTAAAACATTATTTGAATGAAGTAATTTCATACCTTTTGCACTCATATGCCCAGGTCTATTATGCCACAGTGCTGATTCAGAGTCCACAGCAACTGTATGATCTTCTACCTGCTTAACTGCAGCAACTGTTCCTGAACATTGATCTTTTTCTGTAACAATTAAAGTAGAAGGAACAGTATGACCTGTACAAAGATATAAGGTGCCTACTTTCACGCCTTTTGCTACTACTAAGGCACCTTTTGTGACCTTCCAGTTTTTATCACTAAAAGTAACAACACAACCTTCATCATCTAGTTGCCTGCTGGTAAATTTCTGCTTAACTGGAACATGCTGCCCACCTCCGCGTGGCCAGCCAATGATTCCCATTCTGTAACTTAATCTTGATTCTTCCCTTTCCAACAATCTGACAAGGTTCGTTAGCTCCTAAATAAACCAGCCCAAAATCCCCTTGGACATAATCAAGAAAATAACTTCTATGGGGGTAGCATGAAATAAAGCCCCTGAATTTAATACCCAAGAATCATCAGCATTATCAAGGGAAAGAATCAAAGCATCCTCATCAGATTTATTACTTACCACATTTTCCTCTTTACTTCCTTCCTTTTTGTCTCCATCTTTATTTTTTCGAGACCAGCGATCTTTCTTCAAATGACCCGGCTTACCACAGTACCAGCAATCCATCTTGTCTCTAGATTGGGACCCTTTGTCCTTTTAAGTTTTCCTGCATTGACTTCCCGATTTCCATAATTGTTCCCTCTCTCCTTTGTTACTTGCGCTGCGCATTCCAAAACAACGCGATGTGGATGTTCCACCCGAGCTTTTCCTCTGGTTCCTCATTTCAAAATACTTACCAACAACATCATCAAACTTCAATGTATTGAACCCGGCAGAATTGCTAACAGCCATTACCAGCTATTCCAACTTTTCGGGCAAAAGAACGAGAATCAAAACCTAACTTCTTCATCCAAAGTTTACTTTACGAGGAAGTTAATTATTTGTGTGACCAAGTATTAAACTCATTTAAATGATCGATGCGTGACCCACCTTCTACCATTTCATATTAAATAAGCGGCTTCATAAGAAATGCCTTATTGAAGCCCGGAAGGCTTCGTATAACTTTCGGGGTTTCCATCAACTCTTGAGTTGTCTTTGCTTTAAGTAATATTGAGCGCTGCTTGTTTTGTGCTAGGCACAAATGAATCTTTATAAAACCTTTCTATCAAGATCTCCGGTCCTCATCGACATTCTTTGCGGGTTTCTTGGTTTTCCCTTCCAATGGCCACCATAAATCGCCGATGAGATAGTCCTCCATCGCATCTTCCATAGCCCGTGGATTACGCCCATTAAGAAGCTTCTCAACCTTCTTACCCACCGTGCGCCATTGCCCACTCAGCAGTGAGATCTTTCCCTACAGGCGATGTCCCGAAACCACAACTTCGCTCATTACCACTTGTTAGGGTTAGAGATGGCGGATCTTAACAATTAAATGCAGATTTAATAAACAAAAATAGAAACTAAAACATTCCACGAGAATAGAATTATAACCGCGAGGATTTAGCATTGGTTCACCCAATTGGGCTACATCCGCAAACCGCCCGGCCATCCAACACTTTTATTATCCAGTGTAAAACCTATTACAATCTTGCGAATAATCGCGTTTTTCATCATACTGAAATACCCATCCGAACCCCTTTTTTACCAAGCTTAGAAGCTTCCAGATTTTTGGGTTCTACAAAATCAGATTTTTCTTTTTCATTGATTTTTCCCTTTTTCGGTGATCACGCGAAAAAGTAGGAAGAAAAATTTTCTCGGTACAAGCCGAACCCGCCCAGAGCCCGGCCCCGGACCCCGGCGAGGGCGGGGGGCCAGGGTGTATAGTATACCATGGGCTATAGTATACCATGGGCTATACAGTATAGCATGATCAGTTGCCACATACCAACAATACCACCAATGCCTCAAGTTTCCATTTGATGACACAGAAGTAACCATATATGAAGACCCTGACCCTTTCCAATATTGTACAAACTTAAGGGGGATCTCCAAAAACTGAGTACCTATTAACCGAGAAGCACCTGGCTCCTCATCATCCAAATACAATGACTCATCCACACTCACACCATCTTCCAGATCTGCTCCATCTACGTCTACCACCATACCACCACCTTCCACTAGCCCTAAGATTGAATCCACTGTCAAAATCCAGGACCTTGGATGCGGAGAATTCAAACTACACACAACATACAACATAACAACAATGCCTAGGTCTCCTAAGGACTATCGTTGGCCATGTTTCAGAATGGAACCTCAGGAAACCTTCAAAGTTCCATCGAATACAGTTTTTATCAAGTGGGGAGACATGAGTGAGGAAGACTTTGCTGAAATCATAGGATGGATCTATAAGGATACTGTCACACTACCCCTGTTACTAGTTCAAAGATATGGCAAAGGTTATGACATAATGAAGGCCAAAGGCCACGACGGTACTAGTGGCCTAGGAAAAAATAAAACTAGTCAAAGGGAACCCATAGAAACTTTTCAAATTCAGAAGTATCTTGGATTAGGGTTTGGATCACCCGATAATGACAATCGACGTACCTCTGGACTTTCAAATGAGCGAGTACATGCTTCGGATAGTGTTGAGAGGACTAGGGAAACCCTCACCGAAATGAACTCCCATGAGTGGGAATTTGGCTCAGAACGATCCCTAAGTGACTATTGTCTTGATGATTTGTTTGTCGAACCAGGGGAACTGACCTCTGAACAATGGTTTTGGAAAACATTCAAAATTGGATAGGCACCAAATTGTCAAAGTCCTACTACCACCTCCCATGTCGTACAACACCCATCATCTGAACCCCATCAGTCCAATCCATCCGAGGTATCAGACGACATTGACAACTAGGGCTCTAAAACCTTCACTCCTTATTTTGACAACAAATATGACACTAGTGAAGGAGAATATTGGATAGAGTCCGATGTCGAGTTGGATGATGATAATCTCATCTACAACATCACTGAACACATCTATATGTTGTTCGCATCCTCACCCCAATTCACCAACATGGATGATGGCATCTCCTTAGTTTACCTTGGCCTAGTTGATTGGGACCAGCAAGGACTGCCAGTGCTAGATACATTTCAGAATGATGAGGCAATTGCTGAATTTATGGGACTGAGAGAAGGCATACCTAGTGGAGACCACAAAATAGGATTTGCTATTGATTTAGACTGTACAGCATACTTCGGTGAGACTGTTCAGTCCTCTAGTCGCAAAAGTAAAAGTAAGAATAAAACAAAAAGTGAAATGTCTCTAGGTGAAAACCGAAAGGCACCTCTTGACGATAAAATAGAAAAATAAAGGACGTATCTGCGGGTGAAAACTTCTCTGAGGCGCCCAAAGATGGAGGACTAGACTTTCTCCCTGTGCAATAGGAGAAATTGGCCATGCTTATTGAGGACACAATAGAGGATAACATTTCAACTGCAGAGGATCCCAAGATGGTCCTCTTTGCTGCCTCATTGACTGACGAAGAGAAACCAGAATTTCATAAATTCTTTGCAGAACGGAAAATCAACTTCACATGGTCCTATGCTAACATGCCAGGATTGGACCCTGAACTAGTTTTGCATCATCTGCCACTATTACCCAATGCTAAACCAGTCAAGTAGAAGTTGCACAAAATGCACCCTCAAGTTGCTCTATTGGTCAAGGCCGAGTTAAAGAAATTACTGGATGCCAAATTCATAAGATCTATAGATTATGCTGAATGGATTTCCAACCTAGTGCAGATGACAAAGCCAAATGGGCTGATTCGTGTATGTACAGACTTTCAGGATCTAAATAAAGCATGTCCAAAGGATGACTTTCCTTTGCCCAACATTGACATCATAGTTGACCTAACTACAGGACATGAGATGCTATCCCTCATGGATGGTTTCTCTGGCTATAATCAAATCCGCATTGCTCTTGAGGATCAACACAAAATGGTATTTACTTTCCCATGTGGTACATACTATTGGAACACCATGCCCTTTGGTCTCAAAAATGTAGGTGCCACATATCAAAGGGATATGACCACGATCTTCCATGACATGATGCACAAAATAATGGAGGATTATGTAGATGACCTCTTGGCCAAATCACAAGGAAGATCATTTGAAGGTACTCGACACAATTTTCAAGAGACTGGAAGAGTACAAAGTTCAATTAAACCCTAAGAAGTGTGTTTTTGGGGTCACATCAAGTAAACTCTTGGGGTACATAGTTTCCCAAAGAGGCATAGAGGTCAATCCAGCAAAGGTCAAATAAATCATAGACATGCCTCCACCTAGAGGAATCAGTGAACTCAGAACTCTGCAAGGAAGAGTACAATCTATCCAGCATTTCATAGCCCAATTGGCAGATAAGTGTCATCCATTTCAGTATCTGTTGCGCAAGGGTATCCCCTTTGTATGGACGGATAAATGTCAAGATGCCTTTCAGCAAATCAAAGATTACTTGCTGTCAACACTAGTCCTCATGCCTCCTATTCATGGAAAGCCATTAATTCTATACATATCAACTACTAGTTCAATACTAGGGGCATTGCTGGCACAAAATGATCATGAAGGAAAAGAAAGAGCAATCTATTACATCAGTCGTACACTAATAGGGTATGAGTTGAACTACACATACATTGAATGTGCATGCCTCGCTATTGTCTTTGTATCCCAAAAACTATGACACTATATGCTCAGTCATCAGACACAGCTAGTCGCCAAGATTGATCCACTAAAATATCTCTTAAGTTGAGCGACATTAATAGGTCGGCTGGCAAAATGGGTCATGATACTAAGCAAGTATGACATACAATATGTTGAGCGTAAGGCAATAAAAGGGTAGGTAATAGCAGATCAGCTGGTAGATGCACCAATCCAAGTCACTCATCCACTAGTAACTGATTTTCCTGATGAGTCCATTTTTCATGCAGAACCGGCGGCACCATGGAAGCTATATTTTGATGGGTCTCATACTGGTCATGGCTCAGGCGCTAGAATCTTGTTTATCACACCACAGGGGGATTCAATTCCTAAGTCATTCAGGATCTCTTTCCCTTGTACAAATAACATTGCCGAATATGAAGCACTAGTCATAGGTCTCAAGTTGGCAATCAAATGGAAAATTCAAACATTGCTTGTATTCAGGGATTCCCAACTCGTGATCAACCAAGTGAATGATGACTATGAAACAAAAGATGAGAAGTTACTTCCCTACAAGAGGATGGTGGATAGTTTCCTGACATACTTCCAATTGATCTCTTTTGAACAAATCCCCAAGGCACAGAATAAGGTAGCTGATGCAATGGCTACTATTAGTTCTCTCTTGGACATCCCTAAAAATGTGTCACAATTTGAGTTCTTAGTAGAACAGCTCTTGATACCAGCATATGATATCCCAGAATCAGAAATGGTTTGTGAACTTGTTGGCCCCAACTCTCCCTGGTATCAGGATATTTACGACTACCTAAAGTCTCAAACCCTTCCACTGAACTTGTCCAATAACCAAAGGAAGTCCTTCATTAGGAAATCTGCAAGGTATGCCATTGCCAGTGACACCCTTTACCACCGTAGTTTCGACGATACCCTCCTTAGATGTCTTGACACCGATGAAGCATGTACGACCTTATGAGAAGTGCACGATGATATATGCGGATCTCATTTGAGTGGTCCTACTCTAGCTAAGAAGGTAATGAGACTCGGGTATTATTGGATGACAATGGAAAAGATGCAATTGAATATGTCAAGACTTATTGCAAATGTCAAATTCACAGTGATTTGGTCCATGCTCCAATACAAGAACTTTGGCCGATCACTTCTCCTTGGCCCTTTGCTCAATGGGGACTCGATCTCGTGGGTAAGATTCATCCAACCTCATCCAATGGCCACAAATTCATTATTACTGCCATTGAGTACTTCACAAAGTGGATTGAAGCCATCCCATTGACATATATTACCGACAAACAAATATCAAAGTTCATCCTTAACTACATCATTTTCCGGTATGGCCTTCTACAATCCATCATCACTAACAATGGATGTCTGTTTAAAAACCAAGACGTACGTGAGTTATGTGAGCAATTCCATATCCAACACCACTTTTCATCTCCATAATACCCACAAGGAAACAACCAAGCTGACGTGTCTAATAAAACCATTGTCAAAATTCTCAAAAAGACTATCAATGACACTGGTCGTGACTGGCACATACAACTCAACCTTGCTCTGTGGGCTTACCGAACTAGCATTCGTATGCCTACAGGGGCCACCCCATTTGCCCTAGTCTATGGCATTGAGGCCATCTTACCCATTGAGGTCGAAATTCCTTTGCTATGAGTCTCTCTAAAGGGTCTAACTAATGAAGAGGAGTACCGACAATCACGCTTGCACGAGCTGGAAATGTTGGAAGAAAGAAGAAAAAATTCACTAAACCATCTCCAAGCATATCAGAACCGTCTTTGTCGTAGCTACAATAAAAAGGTTATGGTTAGAAAGTTTGACATTGGTGACCTAGTTCTCATGTAGAACCCCAAGAACCAAGCAGATAGAGAAAAGCCAGGAAAATTTGAACCAAACTGGCTGGGTCCATACATTATCATATCTTCTTTTGGTTCTGGAGCTTATCAACTGGAAACTCCAGATGGAGAACAATTGACAGAGCCCATCAACAGTTTACATCTCTGAAGGTTCTACGCATAACATCAAAGGACTGAGCTGCAAACCATAAAATACAAAAAAAGATTGAAAAATTAAAAAATCGTCACCTTGATGAAAACCTGACAAATAGGCATCTTAGTGACACCAAAAAAATAAAAAAGTCAAGAAAATAGTAAAGAGAAAAATGATTTGTTCAATAGTGAAAACCTAGCAAACAGGCACTTTGGACAGGTACCATGGTGAAAACCTGGCAAATAGGTGCCATGCATAATCAATCATTGCTCTGTCATCTACTGTCACTTTGTCTAACTTGGCCTAGGATGAAAGGTGTTTTTGCCATTATTCTGCAAATTTCCACCACATCCTACCCTACCTATCATAGTAGATAAATGATTGACATCAAGTCTTGACGACTATCTATATGGTAAACCAACAGCATCTCGTCCATATTCCCTGCAAAAGGCTAAGTCTTGGACCTGACTGGGGGCAAAACATTTATCATGAAACTATAGTGGATGTCACACATGATCTTGGCAATTGGCAAAAAGCTCTGAAAAAAGACAAAAACATTGGAAAAAAGTCCTAAAAAAAAAAGAAGACAAAAACATTGGTAAAAAGTCCTGAAAAAACAAAAACATTGGTAAAGTCTAAAAAGACAAAAAATCACAAAAGTCTTGAAAAAAGAGAAAAACATTGGCAAAAGTCCTAAAAAGACAAAAACATCGCAAAAGTCCTAAAAAGACAAAAAAATTGGCAAAAGTCCTAAAAAGACAAAACATCGCAAAAAGTCCTGAAAAAAAAAAGACAAAACATTGCAAAAAGTCATGAAAAAATGACCAAAAACATTGTAAAAAGTCTGGAAGAAAGACCTAAAAATCATAAAATGTCCTGAAGAAAACCACAAACAAAAACATCAGACTGCTCGAAAAGCGCAAACACATTGTCATCTCTTGTCAAAGTTAGTCATATCAATCAATCTTTGTCATTGTCGAACTACGTTGTCTCTGCGCACTTGCTATGTAGGAAAGACTCACATTTTGAGTTCCCAAGACATTAAGTCAGTCCTTTTAGGTTTTTCAAAATAAAATCATGATGCAATCTTTGCTCATCAAGACAAAGTCATTGGTCGTGTCGAACTACAAGGTCTCTGAGTGTATGATGTAGGCAAGGCCATCTGTTGCTGAGCCCCTGAGGCCGCACTAGGTCAGTCCATTAGGGTTCATGGCACTACACTGGCACACACGTCAAAAATCTTCAATCAATTTCCACATGGTAAAACTCTTGAAACAAAGTAAAACAATCATTTATTCAGCATGGCAATCTCATCAGCACATCACTCATATCATCAAGGCATTATCAACATATGGTCAAACACAAGTCAAACTCAGTCAGAGCAAGTCAAATCATCATAACCCGGTCAAAATGTCAAATTTTGGTTAGTCTTCAAATGAGTCCTTCTGAATGATAACCTCTGTCATTTACACCTTAGGATGTGTCCTTCCTAGGCATCATCATCGTCATTCAACATTTTGAGTGATCCTCTTGACATCTAAAGATCACTCTTCATGACATCAGTATTCTTCAGATGTGTCCTTCTAAAGAACCAACTCTGTCATTTATGCCTTAGGATGTGTCCTTCCTAGGCACCGTCATTATTTCGAGGGACCCCTTACGACCATTAGGGATCAAATCCTCTTGTCATCGATGTTATTCAGGATGTGTCCTTCCTGAATTCACCAATTCTCAACATTTTCCAAGGTCATCAAAACTTTAAATATTTTGACATCTTGACATTATCAAACATGGCATCTTGGCATCAAAACAATGGATATCCAGACGCACTTGGAAAACACTTGACAATTGTCTTTTAGTTTTTTATCATGATATTAGTTTTTCAGCGAGATCCCAATAACAAGATTTAGAGAAGCAACAATGTATCATGACGATTGACATGCATGACTACTAGTTTCTCAGCGAGGTCCTGACTTTGGGATTTAGAAAAACAACGACATATCATGATAAAGGCTCTATTTTGTATTTTGGCAATCATGCTGCTAGTTTCTCAAGGATGTCCTGGAAACAAGATTTAGAGAAGCAATGATGTTTCATGAATTCTCTTTGTTTTTTTCTACATATGGTTGATTATGGAAAAAAGACTGGGGCAATCACGCTCTTAGTATGAGTCATGATCATCCTTGTCTATGACTGTTTGTCTTACGTGATGGTACAACCTTGCACACCTTGATCTATGTCATATCATGGTGTTTATTGGCCATTACAACAATTTTCCCAATGATGATTAAGAGCAATAAATATTAAAGTCCTACAGTAAAGCTTTGAAGGATTTGGTCTAGAAAATAATATTCATCTTCTTCAGTCTTGTCATCTTCTCTCACTCGTCTTATATAGGCATTGCATCCATATCATCATCCATATCTTTTGCACTAACATTTCTTTGTCCCTTCATATTCTAGTCTTCTCATTAATTTTGAGAGCACACCCATGTTCTTGGAACCCGTCTTTCTTCTTGAGGGGGCATACCATAACCCTCCTTGTCATTCTTCCTCATCTTATTTTGCACCGGGGCATATTTTTGACTTATTTTTCTTTGTCACAACACGACAAGCGACATTATGACAAAGAGGGGCAAAATGTAGACACCTAAAAATGACCTAGGCCTGCAAGCTTCTTTTTTACCACTTTTGTCCTAGCATAATTAAGACATTTAATTATGTCTTTGGTCCACATTCAACTATTGATTAAATAATTCATAATTATTTAATTAATTCATGTCATTTATTCTTCATGATTATTAAATAAATAAATTTTATTTATTTATTAAATACATTATTAATTGTCTAAGTCTTCCCTTAATTAAATAAATCTCTTAATTTATTTAATTCCCCTTTTTCCATTTAATTCTTCCTGATTATTAAATAAATGAATTACATTTATTTATTTAATATGTCACTAATCCTCTCAATTAAATAAATTGATTAATTTATTTAATTAATTAGTCTTATATGCTAAATTAAATAATTAAATTTAATTATTTAATTGCTAATTTAAAATTCTTCTCATTTTAAATAAATTAAATTATTTAAAATGTCACCTCAATCTGAACTGTCAGTCCATTTTGATAAATAATCTGAAAAAGATTATTTATTATCTCACAAAATCATTATTTTGAATTAATTTAATTCAAAATAGTATCTAATCTTCTAAAAATCAAGTAATCGGGCAGATTCTTGATTTTCCAAATTGAATCTTCACTTCAAATCTTATCTTCTTGATTTTTCAAAAATCTTTATTTCTTTAATTAATTTCCTCATTTATTCTCCACCGTCGATCTGATTATTGAGACATTATTCTGACCATTCGATTAAGGATTTTTCCCTAACCCTAATTAGGAATTCTCAAATTTAATATGGTCCTCTCATTTTAGGTTCTCATCATCAATTAATCTCATCCGTCCACTCAAAATGACATTTTCTATAAAATGGCATTTTCCTCTCACTTTTTGATGACACACGCACATGCTGACATTTTACATAGACATTCTAGGCATTTATTCACTTGCACACTTATTTTCATAGGCAATTTCAATATTCATTATAGTCATTTGATCAAGTCTTGGCATTTGTTTAGGCATAGACATTGACAATTGTAGTAATAGGCATAGGCATTTAGACATAGCATAAATCCTTCAAAGCTTGGTGCAGGACTTAGGCATTTGCAAATTTGCTCGGACGATGAATCTAAGGGCAACATCATCCAACAAGTAAGAAGATATTACAAAAGTGAATCATGGAAGTCTCGGCGATTAGGTATAATCATTTTGTATTTTACTTCCTTTGTGTTTTGTAAGATCTTTGGGTTTCATTGTCATTTATTGTTTGTTGCTAACACTCCTAATCAAAACCTAAAAGAAATCCCTTGATTACACAAACCCTTAATGAAGAAATGGAATGGAAGAGAATGATAAACAAATAACATGAAAATTTGATCAACTTACCAAACCTTGATTGAAGAAATCCTAAGATATAACAATTGCTACTCCAAAATACTTGAGTAATGCTCAATTGAATGATGCAAAATGATTGAATACTTGAATGAATGTGTGAATAAGTGAACTTGATGAATGGGGATTAAAATGAGAATAAAAAAACTTATTTATACATACTTGTGCCTTAGTAACCCAAAGATACCTCATCACAGGGTGACATAAGGTGATTTTAAATTAAAACCTGAAAGAAAATTTGAAACATTTTGAATTTTGAGCCAAGAGGGACTCATTCGTGACCCATGGCAAATGGGTTCCACCTTGGACTTGAAAGTGGGTGTCGGGAATTAGGTCACATTTATTTTTTTTGTTGGGTTTACATTCAAAAACACACTTAATTAAGCCTTATAAGGGCATAAAGGGGTCAAATAAAAGTATAAGAAAGGTGTAAATATTGAAATTATGCTTAGAAAAGCATCTTCAAAATAGGACTTGATAAGTGATGAAAATGTGATTTTTAAGTGAATTATAATGAATAGAGTCTAGAAAAGTGTAGAAAGTTTTTACAACACTTCACAACACCTTCACAAGATGCCATAATTTGAATTTTAAGGAGTTAATGTGAATGCTCAAGCCACATTGCAACATTACATCAAAGAAAAATGGATCAAGCATCATGAAGAAAGGCCTAAAAGACCATGAAAATGTTAAGGGACCATTTTTCTATGGTGCAGGTGGGTGCAACATCAACTAGTGCAACTGATAATCCCATGAGGTTAACTAGCATTGGTTAAGGAAAAGGAGAAGGAGAGTTAAGATAAGGATGATGATGATGATGGATATGGTGGATATGGTTAAGGTCATCGAGTGTGGTAGAGGAGCGATCTAGATTATAGCTAGGGAGAGGAGAGGGGAACAAAGGAGGATGTGGATATAGGTGGAGAGAACCATGTGAACACTAGTAGAATTTGGCAAATAAATAACTATGTGACTAAAAGTTTTAGTCACATGACTAACACTAGTAGAATTTTTCAAATAAATGACTAATTTGATCATCAAAAGTGACTAATTTGGGTATTGGGTAAAATAACAACTAAATGACTAAATAAATGACTAATATTAGACAAATACAAATAGCTAAATAAATGACTAATATCAGACAAATAAAAATGACTAAATAAATAACTATTACTCCTCTATTTTTTCTTTCTTTTGAAATTGATCATAATCCATAGAGCTTAAGCCCCCCTTATGGGACCCCTACGACCATTTTAAACCATGTGATAATGCTTATAATATAAAATTAATCTTATATCAAATAGTGAATGGAAAGACAATAGATTTTAATGGTCATACTATCAATGAACTTAAGTAAATAAATTCAACTTTAGAAATATCTACATAGAAGCCAAAGCATATGAGAAGAGAAAATATTGGATAGGAGTTAAATAAATGTTATGAATTGTACCGTATACGAATTATGGTTTAGGCTTGAGGGAATCAAGGAAAGGGAAGAGAGTAGTTTGTTTATGGAATTTCTTGCATGAAGTCATTGTGTTTATTTATTACTCTATTCTTTCCCATGGTTAACCAAATATGAAATTAAGTTTTTGGGTAGCACATATATTATATATTGATATTTAGCTAGTGTCTTATTGAAGAGCCTTGTTACCATGCAATATAATAAGATCCTCAAAGCCTTATGCTTACAATAATTATAAAAATAAATCCCATATAATTATCACATAATATAATTGTCACATCCCTCCTCTAACACTATTATATAACAAGAAGGTTTAAGACATTAATTTAAGACAAAATATTAATTTTGTCTTAAATATATATTTTTAATTTTATAATTGTCTTATATTTAGACAATAACAAAAATACTTTTCCCAAAAGAAAATTTATTTCCCTCCCCTCATTAATTTTCCCTCTCTCATTTGACTTGCATTTTCCTTTTCCCTCCACGAGCTTCAATGAGGACCTCAGACACGACCTAATATCAAAAGAAAATGGGGCTTTTCTTAGCCAATAGCACACCCATCTACTCTCTCATTGGTATTGTTTCGATTCTAGCCAAAAACACCACTATCAAGAGCTTTTGTGTTGCCATAGCAGTTGAAAATACCAATCTTCTTCAAGCAACATTAGATTGGGCCAGTGGGAGCAGTTGAGCAAATTTCCAGGCTATTCAGGTCAGCGGGACTTTCTATGAGCCTAATATAGTTGTGAACCATGCCTCTTATGCCTTCAACAACTATTATCAAAAGATGGGCATGCAAACTGGGTCTTTTTCTTTCAAGAGGATTGCCATGATTACTCCTACTGATCCAAGTAAGTTAGGGATTTTTTTTCTTTAATACTGGTGAAATATTGAACCTATGAAACTGGAAACACACATCTTCATAAAAATGTAAAATATTATGAAACTTTAATTGATTGTATTTATTTTCATCTATTTTTCCTCCTAAGTGTCAGTTTTGTAATATATTGATTTTTTTATGTTTCTAATTCACTCAATAAAACCCCCAGATTGGAGGTCACAATCAAGTATGCTCTAGGTGTAGGCATGGCACAGAGTTTGGCCTAGATTTGATTGTGTATATCCATGGATGAAATCAGGAAAGTATAGGGTCCATGTCCCCAATCTAGAGCAAACCCTCTGCAAATTGCAAGTTTTTTTTTCTTTTCTTTGCACTCATTTTTTATTTTTGTTGTCACATTTCATGGAAATAACAAATAAAATGCACCTGTAGCTCACAGCTATATACATCATTTCTCTATTAATGGTCAGACTTGTACAAATGGTTTCATTATTGTTAGGAAGCAGAGAACAATGTGTTAAGAAGGCCAACATTCCCTGGCTTCTCCTCTTCTTAATTCTCTGTCCAATGATGACTAATGATCATGAGCAAGAAAATGATGGTATTTTATTGCTGGTGTTATTATTGCCAGTGCCACAACTGTTTTATGTGTTTATGCTACTTTTTTACTTCTATCATTTTCTTTTTTGAGTTTGAGTGTTTGTACTACTGTTGGGTGATTTTAAAATTTATGGCTTGTTGTTTTATGGGAAAACCTTGTTGTATTACCTGCTTCATTTTTCTATAGAAAACAATAATTACTAGTTCCACTTTACTAACAATGACACATGCTTTACTTCTTAACACCTTTAAGATTCCATTGCATTTGTATTGTGGGTTATATTTATTAAAAGGTGGTGTTAGCAAGAGGAAATGGGGAATTGCAGTCTGAAGATTGTACCCTAGTATCCCTTTGTAGTCAGTTTATATCTGAGGGTATAGTGATAGAATAGAGTAAGATTCAAGAATCTATATCTAATAGAACATTGTGTATAGCTTACCCAAGAAGAGCATTAATTCATAACACATGTACCCATTGAATCCTTGTAACTCCACATATATATATATATATATATATATATATATTTTAGATAATCATTGAATCCTTGTAACTCCAGTATCCCTTTTGTAGCCATTTTATACTCAAGGGTATAGTGATAGAATAAAGTAAGATTCTATATCTAACAAAACATTGCGTATAGCTTACCCAAGAAGAGCAATCATTCATAACACATGTACTCATTGAATTCTTGTAACTCCATATATATATAGATATTCAAATAACCATTACATTAGTAGGTCTTAGTCTCTATTTTGTATTATAATTCATTTCTCTATTTCTATATGATCTGATGTCTTCCTAATCCGTCACCTATTACATACATATATCACTACTTATTTTCTTATAGAGATGTGACCCTTATAGGGTACCCCTTAGTCTATCTTCCTTGTTGGCCTGATGCTCTACAAGTCCTTTGTAGTGAGTTGTGGTAGCTTTTACTCTCTACCTTGTACCCTCCTAATAGTTGGTAAATGTTAATTGTTTACACTACATTACATTTAATCATTTATTCAGCTACATTTATTATCATTTGCGAAATGAACATACATTTATCCTTTATATGCACACTTTTACCATATAAATGTCTACTTATATTTTCTGATTTTAGGGTTACAACTATATTTTTGGAGTTATTTAAACTTTGAAGTTAGATATATACACATGATCTCATAAAATTTATATTGTAACTCATACTCTTAAAATAATATATGTATGTTATGTGGTTACCTGAACCAATATTTCTCCTTCGCATCACAAGTGAGATGTCATGCTGAAAAACAACTAATCTATCATTTATTATTAATTATCTTGTTGACAAATATAGTTACTCGATCTATACAATTGGATGTATGATTATGTCTAGTGAGCCTTTTTTGAAATCCACAGCAGTCCCCAAGCCCCCATCTAAAAACAAGGAAGAGCTTGAGGATGCTAAAAAAATATTTAAATGTACATTAGATGTAGAAAAAAATCATAAAAAAGGTGAAATGGGGGGACATCCTCTTTGTGTCCAATAACATCTTGGACATTCAAGATAGCCTCAAAGGTAGTATGGGATGTGTTCTCATGGAACACAGGGCCATTATTGTATGTGAAAAACATTGCAAAGGTTATTTTAGAAGTGTTAGAATTCAAACTTAGAAAACTTGAAGTGGTAATCTTATTGTTATATTAAGATTATTAATGATCTTGGAAATAAAAGGTACCTATTTTGTTTTTTCTTCTGCAAATATGTTCAGAAAAATGATTCATGTGAATGGAAAAAAGTTCTTGTTGGGTTCCCAATAGATTTGGTCCCAAAGTTCCCCCCTTATAACAAGGAACATCTTGGATATGTAAAAAAGATATTGAACCTCTACTAGATTTGTGGAGAAAAAGGAAATGCAAGGGGACATCTTATTCATGCCCTTATGAAATCATAAGGGTAGGGATTGTGTTGCACACTGGAATAGTGGCAACCAAGGTTACATGTTCAAGGGGGTTGGATATAAAGTGTGAACACTTCCAAAATTTGGGTACACAATAAATGTACTGAAACATCAAACTTGTGAAAGGTGAGATAGGCATCATCACAAAATATATTGAAAATGGGTGTGAGGGTGAAGGGATATGCAATGTTCTATATATTCAAATAGCTAATTCTAATGAAAAGATATTTAAAATATAATCAATGGCCAGACCTTTGTCTGTTGCAAGCCTTTCTTCTTTGAATAAAAAGTTTAATGTGTCAAATTTCCTTTATATAAGATCATGTGATGAAAATGCTTTGATTTGGAACAAAAATGAATTGAAATGTTTTCAATCTAAATAAAATTGCTTTGCATGAATGATAGGGAGGTTGGATGAATCAATCATTGATTCATGCTCTGGGCCTTACTAGGAAGACCTCTAGGGAGTCTCACTCCACCATTTGCAACCTATAGGACCTCTTCCTTCTTAGGGTCCCCTAATTACTTCTTGCCAACCAAACTATCAACATAGGTCCTTCTACCAAGTCAAGACTTGGTGCAAACTTGTAACACTTGCCTTAGCCCTTAATCCACCCTAAAGGCTACTAATCCTCCAAATTATTCGATATAGTTTTACAAGGTTGTGGAGGTGCTTCTAAAGTCTTCAATCCATCCTACTAAGTGTATTAGGGGTCCACCTAGCTCCATTTGTAGGTTGCTTTCACCAAACCCCACTATTAGTCCTAGGAGGCTACTAGCCCTATTAGCCCTATTAGGTCTCCTTCTTCGAGAAATTAGGTTTGTTTCCAATACTTTCCAAAGAACAGCCCAATATTTTCTTGGGATTCCTGGTTCATATGCCCACCTCTCAAGGATTTTTTGGGTCTTGGGTCTCAGCTGTCCGTATAAAGCCCTAACCTAAAAATGAGCAAAACTAGGCCTTTTAAGCCCTTACCTGGCTTCTCTGCAAATTGTTAAGTCCTTCCCTCATTATATGGATTGTTGGATTTTCTTTATCCTTACCATTTCTTGGAAAGACTCATACCTGCCTTCTCCAAAAGGTAATTTTTCAGGAAATTGACACCCCTGCAAATCAAGTGCTTTGCACTAAGGTCTTCCCTAGCTGAGTACTTCCCTGGCTCGCCTAGGGCAAGACTTCCATAGTAACTGCTGTGCTTTCAAAGGCCCTAAACCCTACTATATGTACATCCATGGAGTTTAATCATCATTCCCAAAGGGCCGTACAATTTGTACAGTGGGAAAGTGAACTAACACTCCATACACACAAACTGCCTGGTTCAAACCAGCAACAGTATGAAACCAAAATTAATTACAAACAATGATTGAAACTGAATAAGAAAACTATCTAATGCCACACAATGCTCAAAGAACAACTACTCTACATCCTACACAATTTATAGTGCCAAGATCAATCCATTAAAACAACACTTCAATGCAAAAATCAGAAAATTCACACTCAATCACAATTGCTTTCCTTGAATTCAAAAAAGCTTCAAACAATATCAAATGCTTCCAACCTGACTCCAATGCCGAGGCATCCTATAAATAGGTCACCAAATCAGTTATCCTCTCCCTTGGCTCTTCTTGGCTACTTGTAGCTTCAATTGAGCAACATTTTCAATCATTTTGCAAGAATCCTAAAATCCAAAACCTCATTTTGAGCTAGAACCTTATGACACCTATTCTATGGTCAACATGACCTTCATCTGATCAAAACCCAACAAAAATTCCACTAAGGCTCACATAAAAATGAACTAAATTAGATTTCTTAGTTTTCCTAGACAGACCTTCTAAACAACCTAGGCAACCTATGGGTGCTCCTGCACCAATGAAGGGTGAAACTTCTTGCCAAGATGGTTCTTGATATCATTGTCTTTATGAATGGTATTTATAAGACATAAATCTTGTGTTCATACATGATTTAAGAGGTTTGAGTGTTGGCAATATGTAGTTTTCATTTTGGTAGATAAAGTATATTTAGTCATTATTGTTATCTAATAAGTTTCTTCTGAAGATTATTTATGAAATCATAAATGCAATTACTAATCTATGTTAAGCAAACATTATCTTTTACTAAAGAGTGTGTTAACAATTTTTTCATCCACTAAAATTTCATAACTTTTCATTTTTGTTTGAAGCCCACTATGATATGTGTCATGTCTATCATAAGTTTGTTTACTATTGGATTTTTCTACATTAAGAAGCATAGTAAGGAATTTAATTTCAAAGGAATTTTCTTGATAATTAGTTTCTAGAAGAGTGTAATGTATGGATGGTGAATTCATTTTTATTGAAGACATTGTTGCATGTTGCAACAAGACCCATCCTTGCTATTGTCAAGTTTGATGCTCAATTACAGATACTGGAACTACTAGACCATAAGGTACACAAAATTTTATATAATTTACTTTGACATAAATATTTATGATTTTATCTCTAATGTATTAAATGTATATAAACTCAAATTTCCTCACTATGATCAATGAAATATTGTTTTTTTGTGTTTATAGTTATTGACATATGTTTGTTCAATGAATTCTATGCTGATTTTATATCGTCTCGATTTGGTATTTTGAAATATGATTTTCTAGGCGATATTCACTCCTGGCTATAAAGCTATATTGCATATACACTCCATTGTGGAGGAATGTGAGATTATGGAATTGCTACATCAAATTGATCAAAAGACCAAAAAACCGATAAGTGGTGTGTTGTGTTTAGGTACTTAATTTTTTTTAGTCAAGTAACATGCTATTTATTATCATTTCTTTATTGAAATTCTGATTATTAACTGTAGATCTAGAAGAATATTCTTAAAATTGAAGAGTGGGTGCTATACAAAGAGAACACTCATAATTGTAGAACATGTGATAAATACCTAATTGACAAGAAGAATTTGACATAGTTGTATTCAAGGTAGATAGCACATAGGTGGGGATAAAAAGGGAAGGCACTATTGGGTGTGTTTGGTCTATGAGCTCACCAATGTACTTATCCCATTCATAAATAGTGTTAGACCAATATTTCAGAATGATAACTACAAAGGGTTAAGATTGTACCCATAATCCACTATTCTGTCATCAAGGTATGCAGTGAGTAACTTCTTAAGACTAACTGCTTATTGGTGCATCACATAATACATAAGGCCAATGGTTACCTAGGATTCGATAGAAATAAATCCTAGGGGTCTTATGATATACTTGTAGGTACATGGAAGCTCACAACTATATATAGAGGTTTTTTGGTGCTTGAGTATTGGATCCAAAATACCCCTCACTTCACCAAATCCTTTATGGGGAATCCAACTTAGCCAAAAATGACAACTAATTGCAAGGGAAATATGTTTTTGGCAAAAGCATGGGTAAACATATATAATGCTACTTTGGTTGTGCCCACTTTTTTATCACCAAGATCACTCTAGGGAAAGGTGAAAGCATACAATCAACTATTATAGACAACCTTAAATTGGTAAAGCTACTTGCAAAAATAACCTTGGAAAGAGCTCTGATACCACTTGTAATGAGCTTGCAACAAAAAATATGCTCCTCATGTAGAAATATTGCATAAATGAGAGAAATAGAAATGATTTTAGTATCTTTTTAATGCCACTTTGAGGGAGCAACTTCCAAATAAAGCATACCCTCCAAATATAAATTTTCCAAGATGTCTCTCCAAATGAGAACTCATTACAATATATAGAGTTTCTCCAAAGGCAACTACCACCATCCCATGCATGTGGGGTAAATTCTTTATTTTAACAACTAGTGGGATGAATTCTAGAGAATATGCATCCCTTTGTTAATGCTACCCAAGGGTGACTTACAAAGCACATGTTCCCAACTAATATTGATTATCATAAAATAGAATGGGTTACATAACAATTGGTTATTTGTTGAGAGTAGAAGTTGATTGTAATCTAGGGAAAGGTTTGGATTGTATCTTGTATTATTGTTTATGGTCATTTATTAATTTTGGATATTGTGCTTATGAGGTTCCTAATTTTTTATGCTACCAATTCACACTATCTATGTGATGCTCTATATTGAAAAAAGAAAGATGTAGGTGTATTGAACGTAGACAATTTAAAGGAGTATGCCTGCCTCAAATAGTAAAATAAATTAGAATGTCATTTGTTTTGTTTTAAATATACTTTTGTTTTCTTGTTAAAGGATACTTATCAATATTTAGTTGTTCAATAAGATAATATTATTATTTGAGCATTTTTCTACTGTTAGGTTTTACATGTTTAATAAAATTCTATCATTTTTCTCCTAAAATGTCATGAAATTTATGACTGTTGGACTATTAGGAAGTAATATATAAATATTATAATTAAATGATAGTACTTATTTGATATGATGCATCTTGAAAGGGAAATTTTGAATGTGAGAATTATTTGCTATGGGATTGCATTCATTTGTTTCAGAAATTTGTACGAGTTTCTAAGTTGATTCTAGAGGATTGTCATTTTTTATTTTTTATTTTGTAGATAATGTAGATCAGTTGATTCTGGAGGATTGTTAACTTTTTTGTAGATAATGTAGATCTACAATCAATGTTGTTGGTTGGATTTGTTGGTCATATTGTATCCTATTGTTTTTGGAACATTGTAATTTTTCCTGATTTTGATAAGTTCAATGATTGCTTATGGTGGCCGTATTGAAATAAAATATTTCATGATGGTATATTCTTATGCTGCATCGAATATCTTCTTCTTAATTTATTTTTTTACAAACCATTATTTTTGCTACAAGCAGCCATCTAATATTTTATAGAATATTTCCTGGTCCTTATGTCTAATTTGCAGACATTAGAAACACTAAGCATAGTTCTGGAAGCTAAGCAGGTTGCTAAAGAAGCTTTGACATCAAGTGGATTAATTTACACAATTATTCAACCTGGAGGCTTGTTGAATACTGTTAGTTTGTTCATTCTTGTGCCCTCAATTTTATTGGTTCTTTATAATAACAAAGGAAAAAACTTAAGATCTCAAATTTGTACATTACACCCACTATGTGTGGAAGATTTTTGTATTTTGTTATTTGAAATGTAAACATTTCCAAATTTTTTTTTAAGAACTACAATTAATGTATTTCAAGTGTTCATGCGAGTTCGTATTATGGCTAGAAGAGGTTTCTTTGATGAAATATAGTATAAATTTATTTATTTTTTTGGAAAAGAAGAAAACTTTCAGGTCAATGCTTCAATTTGTGTTGAAAAGTTCTTTGATGTTCCACAACTTGGAATGTTTACACTCCGTGATGAAGGTAAGTCAAATGGCAGGTTTTGTTGATTACTATTTGAGTACAAAGAATAGTCCTAAAATCCATTAATCTTATTGCTATTTACAGGTATAACAGTTGCAATTGGGAAACAATGAATCTACCAAAAGTTGTAATTCAAGAATAACAGAGTATCATTTGATGAGATTATATCCCTCAATAATGATTCAATGTCTCTGGTAATATGTTTCCTACATCACTTTTCCTGAAGTATATGATGAGTAATCAACTATTGTGAAGGAAAGATTCCAAAATGAAAAAATGCATTTGTATATTTTATAAGAAATAAATACTATATGCATTGGAATTCTGTATTTTTTGTTGTTGTATATTTTAAATTAAATATCTCTGCAAATCTATTGAATAATAGATCTATCAATGAAGTCCATCAGACATCAAAAGAACATCACCTAGGGGTTGAAAACAACCAACAACAATTACATTAAAACCTAGGAAGGGCATGAACAACAAAAGACCATCCATCCCAAAGAAGTTTGAAATTGAAGTGCTCCAAAGAGCTTTGGAAACTACCAATTAATCTTCTTCCATAATCATTGAGGCAACAATCTTTCCTAATTGATCTCCCTTTTTTCAATGTCGATCCAAAATCAAATCCATGATGAAGACTTACATCTAAATCCATTTTTCTTTTATCCAAACTAGAAGAGATCAGTTGTTGGACCTCACTGAGAGTTTGTTCAATCCAATGCTCTTCAATCTAATCCAAGACAATCTGACCCCTCCCAGTTACCTTTGAAACCTAATCAATTGTGCCAAGGGGGGCACAAATTGAGGAAGGTTCACCTGTACCATTAACATTTGGCAAAGAATCCACTTCATTCTAAGTATTAGAGTGCACCTTGTTATCTTTTTTCCTCCAAGATAGTAGGAATTTGCATTTTTTTGGAGTTGAAATGTAATTATCTCCATGTGAAGAAAAAAAAGGGGTCTAACACTTTGTATTACAATAATTTTATATATGAAAACATCCATAGATAAAACCACAAAACCAATGCCTTCATTTACTAGATAACAATAGACTTGTTTTAGAATGAAATAAAACACAACAAAAACTAAAAGTGATCTGGCCGTGTACAGATTTCTAAAAAAAATTCATTGAAATCATGGCAAGTGAGTTACCTCATGATTTTGCACAAGTTGTGTTGTGCTGTCAATGATGTCGATGAGAAAAATGGTTAGAGTTTGCAGGAAAAAATATTACAAAACACTGCTAAAGCAAAATTTAAGAAAAAATGAGATGAACCAAAATGACTCTCCATACAGCTGCCACTTCAATCTATTCATAATAAATGAAAAGTAGGTCTAAAAATATTGGGCTTTAGAGCTACTAAATTCTTGAGCTTAGGACAATATTTTTGTATCCTTTTAAATAAAAATATTGGTTACGAATTGAAAATTGTTTTCAGATGTGAGGCAAAGAATGTTTCAACTATCTAGAATTTGTTTTGTGTGGTGTGAGACAACTCTCTGGGTGAAAGGTGCTAATAAATTTAGCCTTATTGGCTAATCAAAACATTCCCTCAAAATTGTGTATGGTGTAGATTCATTTCAAAGAGATTGAGTGCATGTACATTGTCCTGTACAATATGTTTGATAGGAAATCTATATATATATATGTATGTATGTATGTATGTATGTATGTATGTATGTATGTATGTGTATACCTTGTTGCTTCGTTAGTCGCAATTGAATTTTAATTCCACTATCCTTAAAGTATGTAACTTATTATTCTTTTAGATTATGTAGTGAGGGTTGGTGACAGTTTTGCAACCCTTACAACTCGTAGGGTTACTACTTTTTATGTGATTCTTTTCCAGTTGGGATACCGTTGGATTTACAATACTGTAACTTGTATTCCTATAGCCTGTATGCCTATAGTTTGATTGATAAGAAGGAATTTTCCACAGTGATATTGCTATCAGGATTCAACCATATTCAACCATGTAGTTTTTTGAGTCAAACTCATTGACCCATGTTTCATGAGTAGTGGTTCACAAGAACCCAGCTTGGATACAAATGTAAAAGACAAATAATATTAATGTTATTATTTACCTGTTAGAATCTCTTGATGGATAAAAGCTTGGGTGAGTGCTAATATGGTTCTTTGAATTGAATTACATGTATCACCCATTTGTAGAATCTATGGAATTTTTCCAAATATCTATTACCCCAGCCTTTTGCTATCTGAGTAGATATACATGTATTTCATTAAATGAAAGTTACAGATTAACTATAATTTGATAAGACTTATATTCATAATATTTGAGGGAAATTATTGTTAGGATGAGTTATAGATTTGGAGCTCTTTTTCCCTTTTACACCATAGAGTAGTGCCATGTTCTCACTTCCTCTTTCTTTCTCCAAACCAAAATCTCAATAGATTTATTAGTAAATTGTTTGAACATGAGATGTATTTTGTAGAAACATAATAAAATTCTGCCATACAACTTGAGAAATGACTACAATAATCTTCAAAAGCTGTAGAATTGAAAAAGTTAGAGCTCCAAGCTGAAAAGGAATAACCTGGACTACTGCACTCTGATTAGTTGATGTATGTAGAATCGTAAGGCATCTAGAGCCCCTGTGTAATATAGATTATATTATTGACTTTCTAGCTATAAATAGAATACATATTTTTTATTAAAAAAAAGATCCTAGAATAGGAAGATCAACTCACCTGATTTAATATACGCCCAGTTGGAGTTGCATCAAAAAAGGACATTGGTGCATGAAACATGCACCTGTGCATATCATTGAAAAGATGATTGGAATTTTTTAATCTTGCTAGGGAAGTAACAATAGACCTCACAAGAATGCAGAAGGAACTTGCTATTGCTAAGCAACATAAACCACATTAAGATGATAGTAGCTAACAATGGACATCTAATCTTCTATTGTAGGAGTTGCCCATGCCATCCAATAATTGCTACTTATTTGAAGTATGTGAAATAATGTTTGTGCCAATAAGATTATATGTATCAAAACACCTATGTATGCAACAATGATATAAGACCAGTACACCCACACACTTACCGTGCCACTCTCTCTTTCTTCTTCTTTCACAAGATGTAAATTTTTTTCTTCTTTTTCTCTTGACTTATGATTTTTTGATTTGTGCTCTTCCTCTAGCTCTTGTGTGTTCTGGTCAATACCCTGCTTCTGGAGTTGTTTATGGTTAACATCTTTCACACTAGCTATATTGTCAGATGACAATTCTTTAACAAATGCATTTGATGATAGGATCTCAAATTTCTCCATAGCATTAATGGATTTCAATGCTTTCTGATGTGAACCAACTAATTCCTCAAAATCTGAGCTTGATTGTAATATATCATCATATCTTCTAGATTGAGTAATCTCACCATCGCTCATTACCTAAAAAAAGTTACAAAAATGTCCTTTGTGAATAGAACTTGGATCTTTTTGTTTCTTCTCTAGGATACATGACTCCTGAAGCCATTACGTGGTTATTCCCATAGCTAGCTATCAATTGTAACTTCTCATATTTAATTATTCAAATCAATAGTAAATAGAGAAATACAAACATACCAGAATGAGGTCAGTAACAAATAAAAACTCCACTTGGTGAGTTACATAGACTACAATTTTTGAATCCAGAATGCCAAGTAGATATTGTTGTAATAGGAAAAGGCTAGATAAAATTACTTGGAAAAAATTGTGTCCCACTATGTGCATCAACAAAACTAAGTGGATCATCAAAAAGATAGATATCTACATCTTGATATAAAGCCCATGCAATCTGTATCCTTTGTTTTTGCACACCACTCAAATTTATTCCTCTTTCTACAATTTGTGTTTGGTCTCCATTTGGTAACAATTCTAGATCTTTCTTTAATGCACAAGCCTGCAACACAATCTCATACCTGATTTTTGAGAAGGAAGGATATCTCTTGGTGTACTTTACATATATAGCTAAGTTTTGTGTTGGAGAGTTTATCAAATATACATTAGGTCTCAAGGATGCTACTAGTTTGTGCACATCAGGCACCCCATATATTCTTGGCATTATTGGGCCTTTGCATTATGTCTTTGTTTCCGTTCACTGCTCAACAATGACTCATTTATGATCTTTTCCACATCTTATATAGTTTTGTTCATGGTTTCACTTCTTACCAACCAGTAGCTTTTGTTGATCTCTAGATGGTCCTCATTTTATTAATATAATCCTTGGTTTTAAGCACAATATTGGCACTCCCTTTGTCCACTTTGAGAACAATGATCTTCTCATTGTTGTTAAGTTTTTATAATGCCCAATTTACTTCCTTCAAGATGTTGCTCCTGGGTGGTTTTGTATTCCTTAATATTCTTGAATAGTCCTATCTAATTTCTTCAGCAGTATGATCTAGTCAGTTGAGTATGATATTTGAAAATTTGACTAGTAGTTTCTCATTAGGGATATGGCTAAGGGAAATGCCAATTCTTGGTCTTTATGAAGCCAGCTTAGGGTTGCAACATCTAAGGTAGTTGATGAGAGGTAGGAAATGTTTTGTGATATGAAATGAGCATATGGGACTAAACTCTATGCTTTATTTGCAATTGACTAGTTTGGTATTTTTCTTCTTTTTTTTGAACTAATTCTAGACACTTTTGAAGGATTTTTGTTGCTAGGTAGTTAAGCTTTGCACTACAAAGGTAATGTGCTGCATAATTATTAAAGATGTCTTCATCCAACAATAAAAATGAGTATATGGGCCTAAATTTCTATACTTTATTTGGATTTCACTGGTTTGGAAATTTTCTTTTCTTGAACTACTCTAGACATTTTTGAAGTATAAATATTGCTAGTTAGTTGAGCTTTGCATTGCAATGGAATTATGTTGCATAATTATTAGAGATATCCTCTTCCATGTGATATATTCTCCCACCTGGGATGTTTATTTTCTTAAAGGATGAATTGCTGCTTTTATGATCACAATTTTCTGATTAGATCTATTTGGAAAGAAAGAAACATTTTTTGGTGTAACATTTTTCTCTTGAAAGGAAAGAAAGCATATAAGCATATTTTGAGATATTGCAGGTTAAGAAATAGGACTTTTGAATTTAAAGGTAGGGTATATTTTAAAGGAAACATTATTTTTGAAAGTGTTTTGGTCACTTTCAGATCGAAGACTGAATTTTGAATTAGAATTAAGGTCTAAACTTTGTAATCTGATACTTGTATTTTTAAAGGTGAACCCCTTTTTCTTGGTTGGGAAGGGTTGAAGCCCTCAGATGGCATCACCCTAGGAATTCTCACCACACAAATGTACCTGAGAATCAGACTTGGGCTAGCAATGGTAATCTCCTACCAATTTACTACCAGACCACTACCCAAGAACATCATATGGTATTTGGTTCTAAATTCAGATAATCTGATTCTATCATTATTCCCTTCTTTATTTACTTTTGTGAATTGGTAAGACATAAAAATTGATGCGAAGTGTGTAGTAACTTTTGTTGCCCTTTGTTCCAAATCCAGTCTTGAGATTTTAGCTACTTGATATTGAAATGGTTAATGAAGAAGACAAAGGGATGGTGTCTCATCATAATCATCAAATTTACTATTTGACAAGATTACAGATAGGGTATGTAGATGAATATTTTTGTAGATTACTTTAACAGAATAATTTTTCCTTTCTATGTGCATATTAGTTTTTAAAAGTTAATTGTGGCCTTGTTGGTATTTTAACAAGTATTGTGTTTCTTGCATTTGTATATAATACTACGTTTTTAGTTTATAGGCTGAGTGACTACGAATCAAATTTGTTTCAATAAATACTAAATAGTTATTCTCCTTGATTCCATTGGCAACTTGTCACAGCTGCAACCTTGAATATAGAAGGGTGTGAACGTTTAAATAACCTTCCTGATTCCATTGGCAACCTGTCACAACTATAACACTTGAACATGGTAGGGTGTATAGATTTAAATAACCTCCCTCATTCCATTGGAAACTTGTCACAACTATAGCACTTGAAAATAGAAATGTGTAAAGGTTTAAATAACCCCCTAATTCTATTGGCAACCTGTCACAGTTGCAAAACTTGAACATAGAAGACTGTAGAGGTTTAAATAACCTCTCCAATTCCATTTTCAACCTCTCACAGCTGCAACACTTGAATATAATAGGAAATTTTAAAGGTTTAAATAACCTCCTTGATTTTGTTGACAATTTATCACAACTTTAACACTTAAAAATAAAATATTGTCACAATTTGAATGATCTCCTTGATTTCATTAGCAACCTATCACAACTGCAACACAACACTTGAACATAGAAGGGCGTGGACATTTAAATAAGCTCCCTAATTAAATAACCTCCTCGATTCCATTAGTAACCTGTCATAGCTGCAACACTTGAACATAAAAGGGCGTGGACATTTAAATAAGTTCCCTGATTCATTTGGCAACCCATCATAGCTATAACACTTGAACATAGAAGGCTGTGGATGTTTAAATAAGCTCCCCAATTCCATTGCCAACCTGTCACAGCTACATCACTTGAACATGGTAGGGTGTATAGATTTAAATAGCCTCCCTGATTCATTGGAAACCTGTCACAACTGCAGCACTTGAACATAGAAGGGTGTAAAAGTTTAAATAACCTCCTTGATTCCATTGAAAATAGAATGTTAGGATGTGTTCCAGAGTGCTTCATTAATTCAAATATTTTGAGTGATTCCATGAGATGACATCTCTTTGAGGCATTCTGTAAAAAAATTTAGATGTTTTGTCTACGATTCCACATCTTGCATATATGTCTACCAGAGCATATCCACCTATAACATCTAACAAAAACTCCCCTACCATTATGCTTTGGTGCAAGTTCATAGCCTGTCCAGTGTGCATGTCCAACACCAAAGAGAATGGAAAGGTATTTTTTTAACCCAACTACACCCTCCTATTATTTCCTTAGAAAAAAGGATGCCTAACTATTATAAGAGATTCATAGAATATTAGGTTCAGATAAAATGGAACATAGACCTCATCTGGAAACTAGAGAGTCTATTGAGTGATTGATTTTTCTTCCAAAGATTCTCTATGAAAGAATAGATCATTGTCGCTTGACTTATCCATTCCTCTTCATTTTATCCCAATGATTTTATAACTCTAACAAAGCATTTATACTTTTCAAAGCTTTTTAGATGAAAAATTAGATGGGCAGGCTTCTGGTAGCTTCCCATTGCTAATTCCAAGGATAGAAACTCTTCCCATGGAACATTCCATAGTATTTTACATGGTATTGTAAGCATTTTATTTGATGATGGGCACTTAAAACATAGGAACAAACACTTTTAGAAGTTCCTTAACCTGGCATGACAATATTTCAAAAGATGATGCAGTCTAAATGTTCCTCGTATAAATCTGATCATGCAAATTTTGAAGGTTCCATTGAAATATTTGTGCATCCAAAATGTCTCCTTTCTTCTGCAAGATAAAGCACCATCTGCAAAGTCAACAACATACAAATCAATGTTCTCTCTTTAATAGTGCTTAGCAATACATAAGAAACTAGTGTAATTCGTCCATTAATATGTCCAGATAATTTGAAGATCAATAAAGCACTAGTATGTGAATGGAAAAACATTGTCATTGATGGCATGGTTTGTTGGTGTTTAGATGGTGTTGTTTTAGTGCCCACCTAGTATCAAGCCCTTGCAGGGCTGGTGGGCTTGTGGGAAACTTTACTCATGCACTTGGACTGTTGGTTGTTAGGGGATTGGGGCCCCCTATTTGTGTTCCCACTAGCTGGGCCTAGTTAATGCCAATAACTCAAGCTGACAACCCATTCAAAACCTCAATTTACAGAAAAAAATACATGAAACACATTAATTTACAGGTTAAAGCATAAAGGTGACATGCACTAATTTCTTGAAGAGATTCTCATTCAACCCTGATAACAAGTACAAAACTGATGAAATTATTGAATTGGGTGGTCAAACTTTTGAGGATAGATGATCCAAATATTGATTTTTTTAACAGCTTTCTTGTAAAATTGTTGATTTCAACAAATTCACTCACTTATGTTTATTAGTATTTAAAATCTATTGTTTTATTGCCATACATATGTGTGTGTGATATCCTTATTGTAAATACATTTATATATCATAGTGAATCAAATAATTAGACTAAAACTACATTTGGCATCTAGATCCAAACACACTTGGACTGGACTATACTTACATAAGTCAACACTAAGAACCAAACCAGATTTCCGAAATCAGTAATTATGGTGTTATTGTCATTAATGTATATATCATATTGGTATCCTTAGAATTATTACAAATGGTCAACTTACAAAACCTTAACAAATATTCCACAGATATTCTTGTTCATAAATAGATAAAATATAAATACAATAATTTGCAAGAAAGTAAAAATTCCCAAGTAAAAAGTGAAAAGGGAAATGACCTGCCCAGATGTTTTCCTTTCATTATATTCTTAAAGAATTTTACTACTTTGGATGGCACGTGAGATCCTGATCCTATTTGAAACAGATTTTTTTCCAAATACCTGAAAACATGTACAACTTCCACCAATACCATGCACAGTCAAGGAAACAAAGTCTAAGACTCCACTCACAGGCTGAACAATAATACCCAAGAGTTCTCTCCCAAGACCATGTATAAAACCAATAACACCATGTTCTCTTTCACTTTCCAAAGGTTTAGTTAACACTCTAGAGAAACCAAATGCCACACCCTGTGCTAAAGCCTCAGTGCCTTGTAAAATTCCATCACCAACTCCTGTAATTTTCCTTGAAGAATACTACAAAAAATCCATAAAAAAATGTCATATAAGTACAATGAATATGTTCATATTTCTCAAATCTGTGGATTTTTCCTCAATTTAAATATAATTTTTATGTTCACCTATTTTATACAAAACTGGAGGAATTGTCCATCTGTGGAAAGTTTGGAAAGTCCTTTACTCAGAGATGCCAATGTTGAGCTTGCCATACCGAGTAAATCTACTCCAAAAAGAAAATGCAAGGGATTATGTATCAAATCTCTCCAAATCTGGTGGGTAATTGATGGTAAGACAACACTTTTTCTCATGAACATGTGTCTGTGAACAACTTTCCTACGATGGATCTGACAAAGCAAAGAGTTGCAATGATCAGGAACATAACTTCAAATGCTGATTTGTTTTCTTTCCATTTAACATGAAGGATTGAAACAATCAATCTAAGATCACAACTATTGATCCATAAATTCGATTAGAATTATTCATATGTGGAAGTTGAATTGAGATGTTGCACTAACCTACATTTTGACTATATTCCCAATAGTGTCAATTATAGGACTCCAAATACCAAGCACTCCATGAGGCCTCTGGGCAGGTGTTGTCTCTAGTGAAAACTTTAACCTCATTTCTACTATATCAATTAAACTAGCCCATAAAACAAAGTAGTTAAGTAAATTTCACCCTCAATTACATTGACATTAAAAAGATTGTCCATTTTCATCTTTCAGTGATCTGAATGAAATTAAAATTTCTCTCAAATAATGCTTGAGAATAAGGAGTGCTTAAGAGCTCATTAAAAAGCTCTTCCCTTCATCTTGATCCACCCACAACACCTTGACATAAGAGCAACAAAACAAAATTCTTTTATATTGATGTTTAATAAAAAAATATGAAATTATTGCTTTGGAATTGCCTGAAATGCTTTTCTTTCTTGCAAAGGAGTAGATTTTGAGGTAGGAATGGAATTTTAATAGAGTGTTTTTTGTTTCCTCTCTTTAATGTGATAATTTTTTATCTTTCTGAGGGTCATGTATCTGGATTGCCTTTGTTAGGTTTTTGAGAGTGGGAATCCCAATGCAAAAGAAATAGTCCTTTCAAACATGGCAACAACTTTTGATCGGATTCTATTATAGTTTGAAGTTTGTTGCTTCAAATCCTCTCTATGTAATTTTTTATGATTTAGTTCCTAAATGATGTAAAGAAAAAACAATTAACACATTACACTATATTTACTCATTTGAACAAATGCATAATTTCTTCTATTTCTTCCTTTATTTCAGGATCCTTCACATTTTGTAATTATCATAGGGCAATAGAGGAGCCTTTTGATTACTACATGTTTGGACAAAATTACATTTGACCATTGATTGATTTCAAGTATTGTTGTTGTGATTCCCAAGAAGGTTTTAGTTCTTATTTTTTAATCTGATAGGATTGGTTGTATCTCATAGGAGGGTTTCTGATTGTAGATTTAAGCAGTATTTGATCACCCCTAATAATAGAGAGGTAGATTATTTTTCCTCATGCTTTTTCCATTGAATTTTTTTTCTATTAACTATATAGTTTTGACAAATTGGAGAAGTAAAAGGTGAATAACAACGAGAAATATTTTGGAGGAGCCGAAACCAATAGCAGCGGGAAAGTTGTGGATTTGCAAGGGGATTAAGTGGGTTGATCCCCTATAGGAGGTCCCTACCCTTCCAAAATGACTGCAGTTAAGGAAGGGGAAAACAATATAAGTATATAAAAATAGGAGTATTATGTTTATATAGTGTCAATAAGTTGTACAGTGTCATTGAGACATTGAATGTAACCAATGAAATTTTGATTTTCCAATCAGGTTTAATAAAGTAAATTTTTAGAGTGGTCTTTTATCCACTCATAAATATTATGTTTGTGTTTGTGTTTGATCAATCATATTTGTTCAAGAATTTTAGTGTACATTTCATGGTGCTTCTTCAACATTTGAATATCTATGATACTTGAAGTTTATATGCATTAATTTGTGAGGATTAATTAAGTTAGATTTGATTTGTAATGACTAAAGTAATGACTTACATGACTAAATATATGACTAAATTAATGACTAAAGTAATGACTAAATATATGACTAAATTAATGACTAAAGTAATGACTAAATAAATGACTACCATGACTAAATAAATGACCAGTTAGCAACAATCAAATTAATCATTAAATTAATCACTAAATATATGACTAAACAAATCACTACCATGACTAAATATATGACTGAATTAACGAATAAATCAATGACCAAATCAATGACTAAATAAATGACTAAAATAGTCTAGTCATAAATTTGGTGGTGTTATAAATGACTACAAATAAACCACTAACATAGTCATGTGACTAAAATTAATGACTAAAATATATGACTAAATAAATGACTAAATAAATGACCAAATAAATGACCAAATCAATGACTAAATCAATGACTAGATAAATGATTAAAATAGTTTAGTCATAAATTTGGTCGCGTTATAAATGACCGGCAATAAACTACTAATGGTCACGTGACCAAAATTAGTCATATATATGCAATTTTTAGTAGTTTATTTAGTCATATATTGTTGTTTGTGTACTAGTACAATGATGAGGGAAATATCCATGTGTGGTTAGGCCTAGTTATAATCAAGAGAGATAAGCTATGGAAAGAGAGGGATCAACTAAGACATGAGCATCTTTAGTTGATTGGTAAGCAGGATATGGCACAAGCAAAGACAGTATGTTAATAGGAACTAGTGGATGGTGCTAGAGGTGGTGATAGAGGGGCTCAACTAGCCCTTATTACATTAGAGATGGATGTTTCACAAGCCATAACAACCTAGGCTCAAGCAAATGTGGTGAGGCTATGATAGGAGTGAGATATTGTTTGACATGCTACAATTGGATAGGGTATGTAGGACATAGAGTCAAACCTGATTTGGATGACATGGTAAATGTAGTACTACTATATTCTTTACGAGTGGGTGGTATCGATAGAGTAAAGAGATCCTAGCTTCATTGTTATTATTAGGTAACATAGGTCAAGGTCATATCGATTAGGTCCTTTAGTGGGTATGGGGTCACCTCTGCCCCATGGTCTGCTTCCACCTCCATCACCATCCATGGGGCTAGCTTTGTCAAAGGGGGTGAGGAAAAGATAGGTGTTGGTCATGGTGATGATTTTTTGGATTATACCCTTGAGAGATATCAAATTTTTGGAGTGTACAGGCAAGAGACCTTTGTATATTTTTTGCATCATGACATTATATATATATATATATATATATATATATATATATATATATATATATATATATATATATATATATATATATATATATATATGATATGATATGATGAGTTTGGATTATGTGTATATGGATTTTATCATGTGATGATTATTTTATACCAATGTTAATATGATTTTATGCATTTATGGTTAGATAGATGGTTTGGATGCATTTTTATGTTATGAGGATGTTGTGAGATGCACATGTATTTATGTATATGATGCTAACATGTTTTATGCAGGTTATGAAAGATTAATGTGTATGATATGTGTCTTTTTATGATGTAACATGATTATGGATGATGGCTATTTATGTGAAATCGATTATAGTAAAAGTGTGTGATGCTGATGTATAATGGGTTATGGTAATGAATGTATGATAATTATGTGATTATGGTAATGATGATTTAATTATAATGATGTATGATGATTATTGATTATAAAATGATTTATGGTTAATAGTTATGTATAATGAATAATGATTTATGTATAAAATTAATGATGATGAAATGATTATGATTTTATGCAAATGGATCATGGTGTTAATGGATTATGATTATGGTTATGGAAAATAGTGGCAAAAATGTATTTATGTAAAATGGATTATGATAATGATTTATTGATGATGGTATATGGATGGTTTATGATTATGAATGATGTAAATGATTATGTGTAATGAATAATAGTTTATAAACATGATTATGAGTATGATTATGCCAAAGAAGGTGTATAATGATTAATGATTGTGCAAAAATATATGCAAAAATTAATGAATGTAATGGATAATTGACAAAGTGTCAAAGTGTATGGTTAAAATGAAAGATGAATAATGGATGGTGATTGAATGAACTAATGTAAAAGATGAAATGATTTGATAAATAATGGATAATGCAAAAATGATTAACGAGTAATGATCAATATGTAATAATGGATGTAATGGAAAATCAACAAAATGTAATAATGGATAATGGGTAATGTAAGGTGGGAAATGGATAAAATAGTACTTTTTTTCATGATACAAAATATATTCAAGTCTAGGTGGGGAGGAGTGGAATCATGGGTTAACATGAGGGGTATTATTCTGTAAATGTGGTGAGAAATATTAAATTATACTATAGCAAAGGAAATTATGCCCCAATGGTATAAGTGACCAATTGTGCTGCCTTGTCCTTTGCATGGACTTTGGAATCATAAAAAAACAAAAAAAATATTGTCCCTTAACACACCATTCCTTCTTATAACTTAAATGGACCATAAGGGGGATGGTATCATATACTTGAGTCCATATGTTTCATCCTCCCCTACCTAAGGTATTAATTAGCATCAGTGAGTTAAAACAATCACAAACACACCATACAAAAAAATGGCCATGAACCATTGCACACTTTGTCCAAAAAAAACCTAGATATGAGTAGATCTAGGTGGCCTAGACTAGGTGACTCCATAGGTTTGAAAAGAAAATAATAAAAAGAAAAAATAAATCTCAAGGAAAATGTATCTTTTTCCAAAGGTAGGATAGATGGATAGTGATGATGTCAGACCTAGGAAGGATTCATCCTTTTGGGCATAAATGGGGAAGTAATGTGAAGGGAAAGGTAAATGGTTGTACCTATCGATTATCAATCTAGTTATGATTTTGTGATGGTGTCCATATGTAGGCATGTTTCTGTTTGGTTTCTTTTGTTTGTCCATGTATGTTTGGTGAAGTGGTGGTGGAGTAGGATTTTATTATGGGTGAAAATTTTATTTTGGTTGGTGGATGATGAAAGTGTGATGTGTTTATTATAAACAACTAGGCATGGTGACCACCAATACTAGGTACACATTTAGGTATTTCTTCCTGCATCCATTGGGAGAGGTAAGATGTATGTGCATGTTAGTCATGCACATGGTAAAAAATGAGGGGAGTGGTTCACGAGGGTTGTATCATCAGTCAAGAGGAAAAATATGGTGAAAGTGTATGGGTAGGGAAGGTCATGTAAGTTGTCTAGTATATCATGAAGAAATAATGGGGGATGGATGGGGGTTTGAGTGACAATGAGGGATTATGTATGATGAGTGAGAACATGGTAGAAAATGCTCTCCCATTTAAAAGGAAGAGTGGGTGGTAGTGAAGGTGTATGATGGTTCATGCATGTGAGTTTTAGCATTATGATGAGCATGGATATGTGCATGATTGAGTGATAATGAGGGATCATATGACATGGCAAGGTCATGAAAAAAAAACATTTCTAGTTTGAAGAAGTAGGTGTGTGTATGGTGGTTTAAGATGATGGTATGAAAAGCTTCCCTATTAAGGGAAAATGTGGGGTTCATGTTCATGGTAGAAAAATATCTCCTGTTATGAAATTGAGATAGGAAATAGGTATTCCAAGCCATAGTTAGCAAGTGGTGCGAGTGAATCTATTGTGAGTGATGAATGTATGTGTGATTAGGAGACCTAGTAGATGGTGGATATGACCCTACACATGGTGCCTATTTTCTAGGTTTTCACCATGGTACTTTCCCAAGGTGCCAAAAAGGGTGGATTTCACCATTGGATGAATTATTTCTCTTTTGTATTTTTTGTATTTTTTTAAATTTTTTGATTTTGATTTTGATTTTTTTGATTTTTTGATTTTTTCAAGTGAGGAGTTTTATGAGACATATGATATTCATGGGGTTTTCTAATGGTTATCCTTCCATATTATCCAATTGATAAGCACTTGAACCATATTTTGCTATGATAATATAATGACCTAACCAATTGGGTTCAAAATTTTGTTTCTTTTCATGGTCCTATAAATTGTGTTGATTTTCTTTGAGCACTAAGTCACCAACCTTGAATTATCTAGGATTAATTTTATTGTTATAGTTTCATCGAAGCCAATTTTGGTAAGCTCTAATATTGTTGAGGGAAATAAGGCATTTCTCATCTAGGAGTTCCAATTGTTGTAAGTAGGCCACATGATATTCTTCATCACCAATAAGATGTTGTAATTATATTCTCAGGAATGGGAGTTCAACCTCTATTGGAAAAATTACTTCAACACCATAATGAGGGAGTATGGTGTTGCTCCAGTGGGGTACGAATGTTAGTGCAGTAGTCCCACAAGATAAGATTGAGTTGGAGATGCCAATCTCGACTAGAGTCATTGATTGTACTTTTAAGTATTTTTAGGATTGTTTTATTAGTGGCCTCAAATTGACCATTTCCTTATGGATAATATGGGGTGCATAAATGGTGTTGGATGTGGAAATTTTAACATAGATCACAAACTTCTTGATTTTTAAATAGTTTTCCATTATTCGTGACAATTGAGGATTGTATACCAAAGTGGCAGATGATGTGAAGTATGAACTTAGTGATTTGTTTTTTGCTGATGTATGTCAATGGAATAGATTTGACCCACTTAGTAAAGTAATCAGTGGTGGTGATGATGAATTTGTGACCATTAGATGAGGATGGATGAATTTTACCAATGAGGTCTAGTCCCCATCATGAGAAAGGCCAAGTAGTAACAATGGGTTGAAACTCTTGAGATGGTGCATGAATTAAGTCACCATGTTGTTGATATGGTAAAAAAAATTACAACACTATTTGTATCTTGTTCTATTGCTGGCCAATAATATCTAGTGCATAGCAACTTTTTGACTAGGGAAGGACCAATGGAATTGGCCCCAAAGATACCTTCATATACTTCACATAAATTAGTTTTATCCTCATTTATGTCTAAACACCTCAAGAGGGTCCCATCGAAAGAGTGACAATATAGAGTGTCATCGAGTAATGTGAAGTGGGCAGATTTGTGAATGAATAACTAGCATTAGGAAGTAGATAAGTTGGGGGGAGGGTGTTATCATGAAGGTAATTATATATATCCTGGTACCATAGAGAATGAGGACCAACTATAGTGCATACCATTTTTTATTTTTGGAGATCATAAGCAAGAATTTAAATACTTGTTTAATAAAAAATTCATACTGTTGACTGTTTTGAGGTACATCCACTAGGGAACCAATTATTGCCATTGCATCAGCTACTTTATTATTTAGATGAGGTATTTGACCAAACTAGATTTGCATGAGCTATTGTTTGAATCTGTCCACCATGTGTTTATAGGGAAATAATTTTTCATCCTTTATTTAATAGTTATGGTTCACTTGCTTGATGATTAGCTGAGAATCACCATATACCTATAACTTAGTTATTTTCCATTGAATGGAAATTATAAGCCCTATAATTAAAGCCTCATATTCTTCTATATTTTTTATGAAAGGAAAGGAAATGAAATAGGACTTAGGGATGCAATCACCTTGAGGAGTAAGAAATAAAATTCCTACCCCTAAGCCATGTTGGGTAAATAATCCATCAAAATATAGGTTCCACCATGTTCCTTCTTCTATGGAAATAATTCCTTCATCTAAAAACTTTTTTAATAGTGGATGAGTACCTAGGAGAGGAGCCTCTGCAAGCTATTCAACAACTACTTGTCCTTGTATAGCCTTTCTATCTACATATTCAATGTCAAACTCACTAAGGATGATGATCCATTTTTCCATGCGACCTATGAGAGTAGCTTTTGAGAGAAAATATTTCAATGGATCAAATTTGGAAATGATTTGTATCTTGTGATTGAGAATGCTATCACAATTTCTTAGCTCAAAAGACTACTACAAGACATGCTTGTCCAATTGGAGTATAGTTCAATTCACATCCTACCAAAGTTTGAGATATGTATTAGATTACTTTTCTTTTCCCTTGTCATCTTGTTGTGCTAATAATGCTCCCAGTGCCACATTGGTAGTTGATATATATATAAAAAGTGGTTTGTCTAGATTACATTCAACATGAGAATAGGAGGTGAAGCAAGGTAGTATTTGAGTAGTTGAAATGCTTGTTCAAAATTTTTGTCCCTTTTCAAGGTGATATTTTTGCATAGGAGATGTGAAAATGGTTGACATTTATTAGCAAGTTATATAATAAATTTCCTAATTTCTTTAAGTTTCCCTTATAGACTATGTAACTATTTGATATTATTTGGTGGAAGCATATCCATTATTTTTTTGACCTTAGTTGGGTCAACTTCTATTCCTCTTTGTGAGACAATGAATCCCAAAAGTTTGTTTGATGTTACACCAAATACATATTTATTTGGATTTAGGAACAACTAATATTTTTTCAATCAATAAAAGATCATTTCTAATACTTTCACATGTCCATCTCTTGTTTATGATTTTACCAAAAGGTCATCCACATAATATTCCATGATATCATGCAACATAGCATGAAAAATTATTGTTCCTACTCTTCAATATGTAGCTCCTACATTCTTAACACTATTTTGCATGACTTGAAAACATAATTTTCCCCATGAAGTGATAAAGGTTGTTTTATGTTGATCCTCATCTACTATTTGTATTTGGTTGTGGTAGAAAAAATCATCTGGATGAGTGATAGAATTTCATGTCTCGTTGTTAAATATATAATGATGTCAATATTGGGTAGGAAGAAGTCATCTTTTGGACATGCATTATTGAGATCCTAATAGTTAATGCATATTATTATTCCCCTAGTGGTCTTAGAGACTGACACTATGTGGAAATCCATTTGAGATAATCAATTGGTCGAATAAATCCAACTTCTAAAAGTTTCTACAATTCTGCTTTAACTAGGAGAGTTATTTATGGATGCATCTTAATTATGAGTTTTTTCTTTACTAGTTTTGTGTAAGGATATATTGCTAGATGATGTACCACAAGAGATGTATGAAGTCCTGGAATATTTGCATAGGTTCAAGCAAAATTTATAGACCTTTTTTTGAGGAATGCCAATAATTTTTTATTTATATCATCTTCTAATGTTGCAGCTATAAAAGTGATTTTGGTTCTTCAAGTCTATTCGCAGGTTGATGCCAATAGTAAGCTTCAGCTAACACTATAGATGTTTTTTGATATCAAGGAATATAATCAAGTGCCTCATCTTCTAGCACCTCAGACATGTTTTTACCAAAAGATACATTTTTTTCCATGAGCCAAAAGTACCTCATCAAGGTTTTCACTAAGGGATCTTTCTTTCTTATTTTTTATCTTTTTTATTTTATGACTAAGGCACATGATTTGCTCACTGAAATAAGCATCCTTATGTAATTTTATTTTAAATTCCTTTTTATGATCTCCTATAGGTATTTTTTCTCAAACCCTCATAAGTTTGGCAATTGCTTCATCATTTTGAAAGGTATCAAGAATAGGAGGTTCTTGTCGATCCCAATCAATAAGTTTAGGATAGACTATTGAGAGGTCAATTGATTGGGATGGTGTAATGGTGTAAATGTATTCATAGTCAAATATTTGGGTGATAAGTCCAAATGGTGCTTTGGTAGGCCCCTCTTGAGGGTTTTATCACCAGTAAGGTCTTACCCTCTTTATCGTGAGCACATTGAGTTTCTTTAGGTACCATTTTAATGTATTCATACCCAATTCCACTATCTTTCTTGTATCTTTGCAGTTGAATTGATTCTATTATTCCTTGTTCATGTTCCCCCAATCCTTTTCCTTTGTAACCCATATGCTTGCACAATTCATGTCCTTTTGGACACTTGTTGACCTCTAGGAGAGGTGGCAACTTGTCTTCTTTACACAACCATGATGAGATGTCATCACTAATATCCTCTTTATCTAGAAGTCCCCATTTATTAAAGCTTTTAAAAGTATATTTGGATTCCATTTTGAGAACCTTGGGTTGACCATGGGACTTTGGTGAAAGGGTAAGTTGTCCTACATAGAAAGAGTTATGTAGTCCATACTCTTCACATCCTTTGTTAGTAATCTTGATCTTGATCTCAGGGGTGGTTTGTGAGGTGGTTTTTAATGTGGATGGATCTATTTAGGAGGAATAAGTGGATTTTGCATCATCAATTTGATAATGGTGAGCACAATTATATTTTCCTTCCAACACTTTACAATATTGGAAAGGTTGTGGGTTAGGACTTAGTTAGTATTATAACTTGATTACCATTGTATGGTAAATTTAGGAATTTATGGTATGTGGAGGGAACGACTTACATAACATGTATCCAAGGTTGACCAAGGAGGATATTATAAGGAAGATCAAGATCCAAGATTTTACATGTAGTTTCCATGATAGTTGGTTGAACTTGGATAGGTATTTTAATGGTGCCTTTAGATTCTCTCTCAAAATCATCATAAGCTTTAATGGTTATCTTCTTTTGAGGATCAATAGTATCTTCAAAATAATTCCTATCTACTTTATTAACTTGAGAGTGCATATGTTAAGGCCAGATCCACCATCTATTAAGACCATTTTAATGGTGTTCTTATGAATAATTAATTCAATGTGGAGGGGTTTGTTATGTGGAAGATCAATATGCAAGTATTTATTTGTGAATGTGAGGTGGTTTTTTAAGGAAAAATGTCCAACTATGGCTTGGAATTGATTTATGTTTATGTCACTAGGTACATGGAACTCTTGAAGAGATTTTTATAGGACTTCTTAGTGAATAGGAGATGTGCAAAGCAATTCCAAGATGTAAATCTGGGCTAGGGTTTTTCTAAGATGGTTTTTTTTGTTTGTGGAAGAGGATGAGGATGCCGCCTATATTATCACTTCACATCGACAAGTGGTGACAAAAAAACTAGGCTCTTTAATAGTGACTATGTAAACATGTTTGTTATATTCTTCTATTCAACTGATGATGGAGTCATGCTATGGTGTTTGAATAGTGTATGTGTATGTGTATGTTATGAAATTATAGCATTTGAAAGCTTCCCCATCATTATGTGGTGTGAAGGGTTATGTATATATGCCTAGTTGTTCAATATGGGAGTTATGAGTTTGACCTTCAATGTTTATCTCTCCCCTATCAATAAAATCTTGGATAGGATTTTTTAATTCATGCATTTAGATGTATTATGATCTTTAACCCTATGGTATTCACAATATTCATTGTCTTTGTACCATGTAGGCTTAATTTGGATTTCATCAAATAGTTTGGTCATAATGAGCTTTATGAGGTTGTATTGTGTAATTTTATAGAATATGACTTCAATTGGTTCACCCAAAGGGGTGTACTTGCACTTAGCTTGATTATTCTACCTAGGTTTTCCTTGGGGGATAGTGACAGTATTAGAGATAGTTTATTGTTGTGGTACTTGTTGATTTTTGGATGGTGTATGTTGGAGTTTTTACACATGTTTGTTTTCAATTCTCCCATCATTCATAATGTTTTTATTTTTAGACCAATATGTGGATTTATCATTGGATTGGTTGTTGTTATAGTTTTTGTCCTTATAAATTTTAACTTTCCCTTTAGCAATCAAACTTTTTCAATGGTTAAACCCTTTTCAATCATTTCTCAAAAGTATTAACACATTGCAATTGTAGGTGAAGACCTATATTTGTGTTTAAGTTTTCAACAAATATGCTAACCATTTTATTTTTAGGAATATTTAAGGGAAATAAAATTGCTATTTTTCTCCAACATTGAAGGAAGGAGGCAAAAATTTCCCCAAGTTTTTTTTGGTGTTACATAGTTTAGCTAATGTGACTTGTTATTCAATGTTATATGAAAAATGTGTCACAAATATTTCAGCTAAGTCTTAAAAGAATATGATTGAGCCATGAGGAAGGTGTGTGAACCATTCTAAGGCTTGTCCCCCAATACTTCTAGGGAATAATCACATGAGATAGACCTAGCTATAGGCCACTTCTTGACATGTAACGTAAAATTCCTTGATATGTTCCACTGGATCACCCTTTGCCTTATATTTATCGCATTTGGGGATTTCATAGTTCTTAGGGAAAGGTATTAATAAGGTGGATTGATCAAAATGGTAAGGAAATATTTTATCAAATCTACAAGTCCTCTTTGGTTGACCCATTTGGAGTCCTTGAATCATATCCGTCATATTTTTCAACTCTTGGGAAAGATTGATGTTGATGGATGTATGAGTGTTCATATTTTGATGATTATTTTGGGTTTGGTGGTTTGGTGTTGAAGGTTGGTTTATGTTTGAATTATTTAGAGGTTGATAAGCGTTTGTGATATGTTGATTAGTGTGTAGGTAGGTGGATGTGTGGGACACTTGAGGTTGAATATAATTAACATTAATTGATGTGGTGAGGGGTTGGGTAGATATCGTAGGGTGGGTAGATGTGTATGTGGTATTGGTATTGGTATTGGTAGGAATGCTGACCCTTAGTTGATAAGAGGATGCAAGAAGTTGGTCAAACATTTTTTGATATGTGGTTGTGTAAAGGGGATGGTTAGGGTTAGGTTGTGACCCCAAAATATTATTCAAAAAGTGATTGGATGATGATGGGTTATTAGAAGGGTCTTCCTTCCTAATTTGTGAATAATCAAAGTTGGATGGAAGTTTAAATCCTTTAGTTATAAGGTCCAATAAGATGATGTCCTTGTAAAGATCATATAGTTTTTACATAATTTCTCACTTACATGGATATTGAGCAAATTCCTACAACCTAGGAGAGTGTTCAGGTTGCTCTACATATGTTTCTTCATCATGAGGAGATGGAGGTTGATTGGTGATATCATTAATTATACTTGGGAATCCATTTTTAATTTAGCTTATGCTCTAGTAAGTGGCATGCAAAATAGGGATTATTTTAGAGAGATTTCTTGGGATAAGAAATGGATGGATTTGGATAAGTGATGACTTGGACTTGGAATTAGATTAGGATTGGATGATGTTGGAAGTTGGATTAGGATTAGAAGTTGGATTTAGAATATTGGATGATGAAGGTGACTTGGAATTTGGATGATGGAATTAGGAAGTTGGATTAGAATTATGGTCTTAGAAGTTGTATGAAGATGTTTAGAAGTTGGATTAGGATCGAGATAATTAGAAGTTAGATTAAGATTCAGATGATGAAGATGATGATGGGGACTTATAATTTGGATGAAGATGATATGGATGATTTAATAAAGGATTGGTATTGATAAATATGGATTTATATAAAATCAAATTTGTATCAAAGATAAAAACCTAGATCCTTGGAGATAAAGTGATTTTGAGGTATATCTTTGCTTACTCAGGATAGACAAGTTCCTAAGAAATATTAGATACAAGATCTTTAAAAAACTTAACTCAAGGGAGCCAAGTATAAGTAAGCTAAGTAATCCAAAATGATGGGATAACCAAGAATGCTACTTAAGATAGGAAAGTTATTAAGAAATACCTAAGTTAGGGGAGCATATATGTAAGGATCTAAATCAAAATTTTTGATAAAATTTTAATTTATAAGGATGTTTAGATTGGAAGATGAAGATAATTAGATGATTAAGATTGGATAATTAGTATGTTTAAGATGATAGGAGGATGATTAGGATGTTTAATATGGGAGATTAAAATGAAGAGACTAGTGGTGATGTGTAGATAAGAAATGAAGGTTAATGACAAGTTCAAGTAATGTGAAGGATAGAATGACAGGAAATAACGACTAATGGTAAGTACGAGTAATATGAAGGATGGAAAGAAAATGGGGTTACTAATGGAGATGGACGGCCTATGATTAGACTATAGAATTTCAAATATATGAAATTCTTATTAGGGATATCAATTGGGTATTGTTGGATGGTCTATGTTTTCTAGGACAAACAAAGGTGCAATTTTGTAGGTCTCAAGCATAGTTTGATAGTTAGGTCCAACTTTATAGATCTTACTTGTGTAGCTTGATAGAGACAATTTTGGTCAGAGTGTAGGCACTATTTGTTGGAGTGCAGATGTAGACAATCAACGCGTAGGAATAAATTTTCAAAGCACAAATGTTGTTTGACAAAGATAACTTTGGTCAGAGCATAGGAATTTTTTGTCTAAGTGTAGGTGCAACTAGGTGTGATGGAGGCATAGTTCTATAATCTAATTTTTGAAAAGAGATATGATCACCCAAGAAAATACATTGATCAATTGACTTGAATTTTTAGGGTGAAAAGGCTATTTTCAACTACTAAAGCTGAGAGGCTTATCACTTGTTTAACAAATGAAGACACACCAAGCACATGATCACAATACTAAAATTAGTCAAGTGGGTTTATAGAATTAATGTGGGCCAACCAACCATGAGGCTAATACTTCCAATTGAATGGGTGACCTAGAGTATACAAAGGTCATGTGCCATCTTTATACCTCTTTCCTTAGAAGGAAAATACCTAAGGATTATGTGCCACCTCAATAAAAGGTCATACATGGTGAGTAAATTTGGGCATGATCAGTTGTACCCTACACCAAACTAAGCTATGACTAAATAGTCTTAATATAAGCTTTACCAATTATGTAGGATGTCCTCTAAATACCACAAGGGTATATAAGCACAACTATGAACACTAGCCTATCACAAGTGTGGGTCAAGAACTTTTGATAGGGAAGCTTCGACATACCATATATCTCTTTTACTAGAATCACCCAGACATCAAGGCTAAGTTGCTATACTTGAGATGAATAGATTGGGTTAAAATTTTCATTCTCTCCCCTTTATATACCTCATTGGTAATACCTGGTTGAGGTCATCCCTTGGGGTGATGAGATCCCAAAGAAGGCCTCCTAAAGGGAAGGAATATGCTAGGTGTTTTTGGTCACCCAAGATTGCACGAAATGTAAAGGGAGGGCATGCACACAAAACTAGCAAGTCCTAGGTTCTAATCTAAAAAAATAAAATAAGATGCAATAATTTTGATCCTCAAGATCACACTAAGTGCAAGGGGAGAGAATACATCTATGCAACCCTCCAAACATAGCAAACAAGTTTAATTTACTACTACTCTAATTAAGTGCCTACTTTAGTGTAAAAACAAAATCTTGGACTTAGAAACCTACAAAAACATAAGTTAGTAGTCTAGAAGATCAAGTCTTGGACAAGTTTAGCTAGCTGCAACACTTGTTAGTCCAAAAATTTATCCAAAAACTAAGAAAATAACCAAAATTTGTAAATTGAATAAAAGCAAAACTATATGAAATAAAAGTGCAGAACTATAGAGAATTGGAAATTTTCTACCTAATAGAGGCACGGTTTTGTAGAACGGAAGCAACAATAGTCACCTCAAAAAATTAATCTATCATTGCACAAATGTTGACAATCTATGTGGAAGTGTAGAACACAAGAATAATTTTCCTACATGGAAGCACAAAAGGTATATACATAGGTGTGATTTATAGAGGACAAAATAATAAAAGTATAGTTAGTCGAAAATTGATTGTTGGTGGATTAAAATTAATAAATAGATTTATATCAATGGCCTAATTGCTAAAATTTCTATTGCTAATTTGAGAAGCTTTGAAATTGATTATATTTAGCCTTTAAGTTTTCCAAGAAATTTGATTTAAGTGTAATTCTAAAAAGTCACCATAACCAAATTACATGAACCTAATTTTGCAACTTAATCCAACTTATGAATGTGATAATATTGCAAATTTGTTGATAAACCCCTCAATGACTAATTATTTTGCTCAAAAATGAAAGTGAAGATTCTTGCAACAAGGGCACCATAGGTCTCAACATAGATGTGACGTGTTGAAATAAAAGTGTTGAAAGTCTAAGTATAGTTGCCGATGGATAGAGTGTAAGTGCTATTAGTTGGTGCTTAAGCACAACTATGTAGGCACAACTCTACAATAATAGTAAAATAAAAAAAAAGAGAAATGTATTTTAACCTTAAAATGTTGTTTAAAATTTGAAAGTAAATGACAAATTGTAAGTTGTGTTTTAACCTTAAGAGCTATTATTTTTTTGGTTCATTTTATACTTTTTTTTTCTTTTAAAGATTTGTAATAGTTATAAAAGAGGAGAAAATATTGTAGATAAAATCCTGAATTAATTTAGAAATCCTAATTCTAAAACCATCAATGTATAAGACTCTAAAGGAAACCTACAATTAACACAAGAGAGTTAAATCTATAAAAAATATTTTATGCATAAATGCATGAAAGAGGTGCAATGCTTGAGGGCACTACACATACACCAAGAGATGAAGTAGATGCACAACTTGGTGGAATGCAAGCACTATAGTTCACTATGTAGGTGTGACTTGTCACAACAAAAGCACTGATCTATAGAGTGAAGCACGAAAATGGGACCTGTGAGCTAAAAATTCATAGAAAACTCACAAAATGATTGGTAAGGGACATGGGTCCCATCGAGTGTTCCAAAATGAAGAGCTTGAGAAATACTGATAAAGAAAAATCAATGAAAACATGAAAGTAATGCATACAAATTGGTTATATCTTCAACATCTTCACCTCCATTGATTGAGCTCTCAAGTATTACACCCAAAAACTTGTTGATTTTCTCAATTGATTAGAATTGTGGATTGCTCTTAAATTTTCTAGCATAAACTTAGCTAAGATATTAGATGATCAAATTGGATGAAGAGGTTTCAATTTATAAATTTAAGGATAGAGAAATGGAGGGTCAATATCTTCTTATAGAATGGATGGTTGAGATTGAATGAGATGGAAAAGTCTTAGCCTTGTGATAAGTGTCACAAGGTAGAGGCATACGACTATAACATGTGGCATGGGGAAGAGGGCAAGGTGTGCTCACACATGTATGAGAACATCTTGGGAAGAACAAGAAAGTGACATGTGGAGAGAAAGGTGTGCTCACACATGTGTGAGCACATCTTGGGAAGAATAATATTTTTTGCAAGTGGATACAAATATGGTAATGTTTAAGATGAGTAGGCTTGGAGGACATGATAAATGGTGGAAATTGGAAAGTGTAAGATGGGTCTTATGGGGAAGAGGATCATCCAATGAGAGGAGACGTCAAAGGATGACTTGGAGATGGATAGTGACTTGTGCATGCAAGTCATTAAGAGACTTGTATGAAACATGTCACATGTATACAAGTTTGGGGGAATGAGTAGAATTAAAAATTAGAGAAAATGTTAATGATGATTAGGATATGGATTAAGTTAATTAATCATGGATTTATTAGCTTAATCAGAATTGGTGGAATTGGAGAAATATTGACTAAGGTTAAATTAATTAAATCACAAAAATATTTAATTAATTTAGAAAATACTAATAAGATAATTAATTAAATGTGTCATTTAGTTAATTATAAATTTATTATAAGGTAGAATGGGATAATTAATTAAAATTTATAATTTTAATTAATAAAGGATATAATATCAAAGCTAGAATGTCTATAATATTACCTATCCTTCTTTACATCTCTCTCTCCCTCGCTCCCTCCCCTGTAATTTTCTCTTTCTCTCTCTCTACTCTCTATCTCACCATTCTCTCTCTCTCTCTCTCTACTTCTCCCTCCCTCCTCCCCCATATCTATCTCTCCTTCCCTATATAATTTTCTATATATCTCTCTCTCCATCTCTACCTATCCTACCCTCCCCTCTCTCTCCCACCCTCCCTCCTTCCCTTTCTCTTTATCTCTCTCCACTTCTATCTATCTCACCTATCTCTCCCCCCACTTCCCTCCCACTGTCTCTCTCTCTCTCTCTCTCTCTCTCTCTTGTTCTCTCCTTCGCTCTCTAATTCTCTCTATCTCACCACTCTCCCTTCTCCACTCTATACTTATTTCTCACCTCTCCATCCCTCTTTCCATCTCTACTTCTCTATATCACCCTCTCCCTATCTCTACCAACATCTTCCACAATCTCTCTCTCTCTCCCTCTCCTTCTCGCTAGAGGGAGAGGGAGTGATGGTGGGAGAGGTAGGTAGAGAGATGGAGAGGGGAGATAGAGAGATGTTGAAAGGGATGGAGGGAGAGTGATATGGAGAGAGATAGAGAAAGAAGGAGGGAGAGGTAGGTACAAGGAAGGAGGTAGGGAGGGGGAGGTAGGTGAGAGAGAGATAATTGTGTCATAGATAGAGAAGTAGAGAGGGAAGGCATCAGTCAAATCCGCGTCTAATCCAGAATCAGAACTCAATCAGGATTTTCCATCAATCGTCGGCATGGATCAAAATCAAAAATCAGATCCGTCATCCATCAATCCTGCGATCAGGCAGATCAGCAAATCAATCTCGAATCCGGACAAAGAATCAGATCGAAATCGATCAAGAGATCTTAAATCGTCGAAATCGGCGGATAAGATCAGGATCAGGATTCCAGATCAGGTTAGGTATAGAGATCGAGATCGGAGATTTCGATCGAAAATCAGTCAGAATCAAAAGTCGAAAATCAGAACAGAAAGATCGAGTGAGATCAGAGAGTTCGATAATCAAAGGATGATAAAGGACGATTATCGAGATGGATTACTCAGAAATCATTGTCACCAGGATCGTCAGTCGAAAAAATTATAAGATCTTCAAAAAACTAGAATTTGCATTATAACTCCTAGAGATCCAAAACCACTCTCAAACACTTGAAAATATTTTACAACTTAAAGTACAAGAAATTTTAAATGTCCATGTATATAATGTAAGCATTTTTTGTGAAAGCATTCACATAATGTGAGTACATTATAATGTTCTTTCATTTTGTAAAAGCATTCACATAACGTGAGTGCACTATAGCACACTTGTGTTATGTGGAAGCCAAACCATAACACGAGTACATTATAACACACTCATATTTTGGGTTGGTAATGATCGAGCCTAGGCTTGGTCACTACCAACTCATAATTTGAGTGCATTTCATTATAACGTGCTCGTGTTTTCTCTATTTCAGGACCAAAAAGTGGAGTGCCCACTTTTTGGTCCCTCATTTCCATGCACTTACCCTTCACCTCTATCACATCTATCCAACCCTCTTCGAGAGTTTGACTTAATAATTTCATTTTAATTCCAACCTCTTAAGGGGGCATCCTACCTTTATTTCTTTAATGATTTAGGGCATGTCATCACAATTCTTTCATACTTTCTTTGAAATAATGCTATAAAAATGCATTGTCTCAAAGAGGGGAAAAATGTAAACACTTAGATCTAACTAACATATTTCTTCCAAAAAATCATCACTTTTCATCATTAGGTATCATCAATGCATCTTCTACATTTATTTAAATAATTTCATAATTTTATTAAATTATCTATTTTATCACTTTTCCTCTATATTGATTAAATAATTAACTTTATTTAAATGACTTAATAATTATTCCACTTTCCTAAGTTTACTTAAATAATTAATTATTTTATTATTATTATTTTTTTAGACTACAGGAATCGATCGGGTATCTATCCCCTATAAACTACAGTGTGCCTGGTAAACTCTTTTCACATGACCGGTGGCACTGGTGCGACACACCCTCCAGTACCATGAGTTTGGGGGGAGACTTGACCTCGTGACCTCTTTCCTACAACAAGATGATTTAGCCAATCGAGCTACCCCCCCACCCCAATTAAATAATTAATTATTATTTAATTAATTCAATTCTCATTTCCCATTTCTCATATTAAATAATCATTTTAATTATTTAATTTATCCAATTATCTCTCAATATTATCATCTTCTAAAACAAATAAAATTACTGATCAATCAATCCTGTCTATTAACTATCAACCACACTTATCTCCCTAATCAATTCTCTTAAATAATCCATGCAATCAATTCATTGAAATCATGCAATTAGTTAACTCCTCATCAATTATGAGCCATTGATCTACTCAATTTTTCATAAGATCTCAACTGTTAATTGTTATCAAGAAATCTATAAAACAGACCTATCATTCATCAATTAGCTCTCTCTAATCATTGTGAAGAAAATATACTCATATTGTAAGTTCTTTTTGCTACCAAATCTAAGACAAAATACTATAACACCTTCTCTCCAAGGTGCAAGATAGGAGGAAAATGAATCTATACTAAGGTAGGTTGTATGCTACTATTTGTGTGCAAGTTTATTGCATTTGATTTGATTCAATTAGTCTTATTTTCTTTATTGGTGTGATTTTTTTTTGTGTTGGGGGGAAAATTAGAGAGCATAAACAAGATAAATGCAAATGAAATAGAAACTAATCTAAATAAAAAACAATAATCTAGATCTATTCCTTCACTCATGAAATGAATTTCTAAGCTATTGAAAACACACAAATGAAATCCTACGATTATCAAAATAGATTCAAGAAGAAAAGGAAAGGTTACCATACCATGTTAGAGTGTGTTTAGAAGATGTTGGATTGTTCATATCACTATGAAGCCTCTATTGTTTTATGTGAGAAGCTTTGACGCGATGCATATGTTAATCGAAGAGATATGTTGAAGTGTTGTTAATGGTGATTCAGATCTTGGCAATACTTTGTTGTGTAAATGATGTTGATTATTCAATACTTTTTTGTGAGGAAAGAGGTTTTTTATATAGAATTTGTGATTTGAAATGGATGATTAGGATTGCATAGTAGAATATCTTGATCGATGTTCGAAAGATGTTGAGAGGATTTAGACATGCATAATCTATGCAAAATAGATTACATAATTAGTGTGATTGAAGAAATAGATTGAATAACCCATGGGATTGAGAGATAGATTGATCCATTAGGAATATAGATTGATCAGTTAGGAATAGATTGATCAATTAGGAAAATAGATTGATCAATTAGGAATAAATTGAGAAATTAGGGGATCGTAATTTACTCAATGAGGAAAGTGGTTGAGAATGATTTAATTAATTCATTCATTTTGGAGTTGAATGTGCAAATCAAGTTTGAATTTTGCAAATAAAGTTGCATTAGTTTGATTTATTTTTTATGATGTTTTGAATAGTTTATTCAAATTATTCAAATTTAGGGGGAAAGTGAGTTAATTAAATTATTATGATTTAATTATTCAATCGACTTATGGGAATAAAGTGATTTAGTGATGCAATTAAATAATTGGTGCTATTTAACTAATCAGGATGAAATAAAGTTTGATTAGGACTTTATTAAATAAATGAAATTTATTTAATTGGTCAAATTTGATGAAAAAGTGAATTAATTAAATAATGTTGTATTATTCAATCAATAGCAGAAATAGGGTTTTAGGACTTTATTAAATAAATGGAATTTATTTAATTAGTCAAAAATGATGAAAAAGTGAATTAATTAAAAAATGTCATATTATTCATTTAATAGAGGAATTTAGGGTTTTGGATGCAATTGAATGTGAAATGCAGTGGTGTTTGATGATAATGATGTCGATGATGTGAAAATGTCATTTAGGGTGTGTGATAGGTGTTAGGTCAATTTTATATGTCTACATTTTCCCCCTCTTTGATAAAAATTACATGTTGCTTTGTTTCAAAGATTCGATGTTAAGATCAATATTTTGAAAAAAATTTATACCCCACTGTGCCCTAGTGGTTAGTGGAATGATGGTAGGACTCTATGCTGTCCCCTTGAGAGGTTGGCCAAAAATTTTGATTTTGAGGTCAGGCTCATGACACTTCTATTTCAGTTCAATTGTGGAGAGGACAAAAAATTAGGTCTATAGGTCCCTCATTGCTTATTTCAATGTTCCTAAGAAGTCTCAATTTGAATGTAGAAAGGTTCCCTAAGTAAAAATTAGGGTTTTCTAGGTAAAAAATAGGGTTTTTGAGGGTTAAAATAGGTAATTAGGGTTCTAATCACCTTATTTGTACTTTGATCCTATAGAGAATTATAGCCTCTAGATTTCTCATTTTGTCAGTTGTGGAGGAGAAATGCCTAGGATTTAGGGAGCCCTACATCATTTAGACTTGGTTTGAGAGTTTGGACGGACTACAAGCATCGGTACCCCAATATGTACCCTCTTGATTCTTGTTTTTGTCTTTCCATGTTCCTATAATTAATGCTTAAATTTCTACAAGTCAAAAGCATGTTTTTTTTATGATTTCAGCACTATTGCCTTGGTTTTAACACTTTTCCATTTTAAAACTGGCACTTTTGCAAAATTTCTATGCACTTGACTTAATTCTATGTCTTTGACTTAGATTGTTGCCTTTGAAATATACTTTTGACTTGTTTGTTCGCTTTTGATTGCTCACCATTGTGATACTTTTGCACTTTTGCAAAATGTTTTTTCTTTTGATCTTGGTGCCCTTGCTATTTCTCCTTCTTTTGCAAAAATTTCCTCATATTTTCCTTTTGTCTTCACTTTTTTCAAAAAATTCATCGCTTTTGCTATAATATTTTCGCTCTTGAATTTTTAGGATCTTAAGTTAGTTTCTTCATCATTTTCATTTCATTTTGCATGTTCAAAGTGAAATCCTAACATCACAAGTTGAAATGATTGTAGGTGGTCCTTAAACCACTATAGTTGAGAGAGCGATGTCCCCAAGATCTATTTGATTTGATTTACAATTCTGATGTTTTGGAATGAGATTTCCTAGATGTGGTAAAGCTACGTCACATTTGTTACATGCCTCCCATCTAATGTCACACAACGATGATGACAGTGCTTGTGGAGTGGTGGAATTTAGAGACTTCTTCGTTCCACTTACCTACAAGGAAGGTCACCATTACTCTCAAGGATGTGTGGAGGATCTTCTACATACCTATCCATGGTGAGCTTGTTACATACCATGTTTGATGGGATACCCATGACATGTGGTGTGTGCTTGGTGTGAGATGTTTGGAGGTTTGCCAGTTTGAGATTGATTTATGAGAGTTTGTTGGTAGTGTGGACCTTGTTTCCCTTGTTCTTTGTGTTTTTTTTTTAGGGTTGGTTGTTCTTGATAGGAGAGGTCGTCAGTTCCCCATTGGATGGGGTATGTACATTGAGGAGATGTTTGAGCATGAGACTAGATATGCATGGTGTCCCTATCTTCTCACCCACTTTTATAGAGATATGCATGAGATTGCATATCATAATGGGAAATCCATTTTTGTAGGTGTATCTCTTTTACATGTACGGTCCTAGGAGCACATTGCAATGACACAACTCGGTGGTATACATGATAGTAATGATGGTGATCTATACTCCTATCGTTATGGAGACTTTTTACATTACACCTTGCCTGGGGATCTTTCATACTAGCGTCATGTATTTACTAACATGTTAGGTTTTTCTTGGAGACCTTATATAGATTGTGATGCATGGATCAAGGATCAAGAGTAGCTATTATACTTCTAGTAGACTAGATGGTTGATTGGTCGCTTTCCTTCCCTTTTAGAGCGATATTTACTCAACAGAGTATATAGGCAGTTTGGAGAGAGACAATGTTGGTTTCTTGATGAATATGAGGCTCGGTTTGGTCAGACCATTAGAGAGGTCCATGTTTTGGGTCTATAGGCTAATAGAGATGCTGCTATTGCTACATTTAGAGCTCTTGCCCCAATCAGATAGGTTTGGCCTATGGGTTTAGCAGATTTGGGTACCACTCTCAATTTTGATTAGTGGTGGGCACAACGTGTGCCATTAATATTCATAGATCCTAGTGGTGATCCCATAGTCAGTAGAGAAGGCATCACAAGTTGTCATGGGGAGTGAAGATGTATTGAGGTTCTAACTAAGGAACTTGGTTGGGTTTGAAAGGATGGGGCACAGGGTGATAAGGTGCAGGGTTAGGGATAGGTTTTAGGTCCCCCTCCACCACCTGTAGATGGAGGTGCTCAGTTGGCTATAGAGATAAGGTGATGATGGGCCATAAAGGCACATATTTCCATATTGACAACAAAGCGAGATGACTTCAGAGCTGAGCGAGGTACAAAGATTAGATGTCATCTCGTTTCCAAGAAATAGTTACAGGTTGTCAGTATAGAGAGGGATAGTTTGAGGACCAAGCGAGATAGTCTTCACGCTGAGCGGGATTAGTTATTATAGACGGATACATACTACCAGACTCTATATGATGCTTTTGTTCCTTGTGCACAACAACAACCTTGGTTCAGAGAGCCTAGTGTTGCGAGTGGTGGTACCAAGTTAGTTGGGCAGTCTATTAGACAACTAGATCCAGATGGTGGTCCCCAGCTTGGTCTATAGAGTCCTCCCTTTTTTGCCAAGTAGTGTTATATTTGTACTCGATCTTTATGATGTTTATTACTCAGAGACTTTATATTGTAGAAATGATTTTGTATATACATTCATTGGCCCGGTGGAGGCCTCACATATATGTATTAGTTTATATTATCATATCACACTTTTTTCACTGCTGCTGATGTACTATGACATTAGCCCTTTTTTGATGATGATATATATGAGTTATACCTTCTTTGATTCAGCTCATTTTATGTTTATGTGATGATTATGGATGAATATGTATGATGATGTATGTTTATATATGTTTTTTTACTTTTCTGATGTATGCATATGATGTGGATGGATAGATCATATATTGTTTCATATGATGTTTTATCATGAATGATTAATATATCAATTTTGATATATGATGTTTGTATGATGTTGATATATGATGGATGTATTCCTTATACATTATACATGGTGTTTTCATTGTTTTATTATCATCATGATATGTATTGATGACATTGTGGATGTAGGATGGATATGGTACTAATCCATTTGTGATGCAGGATGGATGTTAGTTATAAGAAATATTTGATGTTGGTTAAAAATTTGATGTTTGTTAGTTGTTGATGTGTTGCTTTCACTTTTCTTGGAGGCTTTGTAGTTTGAAAAATTCTATTTGATGTAGCAAATGGAAATGATGCACCAGGGTATTAATAACCAAGGTGACTTTGTATCCATTAAATGGACTTTGAATCAGCATATAAAGAATATTCTTGCTCATACATGACATACGAAAAACTTTATTTAAAGTATATGGTTTGGTTATGTTAAAACATGTCGGACCAACAACACTAGAGGTATTAAACATCTAATATGCCACTTCTTCATGAAATGCTTCAAAACAACTTCCATACACTCAATAAAGCAAGTATTCACCATGGTAGTATTACAAAAGAATTTTATAAACAACAAACCGAAATGATACTTAATTTCACCCATTCCTTCTTCTCTAAATCCTTATGGACATCCTTGAGAGATCCTAGAAATGAGTAAATAAAATAAATCATAAAAATAAGACTATAAAAAGATAAAAAAGAGAGTTGTAGTATCACTTTTTCGTATTTGTTTGGGTTGAGGCTATTATCTAGTCTTGATCATGTCTATTGTAGGAATGGATCCGTTAAGGCATATCTCAGGATGTTGTTTGTACATTGTCAAACAATATGTAGCTAATACTATGGTATTTTTTTCATATTTTTTATGATCAAATATTTGTGATTATTTTGATTGAAATTTCTAACTTGTTTTTTGTTTTCTCTTTTTGTTCATTTGTTTTATCAAAGGGTGATGGATGATTTGTTTATTATGGGTGAACAATTTATTGTAGATTGTGATGACAGGGTAGGTCTTTTTGATTTCTTGATTTTTATGATGTTATTTTTGTTTTTTTTAGGGGATGAACCTAGGGCCTTAGGGGCTCATCAAAGATAAGCCTTGCCTATGTTGTACATGCAAAGGCTTGTAGTTCACTTGGTTTGAATGTTTTTGACCTTTTTTGTTTTGTGAATGTTTTTGGATTTTGTATTTTTTTAATGTTTTTGGTTTTGAAATTTTTTGAATAAGTTGAAAGAAAGCATGATAGAAACCTAAGGGGAATGAACTAAGACCTCGAGGGTTGTTAAGCCTTTCCTACATTGTACATGCAAAAATCATGTAGTTCAACTAGTTGAGTCAAAGCGTAAACTTGTTTTTTGGATTTAAACAACATTGATAACTTGGATTGATATTCCACTTCTATTTCTAGAGGATATGTTGTGGGAAATATATTTGAACTATCTATGAGGTTCAAGAAAATGTTGATATCTTAGAATAATTGAGTGAAGGAATAATCCAATGATGTTTCCTTTTTGATGTTTTTCAAATATTTTTTATTTTGTTATTTTTCATATGTTTTTGATTTTATTATTTTTTAAATATTTTATTATTTTTATGGATAGTTTTGATGATGATAGGATATGAAAGGATCTAATCCACAACTAGCTTCAGGAATTTTCCCCCAGTTGGAGACAAGACTACTTTCCTTAATTAGTAACAAGCCATGGTTGGACATGTTTTACGATGGGACGAGCAGGTGGATGTTGTGGATAGTACCGATAGATAATGATGCAAGTCTTATTCAAACATAGTTCCTATTTTCTAGGTTTTTACTATGTTACCTATTCTAGAAGCTCAAAAAAATGGTTTTCACTTAAAGAACACTTTAATTCTCTTTACTATTTTTCTTGCTTTTTTTATTTTTTTGAATTTTTTACCTTTTCCATTTTTTTTGGATTTTTACCCTTTTTCCTAGGGTATTCTAACCTGCTTTATGTGTATAACTTCTTGAGATGGCTATTTTTTAGGGGTTCAACAAAGTGTTCTCCTTTAGGAGTAGCCAATTGATTAGCCCTAGAACCATAACTTACTATGATAATAAATGGGCCTAACCAGTTGGGTTCCAATTTTTATTTACCATCATGATTCAGTTGTACCTTCTAGTTCTCTTTGAGCACTAGGTATCCAACTTGAAAGTTCATGTCCTTGATATTTTTTTCATAGCTTCATTTGAGCCCATTCTGATAAACCTGAAGATGGTTTAATGTGCTCAAATCACCTTTCATCTAGGATCTCCAATTCATTTATCCTGGATACTCGATATTCTTCGTTGCTAACCATGTGATTTAATGAGATTCAAAATGAGAGGATATTTACCTCGATAGGTAAGACAACCCCTGACTTGTAGACCAAGGAAAATGGTGTGGCACCTATAGGTGTTCGGATGCTAGTTCGATAAGCCCATAGGGTTGGGTTTAGCTGCAAATTCCAATTATGACTGACTTCATTAACAATATTTTTTGGTATTTTCAATATGTTTTTATTAGATGCTTTAGCCTAACCATTTCCTTGGGGTTAATAGGGCGTGGAAAATCTATGTTGGATAGAAAATTGGGAGTAAATTTGCTGGACATCTTGAATTTTGAATCAGGTTCCATTGTCCATTATTATCATTTGGGGAATTTTGTACCTACAAATTAGATAATTCAGAGTGAATTTTGATATCTATTTTCTAGTGATATAGGTCAATGGATCAATTGACTCTATCTATTTAGTGAAATACTCTATTGTTGTGATAATAAACTCATGTCCATTAGATGAAGTAGGAGAAATATTACCTACCAGGTCTAATCCTGATTGTGAGAAAGGCCATGGTGTTGTGATGGGTCTCAACTCCTATGCTGGTGCTTGAACAAGGTCACTATGTTGTTGGCATTGACTGTACTTTCTAGAATATTGAATGCATTGCTGTTCCATGGAATTGGAGGGCCAATAATACCCCATTCTAAGTAGTTTTTGGACTAGGTTAGGTTTGTAAGAGTGGGACCTACAAAAACCTTTGAGTACCTCTGGTAAGGTTATTTGTACTTCTTTTGTGTTAAGACACTAGAGTAGCATACCATCTAGACTACAATGGTATAGAGTATCTCTTAGGATTGTAAAGTGGGAAGTTCTACAGGTGAAGGTTTTCTTTTTAGTGGTCATTAGGTTAAGTGGTATGATATTGTGTTGGATGTAGTCAAATGTATCTTGGTATCATGGGGAGTTAGGACCAACAAGAACACATACCAGTTCTAATTCCAGGATGTCAAATGCTAGTATGAGTAATTGTTCCATGAGGAACTCATACTTAGGAACATTCTGTGGAATATCAAGAAGTAAGCCTATTGTTTCCATTGCGTCAACAACTTTGTTGTTGATCCAAGGAACTTGTTCAAAGGTTATGGTGACAAAATATTCCTTAAAGCTATCCACCATCCTTTTATACGACATCAATTTGTCATATTTTGTCTGGTACTCATCATTCACCTATCTGATCACTAGTTGAGAGTCTCCAAAGACATGTAGCTCTTTTATTCTCCATTTAATAGCCAATTTGAGCCTTGCAATTAAAGCTTCATACTCTGAGATATTATTCATGCATGGGAAAGTGATCCTATATGCCTTGGGTATACTATCTCCCTGTGGTGTGAGAAATAGAACACCTACTCTAGAGCCATGTTGAGTGTGGGACTCATCAAAGTATAGAGTCCAATGGCCTATCTATTCTATCATTAGGATACTTTGATATGGAAAGTCCATTGTGAGAGGCTTGTGATCATCTATGGGTGCTTCAACCAATTATTCTGCTATGATTTGTCCCTTGATTGCTCTTCTATCCACATACTCTATATCAAATTCAGTCAAGATCATTATCCATTTGGAAATTTGGCATGTTAGGGCTACCTTTGCTAGCAAGTACTTTAGTGGATCTACTTTTGAAATTAGCTTTACCTTCTTGTTTAATATTTAGTGTCTTAGCTTTTGTGTCACAAATATGACTGAGAGACATGCTCTTTATATGGGCGAGTAGTTCAGCTCATAGCCCAAAATTTTTTGGATGATGTAGTAAACCGCTCTTTCTTTATTATCATCATCTAGCTAGGTTAGGAGAGCTTCCAATGTTGCTTGTGTGATAGACACGTAGATTACCATTTCCTTGTCTAGAATAGATGACATGAGTACATGAGAAGTAAGTAGGTACTCAACTTGTTGGAACACTTGGTCACATCTCCCATCTCACTTGAAGGTGATGTCCTTATGTAGGAGATGAGTGAAAGGGTGACATTTGTTTGCCAATTGTGCGATAAATCACCTGATGGATTGCAACTTCCCTTGTAAACTCAGTTGTTTCAATTTATTTGGTGGAGGAAACTCTATTATAGCTTTAACCTTTGTAGGATCCACTTCAATCCCCCTCCTTAACACTATGTACCCTAATAGATTTTTGAATATTACTCTGAACATCCACTTCTTAGGGTTGAGTCTTAAATTATATTGTTCGAGCCGATCAAACACCTTTGCAAGATTGGTCAAGTGATTTTCCCTTTTGAATGACTTTTCTAGAATGTCATCCACATAGTCTTCCATGATTGTGTGTAGCATATCATGGAAGATGGTCATCATTTCTCTTTGATATGTTGCTCCTACATTCTTTAGACCAAATGACATTACATTCTAGTAGAAAGTCCCCGAAGCACAAATAAATGCTATTTCTTGTTGATCGTATGGAGATATTTTTATCTGGGTATATCTAGAGAAACCATCCATTAACGATAGCATCTCATGCCTTGTTGTTATATCCATGATCATTTCAATACAGGAAAGTGGGAAGTCATCCTTTGGATAGGATTTGTTCAGGTCTCTGAAGTCTGTGCAAATCCTTATGCCCCTAGTAGGCTTTGACAGTGGTACTAGATTTGATGTTCGTTCCAAATAATAAATGGGTCTAATGAAACCCACATCTAGTAACTTCTTTAGTTCTACCTTTACCAATAATGCTATTTGAGGATGTATTTTTTTGAGTTTTTACTTGATGGGCTTTACTCTAGGGGAGGTGGCCAAATGGTTTATCATTAGTGATGGATCTAGTCCAGGCATATCTAGATAGTGTTGAACAATTTGGATAACTGAGAGGGGGGTTGAATCAATTATTATAAAATAATTTTCTTGAATTTAATTAATCCATAGAAAACTTAAATCAATTAGATATTAATGAACATGAAAGCATAAAATAATACCATGCACAATGAACACTATAATTTATGTGGAAACCAAGAAAGGAAAAACAACAAAGAATGCTAATTTTCAATTATAGAACACTGATTAAGGTGACACCGGTTAAGATGATTTTTACAAAGTGCTCACTACAAAAATTTCTCACTATAGGAAAGGCTCACTATCGGTGGGCGCACTTCCCAACTATTATAGCCAAAGATAAAAAGGCTCACTTCCAAAAGAGAAAGGCTCACTTCCAATAGAAAAAGGCTCACTACCAATAGAAAAAGGCTCACTTCCAATAGAAAAAGGTTCACTACTAGAAGAATGATGAAAGTGAATCCACTATTGAAATAACTTTCACCAACAAAGACACCAAATATAATCTCACTATTTTCTACCTTCGATCGTATACTTTCATATACTTCACAATGTTTGGATTTTCAGATTCGCATTCATTACACTTACTTTCATCAAACAAAATCAACTCTTACTTATACCATTCCATGCTTCCATAAAATCCTAAGTCAGCCAAACACAATTTGAATTAGGTAGTTGGCCAAACATAATTTTGAATTAGGTCACCAGAAAAATATTCCCACATTGGAAGGGAATGAAACATGGACCATATAGAACCTCCTCACTCAAATCAACATGTTGCATATTTATCGTGATATTTGAAACCAAAGAATAGAATATACACATTACAATGAAAACAATGTGCCAGAGAAAGTTAACCAACTACCAGAGTGATCTAGACCCATAAGAGTGTATCTAATTATATTGTAATAAGAATGGGATCAGGACAAACACGACCAAAGATAGATCATTATAGCACAACATCCAAAACCATGCCAATCCAGATAACCAAAGCATTAGAACTGAACCTCTGTCAACACACCAACATATGTTGACATTAGTGACAACCATTAATGACAATAATCAACAACATTGCATCTCAACACATTCCAACAATCTCCCCCTTTGTCATTGATGGCACCATTCATCAATAACAAACCAAACAATGCAACTTCTTGGATTCTTTTCTTCTCCCCCTTTGACATCAAAGATAAAGGGGAAAACTCCCCCTAAAAAAATTACTCCGCTCCCCTTATGAGGAATCCACCAAGCATTGATCTAGATAAGAGTGAACATATAATACCTTGGACCAATGCACACCTTGGTGCAAATTATTATAGACTAGGTGGGGGTAAAACCCCTAACTTTTTCCAGAGATATTCAAAAGTATCTTTGGTCAATAGTTTTGTGAAGATGTCTGCAATCTACTCTTTTGTAGGTACATATTCAAGTTTTACTTCATTATCCAAAGCCTTCTCTCTTAGGAAATGATATTTGATGGATATATGTTTTAAATTCTGGAGTGTTGTACCAGATTCTTGGAAATGTTTATTACACTGGTATTATCACACATAATTGAGATCATTTCATCAAATGATATACCAATGTCCTTCATAGTTTGTTTCATCCATAGTATTTGAGTGCAAAATGTGGATGATGCAATGTATTCAACTTCTACAAAAGATAAAGATACAAAATCTTGTTTCTTACTTGACGAAGCAACCAACTAGGAGCCAAGGAAATAAGCTCCACCACTTGTGCTCTACTTGTTATCAACATATCCAGCCCAATCAACATTAGTGTAGGCTATCAAGGTGAAGTATGGGTCCTTTGGATATGATAACCCCGTATCTTCTATACCCTTCAAATATATGAAGATTCTTTTTACTACAACATGTGATTCCTTTGGTTCTTACTGATAAACAACATACATAATGTCTATTCTAGTAGCAGTAAAATATAGCAATCCTCCAATCATTGACTTGTACATACTTGCATTAGGTTTAGGTGAATCATCTTCTTTTGTCAAATTACATCTGATAACAATAGGTGTACAAACCGGTTTGGAATTCTCCCATCCAAACTTCTTCAATAATTATTTCATATACTTGGTCTGAGAAATAAAAATTCCTTTACTATTTTTATTTACTTGTTGTGTCATAGAAAAATGGCCCCTTGTCATTTTCATGGTCTTTTAGGTCTTGTTTCATGGTGTTGGAACTATGTTGTTCTAATTTTATGTTGTGAGATGGCTTGACCATGCTTATTTAGGTACTAAAACTCAAAGAATGATGTCTTGTGAAGGTGTTGTAAGACATTTCTACACTCTTCTAGACTCTATTAATTATAATTCACCTAAAAATAGCCTTTTTATTCATTATCAATTTCTATTTTGAAGTGCTGTAAAGTCTTGTAACAAGCTTTCACACTTTTCTAAGCACATCTACACTATTTATCCCCTTTTCATGCTTTATTTGACCCCTTTATGCCCTCATATGCTTAATTAAGTGTATTTTTGAGTATTATCCCAACAAACAATATTAAATACAACATATTTCCCAACACTTGTTTTAAGGTCCTAGATGGGACATGTTAGAAACCAAGATCTGAAATGGAAACCAAAAAAAGCCTTCCACAAAAGAGAAAAATAGAAAAAGAAAAGCTTTACAAAAGATGTGCAAAATATTATTTTTCAGGAATTCAATAATTACAAGATATGATTTGTTTTATAAAAGCAAAGATGCATAACCCTAATCTTATCTTGAGCAACAAGATAGCTCAACAAGATAAGGATGAGAATAATAAACCTAGGAATTAAATATTACCTAAGTAAAGTTATGCAAGTGCAATTAAATATTAGTTACACTAACACCCCCCATAAGTGCAACTTAGGGAGACTAAAAAGAAATGCACCTAAAACTAAGATGAATGCAAGAAAGCATGAATGGGTCTTGACAATAAGGCCTGATTAGGTACCCATGTACAAATGCAATGATGAGGTAGAGAAGGAAAACCCAGTGGGATAAAACCCCCCTATAATGAGATGACTGTTGCAAAGAAGCACTGGAAGAACACTATGGAGTAACACTGGAACTGCAATCTGACAAGAAAGGAAAGATACTTCTATCTATAAGAAACCAAATCAGAATCATAATGATGTGATAGTAGACCCAATGCCACAAAACATTGGAAAACTCACAAACTGGAACAACCCTAGAATCTGTGAAGCAACAGTAGATGAAATGATGATAGAATCTAGAAACCATGTATCTCGATGTCGATGCCAAACTGAGACTAAAAATATTCCATAGGAACAAGTACCATAAATACTCTGGAACATTAACCATAAAAACATGGCCCTCAAACTGAGAAGGATTTAAACCAATGCGGATCAATAACCATAAAATATTAATCTAAAATGTGAACTGATGTGAATCTGATGTGTGTCAAGCTAAGACAAGAATGTGGCCAAAAGAAACTAAGAAATCAGATATAACCCATACGAGCTATCATCAAAACAAGATGAATATGGAGATCAAAGTGCATGCACACTCTAATCAAATTATTATGCAAGAAACCCTCATGATGGAACTTTATCTTAGTTCATTTATTACAATAATCCAATGATTGTAAAAGGAGAGAATGCAAACATGTATAAATAGAAAATAAGAATAGACCTTAGATTTGTGTAGAGGACTGAATCAACTTTCCAACATTGCAAGAATGACGAAAAAAGGATCATTGAGTCAAAAGATATGCCCTTTAGAGTGAAAACAACAACATCTGAGTTCAAGGACCTGTAAAATAAATCTAGAGAAAAATATGGTAAAAATATTTACACCATTGGATCAGCATCAGAATCATCTTTCCAACGGTATCTCGTTTGTGAAAAACGAACATCATATGCAAAAAATACACTTGATTTAGTGAAAGTTGCTCCAAAATGGCCAATAAGGTCTGCAAGGCCCCTAGGGGGCTTAAACAAAGTTGGCGCCTGGTCCTGTGTGTGACTAGGTGCTGGGGGTGGAGCCCTTGGTCCTCAAGAAGACCTCAGCTGGGGCTGGACAGTCGGGCGGCTGGTCCCCCATATGACCGCGGCCTCGATAGATAGGGCCCATGAGGGCTGAACTGTGGGATCGACGATGGTGGGTGGTGCAGTGGGGTGGTGTTGCCAGGCTGAGTGGCCCTTTGGTGGTCACTCGGTGGCCGATGGGTGGTGCCTTTCTTTATATGGGAGGTGTTGTTTTTTCCAAAAAAAATCAATGTTTTTTTATTTTTTATTTTATTTTTTTCAAAAAAAAGTCCATCGGAATGTGTGCTAGGGAGTTCGTACGACCTGCTAGGAATTTTTTTTTGCCTTATGGAGCAATTTCCCAGAAATCGATGAAATGAAAGGATTTATTAGGGTTTTTGGTCGCTGCAAACGCGATGGTGACCTCCGTTTGTGCCCAAAATGCTTCAAAAATTTAGCTACCTCCAGAGCTTGCAAAAAATATCCTAGCTTGAAACCCTCATAGATTTGGCAAACGATGACCAAAATATGCAAAACAAAAGCCAATCCTGACTTTTTCCAGCTCTGAATCCAATGGTGAAGCCCGATCTAATCCAAAATGCCTCATAGATGAGCTCAAGGCATGATACCCTCAAGGAATCCCGAATGAACTCTATAATGATTTTCTCAAAAATCTGAGAAGGGGTTGCAAATCAAGGCTTTGATACCATGTTAGAAACCAAGATCTCAAATGAAAACTAGAAAAATCCTTCCATAGAAGAGAAAAACAAAAAAATCAAAGCTTTGCAAAAGATGTGCAAAATATTATTATTCAAGAATTCAATAATTACAAGATATGATTTGCTTTATAAAATCAAAGATGCATAACCCTAATCTTATCTTGAGCAACAAGATAGCTCAACAAGATAAGGATGAGAATAATAAACCTAGGAATTAAATATTAAATAAGTAAATATTAAAGTTATGCAAGTGCAATTAAATATTAATTACACTAACATGACCCATTCACCATGGGTGGCGAATGAGTCCCCCTTGGCCCCAAATTCAAAAAAATTTACATTTCTTTTCGAGATTTTATTCAAGATCACTTGATGTCGGCCTGTGATGAGGTATGAATGGGTAACTAAGGCACAAGTGTATAAATATGTGATTTTCACCTCATTTTACATCTCCTACAATCTCCTCACTCATTCAAGCATTTCATCTCATATTTCAAGCATTCAAGCATTCTACAACATCAATTCAAGCACTTTGAAGAAACCATTGACATTACTTCAGATTTGCATCATCAAGGGTTTGGTAAGTTAATAGCAATCGCATGTTGGGGGATGTTGAAGATCATCATGGAAAAAACAAGCCCTTAAGTGGCAAAAAAATCAGAAAAATCAAAGTTAGGAAACTTAATGTAAAGATTTGAATAAGTTATCTATATTATTTCAAAAATATGTAAAAATAGAATATGTAGAAAATTGAATATAGTTTCTCAACTACTATGTTTGTTTAAAAAAAAAGAAATCTATTTGGTGAAAATTTGAAATTTCAATGTAGTAGTACTTAAATTTTAGGGAAAAAATAAGAAGTAGGTGTCTGTATGACCACCCTAACCACGATAAAATGATAATATTATTTTATAACATTTTAGAGATAAGTAGAAGACCCATGTCCCGATGTGATGCATATTTTTTTGTAATTTTTTTCCACGTAAATAATTAATTATGAATTTTTTATTACAACTTTTAAAAAATATAAAAAGCTCCTATGTCTGACCACCTTAACTTGGTCAAAACTTCATGAAATTCAATTTTTCTTTTTTAATCATATAGTATGTGAAGCATAGAATGTGACGCATGTTTTGGATTCAAAAAATGTGATATTGTTTGAAAGCTATAGATGTTTTTTAATCAGTCTATCAATTAGGACTTTAGTCGTAATTTGAAAGAAAATGAATAATAATTACTTATTAAATTCAAAGTAAAGCATAATTTATATTTTTGGAAAGTTGAGAATTTCCTTTAAAAACTCTTTTTGTTTCATCAATTTTGGGTAAAAAGAAAGTCATCAGCCACACACCCATCATATTGCCACTTTTTGGCCCATCATGATCCTGCACATACCCATTGTTAGTTTATCATTCCTTTGTATTACCAAAAATGGTTTGATTACCAAAAACAGGGTTTGACCAAGGAAAACCCTTGCTCACTAACCTTAAACCATTTTTCCCTATCGCGTGTTTGTTTGCAAACCTAGGTATGTAGATTTGAAAAAAAATTGGTTTTGAAGATTGGTTTACAAGTCAACTAGGTGCTTCGAGTTAACTTAAGTCTATTTCAAGCTTGGAGAAGGTTTTCTATCTATTTCCTACAGAATTGACTTTGACAACCCGACAAGTAGTGATTTCCAGATCTAGTGTTGCAGAGTTGTCTCCTGATTGTTCAAAAATTTGGGAGAGGACTGATTTGCCATCTGTGGAAAATGAGTCCCACCTTAGGACTGAAAATCTGAATTTTGTCAGATTCTAGATCCCAACAGATAGAAACTTGCTCTTGATAGTTTTTCACCAGGAGGAGGACTAATTCACCACCTTGGGCGAATGAGTCCCACTGTGAAAAATTAGTAACTTCCACCAACATTCAAAACATTCTAGATTCATCGTATTTCATCTAGGTGCACTCAGATTCATCTTGTTTCTTTCTGTTCTTCAAAATTTCTTCATTTATTTCATTGTTTACATATCATAGTGTGTTTTCAAACATAGTTTTAATTTCACTTTTGCATTCATTTTCATACATTTAGATTAGTCAATTGCATTTAGTTAACTTCATTTAGGTTAGACAACATAACACATAACATTATTTGAATGAACTAGTTAGCATTTTTGGCCTAATTCTCTCCTTTTAGGTGAAGAACCCTAGAAGAGTTAAAGAAGTCCTAAGAGCCAAAAATCAACGGTTCATTTTGGTGAACCTAAATTTTGAGCACTTTATAGTTCTGATTTCATTTACATATTGCATCCTAGTTTGCATTTGCATTAACATTCAATTAGTATATTGTTTTTTTTGCATTTTACGATATTTTATCTTGCATTAGCAAAAATTTCATTTAGCTTTCATTTTTTGCATTGCATCTCATTGACAAAAGTAAAAAACTCCATTTTGTATCATTTTTTTCATTCTATAGGACATTCAATTCATCTTAACATTTCTAAAAAATACAAAGAATTTGCATACTAGGACTCATTCACCACCCAGGGTGAATTAGTCCCTCTGCACTTGTTAAACAACATTTTTAGAACTTTTCTAGCATTTGTCTGCATTTCTATTTTCTATCGTTAGATTTCAGTTATAGTTAGCAGTATTTCTATTATTTGCATTTCAAACTCTTAGATTAGTTTGCATTTCAAACTCTTAGATTAGTTTTCATTTGCATTCACCCCTCCTTAGTGGTACTTGCATGAGTGTTTGGTGCCCCACTGATAATACTTTAGTGAGAGGAAGTTTTAGACTCATGGCTTCTCACAATAGCACTTTCGTTGTGGACCTTGGGATCTCATGAGCTCCTACTCCTAGTATGGACAATGGTGCATTAGGCCCTGAAAATACTACTTCTATGCCTTCACCTTTGCATCCAATGAATGTTGACAACCAAAACAACTCTCTTCCTCAAGAAAAAGTCATTAGTATTCATGAAAATTTTTCCCATTTACAACAAGACTTGTCACTTGAAAACATTTCTCAAACTGCCATAACTACCATTGATAATCTTCATCATTTGATTGAAAGTGATGATGGATTGTAAATGATGAAGAAGATTGCTGAGATTTACAACAAACATGCCACTTCTAATACCAAATCTGCAACCATTCCTATAAGCCAAGGAGGACCTCAAGTCCCTCCCCCTTCAACCATAGCTTCCATACCAACTTATACCAACCACAAGTCCATACAACTATGCATCAAGCTACTTCTTTCTTGATTTCCACTAGCATTCCTACTTCTCTTGCAGCGTTGCAAGTCCCTTCCACCACCTTCATACCTCATAGTATTCCTTTCACTTCACCTAATATCACCTATACTCCATCACCATTTTCCCTTCCACCTCAACACATATACCTTGATCCCCTTCTTACACAACTCCTTACCACCGTTTCATCTATGCAACATCAACTTTCCACCATTAGCCAAGGTCAATCCACTCCACTTACATATCATGTTCATAATAGCCCCTTATCCTTAGAAATTTTAGGTACCCCGATGCCACAAGGGATAGAAATGCCTCAGTTTGAGAGATATGGAGGAAAAGGAGACCCTGTCAACCATGTTAATTCCTATATAGCTTTGTGTAGTGACTTCGTCCTTGATGATAAACTATTAGCCAAACTGTTTCCAAGGACCTTGAAAGACACTGCCTTAGAAGGGTTTTCCAACTTGCCTAATCATTCCATCCGTTCTTTCAATGAATTGGTGGATGCTTTCATTAGTCACTTTCAAGTTCACATGACACCTAAAAATACAATGGCTGACCTTATGCGATGTAGACAAAACATTGATGAAAAGTAATGGATTTTATCTCATGATACCAATCTATGTATGCTCAAATTGATGTCAAGATTCTTGATGCACATCTACAAAATATTTTTATCAAAAATTTGCACACACACCTTTAGGATAAATTAACAATGATAAAATTCCCTTCATTTATGAATTTATGCACAACATTGTGTGAATACCATAATTTGGTTTCAAGTTGTGATTCAAAATCCACTTCTAACTAAGCTGATAAACCTAAACAAAACAATCAACAACAAAATAACCAACAAAACTTCTGCAAACCAAATAGAGGCTTTTTCTACTTTAATTCACCTCCTCAACCTCAATTGTAGCCAACCCAATCCATTCCAAATCAAGTGGCAATTTTTAAAGCAACGATGCCTTATACCTATGGGGACTCGAAGAGGTAGTTTACTCCCCTACCTAATACCCTTCATAATACAATGAACCAATTAATTCAAAAATTCCTGCTAACTTTGCCACCCATCCAACCACTTGATCCAAAACAATCTTTACCACCCACCTTCAAACCTAATGCTTATTGTCATTTTCATTGCTAGAATGGACATGAAACTAAACATTGCAAGTGTCTAAAACATTTAGTTCAAGACCTCATTGATTTAGGCCATTTGTCCATTATGGGTGTTAATGATCAAGGAATAAGTCTATTGCACCTCCTAACCAGAATTTTCAAATTGTCAATAATCCCATTTCTAAACACACTACTTCATTTGTCAAGGCTAGCAAACCTTCAACCACTGATGTAATGAATGTTGATACAAAAAATGAACAACATGATATACCTCCCCTTGTTACTATAGAAAGTTCTATGGATGAGCTAGTAGCTACGATAAACATTATCCCTTGTACGGGCCAAACCCCTAAGTATTTTGATATCATTTTTTCTGCTAAAGACATAATACAAAAACTTCCTAATGGTCCTCTTTACATAGCTAGAAGAAACTATCATAAGCCCACTAATGGGATATTAATAGATCCTGCTTGTGGAGAGCATGTGATCATAGAGAATTTTCTAGTATTACATGAGCTATATCAAGATGAATATAATCAACCAATTGGATGGATTAAGACACATACTAGTTTTGCATGCCCTATGATTAGATTGATCTTGCTACCCTTACAAATAGGACCTAAAACTTTGGAGGTAACATTTTCAGTTATTCCACAATCTAACCAATTTTGTTTGCAACTAGGCCACCCTTGGCTTTGCTTAATGAAAGCGGTCTCATCAGTCATTCAGAAGTGTTTGAAGTTTCCACATGACAATGTGATAGTAACCATACATCATAGTGGCTTTAATCCTTTATCTTCCAAAGGTAATTTTTCATTAGAAGCCTTTTTATCTACACCTATGGAACCTATCACACCTCGAAAGGACTTCTTTTTCATTGCGTATCAAAAGTTTAAATCCAAAAAGATAGATGAGTTGTCTCTTTGTAACTCATTCTCATCCACTTCCACACCTCCTATCATAGATGAAACCATGCTTCAACCTGAATCTGACATTGAGAAAACCATACAACCTATTGAGCAACCACCCCTTGATACTTCCCCACCATCATTTAAATGACCAAGGGAAAATGAAACCACTCCTGTCATGCCTCCTTGCCTTAAACAAGTGTATAAAGCTAAAGAGAAAGTAGTTGATCCATCCTCTTTAGTTTCTTTTGTTCTTCCCTCTTTAGAAGCAGATGAACCTATGATGACTCAATCCGCTCTTACACCTTAGCAAATCCAAAATATAATTAAAAGAAACCACACAGTGCTAGGGAACGAATGTGTCATCATCATCTCCTTGCTCATCAATCTTGCATAGAAGAAGATAAAGAAAATCAACCTTTACCTTTGACTGAAGTAATAGATGACCACCCTCCTTCTCTTGACCTGCCACATGATAGTCGAGTGAAACCTTCACAAAAAATTGAACAAATCCAACAACCTCTACTTTTGATCCATCCATCCTTATAAGTAACCCTTCGTCCTCCTATTACATCATTAATCTTGATGATGATGAGACGATAGTAAAAATAGATGAAGTGCATAATGATTTAAATTCTTTATTTTCATCTACAATGAGCTTAAATGATACATCCTCTTCACCAAGTGAAGAACCTAGTACAACTCCTGGTTTGACACTTGCAATTCTTCCTTTGGATAGTCAACTACCCTCGCATTACACTAAATTTGATTGGGAGGCAGATGACCTGCTAGATGGTTGACTTGCATTTTCCTAACTAGCGTTTTTTCTTTTCTCTTTTTCTTTTCCTTTTCATGTATGTATTGTGTTCCCCCGTATTGTGTGTTTGATGTTCCCTTTCTTTGTACACTTCTTCTATTTGTATCTCTCTTCTTATATATGTCATACAATGTCTTTTTCATTTTTTGTTTTGTGTTCTCCCTTTGGGGATGACACAAAGCGTAGAGATGCCCTATGTCTCTTCCATGTTGACCCAAAAGGTCCTTGTCTTTTTCATTTTTTTTCTTTGTGTTTTCCTTTTGGGGATGACACAAAGCGTAGAGATGCCCTATGTCTCTTCCATGTTGACCCAAAAGGTCCTTGTCCTTTTTGCTTTTTTTTTGTGTTTTCCTTTTGGAGATGATGCAAAGCATTGAGACTGAAATGTCTCCTTCATGTCGACCCAAAATATTTTTCATTTTCTTTCGTCTTTTCATTTTTGTTTCACTTGTGTTTTCCTTTTGGAGATGATGCAATTCATCGAGACCACAATGTCTCTTCCATGTTGGCCCAAAACAAACTTTCTCTTTCCTTTGTTTTCACTCTCTTTGTGTCATTCTTCCAGTTCTATGTGCTTTGGGGAATGATGACAGTTTTGCGCTCTTTCATAAAATACATTGCAACAACATACATATTGAACCCAAATCCACAGATCCATTATATGTTTGGTGTGCTTTCTTTTTGGGGGGAAAATCCCTTTCTTTGTTTTCTCTTGACATGACACAACCTCACTTTGAAACATATGACTTGGCATAGGGCCTTCTAGGTTGGCTCTCATGTCTTGTTTTCTTGTTGCATTTTCTTTTCTTCTCTACTTTAAAGTAATTACTCATAGAATGGTGTGTAGAAATTCCTATAAAGTGGGGGGCATACATTACCATTAATTCATTTTAATTCTTCATTCCTAGTGTAGCCTTGTCATTTATATGATGCGTTTGTCACTTTGTGGATGTCATTGGGTGTGATTTCCTTCATAAGTGTGATCTTTCTAAGCATATTACATTCATCTTGGTGGCTTGATGCAATGCATTGCATCCCCTAAATTGTGAATATACTATTCTTTGATTGGTCCTCTCTTGGATACATTAGACATAATGTCCCCTAAGTGACTAACCTTTCATGAACTAAACAAGACTCCTTCATTTTACACTCTTATACTTTACATTTTTAAATTTTTACATTTTATATTTTTGCATTTTTGCCACCTTGCATAACATAACTTGCATGACTGTGGTACTTTGCATTTTTTTTCATAGCATTTTTTTCCTTGTGGTTCCTTGTTAAAGTTATCAATGGGTATAAATTTGGCATGGTTGAGCGGGAAGCCCACATAGTGGTATGACTTTTCCCCATAGCACTTTTATTTTGTGTTTGTGAGTGCATACCAACTAGCGTATGTATCTTACCTTTTTGGACTTTCTCACCCCATGGACAACTGGTTTTATGGCCCTAGAGTGAGTACATTTGGGCCTTCTCACCCAGCAGTCTGTCATGTGTTCTGTCACCCCAGAGTGAGTATACATTCTCTTTTTCAAACAATCAACATAGATCTAATCCACAACTAGTTGAACTGACAATCAAAGCTTCATCCAATTCATTTCAACACTTGTGTGTTCCTTTGTTCTTATGTTTAGTTTTCCATGGGATCTTCATCCTGGGGCTTGATCATCCCTCTTGATCATTGTCATTCCATCTTGCTAGCTTGTAAGTGCATTTGAACCCTCTTCTTGATGTTCATGGCTACTTTAGCGTGAGTTTGAAGCAAGTTCATCCTCTCACTAAAGTGGGGCTAAATGTGCCATAGAAAAATGACCCCTTGTCACTTTCATGGCCTTTTAGGTCTTGTTTCATGGTGTTGGAACTATGTTTCTCTAATTTTATGTTGTGACATGGTTTGAACATGCTTATTTAGGTATTAAAACTCAAAGAACAATGTCTTGTGAAGGTGTTTTGAAGTGTCGTAAGACATTTATACACTCTTCTAGACTCTATTAATTATAATTCACCTAAAAATAACCTTTTTATTCATTATAAAGTCATATTTTGAAGTGTTGTAAAGTCTTGTAACAAGCTTTCATGCTTTTCTAGGCACATCTTCACTATTTATCCTTTTTTCATGCTTTATTTGACCCCTTTATGATCTCATATGCTTAATTAAGTGTATTTGAGTATTATCCTGACAAATAATATTAAATGCAACACATTTTCTGACACTTGTTTTTAGGTCCTAGGTGGGACCCATTCACCATGGGTGGCGAATGAGTCCCCCTTGGCCCCAAATTCAAAATATTTTAAATTTCCTTTCGAGATTTTATTCAAAATCACTTGATTTCGGCCTATGATTCAAGGTATGAACGGGTACAACTAAGGCACAAGTGTGTATAAATATGTGATTTTCACCTCATTTTACATCTCCTACAGTCTCCTCAATCATTCAATCATTTCATCTCATATTTCAAGCATTCAAACATTCTACAACATCAATTCAAGCATAATTCAAGCACTTTAAAGCAACCATTGACATTACTTCATATTTGCATCATCAAGGGTTTAGTAAGTTAATAGCAATTGCATGATGTTAGTTTATCATTCCTTTGCATTTCATTATTTTATTGAAGGTTTAATTACCAAAAATGGGGTTTGACGAAGGAAAACCCCTATTCACTAACCTTAAAACATTTTTCCCTATTGCATGTTTGTTTGTAGACCTAGGTATGAAAATTTGACAATATTTTTTGTGTTGAAGATTGGTTTACAAGTCAATTAGGTGCTTCAAGTCAACTTAAGTCTATTTCAAGCTTGGAGAAGGTTTTCTATCTATTTCCTATAGAATTGACTTCAACAACCTGACAAGTAGTGATTTCCATATTTGGTGTTGCAAAGTTGTCTCTTGATTTTTTAGAAATTTGGAAGAGGACTACTTCATCACCTATGGTGAATGAGTTCTAGCTTAGGATTGAAAATATGAATTTTGTCAGAATCTGGATCCCAATAGACAGAAACTTGCTCCCGACAGTTTTTCACCAAGAGGAGGACTAATTTGCCACCTTGGGCGAATGAGTCCCATTGTGAAAAATTAGTAACTTCCACTAGCATTCAAAAAATTCCAAATTCATCGCATTTCATCCAGGTGCACTCAAATTTGAATCCCATTTTTTTATGTTCTGCATAATTTCTTCATTTATTTCATTGTTTTCATATCACAGTGTGTTTTCAAACATAGCTTTAATTTCAGTTTTGCATTCATTTTCATAAATTTATATTATTCAATTGTATTTAATTAACTTAATTTAGGTTAGACAACATAACACATAACATTATTTGAATGAACTAGTTAGCATTTTTGGCCTAATTATCTCCTTTTAGGTGAAAAACCCTAGAAGAGTTAGAGAAGTCCTAAGAGCCAAAAATCAATGGTTCACGTGTAGTCCAAGGAAATTTTTTAACTCACCTATCATAGAAATTTCAAATTCCTTCTGCATTTCATCTATAATTTTTCTGCACATATCATCATTTCCTCCAAAAATTGTGTCATCAACATAAACCATAACAATCAACATTTGATCTGAATGAATTTTGTAGTATAAATTATTGTTAGCAGATCCCTTTTGAAATCCTTGTCCAATCAAGTAGTTTTCTAATCTACCATACTAGGCTCTAGGTTCCTACTTCAATCCGTATAAAGCTTTCTTCAACTCGTAAACTGCATTCGGGTTACTTCCGGACTTAAATCCCTCTGATTGCTCAATGTAGACTTCTTCCTTTAGTTCTCCTTTCAAGAATGCAGATTTTACATCCATTAGATAGACTTTGAAATCCTTAAAAGATGCAAAAGTGGAGAATATATTGATCACTTCCATGTGGGAAATAGGGGTATATGTCTCTTCAAAATCAATACCTTCGATCTGAGTGTAACCTTTGCAAACTAACCTTTCTTTGTTTCTCACTACCTTTCCATTTTCATCTAGCTTGTTCTGGAATACCCACTTTGTTCCAATTACATTTTTTTTTCCGGTCTAGGAACAAGTTCCCAAGTCTAATTTTTCTCTATCTAATCAAACTCTTCTTTCATTTCCTTCACCCAATTTTGATCATTGCATGCTTCTTCCAAAGTCTTTGGCTTTGTTTCTGAGAGTATACAAAATAATAATTTCTCTTGAGCTGCTTTGCTTCTTGTGGTGATTCCCTTATTCTTGTCTCCAATAATCTAGTTTTCTGATTAGTTTCTCTATACATACCTTTGGGTTTTAGTTGTAGTTGTCAAAGCCTCCTTTGTCTCTTCTTGTTCTTCTTTCTTATCCTTTTCTCCTTTGTCATCTAAGTCATTAGATTCATATTCAATATGCCTATAAGGATTTCTTTGAACATCTTCATCCACTTTCACATCATTGTTCTAGCTGCTTCTTGAACTGTCCAATTCATTATTTCCATTACACCATTTTGTTGTGGTGTTCTAGGGGCAGATAGTTATCTTTTGATGCCATTTTTTTCAAAGAATTTGTTGAATTCATTAGAAGTAAACTCTCCTCTATCAGATCTTAAACACTTGATTCTCCTATCAACTTCATTCTCAACTCTTGCCTTGAAAATATTTATTTTTTCTAAAGCCTCTATTTTTTCTCTTAAAAATGCAACCTAGGTTAATCTAGAATAATCATCTATTAAAAGCATGAAATATCTCTCACCTTGTAGGCTTCTTGTTCTAGTTGGACCATATAGGTCGGTGTGTACAAGGTCCAACAAATCGGTAGATGATTCTTCTTTACTTCAAAATGTTTCTCTGGTTTTCTTTCCTTCTTGACATCCTTTGCAAATAGTGTTTTCTAGTTTGGTCAGTCTTAGAAAATATTTGACTGCCCTTGTTGAACTTATCCTTACCAAATTCTAAAAGTTGATGTGACACATCCTCCGGTGCCAGAGCCAACTATCATTAGACTGAGATAATAAGCATCTCTTTGTAGCTCCTAGTTGATACATATTCCCACTTGTTCTTTTTCCAGATATGATAATAGTTTTGGATATCTTCCAGATCTCACAACCATCATCCTAAAACACCAAATTATAGCCATTTCTGTACATCCATCCAATACTTTGAAGATTATGATATAAACCCTTTACATAGTAAACATTGTCAGTGTTATGTTTTCCATCAAAGGTAATAGAAGCAATTCCAACAATCTGTGTCATTTTATCATCTCCAAATCTAACAAAACCTCCATCATATTTCTCAAGCTTCACAAACTTAATTTTATCACCGATCATATGATTTGAACATCCACTATCAATCAACCATTCTTGTCTATTTCTTTTAACAAATAATGCAGCTTTAGTGTTATCATTAGATTTTGGCCAAATATTAGAGATATCAAATCTAGGTTCATCCTTTTCCACCAAAAACAAACAATCCTCATGATCTGATTCATCATATGAAATTTTGACATTCTCATTAACATAATAGGCCTTATTCTTGATCTTTTTAAACCTTTTCCTTGATCCTTTTTCTAGACACTTAGTTGCTAAATGACCAATCTTTCCACATCTGAAACATTTAAGAGGTAACATACCTTTGTATTTGTCAGTACCTTTCTTCAGTTTCCTTGTGAAGTTTGCTTCCAATTCATCTAAACTTTCACTATCTAGATCTTATTTTGTTTTTGTGGCTTTGAAGGTTGTTTTTGATATCTCCTTTTCTTTTCCAAATTTCCTCATCTTAAATGTGGTCAAGGTGCCAAACAGTTACTCTTTGGTGAATTTCTTCAAATCATAAATTTCCTCAGTAGTTGAGATCTTGTCACTGTAGCTCTCCGATAAGGTCATAAGAATCTTCTCCATTACATCTTCATCTATCAGAGTGCCTCCTTGATTTTTGACTTCATTTACTACACTGCCAACTCTCTGAAAGTAGCTTTCTATATCCTCACCTTCTTCCATCCTCAAGTTTTCATATATGCACTTAGCTATCAACTTCTTTGATAATTTGACTCTGTCAATTCCTTCATAGATTTTTTTCAAATTTTCCCAAACTTCATAAGTGGTGCCCAATGAAATAACTTTTGTTAACTCAGTCTGAGAAAAACCACTAAAGATTGCATACCTTTCCTTTTCATTCTCTTCATAGGCAGAAATATCGTCTATAGTAGAAAAAACTTTTTTCGGTTCAACATATTTTGTCTCAACAACTTTCCAAGTCTTGTAGCCTAGAGAGATTAGGTAACCTCTCATCTACACTTTCCAAAAACTGTAGTTAGATCCATCAAGTACAAGAATTGTTAGTTTGTACACCATTAGATCTACCCCAAGTGGTTAATCTCTTCTTTAAGGAACCAAAGCTCTAATACCAATTGTTGAATAGTTTGAATAACTGAGAGGGGGGGTGAATGATATATTATAAAATAATTTTCTTGACTTTAATTAATCTAGAGAAAAATTAAATCAATCAGATATTAATGAACATGAAAGCACAAATGGAGGATGCTAATTCTCAATTACAGAACATCGGTTAAGGTGACATTGATTAAGGTGATTTTTACAAAGGGCTCACTATAGGTAAGGCTCACTGTCGGTGGGCTCAGTACACGACTATTATAGCCAATGATAAAAAGGATCACTACCAAAAGAGAAAGGCTCAGTGCCAACAAAAAAAGGTTCACTACCAACAAAAAAAGGCTCATTGCTAGAAGAATGATGAAAGGAAATCTACTATTGAAAGAATTGTCACCAACAATGACACCAGATAGAATCTCATTGTTTTCTGCCTCCGGTTGTATACTTTCACATATTTCACAAAGTTTGGATTTTTAGATTCATATTCATCACACTTAATTTCAATGAACAAAATCAACTCTTACTTATACCATTCCATGCTTCCGTAAACTCCTAAGTCATCCAAACACAATTTGAATTAGGTAGTCGACCAGACACCATTTTGAATTAGGTCACACAAAAAAATTCCCGCAGTGGAAGGGAATGAAATGTGGACCATACAAAACCTCCTTGCTCAAATCAACACACTACATATTTATCATGATAACCGAAACCAAAGAATATGATATACAGTTACAATGCAAACAATATGCTAGAGCAAGTTAACCAACTACTAGATTGGTCCAGACCCATAAGAGTGTATCTCATTATGTTGCAATAAGAATGGGATCAAGACAAACACAACCAAATATAGATCATTATAGAACAACATCTGTAACCATGCCAATCCGAATCATCAAAGCATTAGAACTGAACCTCTGTTAACCAACCAAGATGTGTTGACATCAATGACAACTATTAATGACAACAATCAACATCACATCTCAATACATTCCAAAACATAGGTCCATGAAAATTTTACCCTCCTATCATTGATGAATGCTATGAAGTTTTCTTTCTCTTCAGGATCAAGCGATGTCACATGGTATGTTATCTTTGGATCTTATGTTGTGCCAATATTTATGGATTCTACTTCTACTAAAAGCATTTATCTTTCTTGATATTCTGATATGGGGAGATTGAACCTTCCATTCTCGGGTGCCTTGGGGAGGTTTTCACCATCAAATGCATCCTTTATTTTCTTCTTTTCTGGATCTGATAGAGCCACATTCTGGTTTTCTCTAGGGGATCACAATTTTATTTTTATGTTTTCTCTTTCATCTTTTGACTAGAAGATTCAATCTCTCCACCAAAGTATGCATCCTATTCAAGTTTCATGACAAAAACTACTTTGTGTTCTCTTGTTGGTATGTTTGTTCAAAGTCCCATGAACTCTGCAATCACCTCATCATTCTGGAATTGATCTAGAATAGGTGTATGTTGTTGTTGGTCCCAATCTATCAATTGTGGGTAGTAGAGTGGTAGGCTATCATCATTATCCACAAAACTTACGAAGGTTTCCAGAATGGTTAGTATGGCTCTGGTATCTTTTTCTCATTGGGTGAATAGGTCATCATTACTAGAAATGGGGGAATCATATCTAGTGATAAAGGAAGGGGAATCCCATTTGTATTCATTAAAGTTCATTCCAGAATAGTAATAGACATTGGAAATGGTTATGATGAACTGGAGAGGGAATGTATCAATGCTAAAGTTGTCAAATAAGTCTTCGATGAGTAAATCATTGTCCATGATATGGTAGATATCTAATGCCTTAACACTAATAGAAGTTTCCTATTTCTTAAAATAGGTTCATCCACTTTTTGGAGTAACCACTTCTTTTGGATTATAACCTAGTCCCATATTTTTCTTTCTTTGTTCCACTATGATAGTCTCCCATTGGCTTTATTTTTGTATCCCAAGTCCACATGTTCCTTGATATCCCATTTTTTTAGCTAATTGATAACCTCTACTATTAGGATCAATTAGAATGGCTTGTGGATTTTCTAGTTTTTTTTGGTCCTCTTTGTAAATAATGGATGAGAAGTCCTCTTTGAATATTTCTTCATCTGTCATATCCCCCCACTTGTTGTATATCGTGGGTTTGGCTATCATTTGCATTGTCTAAGCATGATTAATCTCTTTCAGACCTTCATAGACTTTGGGTGTTGGTGGAAGCATTCCGATGCAGAATGCTTGGTTGAAGTGGTAGTTTCCATTACCTCTATCTAGTACCTGAACCTTGGTTTTCATTTTTGGTTGCTCACTTGATGTGGTTTTGATTGAGGTCAATGATAGTGTGGAAGGTTCAACATATTAGAATGAATGGAAGGCTATGTCATTTCTAGGTATGTGTTGGATCTTATTATACTTCTCCTCCAACTTTGCATAGAAATGGAAGGGTTAAAGATCAACATATAATGTTACCTCTTTTCCTTCATGGGGAAACTTTTGAAATTGGTGAAAGGTTGATGGTACTACTTGTAATGCATGGATCCAAGGGATTCCTAGGAGGAAGTTATATGGAAACTCAAGGTCAAGTACTTGGCATGTAGTTTCTATGATGGCCCATCCTATTTGCACTAGTAGCCTAAATGTTCCTTTTGAATTCCTTTCAAGGTCATCATAGGCCCTTATAGTCATACTCTTTCCTTTGCCTATCACATCATTAGAATACCCCAACAGTTTGAAAATTTTTAAGGTATAGATGTTTAGATCTGCACCATTATCTATCAATACTTGCTTGACCATGTTTTTGTGAACACCAACCTCTATATAGAGAGCATGGTTTTGGAAGATCTTTCTCTAAAAAGACTAAATTATTGTTGGCCATGATTTTTCCAACCATGGCTTGGAACTGACTAGGATTGAGGTCGGTAGGGACCGATGCTTCCAATGCTTTTTTCCAATATCTCCCTATGTGTGGGTGATAGTTCTAATAGTTCTAGGATTCAAATTAAGGCCAAAGTTTTCTTTAGTTGTTCCATAATGGTGTAGTCATTTGATGACTTAGTTGTGGGTTTAGGAGGGGCTCCCTGTATTGTAACTCTCCCTCGATGGGTATTTACATTATAGTTGTTATCTCTGCCTCATATAGTCACTGTATTTTCCCTATTGTCATCAACTTGTGAGAGGGTTCCTAAAACCGTGTCACTATACGTGTAGTTAGCATTGTCGTAATTTTGGTCCTTTCCTTTTTCATTCCTTTTAGCATGGTTTGGGGTTGTGTTTGTGTATATTTGAAGGTCCTTATTTTTGTGATGGTGTTCAACATCTATTTCTCTTTTTTTTTATCAAGTCTTGGATGAGGTGCTTAAGTCTCATGTATTTGTTGGTTGTGTGTCCTTTGATCTTGTGGAATTCACACAAGTCTTTCTCATTATACCACGATGTTTTGAATCTAGTTTCCTCATAGTTTGGGTGATCATTAATTTTGATGAAATTTTGTTGTACTAGCTTTCACATGATTATCTCAAGTAACTCACCTAGTACTCTGAACTTCTTCCTTGGTCGATTGTATTGCCTCTATTTACCTCCTTGATTCATTTGTTGGTTGAATGTCTTATCATTTTTGGGATAGGTATTTTGATTTCTTTGAGTACTATTTGGAGCATAGCTTGTTTGTGCCACTTACGGTTTGTTTTTAGGTGTGTTTTGTGTGTTCCATAGTCCTCTAGTGTCAACCACTCCATCATTTATAACATTCTTGTTTGAACTTGAGGGACTATCTTTTGAGATGTTCAATTTAAGGAATCCTCTTGCTATGAGTGCTCTCTTCATATTTAATCCATTCTCAATGGTTTTTCCAAAGTTTTTAGGGCATAACATAGTGAGTTGATAGTTGATCTTGGGTAGGACAATCGAGACGAAGATATATACCAATTCCTTGTTGAGAATGGGCCATTTGCATCGATTAGCTTTGTGCCTCCATCTCTATAGGTAGGAGGAAAAGGAATCTCCTTTGTTTAATTTTGGATAAATCTATGATGGTGACATCTTGCACTCTATGTTGAAGGAGAAGTGACTTATGAATTTTCTAGATAGTTTGTCAAAGGTTTTAATTCCTGGTGATAGATGAGAAAATCACTCCATGGCATGACCTATAAGGAGCCTACGTGGAAAGAGCCTCATGAGGTAAGCATCGTTGTTTTGTATTTCCATACAAAATACTAAAAAATCCCATATGTGCTCTATTGGGTCTCCCCTTCCTTTGTACTTATCAAAATTGATCATTTCAAAGTTTTTTGGAAAGGGTAGCAAAGTGATAGAACAATCGAATGGGAAAAAACATATTTCTTGAAGGGTATAGGTCTTCTTTTGTTTTCCTACCTGCATGTGTGCTATATTTTGGTTCATTTCTTCTAGTTGTAGTTCTATCTTTATTTTTAGTGCCCTTGTTTACAAGTCTTGTGTGTAATAGCCTTGTTGTCTCATAACATTTGTTTGGTCATAAATTGGATAGAATAGGGGTATTGATCCTTGGTAGTCATTTTGAACAAAGGGTGGATTAGGTACTTGCTAAGTGTAGGAGGGTTAGCTCCTTATTGAGTATAAGGAGGGTTAACTCCTTGTTGTTGGGATGAATTATACTGAAGGTTACCATGTTGATGCATTAGTGAGACACCTTGTTGGTAGGATGAATTGGGAAGGGTACCATTTAACACACCCTATTGTTGGGATGAACTATACTGAAGGTTTCCTTGATGGTACGTTGGTGGGTTACCTTGTTGAGGGGATTAACTAGGAAGGGTACCATGTGGCACACCTAGTTGTTGGGATGAACTATACTAAAGGTTTCCCTAATGGCACGTTGGTGGGTTACCTTGTTGAGGGGATGAACTAGGAAGGGTACCATGTGGCACACCTTGTTGTTGGGATGAACTATACTGAAGGTTTCCCTGATGGTGCATTGGTGGGTTACCTTATTGAGGGGATGAACTAGGAAGGGTACCATGTGGAACACCTTGTTGTTGGGGTGAACTATACTAAAGGCTTCCCTGATGGTGCATTGGTGAGTTATCTTGTTGCTAGGACAAACTCGAAAGGGTACCCTATGGAACACCTTGTTGTTGGGGTGAACTATACTGAAGGTTTCCCTAATGGTGCATTGGAAGATTACCTTGTTGCTAGGATGAACTTGGAAGGGTACTTTGTGGAACACCTTGTTGTTGGTACTAATATGGAAGGGGACCTTGTGGTCCACCTTGTTGATGGTACTGCTGATTAGGAAGGAGACCCTGTGGCTCACCTTGTTGATGGTACTATTGATTGGTAAAGGGACCTTGTGGTCCACCTTGTTGATGGTATTATTGATTGGGAAGGGGACCTTGTGGTCCACCTTGTTGATGGTACTACTAATTAGGGAGGGGACCCTATGGTCCACCTTGTTGATGGTACTACATGTTTTGGGAAAGGTCAACATACAAAGTGTTTTGAGGTACACATTTTCTTGGTGGAGGATTTTTGCTTTGCATTATATAATGGGAAGGTCCTCCTTGATACTATTGGGCCACTGTCGCTTGTTCGATTTCAGTTGGTTTTCAATATAATAGGTTTTTCATTGGTTGACCATTGTTTTGTGAGAATGTGGGTGGCATGTTTGGAATTTCTGTGGGTTCAGATATCTATCTCATAATTGAGTTATCCCCTAAGGGAATAAGGTTAGGATCTTTGTGAGCCTCCATGTTGAAGTCTATTGGCAATTTAGCATCACTTTGTGCTAACTTGAAGAAGTAAGAATTTGGGTCCTTTTTCAACAATTTGTCCACTAGTATGAGCACCTTAGGGTTGTTGGAATGTTGAAATAGTTATTCCTCATTTATTTCCTCCTCATTATCTATCTCGTCTATGAATACTCTATTTGGGTCTTGGTTTGATTGTTCCATCACCTCTTTTCATTAGTGGCTAATCTCTTCCTCACTAAATATATGTTTGTACGTGGGTCTCTTTTGAGGTGTTTCAAGGTCATTTGGTTTATAGCCCCATGGACCACCTTCGTTGTTCATGGTGTTTTTTGGTGGGATGTTGGCATTACTTTTGTTTTCTTCCTTGTTCTTTCTATGTTGTGATCTTGTAGTTGTCACAAACAACTACCAATATTTTGTGAATATTTTTGTCACTCCTAACTATGGAGTAAAAAATGCTTTTGTTTGTGGATTTTCTAGTTTTAAGAAAATGAAAGTTGCTTTTGTTTCTTTGGACTTTTATATTGAAGATCTAAGTGTTGGTGGCCCATTGAAAATTGTAAATAAAAATGGTCTAGTTGATTTTGATGGGTGCGATATCTTCTCAAGATGTACCCTTTGGAAAAATTTAGAGTAGGATAGTTCTTTGAAATTCAGAGTATGGATTTTCGCTTAAGGATTTTTCTCTTGCCAGAGATCATGAAGGATGGGTACCTATTTCCATGCAGGAGGTGGTAACATAGGTCTTTTGGCTACTAGGTCTAATTTCTCTTCCTCTTTATTTAAGATGTCCACTACGTTTCTCCACTGGTTGGGTGTTTTGTTCTTCTCAAATATGAAGGTCCTTAAACTACTAATGATATTAGTCTGTTCACCTTCAATATGTGTGAGACTTGGTTAGATGATTGGTGCCATAAGTTTCGGTTGTTGAACTAGAGAAACTGGTCACCAAATGGTCATATGGTGAAGGTGTGGATGTTTTTGATATGGTTTTTTATAAAGCTCAAGACCCTAAGGTTTGAGTGTTGTTTTGGGGTGACACTATTCTTGGATCTCAAAATGCTAAAAGTCCTGGATCAATATCTCACTTCTTCTAGAGGATATGTTGTAGAAAAGCTTAGTTTGAACTAGATGTGAGGTTCAAGTAACTATTGATATCTTAGAAGTGTGAGTGAGGGAATAATCCAAGTTTGTTTGTTTTGATTCTGATTTCTAAGATTAGGATGGAATGGATGAGAATGTATGAAGGAATATATGACCTATGTGGGTTTCTAATTTTTTTGTTTCAATAAGGATCTTGTAAGAATCTTCAAATTGTGTTTCTAATTGTTAGTAGAATAGTGCAATAGCGATGGTTTCTAAGAAAAATTAATAGATTGTGAGAAAAAGTGGCCAGTTTTATCAACTATGGCCTAAAATTTTTCAAGTGCATGGGATTCTAAGAAGCAAGTGTGAGAAAATTGTCAAGTGTGGCCTCTATATTCCTTTGTTCAATGGCGTGACTTACTCAGTCAAAAGCGAGCTTTCTTGGCAATTGCAAGCAGATTTTAGGCAAGTGCACCAGTTTCTGAGAAGCAATTGTAAGCAAAAAAAGAGCAAGTGCATTGGTTTTGCATCAAGTGTGCAGATTTTGTCAAACACAAATAATTTTCATCAGTAAATTTTATGTGACAGAGAGAAAAAGTGAGTTTTCTCTAGCAAGTGCGACCAATTTTAGATCAAGTGTGCTAGAAATAGTAACATAAGTAGCCTCTATGTAAATTGGTTTTCCAGCTTCAATATTTTGGCAGCATTGTTGATGTTTTTCTTGTTGTTTTTGGACATTGTAATCTATTTCCAAATGTGGCAAGTGATACAATAATTTTGGACTAACTGCAACAAGCATGAACTTGTGTGACCTATATGTCTATGGCTTTAAGTTGTGAAATCATGATACCCAAGCCATAGTTTCCAACATTTACTTTGAGCCAATGTAGCCTGAAATTAAAGCCTAAATATTTAGATACCTTTAAGGAGATCCTTTAAGGAGTCAAAATATAGGGCTTCTTTTAAAAGTGCATACACTAAGTCAAAAGGTTTATGATTCAACCATCATGCTTAGTGCTTGTTTTGATATGTTCATTTTAGATTCAAGCACAGTGCTTGATGTTTGAACATATTTTAGAAATTTTCTGTGAAAGAAAAAGTACACCCTAGGGATAGGAACTTCTTCCTAGGTGGAATTACCTCATGCCTCAAAGGGATGATTTTACATGCAACAAATGGATAGGCTTTGTATGCTCAACCATAAGTCAGACTTAGTAAGTAACTTCTCATAAGTAAATTCTAATGCACCACTTTAGAGTATGAATTGGATAAAAGGGGTAGCTTCTACAAAAATTTGGCTCTTAGTAATGTTTTTGGATTATGATTCTCAGATGTATATACACGTGGCATTTTTCTCAATTAAGAGGCCTCCCAGCCCTTGCAATTTTTTATATATCACATAGATACTGGGAGAGACTAATGTCAATATAAAATAGCATTAATTGGCAGTTGAGAACTTTCCTCACACCCAAAATTATTTATATAGCGGTCCAAAATGAGAGTACCGCTTGGGTCACCTTTGAGTTCTCTAGCATGGGATGTGTCTCAAAAGGAATTCCCTCTAAAAGGTATGCTTTGAAAATAAAAGTGTGAAGCTCAAGATGTTTTCAGTCACCCAAGATCACCAAAAGGTGCGTGCACAAAATACAATTCATATCAATTTGATTCTTTTTAAGTGCCTCGAGAGGTGCTATCCCCAAAAAGTGTGAATAAGATATCAATGGTTCTTTTACAAGCATCCAATGGAAGTGTTTTGGGTATCAGTCAATACCATAGAAAACGTGTAAAAAAAAAGAATTATTTGTTCATGTTTTAAGCCTAAAATTTGAGTGTTCCTATATCCTGGTATTACCTAGTCAACAAAATAAATTCGAGCATGCATCAATAACAAGGAAATAATTTTGGTCAATCAAACATAAAATCTAACATTCCAAGTGTTTATTTTGAAAGCTTGATTTATTTTTTAGAGCACCAATTGAATTGTTTGTTTGTGTTGTTATTTTTATGCACCAAGTGAAAATTCTCTAACTATGAAAACTTGGAAAGAGTTCATTTTAGAGCACTAAAATTTGAAGTGCTCATTTGTGTTGTTCCTTTTATGCACCAAATTAAAAGTTTCTAATCTAGAAAGCTTTGAAAGGGTCCATTTTTAGAGCACCAAAAACTAAGTGTTCATTTGTGTTTTTCTTTTTATGCACCAAATTGAAAGTTTCTAATCTAGAAAGCTTTGAAATGGTTCATTTTAAGATCACCAAAAACTAAAGTGTTCAGTTGTGTTGTTCTTTATATGCACCAAATAAAAATTCCTAACTTAAAGAAAGAAGCTATGAATAGCATGACTCCTTTGACCATTCATCTCCTTAATAGAAAAAATGTTAGTGGTTTCTCGATCCCACATGCATAAACGTTAATGCCTGTCACACATTCAAACTAGGAATTTGTTAGCATAAAAAATCAAAATGCAGCTTGCAGATCTTAGACACAAGTTTGACAGAGAAAAAGCGTAGAAAAAGAACAAAAGCACCCTTTGTTAGAGAGAAAAAGCACTAGAAAAATGCAAGTGTGCCCTCTGCCAGTAGAAAAAGGCGCTGAAAAAATTCAAAAGCCTTGAAATCAGGGTCAAGTGCAGCAGTTTTAGGGTCATGTGCATTGGATCCGTGAAATCAAGTGCAACAATTTTTTGGAACCTATGCGTGAAGATTTTTCCAAAACACCTTCAAGACCTGTAACTTCAAAATTTTCTCATGAAATTGTTAGTGTTGGTGACTACATGGTCACATCGGGTGTGCCAGAATGTGTGAGGGGGGAAATCATAGAATGTAAACAAGATAAATGCAAATGAAATAGAAACTAATCTAAATAAAAAAACACTAATCTAGATCTATTCCTTCACTCATGACATGACTTTCTAAGCTATTGAAAACACATAAATGAAATCCTATGATTATCAAAATGGATTTAAGAACAAAAGGAGAGGTTACCATCCCATGTCACACTATGTTTGCAAGATGTTGAATTTTTCATATCACTGCGAAGCCTCCATTTTTTTGTGTGAGAAGATTTGATGTGATGTGTATGTTGATCGAAGAAATATTGTTGAAGCATTGTTAATGGTGATTCAGATCTTGGTAGTACTTCGTTGTGTAAATGATGTTGATTCTTCAATCCTTTTATGTGAGGAAAGAGGTTTGTTATATAGAATTTGGGATTTGAAGTGGATGATTAGGATCACATAGTAGAATATCCTGATCGACGGTCGAAAGACATTGAGAGGATTTAGACATGCATAATCTATGCAAAATAGATTACGTAATTAGTGTGATTGAAGAAATAGATTAAATAATCTATGGGATTGAGAGATAGATTGATAAGTCAAGAATATAGATTGATCAGTTAGGAACAAATTGATCAGTTAGGAATATAGATTGATTAGTTAGGAATGGATTGAGAAACCAAGGGATCATAATTTACTCAATCAGGAAAGTGGTTGAGAATGATTTAATTGATTTAATTAATTCATTCATTTTGGAGTTGAATGTGCAAATCAAGTTTGAATTTGGTAAATAAAGTTGTATTAGTTTGATTTGATTTTTGATGATGTTTTGAATGGTCTAGATTCAAATTATTCAAATTTGGGAGGAAAGTGAGTTAATTAAATTATTATGACTTAATAATTCAATTGACTTAGGGGAATAAAGTGATTTAGCGACATAATTAAATAATTGGTGTTATTTAACTAATCAAGATGGAATAAAGTTTGATTAGGACTTTATTAAAAAAATGAAATTTATTTAATTGGTCGAATTTGATGAAAAGGTGAATTAATTAAATAATATCGTATTATTCAATTAATAGCATAAATAGGGTTTTAGGACTTTATTAAATAAATGGAATTTATTTAATTAGTCAAAAATGATGAAAAAGTGAATTAATTAAATAATGTCATATTATTCAATTAACAAAGGAATTTAGGGTTTTAGATGCAATTGAATGTGAAATGTAGTGGTGTTTGATGATAATGATGTTGATGATGTTAAAATGTCATTTAGGGTGAGTGATAGGTGTTAGGTCAATTTTATATGTCTATAGTTTCAAAGTATGATTATGAATGATTTTTCTTGTTTTCTATTTATCATTTGAATTTACAATCAAATTTCTAGGTCATTGATGTAGAGCATCTACCAAAAACCTCAAACCATCGGGGGTTCTTTAGACCCAAACCACAACTAAGAAGATCAATTAAAAAACACAATTGATTCACTTAAGCTTTCATAAAAAATCCACACAATTTCACTTAATTCTTCATTTCCACAAAGCCACAAAACATAAAAAATTTGCTTCAATCCTTTACTAGACCCAAAATCACCTTAGCCATCATCAATTTATCAAAATCAAAGAAATTCCCTCTTTAGAAAACTCTAAACCAAATCAAACACCCAACTTGCACCATATTACTCATCATTTCAACTTATTCCACATGGAAAAATAACAACCAATCATGCATTCATGCTACAAACCTATCCTCATACTTCCAAGACACTTTAATCAACATTATTTATATTGAAATAAACCATTAGTTCATCTTCTTAAAACACAAATCTATTAGATTCCTTAAGACTTGCAGCCAAAACACCATTTTGCATATAGAGTGAACTTGGCCCAAAAAATCAAAATCAACAAACTTTCCTTCTAATCTTCTTCCAAACATTGAAACATCAGTAACAACAACATTAAGATAGTTTCTAAACATAAACAAACCTTCTTTCTACTATTTTATCATATTCACTCTTCCTTAGCATTCAACCATCATATCTCTAGTAGGTCACCAAACTCCTAAAACAAGTGATTCTTTTTCAATCTCTTTATGTCTCCACAAATCCAATGCATATTTAGAAGCCCATTTCAGTCTATTGAAAATAAATTTTACAAACCTTGTGCCATCTTAAAAATGCTTCTAACAACACATTTGAATAGGTCTTCCCCAACTATCCAAACCCTCTCCCAATCTTTCTACATGCTTTGATAACGTTTTCCAACTTGGAGCCATGCTTTTTGTAAAGAAATTTTGCATTTTCCTAAGTCAGCAGCAAGAAAACTTCATATCCTTGTGTCCCCTGTTCTTGTTAATGCACACTATGTTCAAAACATACTATATATACACTAATTAATCCATCCTACCATCCTACTAAACCTACAATGGTGGGATGGGGAATAAAATCCTCACAAGACCCATAAACCCCTTGACTGGGTTTTTACGTAGACCAAAGAAATTTACTTTCTAAATCTAATAAAACCATTTCAAAACACCTTTAATAATTTTCTAACACCCTGCACTAAGAATACAAAACAAATATATGGTTTCTAATTTTTTGTACAGTCCGTACAAGGACTAGTATAAGAGAAATAAACACTGTAAATAAAATGCTTCAAGAATACAAAACTTGCCCCTTCCTCGCCCATTAAAATTATTTATATATCTTTTACAACTGTTAAGGCAACATCCTTTTCAAATCCAATGACCTATCTCTTCATTTTCCCACAAAAGACTCTTCATCTCCCTAATTTTTGCTCTTTTTGCATTTTTACATAATTGGAAATTTTTTGCAATATCATTTCTTTATTCACCTATTGACCTATTTAATACTTTCAATACATTAATTATGACCTCCCAAGACCTTTTAAAATTCTTTTACATTTGAACATTCAATTTTTACAAATTTTCTTATGAAAGGTATTTAGTGAACAAGGTGCTCTTGCACCATACAACCAACCTACAAAAACTTTCCAAGTCCCTTGGAAACATGTTGTTGCATTTCATTCTACTTCTCAACTTGTATTGAACTACTCTTTCTTTCTTTCTCTTGAATCTTCATTTGTCTTGGTTCGAACCTTTCCTTTAGCTTTGTCTTCACCGCCATCTTGACTTGTCTATTGTCATCTCTCTTCTCTTCCTATTAGGTTCACAATCATTCTTCTCATTCAAAAGGATACATGATTGTCCTTTCACAACATTCATCTTTCCACCAATTATTTTTCTAACCAAGGACACAGGGTTGTCCTTTCTCATTGCCTTCTTCCAAGCAATCTTTCCTCTCTTTTCACAATTCATCCTTGACCTTCTCTGACCAATCATCCTTTCATATACTCCCATTAGTGGAGTACTCTTCAAGCTGCAAACTCAAGTGCTTCTTTAGTCAGGTATCCATCTTTCTTTAGTGCCTCACCACACAACTCACCAACTCAACAAACCGTCCATCTTACCCAACAACATATCCTAGAAGATGCCTTACTCTCTTTACTTTGCACCTTCTACCCAGCTTAATCTCCATTGGAGGATGGTGACCATAGACCTCAACTTGTCTACCAGCAAACAACTTCTAAGAAACCTTCCTATCTACAGCTTAGATGGATCAAGCACCTGCAACCAATCGAAAACTCAGCAACAACATTTCAACCAATTATTAGAATCAACTAGCTCTAATACCAATTGATGTAGGGTATCTACCAAAAACCTCAAACTATCAGGGGTTCTTTAGACCAAAACCATAACTGAGAAGATCAATTACAAAACAACATTGATTCACTTAAGCTTTCATAAAAAAATCCACACAATTTCACTTAATTCTTCATTTCCACAAAGCCACAAAACATCAAAACTTGGCTTCAATCCTTTACTAGACCCAAAAACACCTTAGCCATCATCAATTTATCATAATCAAAGCAATACCCTCTTTAGGAAACTTTGAACCAAATCAAACACCCAACTTGCACCATATTACTCTTCATTTCAACTTATTCCACATGGAAAAATAACAACCAATCATGCATTCATGCTACAAACCTATCCTCAGACTTCCAAGACACTTTAATCAACATGCTTTATACTAAAATAAACAAGTAGTTCATCTTCTTAACACAGATCTATCAAATTCCTTAAGACTTGCAATCAAAACACCATTTGCATATAGAGTGAACTTGGCCCAAAACATCAAAATCAACAAATTTTCCTTCTAAGCTTCTTCCAAACATTGAAACATCATTAACAACAACATTGAGAAAGTTTCTAAACATAAACAACCCTTCTTTATACTATTTTATCGGATTTACTCTTCCTTGGCATTCAACCATCATATCGTTACTAGGTTACCAAACTCCTAAAATGGGTGATTCTTTTTCAATCTCTTTGTATCTCCACAAAACAATGAATATTTAGAATCCCATTTCAGTCTATTTTAACATACAAGTTTCAAAAGTAGCTACACTTATTTTGGAAAATATAAGAGAATCAATAGACTATCTGCTACCAAAACACACCAATTAGGTCAAAATTTCAAAGAAACTACCCTTAGATCAACTTGAAACAACCAAAAAAACCCTAGGAAGTGTTTAGTCAAGTCTCAAAACTTCCATTTTTCCAACTTTTAGAGATTGAAAAGCTCAAGAATGCAACTTATTGTAAAACCCTTATTTAAATACAATTTTGAATCAAACAACCAAGGGTTTATTGAAAATACCCTTTACAAACCTCATGCCATCTTAAAAATGCTTCTAACACATTTGAATAGGTCTGCCCCAACTTTCCAAACCCTATCCCAATATGTCTACATGCTTTCATAATGTTTTCCAACTTGGAGCCATGCTTTTTGTAAAGAAATTATGTATTTTCCTGAGTGAGCAGCAACAAAACTTCATATCCTTGTCTCCTCTATTCCTTTTAACACACACTATGTTCCAAACATAATATAAACACACTAATTAATCCATCCCACCATACTACTAAACCTACACTGGTGGGATGGGGAATAAAATCCTCACAAGACCCTCAAACCCCTTGACTAGGTTTTCAGGTAGACCACAAGACTTCAGTTTCTAAATCTAATAAACCCTTTCAAAACACCTTTAATAAGTTTCTAACACCTTGCACTATGAATAAAGAACTAATATATGGCTTCTAAACTATTGTACAGTCTATGCAAGGACTGGTATAAGAGAAATAAACACTGTAAATATAGGAACATGGAACTTTATTTAATAAAATGCTTCAAGAATAAAAAAATTTCCCCTTCCTCACCCATTACAATGCTTTATATATCTTTTTCAACCGTTAAGGAAACTTCCTTTTCAAATCCAATGACCCATCTCTTCATTTTCCCACAAAAGACTCCTCATCTCCCTAATTTTTGCTCTTTTTGCATTTTTACATAATTGGCAATTTTTTGCAATTTATCATTTCTTTATTCACCTATTAACCTATTTAAGACTTTAAATACATTAATTATGACCTCCCAAGACCTTTTACAATTCTTTTACATTTGAACATTTAATTTTTACAAATTTTCCTATGAAAGGTATTTAGTGAACAAGGTGCTCTTGCACCAGTCATATAGTTAGAAAATAATACATCAAAACCAAATCCATTTAATCAATTTCCTACATATCCCCATGAGAGAAAAACATGCATACAAGATTAAAATTTATAACCATAATATATAGATAAAATAAACAAGCCACAAGATAATAGAAGATATACCCTAGGAAAAGCCTCAAGAGGGAGAAACACAACTAGGCTGAAAGCATCATTTCTCCATCTGTTATTCAATAATAAAAAAATACATACACTTATAGAGTTACAATTAATACTTCTAAGAGATCAAGCCTCTCCATTGTATCATCCATGTGTATAAGAACGAATCCATATATCCCACATGTGCCATTCTTCACATATGCACTCCTCAAAAAGACTCAATAATGATAGCCCACTCATCCAACCAAACTTAACCACTAAACATGGGTTTTTTTATAGAAATAAGCTCACCCAAATGCAACCAAGTGGTAAGGTAAAACCATGTGCCACAAAAATATGTGAGCACAAAACCATTGAGTCCTCATTTAATATTGGGTACTAAGTCTTCACATTATTAAATACTTTCCCCAAATATTAAATCATTATCCTATGTCTCCCACACTTAAAATAATAACCCAATGTTACAATACAACTTTACAAGTGTCCCCAAATAATTAAATAGTGGCTAAACACACCTCCTAGGTACACCACAACTAAATAATTATTTAATTACAACAATATAATAAATCAATTTATCTAATGGTGTACAACATCAAATCCTAACATTATTCACATAGAGTGCATACACCAAGCTTAATGTTTCAAAGGTATCCATGGATCTACTCTAGAATTGTATTGTAATTTTTTTCATAAGATAATACATTGAGTGTGGATGATTTTGGAGGTTGGGTTTTTCCCTCAATAGTGTTCTCCTAAGGTAAATCTTAGGTTAAATTTATGGTATGTTTGTCTATTATTTTATACTATTGTTTCTAAATACTTATTTGCATTATTTTCTCTCACTAGGTTATGTGGAAATAGTTCTATATGAATACAAAATTCCTTTCAAAAATATCATCCTTAGGATACTCATCTGAATCGGAAAGGCTATCATCATAATTTTTATGTTCTAAGGAGAACCAAGGGTCCATGATTATTTTGGTTAGACATTGGATGACACACAAAAGGAATTTTTAGAGTACTACAATTTAAAATGGTGGTGCATTTTCCCTTTGGAATAGTTTAAAATAGAGAGGGTGAACTAATTGATTTACAAATGAAGAAATAAATACACACCTAAAATCCTATCTTAGTCATGTAGGTTTGTCATTCTTTATAAGCTCATAAATATACCACCTTTGTGGATGTGGGTAGCCTCAACCCTTTATTTAGGACCTTGGGTTGTGGGGAACAAGGAATCTCCTATAACCTAGCATGTGGGAGGACCAAAAATGCATGTGTCCATGGCCTATTACTGTCACTTCCTACAAGTGCAATGTGAGTAGCTTCCTAGGGCTAATGTCTTACTTGTGCACTACAAAAGAGGACAACTGAGTGGATGCCTAATTAGGATGGACAAGTGTTAGAAAGAAAATTAGGGAGAAATGGATTGGAGTTTTGAGCCCCAAGTAATTTATGTATCCTATTTATACCCCAGAATCAATCATCAAGAAATTGAGATACCACTACTAGCATGAGTGGTTACTGCCTAGTAGTCTAAGGACTATGGGCAACTATTTCCTAGCGATTTGAGGACCATGAGCAACTAAAAGCTATGGAATAATCAACCCTTAAGTGTAGAAGTGCTTATGAATAAAGTGCTAAACACTTTAAAATTGATTATATATACTTTATTTTATTTTTTAAAATATTGTTATGACTACAACTGGTAGGGTTTTACGACTCTCCTATGAATTTTCTTTCGTAAAAAATAATTGAGTTTGAATATAGACAAATTTTATATCAAAACTTGTTGAATCAACCTCTTAGACACAATGACAAGGTCCATTTGGGCTGAAAATGCTCCAATAAAAAGTTGTTCTCCAGATATGAGCTTCAGACCCTTGTTTCCTCTTATATCAAATGGTTTCCAAAGTGAGTGAAAAAAATCCAATTCTAACTTTCTCGAGCCTCTTGGATGTAATGGGGCAACCAAAAATACTATCAATATAGCCAAGCTACACTCACTAAATATCATCAAATATTTAACATACATGTGTAATATTAGATTAACAGATCTTTGCAAATCCTTTTTGATTTTTCATATCATATTGAAATGCAAGATCTAAGAGAATACGCGCGCGCGCGCGAGAGAGAGAGAGAGAGAGAGAGAGAGAGAGAGAGAGAGAGAGAGAGAGAGAGAGAGAGATCCCTAAGGTCTCAAATCCTAATATAATTAAAATATTTGGAGCTCAAACCTTTTCAATCATGTTACCTCAACCAATCACATCATGATACATATCCTATATAATGAACCTAATCACTCAAAATAAGTGAGAAACCTATTTTAAAAATAATGTGGTTAAAATTTAAATTTTTCTCATCTAAGAAATAATGACCCCTTTCTTGTTTAGGACATCATATAAAGAAATTTTTACTTGTTTAATATCTAGTTTGAGCTATTCCATGTACAATCCAAACCTTTGGTGCATGTGGACCCTGTTTCAATTTAATTTAGGTGATTTAATGGATTTTAATATTGTTAAAATATGTTTTTGTTTGGATTTGAATGTTGATTGTGTGGTTTTGAATCCTCCTTTAAATCCAATAAGACCCAAAAATTGAAAGTGATTTATTTGAGCTTATTATACTATGTTATGTGACTAATGAGGATGCTTCCTCCATTTAAGTAATTTTAAATAAGAAAAATTAGATTTATAAAGAGATGAACGAGGATACAAAATAACATTTAGGAGATAGAAGATTTTTTATTTTAATTAAGATTAAATTTTGTAGATAAGAATTTTATTGGAGCCCTATTGTTTCAATGGTTTTCCCTATGCTATAGATGTAATAAAAACTTATTTTTCATGAATAAAAATATTTTAAATATTATCAATTTATGTTGTTTATGTTAGTTTTATGATCAAATTAATGACATGAAAATTTAATTCAAAAATAAAAAACAATAACACAACAGATACCCTGGGAAAGCCCTCCTCTTGAGGGAGAAAAAACCCAACAAAAAATATATATCTCTTATATACATGTAATGGAAACAATACACTTTACAATGTGGCCAAACACAAGGCCAATATTCAGCACCAGTAATGGTTGTAACAACAGATAATAGTCTGCCCTTCCTTAAACACAAATCTGCACTTGTAAAGATTCACAATTTGCCTTCAAAGAAATTCACACTAGAAGGAAGGATCTTCTCTTGATAGAAATCACACTTGAGAGAAGGAATAATCAAACTTGCTTGATACACAAATGAGAGAAAGTGACCTATATATACATGTTGCTTAGAGGGGTCACACTTTTTCAAGGACAAGGTCGGCCAACATAAAAATAGATACAAATAATAAATAATAATTATAAAGGAGGTCGCCCATCTTAGGGATATTTTTCCATTAAATAATCACAAATAAATAAGGAAGTATGAAGCCCAAAGTTGCAATAACATCAACAGTTTAAACCCTCATACACAACATGCAAATTGTGTGTGATGGTATTGATCTCTTGTCATTGAGTGTCCATTTTAAGATAGTACTAGTTCCTATTTTAGTTGTGTAGTAGATTGGGAAAGAGCTTGGTTATTTTTTTTTTGTTCTTCTAAAAATATAGTGTTCCTTCAAGGACCCTTAGGCTCTATTTCTTTAAACCTACTCTTTCATGTTTTCTTTTCTCAATAGTTATAATATAGTATAATATAGTTTACCCAAAGCTATCTATGTATGTGTTTTTATTTCATTATTCATCTAACATGTATTTTGTCTTTGTATCTTCCCTTTAAAACAAAGATTAAATTTACTCACTATTAAGACTGAAGAGATTTCCACCATGCCCCTTGTGAAATAACATTTTATCTCCATTGAGTCATCCTATAACATTGAGAATCAATATATTGGAGACCTTAGGGGATAATTAATCTCATTTTAAGAGAGGAATCAAGTACTCTTGATTCTTGAGAGTTGATCTCATGCTATTTTGAGCCCCAAGACCTCTAGAGTTATAATGCATATTAGATTAACAATAATTTTACAATGCATACATGAAACATTTGCAATAAAATACTTTATTATATTCTAACTACAAATCAAAGAAAACATAATATTAGAGAAATAGAGCTCGGGGTTCCAAGAAGGAACACTATGGTACCAAATGAACAAATGGTCAATTAACCAAGATCCTTTCCAATCTACAAGCTACACAATTATAATAAGAATTAGATTTGAATTCAAAGGAAAATTGAATAGTAAGAGATCAAGAGCATTATACACCATTTAAATATGTAGTAAGAGGGATTAAACACCATTTACATGTGTAGTTCACATCAAGAGGGATTATTGCTTGGCTTATAGCTTCAAAATGGAGTATCATCCCAAAAAATACAGAGTCCTAGTTGTTGTGGGTTCATGGGAGATATCCTTTTCAGGATGCATAGAGAAGGAGCAATTGTAGCAAGTTTTCAAGGTAAATTTCCCTTTTGTTCTCAGTTGCATTATATTAATAATAGGGGAAGAAATACTGCATGTACTAAGTCCCAAAGAATCATCTTTCCTACAAATCTCTTGTTAATTTTTCTCTCTAATTTGTTGGATTGATGCAAAATTTTAATACAGTTCAGATTATTGCAAAAAAGGTGGTCAATGGGGTTTATTTGGAATATAATGCATTGTTGAAGAGTGTTCAACAATATGATTTCACTCATGGTGAGGGTTTTGTTGGAGGTTTGTTTCTTGGACACTATCTTCCACATAAGAAGATGTATGTTGAAGATTATGAGGGGATGAAATTATCAATCCTTAAAGACTCCACCAGCTATCTGTATGTTGCACTCAATAGGTATCACTTTGAGTTTTTGGGGAAAGAAGTTGACAAGTTTAAGAAGACCAAAAGGTCTCCAAGTAAGTGTTGTGCCATTGGCTCTTAGTGGAAATAGAGTTAACAATTAAGGTCCAAACATCAACATAATAGTGCAATCGCAAGCCTTAGCAACAAATCGAGTGCAATTGGAAATTCAAGAGGAGCAAAGCGAAAACTCTATCCACTATCCTCGTAGAGGGTGTTAGTAGTTACATGGTTGTAATCTTTCTTTCTGTTGGTAATGCTATATAAAATGGGTATATAAGCTAGGGTGGCAGGTTTAAATGTAGATGGGAATGAAGATATAAGTAGCAATAATTTTGTATAGGACTGCATAATACAATGAATGGATGTAATTTTTTCTAGGATGATGGGTAGTTATTAATGCTTCTATGGTCTTGCATCCATTTTGCAAATGTGTCACTCTTGCTTTATATGAAATTTTTGTATTTACCTATATTACTATTAATATAATATACAGGCTCTTTGCCTTTCACTTAAAAAAAAAGAGGGATTAAATATCATGATTGACAATATTCATTAGATATTTTATCTTTGAATTCATTATAAATAAACATAAATTAAATTTGTAGCATAAGGAAATCCCTTGAAACAATAGGGATCCAATGAAATTACAACCTTATTTTTTTGTAGAGATAAAAATACTTCTATCTCTATTTATCAACTATTCTATATTCTATGCTAATTTTTAATGCCTAAGAGTGATCTTTCTTTTTAGCCTTATTACATTTCCCTCCATGGAAAATTTTTCCTCATCAATTACATTTTATTGTATAACAACTTATATATTTTAAATGTGTGGTACCTTTTCAATTTTTATAATCATAGATCGAGAACTCATTTAAATTTTCTCAATTTATGCTTTGAAATCCATGAGAATAATATTGAAGGATGTAAATTCACCTTCTAAGAGGTACATAGTTGTATGGTGTTCTAGCATAAGGTTTTTGAATCAAATTATGCAATTTCTCTTTTCTTATGTTGTAGATTCCTAGAGCATCACGATCCATTCTTACATTAACTTTCACATCCACTAAATAAAGTGTCTTTAGGCTAAAAAAAATACTCAATTAAATATTTCATAAATAATGATCAAAATTTAAAACATGAGTTAGTTCACAATAGGGGTTCATACATGGCAAAGGATAAGATCATATGTGGGATAGGTTGAACAATATTTTATATGAGTAAATTACCTTCTACAATGCCCTTGGGAAACATGGGATTGTGACATATTTATTAATTAAATTTTGTAAAAGATAAGTTTCTTGTTTAATTTGAGTGATTAGGTTCATAAAGGGACATGTAGTATATTGAGATTCAATGATGAAGCGTGATGAGAAAGAGAATGAGAGTTTAGATCAAGCTACTAGGATGTCAAAAAACATCAACACAAAAAATACTTAGTGTTGCAAGGTGAAGTTTAGGGATTGAGGATTTAAAATACCCAATATTGGAAGAAGTTAGGATCAAGGTCTAAGGAGATTTGATGCAAAAATAAATGAGGATTGGGACAATTGAAAATCCAATCTAGGAAAAGGAAACCAAAGATTGAAAATTAAGAATATTTGTTCCTTGATACAAGGAAAAGAGGGAAGATAAATTCTAGAGGTTAGCAAGATCAAAGAAGTGAGATAACATAGGGAATCAATGATCAAGATTATTGGATATATGATACAAGAAGGAAACTAGGGATTGGGAATTTGGAATAATAAATCCTCGATATAAGAAGACAAATATGGAAGGTGAAATCTACAGGTCTATGGGAGAAGAAATTAAGAAAACACATGTATAATTGTGAATTGAGATGTTGAAACATAGGGCAAAGGTAAGGGAAGGTAGGAAAGAAAATCCCCAAATCCTTGGATCAAGAATAATTTGTCCATGATACCTCCTACCTTAGGATATGTTTGTAAGAAAAAATTTGGAGACCAAGGATCAAAAAAATTATTTGAATGATATGAAATTAGATACATTCCCTAAAGCTCAAGCTTGAATGCAAAGAAGGAAGCAACTGTCAAAGAAAAGGTATGATATGAAGCAAAATATTAAAGGCTCTAAACATGATGGTAGAGATAAAGTGGGGGCTTTGAGAATAGGGAAATCTCATGGGTAAGTAGTTAAGTAAGGGAAGACTGAAAACTTAAAATATGCAAATGGCTTAGAGGAAGCTAAGCAATGTGAGGGAGTGGGGATTGGAGGAAAATAATGCTAATATAGAAAAGTCTAAATACCCCACTTTGGGTTTGGATCTTAGTAAAAAAAACTCTTAGAAATTTTACAATTCATGTAAATGACTATAAATGAGGAAAATAAAGCACCAATTCAAGAATAAATTTGATCAATGAGGCCCATTAAAAGAAATTTTTGATTGGGTATTAGTGAGCTAGGTAAGGCTTAAGCAACAAAGAAGGAAAAAACGCCAAAGGAGTTCCTTGATTTGATAAAAAAGTAGGAATTTTGTTGTAGGGCATAAATATAATGTCAATTAAAAATCACCTTTGAAATATCTTGGTGATGATGACCAAACTAGATAGAACAATATGACGATGTAATGATGTTCTAAGATATTAAAAAATCTATTCTATGACTATTTGGTGCTATATAAATAAAAGCAAAATCAAGTTTGGGCATAATATATACTATGAAAAGAATTATATTTATCAATTTTTAGATCCCAAAAGCTCAAGTTCAAAAACTGATGACAAATTACCACTAATAAAAACCCTTGTAAATCATGAATCAAAATTTCTTTTGATGAAATTTAATAAATCTTAATTTGACAAATATGACACAAAAAAGCATCATATAAACACTCTCAAAAGAGAAACCAATCTTTTAAATTATAAATTATTCATCTATTGTTTTGTTTTGATTAGATAAAGCTAAATATGTATATGTTTATGAAAATTTTTAAACTATAATAAAAATAAAAATAAAATATTATTTAAATTTATAAATACCGATTGTATTAAAGATTGATGCCGATTATAACAAATTTATGATATAAATTATTCGATGACTTGCTAATGAAAAGTAAGTCTGTGTTCCATAAAAGACCAAACAATAATATGACCTTTTTAATTTTAATATAATGTAGAAAAAATTATTTAAAAAACATAAATACAAACATTCCACGTCGTCCGAATCTTCAATGAATTATATTGTTCGTCTTCTTTCAAAATTGAATAATGTCAATATAGATATGTATGTATTCAACTACTATTCGACCTTTCGTGGATTTAGTTAACGTTTACTTGACTGTTTGGTATTTTTGTTCAGTTCAATCTATCCAGAGGTAGTCTGGTTTTATATATACCAAGGACGGACTCAACGAATCCCAAGCAATTACAAGACAAGAAGATGAAGATGAATGCCCTGCACGCAGTAATGGTGCCTTTCCCTTCCCAAGGCAGTATCAATCCTCTTATCAATCTGGCTCACCTCCTCTCTTCAAGAGGAGTTTTCATCACTTTCGTCAACACGGAGTGGAGTCACAAGTGCATCTCAACAGCAGCAGCTGCTCAATTCTCCACCTCCACCTTTAAGTTCCTCACCATTCCAGATGGCTTGCCAGCTGATCACGGTCGTCTCTCCAGTTTTGCCGAGTATTTAATTGCACTGGAAAAACTTGGCCCCGTCTTGGAGCATCATTTGCTGTGCAGCTTATCAGAAGGATCTCCTCCCATCACCTGCATTATAACAGTAAATTTCATGTGTTGCACCCACCAAGTGGCCAACAAGCTGGGAGTGCCCCGAGTCATTTTCTGGACAATGTGCGCCGCCTCTTCTATTGCTCAGCTCAACGCCAATGTTCTCCTCTCCCGCGGACATATTCCTGTCAAAGGTACAGAAGCTACAGCCGTGATCTTCAATTTTATTTTGATTGCGCAAAACCGTTTGTAATAACTGAAGGCTTATAATTGCAGCGGAGGATTTGAAGAGGGCGGATAAAGTGATCACTTGCTTACCTGGTAATCTTCCGCCTCTGTTCCCGAGCGACCTGTTTTCCTTCTACCGCGGTGACGACACCTCGGACTTTTTCTTCCAGTGGAGTCTGCGTGAGTCAGAAATTCAAGGTAAGGCAGAGTATGTGCTGGTGAACACGTTCGATGAGGTGGACGCTCCTGAGACGGTAGGAGCACTGTCCGTCAATGGCTGTCCTGCTTTGGCAGTAGGGCCTGTGTTTCTTCCCAATTTACTGGAAGGGAGAGATTTGAACGGGCTCGCGAGTCTGTCGGAACTTGACGAGAGCTGTCTCCAATGGCTCGACGCCCAACAGCCAGCTTCTGTGATATACGTTTCCTTCGGCAGCATCGCCGTCAAATCGAACGAGCAGTTGGAGGAGTTGGCAGTGGGATTGGAGGAAAGCCAGCACCCCTTTCTGTGGGTGTTACGAATGGATATTGCGGGAGGCAAGTCCGCGGCTCTCCCAGAGGGGTTTGTAGAAAGGACCAAGGATCGGGGACTGATTGTGAAATGGGTGCCGCAGGTGAAGGTGTTGTCCCACCCTTCCGTAGGAGGGTTTGTTACTCACAACGGGTGGAACTCGTGTTTGGAGAGCATAAGCATGGGCGTTCCAATGCTTGGATGGCCGTATTTCGCCGACCAGTTTCTGGACTGCCGCTTCTGCAAGGATGTGTGGAAGATTGGAATAGACTTGGAGGGCGCGGACGTTGGTGAAAATGTGGTCGTTAAAAGGGAGGAGATAGAGAAAGGGGTGAGGAGACTGATGGAGGGTCTGGAAGCGGAGGAGCTGAGAAAAAGAGGGATGGAGTTGAAGGAGGCGGCATTTAAAGCGGTTGCGGAGGGCGGTTCTTCGTTTCTGAACTTGAACAGGTTTATTCATGACATGACACAACTTTGCAAATCGGCTTGTGTCCCAACGACGTAGCCATGGAAGCATTTGGACGGCCGGGCTTAACCGGCACACTCTAAGGAGACACTCCTTAGGTGCTCGGGCCCATTCACTGACATTCCCGTACTTTATTTTATCGGTTTTTAAGAGATTTCCGTTTAGTTAACTTTTGTCTCCGTTTTCGTTTCAGTTAACTTTGTATCTTCGTTTTCTTCCCGTTTAAAGTTATGTTTTATTTCCCCCACGTTTCATACGAGAATAAATATGTTGGAATCTTTTCCAGTAAATAGTCCCCCGAATACTCTACTAAAGGAAAGATACTGCACAGCTTTTTAAAACCATACTCTGTGCACTTATTCGTAGGAGATGATTTAGGTGTATGGGAATTTAATCAGAGATGCGTGTTTATATGATATAAAATTTTAAATAATTAATTTAAAAAAATTGATAATAAATATATAATGAAAAATAATGAAATAAGTTTTAAAAATAATAATAATAAATATATAGAATGAAGGATTTTGAAACAAATTTTATATAATAAATTAGTTTTGAATTATTTTAAATTTTTAAGTTTTTTAAATGTATTTTTGGTATGTTTGTTTTTAATGTACACATGATTTCATGACAACAGTTATATAATACATTTATATAATATTATTATTCTATTTTTAAAATAATATAAATATATTAATTAAAATTGTTGATACAATAATATACATTATTTTTTATAATACGATATTTATGATAGTATATTCAATACAAGACAACCAAGGCCATCTAGAGCAAAACAACACACTGACAATAATATACATTATACTTTATTTTTATTTATCTAAAATTTATTTTTTACTTTACAACTATTCAAGAATTTTGTATTTTATTTAATCAAGAGTTATTTCTATTTATAGTTATTTTTTAAATTTGAAATCTCACATAAAAAACTCTCAAGAAAATAAAATAACAACAATCAATAGTACTTTAGTATGAATTACATGTTAGAATTCATAAAACATTCAATGGAAAAAGTATTTCTATAGTCTCATGTTGATGAACATAGGCAAATTTATAATATTCAATTTTAATATCATTTTTTTCTCTTTTCTTCACTTATAAAAAAAAATTTGAATTTATTAAATTTAAAATATTAAACAATAATGATCCCTCCATTAGATTATAATCATACTTGTATCTTTCAAAATTTAAATAAATAATGGATATCTACAATAGTAGTAAGACACAAAGTGTCATGACATGTCATATATAAAAATTGAAACACAACTCAATATTTAAAAATTAGAACTATCTAAGAATTATTTAATTTTTATTTACTTTAGAATTATTTTATAAGTCATGATCATATATAAAAACACAATTAAATGTTTAAAATGTTAAAACTATCTAAGAATTACTTAAGTTTCTTATTTGCTTGATAGTTATTTTATTAATATATATATATATTTAAGATTTTAATTTTTTAAAACAAGAATTAAATAATATAATATCTCATTTTCCATTAATTTATGTTTATAGAGAAAATTATTATTTCTTGTTTATAATGTCTACCTCTATCAAAGTTTGCATATATTTTCTCCCTCTTCATCTACCATTTGTCCATTAAGTTTAAAATTTTCCACATGTGTCTAGGTGTGTTCAATTTTCTAAGTGTGCAAGCTTTTAAAGTTTCATATATTTTCATCCTATCATATCATTTACTCAAACTCTTCCCTTTCCTTTATATTCACATCAAAACATTGAACTTTTGCATCCTAGCATGGCTTTTTGACCAACATTTCGTTAATCCTTATTCCTATCAAAAGTTAAGATGTCCCTATCCAAGCATTCCTTTCTACATGACTTCATTGTTTCCTTTATTCCTATTGAGATGTCAGAATTTGCAACTATGGCATGAATTTCCTTATAAGTTTATTTGTTTCCTTTGTCCCCACTATATTTTTTAGTTCTCCTTCCCAACATCCCTTTCTTTCAATCCCCCCACTTTTACTTAGTTTTATCATATTTTTTTGTTATTCCTTACCAATATGCTTTTAGCCTAGACCCCAACTCCCCAAAACTTACATCAAATTACCTTTCAATATTGGATCTTCAGCCTTTATCTAACTCAAGTACCTTATACATGGTACCCCCAAACTCTAATCCTCAACATATTAAACTATGTCACCTCAATTAGATCAAAATTTTGGGTATTTAGGGTGCTATACTCCCAAACATTGACAATCAATATGGGGCATGAGATTTAAGTTTTTCCCAACCTAAAAAATTTGATATTTTCACTTTTTCACACTATTTACTCTCATATTCCTTGTTGCACACCCTAGAATGCCATTAATGACCAATTTTAATGTTGAAACTATTGCATAAGGATTTTCCCTATACAAAAAAAAGTTTTAAATAAAAAGGTAATGATTTCACATGAATTCACAATGCTAGAGGTGGAATATAGCCATGCTTTCATTAATGTGGTGGTTGCATCCTATTCTACCTTGTTCCTTACATAATCTTAGCTATTATTTTGGAAAAATCACATACCAATCATTAATCGGAAGGATATCAAGAGTGAAAATATTCAATCAAAGATTATTATTCATATTCTACACAAAAAAAAAAACTTGCAAAATCATTGTAACTATTGTCCCTACTATTATTACAAAGTGTTTTGATGTAATCTTATAATTGGGTGAAATAGTATGAAAATTTCTAAATTTTATCTTTCTTCACTAACACAATTATTCATTTTGGGTTATGAATGTTGATGTATAAGTTGTAAAGAAACATGGGTTTTTACAAGTTATAATTAAAATATTTTTATTTTTTTTACATTAAATAATCATTAGGGTTATTGCAATGGTATCAAATTTTTGATCTTGTCATCCTATAAATCATAGAGTTATCATATCTTGTTGCTAGATTCAATATATATGAAACTCTACGTAGAGGGATTCAAAGAGAGATTATCTTTCTACACTTCAAGTAATTACATTGAGATCATCACTAGAAGAAATTACTTTAAGGTTTGTAAGTTACTAGAATCTATCAAAATATTTGAAGGAAACCCTCATTTCAAAAATATATTGAATTTACTTTCCCAAACTACTTGAAATGGATAAAAATAAAGGGTGGAAAAATAGAAAAATGGAAAATCCACAAATAGTATTGACATATAAATAATTTATAAAACACCATATTTGAACAACTCAAAGGAAGAATCACATAAGAAGGGACATCATGTATCCACTAGAGGACCAGACTACCAATTATTACAAAGAAGATGAATGTAGATACTAGAAATAATTTGAGAAGAAATAGAATTTTCTTCTTTTGTAATGGACCTTGTGAGTTAAGCCACAAATATCAAAGAAAAAATGAGATAATTTCAAAAGAAGGGTTAGATAAATTTGCTAAAGGGCTAGAAAAATAGATCATGGAACCAAAAAATTATGGGTATACTAGATTCAAACCTATAATAAAGGGTCTTAGCAAAATTATGAAGCATGAGAAAGGGAAAGAAGAACAATTCTAGATGTGCAAGAAAGGGATAATAAACAAAGCATGGAAGAGTATAGAAAAAGAGCTATGAGTTTCAAGAATTTAAACTCATTTGTAGTTCAATAGAGGGAGCTAAAAACTTTGACTATATGCATGTTATTAGATATCTTTTACTTCATGCTTTATCATGTTTGATTTGTTAGCATCATGGTACAAATCACTAGAAAGGTGAAATAATTCAAACTTATCATTCCATAAGATTATGAAATCCGAGTGTTAATTGGAGACATGCGAACAAAAATGTAGAACTTGTTGGAAGATATTAAGGAACACATAAACTTGTTGGAATATTTGATGTATTTAATATTATCAGTAAATTCATCATATCATTTTCTTGGATAATTAGATGAATTAATTTATCCATGGGAAATCATAAGGTAGGTGATCAATTACATATGTTTCAAAAATTGACATTAATTTATGTTTATTTACTTATGAGTTATTTTATTAAAAATAAATAAAATTAAATAGAAGGTTTTAATGTTCTAAAAAAAATTTAAATAATTCTAGGTAAATGAAAAAAATTATAAAATTAATAAAATTAAATAATTCTTAAATAGTTTAAAATTTTTAGAACATTTAATTGTGTTTCAATTTTTATATATGATCATCAAATATAAAATAAATCTCAAGTAGATTAAAAATTAAATAATTCCTATATAGTTTTAATTTTTTTAATATGTAGTTGTCTTTCAATTTTTATATATGATCATGGCATGTCACTTTGTATAGATATCCATTATTTATTTAGAGTTTAAGAGGTACATGAATGGTTAATCTAATGGGGGAATCATTATTGTTTAATATTTTTAATGTAATAAAATTGAAATATTTTTTTTATGAATGAATAAAAAGAGAAAGAAAATGATATTAAATTTGAATATTATAAATTTTCCCACAATTCATGTTCATCAACATGGGACTATAAAAATATTTTTTCCATTGAATGTTTTATGAATTATAATATTTTGAAAGTTGTTTATATTTTTATGTGAGTTTAAGCATTTTTTTCACAAATTATTTTAATAAGTGTTATTAAAATTAGTTTTTGTTGTAATAAGTTAGAAATTATAATTCATACTAAAGTACTATTGATTGTTGTTATTTTGTTTTCTTGAGAGTTTTTTTATGAGATTTCAAATTAAAAAAAAAAACTATAAATAGAAATAACTCTTGTTAAATAAAATAAAAAAATTTGAATAGTTGTAAAGTAAAAAAATAAATTTTAGGTAAATAAAAATAAAATAATGTATATTTTTGTATTGAAAATTTTAATATTATTTTTATATCCAAAAAGGAAACATCAAGACACAATCATCAACCCAACGATAGCAAACCACCAGCCAAAAAATAGAAGGCACCACTATATATTATTCAAAATTTCAACAGCTTCCATCTCACTAGCAGCAAGCTTTTGTCCCTTAACCCAAATATTAGAAACCTCCAAACTAGAGGCCCCGACCTAATTTTTTAGTCTATTTCTTGTCCTAACCCCAGTCCCACCAGTTTTTACCTCACAACTCAAAACAAAACCTTTAGCAACACCCTTAGCAGCAACATAATCCTCCCCAGTTAGCTTAACCTCAACAACCATATCATTAGCAAACAAAATTTCCTTTCTCTTATTAGGGGAAAAATCCTTCGCAGAGTCTGACCTAGTCAGGACTTCAGGATCTTCACCACTCTTCATAACCATATTCCAAATTTTGTTAATTTTCTCCTCAAGGGAGAACATTCTAACCTCCATACTCTGTTTCAGATTGATGGTTTCCTCCACCATAGTATTAACAATAGTATTAAGACTGGCCATTAAATTATCAATTTGGCTCTGGATCGTAGGATCCTCAGCCTTACAAGCAATGCTTCTAAGTATAAGGTACTTGAGTTAGATAAAGGTTGAAGATCCAATATTGAAAGGTAATTTGATGTAAGTGTTGGGGAGTTGTGGTCTAGGCTAAAGGTCTATTGGTATGGAATAACACAAAAATATGATAAAACTATGTAAAAGTGGGGGGATTGAAAGAAAGGGATATTGGGAAGGAGAACTAAAAAATATAGTGGGGGACAAAGGAAACAAATAAACTTAGGAGGAAATTCATGTCATAGTTGCAAAATCTAACATCTCAATAGGAATAAAGGAAACAACAAAGTCATGTAGAAAGTCATACTAGGATAGGGACATCTTAACTTTTGATAGGAATAAGGATTAACAAAATGTTGTTAAGAAAGACATGCTAGGATGGGAAAGTTCAATGTTTTGATGCAAATATAAAGGAAAGGGCCGAGTTTGAGTAAATGATATTATAGGATGAAAATATACATGAAACTTTAAAAGCTTGCACACTTAGAAAATTGAACACACCTACACACTTAGAAAATTTTGAACTTAATGGGCACATGGGAGATGAAGAGAGAAAATATATACAAACTTTGATAGAGGTAAACATTATAAACAAGAAATAATAATTTTCTCTATAAACATAAATTAATGGAAAATGATATTATATTATTTAACTTTTGTTTAAAAAAAAAAAATCTTCTCTCTCTGTATATATATATATATAATAACTCTCAAGTAAATAAGAAACTTAAGTAATTCTTAGATAGTTTTAACATCAATTTTTATATATGATCATGATCTATAAAATAATTCTTAAGTAAATAAAAGTTAAATAATTCTTAGATAGTTCTAATTTTTAAATATTTAGTTGTGTTTCAATTTGTATATATGACATGGAATGACACTTTGTGTCTTATTAGATATCCATTATTTATTTAAATTTTGAAAGATGAAAGTATGATTATAATCTAATGGAGGGATCATTATTGTTTAATATTTTAAATTTAATAAATTCAATTTTTTTTTTATGAATGAAAAAAAGAGAAAAAATGGATATTAAATTTGAACATTATAAATTTGCCTACGTTCATCAACATGAGACTATAGAAATATTTTTTGCATTGAATGTTTTATGAATTCTAGCATGTAATTCATTCTAAGTACTATTGGTTGTTGTTATTTTATTTTTCTTGAGAGTTTCTTTTATGAGATTTGAAATTTAAAAAATAACTATAAATAGAAATAACTCTTGATTAAAAAATAAATTTTACATAAATAAAAATAAAGTACAATGTATATTATTGTATCAACAATTTTAATATTATTTTAAAAGTAGGATAATAACATTATATAAATATATTATCATAAATGTTATCATATTATGAAAAAAATGTATATTATTGTATCAACAATTTAAATAATATATTTATATTATTTTAAAAATAGAATAATAATATTATATAAATATATTATATAACCGTTGTCATGAAATCATTGTATACATTAAAAATAAACATAACAAAAATATATTTTAAAAAATAAAATATTTAAAATAATTCAAAACTAATTTATTATATAAAATTTGTTTCAAAATCTTTCATTATATATATTTATTATTATTATTTTTAAATCTTATTTTATTATTTTTCATTATATATTTATTATCAATTTTTTAAATTAATTATTTAAAAATTTATATTATTTAAACATGCATCTTTGATTAAACTCCCGTACACCTAAATCATCTCCTATGAATAAGTGCACAAAGTATGGTTTTAAAATGTTGTGCAATATCTTTCCTTTGGTAGAGTATTCGATGGATTATTTACTGAAAAAGATTCCCAACATATTTATTTCTGTATGGAATGTGAGAGGGAAAAAAATCATAACTTTAAACATGAAAATGGAGATAAAAGTTAACTAAACGGAAATCTCTAAAAAGCCGATAAAGTAAAGTACAAGAATGTCAGTGAAAGGGCCCGACCACCTAAGAAGTGTACCCTTAGAGTGTGCCGTTAAGCCCAACTCATTTGGACAGTCATTTCAGTGTTATTGGCATCTCCTACAGTCATAGAACTATTTTTAAAAGATAAAAAATAAGTTTATGATGATGCATAATTATCTCTAGTAGTATTTTATTATTAGTTCTTGTTTAATGCATTCATCCACTTCATTAATTGTCAACAAATGAATCAATGAGATGATTGAATTAAAATAGCTTGATAAAAAAAATTAATATATATTTTTTTCTTTTTCTTTTTTTCTAAGTACTTTAAACTAATTTATCGATCATTCTATTAGATAATAATTGTGAATAGTAATATTAGTGTGATGTAAGCTATGGAATCATTTAACTATTTAATTTTGACTATCAAAAAGTTAATAGTCCAAATGTATTTCCATGTCACCTTTCATTTCTATTTATTGTCCAATTTGATAAATGTTGTTATTTTTTTGTTTAAAAGATTCTGGGCCAATGAATATAAATAAATTATTTAATCATATTTGAAACAACTTTAATTTATTGAAAAGGTGAAATAGGGAAAATATGAGAAATTGTGATTAAAATAATTAATAATAATATAAATAAAATTTATAACTATTAATGTAAAATATTTTAAAAATTAACAGTAAAAAATAATATTTAATAAAAAATAATGAATAATTATATTTTTTTGATCGATTTTATATTTATTTGTTTTGTATGGTTTTCTTGAAAAACACTATATATGTAAATTCTAACATCTTTTATCAATTTAAAGTTAAATGCATTCATGTTCAAATGCAATTATGAATTACCTCATATTTAGAGTTTTGATGGCATTGCCTCTCTCTCATTAACATTTGCAACATAATTCTAAGTTTTGTTGAATCATGTTCTTTTATTTTAACTTCTAAACATCATTTAGAAGATTTTTTGAAGTATTTCAACAAATTTTATTTTATTAGTAGTGTTAGAAAATTAATTATAGACATGATAGGTGGAAAAATATTTTCACTCGATTTAGAATATATTTTTTTTATGGTTGAATTTCAATCATATTAATGTCTTGAATAATATTGAATAATGTTGTATATATCATGATATTAAAAAAACATACAAATCTAAAAATATGTGCAAATCTATGGTGAGATATGTCACCCAACAAATTCAATCAATATTAACTTCATTGATAAGATATATACAATCTTATTTTAAACAAAATATAGAAAAATCTTGTCATTTAACTTCTATAAGAACTCAATAATTGTTTTAAATAATATGAAACAATACTTTGTTTGTAATGTTTATTGTAAACCAAAATTGTAAGAAATAGATCTAATTTACTTGTGGTGTATTCATACCTTTAATGTCAATATATGCCCGCAAATAGAATAACATACATTATAATAGACACATGATTATTTGAAATCAAGTCATGCAACAACTACTTTATCTAACAATTATTATTGGCAAAACTTGACACAATGCATCTCTTGTTGATTTTGAAAATCATGCCTATCGTTCATGTTGATAAATATAAGATCTATATTCATATTTATAAAATTATTACTTTTAACAAGAATATGTTCACTCTACCATGTGTAAATAAGTCCATCGTAGCAATAAGAAAAAATACCGGTTAAGAAGAGCTTACATTAAGACAAGTCAATCAAATTGCACTAATAATACTTATCAAGTTGTTTAGAGAGTCAAATTGTACTAAAGTCTTCTTATATCCTTCTTGTTCTCTCTATTTTTGCTCATGGAAAATTAATGCATGACAAATCAACCAAAATAAGTATTCATAACCCTACTATGTTTTTTAGGTAGTTTCATTTATATTATATTTTAGACAAGTGCCACGTAGTGGCTAGTACTTGCCTTTATAGTATTATAATTATTTTTTCTAAATTTGGAAAAAAAATGTAAGTTTTATTAATGTGAAAAAAACATGTATGTTTTGTTAATTATAGTGTTTTAGTATTTTTAATTAGCTATTTGCATGACGTAAACCTAATCCTAACCCTAACTTTAACTCTAACCCTAACAATAAACTCTAAACTATCATCCTAATCCTAGACCTATCTCTAACCCTAACTATGGTTGTAACACTATGCATAACTATAAAACCTAATTTTAATCACTAAATTTTAAATAAATAATATATTTAATAAATATTTATATTACTAGTTATTATATATTAAATGAATTTTATAAATAAAATAAGTATAATATATACTAAAAATAATTAAAAGTTAGATATTACATGTTGGTAATGTTTCTTCTCTTATTATTAATATAAAATTGTTATATATTAAAATGATTATTTATTACAAGTTGTTTATTTTTTATTTAATATATACTAATATATATATATATATATATATATATATATATATATAAATATTAAAAATAAAAATTATTATATTAAATAATCAGGTTTGATTCGTAGTAGACACAAGTGTGACTAAATCTCTTCATTCAAATCAATAATTATTAAATATTAAAGAAACAATGATTATTTAGTAAAGAATTGTAGAGTGACATTACAAGAAAAAATTATAAATTAATATTTGAAATATAATTTGAAATAAAGATATTAGATCAATAAACTTTTGGAGCATTATGGACCTGATGATAGCTAGGGATAAAGATTGGTGAAAACTGCGGATTGAAGGCGACTCCAAGCTAGTCATCAGGGCTCTAAAAGGGGGTGAGTTACACAACAGGGGACTAGAGGTGATTATAGGAGTGGCTAAAAATTATATGTGTGAATTGGACAAGGTGTTTATTAGCCATATTGGCAGACTTGGCGACTAGGTGGTTGACTGGGTTGTGAATGAAGGCATTCATCTCAAGCACAAGACTAGCCTCTCTAGTAAATTTTGGACAAACAACATCCCAATCAATGCTTCTCTACTGGTTTCAAATGACAAGAATGACTTAGTGTTGGTTGATAGGGTCATAGTGGAGTTAAAATAATTTGTTGGCTATTTTTATCTCTTTCTCTTTTTGTTTTCATTCATAGATGTTTCGTCTCTTATGTTTAGTCATGCCTACAGTTAGTATTTGAGCTATGGTGGTTTTTGAACTTGGAAAGTGTCTATCATGCTTTGTGCATTTTATTTACAAAGAAGTTTTTTCGGGTTCTTGGTCCTTTAAAACTAGGTTTCTTATATCAATTTTCTTTTGGAGCATTATATCTATTAATCATATATAAGTGATTTTTATTAATAATATATTTTAATTTTTTAAATTTTTGAATAGCTCTAGCCATAATTTTTACCTTATTCTAATTCTAATCTTAATCTAATTATAATTCTCTTAGGATTATAATAACTAATAATAAAAGAATTATAATTATAATTTAATTGATAATTATATTAATTTTCGTTATTTTAATTTAATTCTTATTTTATTTATTTATGTTTTGAAGTTAATAAAATTTTAAAAATTTAAAAAGTGGCAATGTCAAATAGTTTAAGATTTAATTTAAACTTTTATTTTAACTATGTAAAATCAACTCCCTAGGAAGATTATTTTATATGCTAATTTAATCATGTGCTTTAATTTAAGTTTTATTTTATTATTTTACTAGCACTTGCACCTCAACAAGGTGCAATGGTTACACCAATAACAAGATATACTTTGGCAATATATTGAAGGGCAGGGGTAAAAATCACAAGAAAATGTAAATTTGAATCTACAAAATGTATACATTTGAATCAAATATTCCCCACAAGTATAATGCATGCATTTAATTTTTAATTAACTATAATATAAGTGTAGCTTTATGCATCACTATATACTAAAGTAAAAAGTTGTAATCACATCCAATCACCTTATCTACAGACCACAATCAACTAGATACTTAGTAAAGCAATGTGAACGCTAAGATGATTTAAATCGTTTTGCATTTCTTCTAGAGCCATCAAACAAGTAAGATGATTTAAATCACTTTGCATCTCTTTTAGAAGCATCGAACACACAAGATGATTTAAATCATTTTGCACCTATTTTAGAACAAATGGAGATGACAATCTATAAATCAGTTTGATTCACTTCAAAAAGGGAACACCTTCCATGTAATAATTAAAGAACCCTTTCAAGTGCTAAAATTCAATTTCGATAGGACCTTGCGAGGACAAAGATGAATATAAAGATTATACATAGATATAAGTAGGTGGCTCTTGGTGTAAAAGTCATATAAATAAAGTATAAATTTGATTTTATTTTACTATAATATAAGGATACTTTCAAGAAATGAAACCAATTCTTATAGATAATTTCAAGAAACATGCTTGTGGTGAGTTCTACAAAAAAATTCCAACTTACTGGGTGATGTTGCCAACTTTATGGGGAAGTCAGTAAGAATTTGCACACCATCAATGGTGAAAACTCAATCCATTGATGTGGAGATGAACAAACACCATAGATGTGACGTCTCTACCCTCGATAAGACATTGGGAAGCCAACAAACTTTTAACTATAAGAAAAATGATAATGAAGGTGACCGCTTGTCAAGAGAGAAGAAACTAGATACTAAGGATGTTAAATACCTGGAACTTATTTCCATAGAGTGCTTTGTGTACAGTATATTTGAACTACAATATTCTTTTGGGATGAATTGCATTGTTTAATTAGGTTCTAATGTGCACAAAGAATCTCTCTATGCACTCATCCTAAAGAATGTGCTGGGTATTTATCATTGGGAAATCGTAAAATATAGTTTGTTTGTTTTCTATTTTGTTTTGGTTTGGTTTTTAAAGGACTTGTTTGATCAAGGGATGGCGTGATAAAACCAAGAGGGGCACCAAAAACTACTTCAATGCTATTGGATACTTGGATGGCCATCTAGATTTAGACCACAGTGCCAAAAAATTTATCCAAATGGGAAGAAAATATTGCATGGATATATGTATGATGGATTCAAAAATAACATATGAAAATGAGTTTATTTTCAATGCATATTACTACCTAGAATTGAAGAGTGAATCCCATGATAAAGTTTATTGCAGTCTCTACACCCAACTATGGAAATATTTGGAATTTCTTTTATTAATGAAACCATAAGAAAACTAACAACTAATGTTGCTATTCGACATTGCTTAAATAAAATGAAGGAAAATTTAGCAAGAGAATGGATCAAGTGAAACACATAACCTTTTGGGTGGTAATCACGTCTAGTGTTGTTGCTAATCTATCACGCCCCGCTCCTATTCCCTCTTGGAATCTTCCTCAACTTTGCTTCTTTCTATACAACTAATGGAAGGAGGAACAACCATACATCTATTTATCATATTCATAAATCATTATAGCTTAAAATTATAAAACTCAGTAATCTCCCCTCTGCATATCTTTAATCTTGCCATGTTACCAAAGGCGTCCTTAATGCTTAACTAAGCTATTTAATATCTATATATGCTAAGATATCAATAGTCTTACCTCTAAATATTGAGCCAGTGAGAAGTATCCTCACAACCCTACCATTGGAAGCAAAAGGAGCTTAGAATAATGCTAAGTTCTATTACTCTCCGTGGCAAGGCCTATTGCCATTAGGAGTCCCATAAAACTAAATCAAATGCTACATATATCAGACTACTAAAACATTACAAGACATCACAAAAAACCTAACTAAATATTTTTCTTTGTACCATCTTGCTTCCTAATACAAAAGGGAAAACCCAACCAAACCTCCACACACACTAGGCTACTTGGTAGCTTCTAAACTTAAAAATTATCCTTAATGGCTATAAAAAGAAAGCACAACATGTAAACTTAAGCATCTCTACCCACAAATCCTAAAAATCATATGACGAAAAAAGCTATAAACTTAAGCAATGCCACCCACAACTCCTTAAAATAATTTTTAGCCCATGTATGAACCCAAATGAAGTGAATTTTTAACCTCAAAGAGATGACAAGCAAAGCCTCTGTGACCATTATAAGATTGTCAACACTGACTATTTCACCAGAGCCTACAAAACAACCCAAAAATAATTAAAACCATGGCCACATAAAATTGTAACACAAAACTTTAACTAAAAGTAAATTTGGTTCTAAGATAGCCAAAAAACCCATTATCTAGGTCGTCCAAATGACCATTTCTATGGCAACAGTTATGTCGCAGTCGTTGATTCTATTACCCTAGACGATCTTATACGTGGCCTATCTAGCCTTAGGAGCCATCCCTCTTCCCGTTCCATTGTCAAAGCCATTGAAACTCAGTCCTCTCACTTTCAACCCCACAGTAGTCAGTATAAACAGGCTAGAAGCTTACAAGAAAACCACTCTTCTTTATGACATGAAATTAAAGCAAAGCATGTGTAGTCCATGCAACACGAAATGAATGAAATGCAATGACAACTTCCAGAGGATTTAATATGCCTCAAGTATCTACCCAAATGATATAGACAAGACATCAAACTATTTTTAATTATTTGGCACCTACATTGGAGGGATAGATAGCTTGATAGTTGAAAAATATACAACAAAACAAATATCCCAATTAAAATTTATCATATATACTCATAAAAAAATAAATATTATATTATTTTCTTAATAAAAAGAAACTATTATTATTATTATTTTATCGATTAACTGCTGTATAGGGCCAACACCCATTATATTATATAAAAATAGCAAGATTTATAGTTCAAGTACAAATGTTTGCATAAGGACCCAACTTAAACTAAAATGTTGTGGCCAACCATCAAAACTGCCTGACTACACTACTATCAATTAGACTTTTTACCCACCCATAACACTAGATTGTACCCAAGACTAACCAAAAACTGATTCAACAATGGAGGGATCAAGACCTCCTTCACCTCGGCTTCCATGGACCACAGAGCACTGTGAATATGAGGCTCATCACCACACACCCAGATCCCTACTACACCTCCTCCTCTCTCATTGCCTTGCATGGGCCACTCGAGCTTTGAGCGGACACTCCACCTTACACCTCCTATGAGTAGGGATTTTTGTAATATCCTTTACATCTTTCCCATCCTCCTCCTATCAATCCTTGCATGTGTTTGGTAGCATTGAATCCACCAAAGCAGTTTCAGCTTGCTCACTAGCTCTGTCGCTCTCCACCTCGAACCCTTTATGTGCCATATAGCTCCTTAGCTCCACTTTAGTCATGGGAGGGAGGATGGTAGCGATCCACAATAGGAAATCCAATTTCTATCAATATCCCCACCTCATGCCTCCAAATCATCAGACACCACTGCAAAGATGAGCGAAAACATCAGAATTGGACTGCCCCCTGCCTTTTATTTCACCTACCCTCTATAGAGTGCAAGCACTAGAAACACAGCTAGGTGATCCTTTGACTTGAGCTTTTTTCAACATTCATTTGACACCCGCTATGATGTCCTATAGTCACCTTGATGTTTTGAGTCTCTTCGACAATTATCCTTTCAGTTTCAAGTGTATCGCAATGACTCTTGCTGATGGAACTTATCGTTGTGACTTTGGGGGTCGGCAGGACTCCATGACTTCAATCCAATAGCAACAACGAAAACCTCCCTTGCATTATCGACAAGACTAGATGAATGCTCTGGGACATTACATTGATGGCTCTTGTATCACTGACACATCTCCTTGTGCTTCAATTGGTAAGACACATGATGGCTTAATATGAGTTATTCTGATAATTGTTGTCTTGCTGATAGGATCCTCTTTATCATTGAGACTACACACTTGGACCCTACCTAGTTGGCATTGGCATGACTCCTCCCTACTCCTTCCACCACCTCTTTTGTCAACCTATCCACCTCTGAGTTACCTTTGCGATAGGTGTGGCTAATTTAGAAGTATTCAAAGGTAAGGATAAGGATTCTAAATGACGATTGACATCTATGCAGTAGCCAATTGAGGGAAGAATTATTCTTGATGGCATTCATTGTAATAAGTGAGTCCCCTTCCAAATGCAACTTCGTTGTCCCCAAGGATTTTCCCAACTCAAGCCCACACAAAGCAGCACGAAATTCTACCATGTTATTCGTGGAGTGGCCAATGAATTTTTCCTTTTGCGTGATCACAACTCCTTCAGAATTTCTTGCCACATAGCCAATACCCGCTGCACCCAGATTACCACTAGAGGCCCTATCGAAGTTTATTTTTATCCAGCCTTTTGTTGGCTTCTACCACATTGTCTTCCTTTTGGTTTTAGATTTTGAAATGGCATTTGAGACTCCAATCATAGGAGGGATGCACAAACTTGCAACTCTATTGTAGAGTTCAATATCCCTATTAGAGAAAATGTTCTTCAGAAAGCTTAACCTCTTGGTGGCTGAATTAATGAGCTCCACCACTGCCCCAACCATATGCTATAACATCACCTCCCTACCTAGGTATTGCTCTTTAAAAATTCTCCTATTCCTTTCCTTCTAGAGTTCCCAACAAATCGTGGATGGCACTACTTTCCATATACTACTAAAAACACCTTTGAAGGTTTTCCTTGGCCATGTTGACAACCAGTCCCCCATGTTATGTAGGAGTGGGGTTTGGAACCCTAAGAGCACCATTATGATCTTCCAATAGTACTCAACATATGGGCACAAGAGCAATAGATGGGACATGGTTTTTGCTTGCTGCTTACGCATAATGTATCTGTTAGGTCCCTTGAAGCCCAACATTGCCAATTTTTCCTGTGTAAGGATTTTCTTTTGTGATGCCAGCTAGTTGAAAACCCCAGCCTTGGGCAGAACATGCTTACCTCAAAAGAGTGCATTTGGTCAATTCTACATTGACTCCACCCTTTCTTTAAGCTTGTAACCAATCTTAACCTTATACTCCCCATCCGTTGAGGCTGCCTATCTCAAAGTGTCTTCCCCATCACCACCTGGTATCATTCTTTTCTTTGGTAGCGACACAAGGGCCAGTTTTTGATCTTTTGGGGCATCGAGCTCGCTAGGGTCTTTCCAGGTCCACTATTGCACCCCATTTCTCCAAACCTTGCTGTAGTCACAGACTTTTAGACCCAAAACTCTATTTGTTACTACCTTAATTTCTTCTAAATGAGCCAAATCTCCCATCTTGGGAAAACCTTCCTAGGAATTGTTCTAGAAAGAGGCATTTTGTCTATTGTGAACTTCCCACATGACATGCTTCATAATGATATCTCTTCTTTCATAGATGAAGTTCTAGATAGTTGAGCCCTTTGGCGAATCAAGTACTCTAATTATGCTAATTGGATCGTTTGAGTCCAAATACTTTCTCCTCATAATTCTTACCCACTTTTGGTTACCTGTGTACATTTTCCATACTAATTTAGCACCAAGTGCCTGATTCATGATCTTCAGTTGCTGAATGCTAGCCCCTCCCGCCAATTGGGGTTTGCACACCTTATCCCAAGCTAAAAGTGGAATCTTATTTGCTTATTCTAGCCCATTCCAAAAGAACTTCAGCATAATTTGGTTGAGTTGGGTAGAGATACTCTCGAGAATCTTCATACAAGAAATTGAGTAGATTGGGATGGCAGACAATACAACCTTTACCATAAGTAACCTACCTATAGAGGAGAGCCATTTTCCTTTCCACAACTCCATCTTCATCCTATAGTTATCTACAAGCCTTTCCCAATAACCGATTTGGTTGACCCCAATAAACAAAGGCATTCCAAGAAACTGACCAAGAAGGTTGGTAGGTCTCACTCTTAGAATTCGTGCTAGGATGTACGTTGGAGGCTAGGCTGGACATTTAAAGGAAAAAGACTTCTGATTTGCTCCAGTTGATAGCCTACCCTGAGGCACTGCTATAGTCATCCAGAATTTGCTTAATCTTCCTTGCCTCCATTTTTGTGGCTTGTCCGAATAAAATGGTGTCATCCACAAACTACTAATGAGTGCTAGCTCCCACCCCTAGAGCAGCCTTAATACTCTTCTAAGAACCTTCCATCCTAGCTTGTCCAATTTTCCTACCTAGGGCCTCTGCCATAATGATAAATAGGAATGGGGAGAGGGGTTCCCCCTATCTTAAGCCTCAAAAAGAATTGATGAAACCTTGGGCCACACCATTGATCAAAATTGAAACCTCGAGGGAGGCAATACAACTAGTAATCCATGCTACAAGCATTTTGTCAAAGCCAAACCTACCCATAACATCTAACAAGAATTTCCTGTCTACCCAATCATAGGCTTTTAGGATGTCTAATTTCAGAACCATACTTGGAATTCCCAGTTTCCTTGTCGAATGAATCATTTCATGGGCCACAATTATCCCTTCCACAATGGACCTACCTGAGATAAAGTTGCTCTGCTCCTCAAAGATAATCCTATTGATCACCAATTTGAGTCTGTTCGCTATTACCTTGGAGATAATTTTGTAAACCATATTGCATAAGGAGATTGTCCTGTAATCCCCCATGCATTTAGATTCTTTTTTCTTTGGAATGAGAGCAACGAAAGTATGATTCAACATTCTGATCATCATGGACTTTCTTCTAGATTCTCCCACTACTTTAACCAGGTCCTCCTTGATAATATCTCAGAATTTCTAAAAAAAGAAGGTAGGAAAACCATTTAGCCTTGGGGCTTTATCTGATCCAATTTGAATGGTTGCCTTCTTCACCTCATCCAAGCTAATCGGTTGGATGAGAACCCTTCTATTTGCTTCTAAAATTATATTTGGGATTTCCCCTAAGAAATCCTCCCTCACCCTCCCATCCAGTTGAGCCTCTTGAGAGAACAGAGCTTCGAAGTACCTGATAGCCTCTTGACTAATTTCCTTCTCATCACTAGCAATGGTCCCATCATTTCTTTCCAAGGCAATGATCCTATTTCTACTTCTATTGACTAGAGTTGTGTTATGGATTTCCCTTAAGAACTCCTCCCTCACCCTCCCATCTGGTTGAGCCTCTTGAGAGAATAGAGCTTCAAAGTGCCTGATAGCCTCTTGAATAATTTCCTTCTCATCACTAGCAATGGTCCCATCATTTCTTTCCAAGGAAATGATCCTATTTCTACTTCTATTGACCATATTTGTGTTATGGAAGTACTTCGTATTCCTGTCCTCTTCTTGAAGCCATAGTTCCCTTGATTTATGCTTCCATTGGCATTCCACCCTTGCCAAGACCTCTAATTGTTTACCTAGCAACTCTTTCTCTTTCAAAAAATCTTCCTTCTCCATGCCATTTACAATTACTCTTGCATTGAGAGCCCTAAGCTCTTCCTCAATCTTATCGCTCTCTTCAAAGATATTCTTAAAATGTTCCTTGTTCCAAACCCAAAGTTTTTCTTTGATATGGACCAAATTTTTTTTGAAAGGAATATAAGCAAGATTGCTTGCCCACCTAGACCTTCTGCCACCACTGGGAAATTAGACCTTGCAGTTCTAGGTCTCGCAACCACATCTTTTCCAAGTGGAAGGGGGAGCCGCCTTTGAATCCATCCGGCTTGATCAACAATTGTATCAGAAAGTGGCCTAAGTCGCTCCATGGTAGAATTGATGCTTCTAGCAAACTTGACATCTGGGACCATTCCCTTGCCACTAGAATCTATCTAGCTTTTCTGTAATGCTCATGAGGTCCGTCCTTCTGTGTGTCTAGGTGAAAATTCCATTTTTTGTCTGAATCTCCCTTAGTGACTTGTTATCCATAAATTCTTAGAAATCTTATTAAGCCCTAGACATTATTCTTATTCCCCCTTGTTTCTCCAAATTGTTCAAGGTGGCATTGAATTCCCCTCCAATCAAAACTTTCTCCTCCTTAAGCTGACCCAGGGAGAACAAAATCGACCCCCAAAGGGTCCTCTTTTCTGCTGTAGCTATAGGGCCGTACACATTGATTAATTTGAACTCGACATTGCCTTGCAACAATCTAACTAACACCAATAACCAGTGCTGGTTAGACTCAATTAGAGTACAACAGACTGTCAAAGGATTCCAAACCACACCCAGCCCACCCGAGGCTCCATTCGACTCCCTAAAGACCCCTTCCCAACCTCTCTAGAACTTCACCTTCTTCTCCTATTCTTCCCTACTCCACTTGCTCTCTTGAATGAGCACAATGTCAGGTTTGTTACTCTCTATCTAGTGTCTGAAGTGACGCCGTTTGCTAGGGGCATTTAAGCCTTGAACATTCCAACTTAAAATTCTCATGATTCCCTAGGAAGGGGAAGCCCCTTCACATTTCTAAGTATTGTTGGCCCCAACTTTGTTTGATCCTTGGCGGATCTTGCCAAGGATAATTTCTCCTTATTGGATTTATAACCCCTTTCACTAACTGACTTGATCCTTGGAGTCTCATGACCAAAAGGGATTTGCTCAATCCCTCTCTCAACCAAAATTCCCTCGTAAAACCCTTCAAAGCTACCATCACAATCTAACTTGGATCCCATACTCCCCTAGTCTTGGCCTTCTTCTCCATTATCCTCCTCCAACCTGAACTCCTCCAAAAGCCTTACCTTTGTTCCCTGCTGTCCCTCTTCGACTTGTCCCTGTTTTGGGTTCACTTTTGTTTGATCCCCCACCCGGATGTCATTGAGGTGAAGAAAAACATCCTTGGTCTAGTCCTTTATACCAAGAAAGGAACGTAGGTCCTCTAGCTTCTCTTGATAAGGCCAACAACCAATTTGGCCTTCTTCCATCTAAGAGTCCACCAATTGCCTAGAATCTGTTCCTAATTCTTTCATGGCTGATTCTGGGGGCCATACTACCTCCACATGTCATTTTTCTATGTCATTCATTGGGGAATTTTTCTCCTACTATAGTTCTGCCTCCTGCAGAGGATTCTTCCCATCCAAATACATATTCAATCCATTGGCCACTATCCAGGAGCAACACCTTTCTTTACCATGCACCATTGATTTGCATATAGGGCAGATATGCAATCTATCTTCCATGTACACCACCTATTTCTAACTACTTGACTCCAAAATTAACTCTACAGCTTCAGGCAAGTCAACTCCCTTTGCCAGTGAGATACATGGTCTGAAATATATACCACCGGTAAAATCCTCCTAGTCCTTATCTAGGTATTTAAACTTCCCTAGTTTTCTACCAATCTCCTTGAGAGATTCCTCCTTCCAATACTCTGATGGTAGATTGTACAATCGAAGCCATACTAAATTTTCTTCTAGCTCTAGCTTTCTTGAGTCGAAGTTAGGGCAGCACTCAAAGAGATGCATTTGAGCCGCATCCATGAAGTACGACCCCAATCTTAAGGCCCTATTTCTTTCATCTTGATTAGGAAAGGTGATCAGAAAACAATTGCATTTGAGAGCCTTCACCACAATTTTATCACCCCAGGTTTCTAAACACCAATTTTTAATATTTTCTGGGCTCCTCTGGCCTTCGCCTCCCCATTTCAAAAAATACCTATGTCTTGAAGTAAACCCCTAGTTTGCTTGACTACCCCATCAATAAAGGAAATTGAGGGCATTAGAATTGGAGGGGACATTCCATTTTCGCCTTCGCCTGGCTTTGAAGGTCTGGAGTCATCTACTATTTTGGCCTTGCCCTTGTCTGCCATCGTGATGCAAACCCCATTCACGCCTTCCTATCGCCAGTGCTTGGCTGTATCACTGTTTGAGCATGGCTTTTTCCCAAACCACCTATTCACTATGCTTCTATTCTTCTTACCTTGATTACTTAGTCGAAGCCTCCTTCCCCGATTATCTTTGGCTAGATTAGAACGAAAGGGCCTAACCCACGGGGGCCCTTGGCCATCAAGTCGCCTGGAGTGATATCTACTATGCTCATTCCCAACTCTGCTCCTACTCTTCGGGTAATAATAGGGGTGACAGCTATCCACCCACCCTCCATTTTCTAGCACCAATTGAGGTCTGTAGATTTCTGAGTAGCCACCCCCTCCGGTGGACCCGTAGGCAGTCCACCCATTATTGATCTTTTCCCTGAAGGTTTTGAATGGTACCGCTCGCTCAAGTTCATCACTCCACCTCTCTTTGACTCGACAATCCTTCTCTACCCACCTCTCCCGCTGGTTTTCGATTTTCTCCTGCGATTTGTCCCGCCACTGTGCCTCACCCCTTTGCTCCTTCTGTGCTTTGCTCCTCTGGATTTCGCCAAACTGCTCCTCGCACACTTGCGCCATTTTGTTTTAGAATTGTAACTACTATTATTATTATTATTATTTGATAAAAATAAATTATTATTATTTTCTTTTTAAACTTTATTTTACCATATACATGTCATACTAATACCAAACATATGATTTAAAATCTAAACTAATAAATGAAACTCACGATTACTTTTTTCTCTTCTTTCTAAGCTTAAGAATTCTTAAAAGGTATATTCTAATATGTAAAACTATTCACGCCCTAAAGGTCTTTTATAAGATATATTGTGGTATGTACAGCTCTTTATGAATGTGACATTGTTTTTTAGGGCCTCCTTTGAAACCTTCGAATACATATAGAATATAACAGCTTTGGACTTTATCAAGAATTTTTCTTCCCTGATCATTATCGAGCGATGCCATATTAACAAACCATGCGAATAAGAATAAAATTAATAGCTTTAAGTATCAGCTGATTACAGAGATTTCAAGATTTTATTGTTTCCATTTTGTCTTGAATAATTTATATCTTCCACTCATTAATATTATGTCAAGCTTAAATGCACTCATTATTAGGATTTTGGCCGTAATTTTTATTTTAATATAACTTCTCTAAAACCTTAGTCGAAACCTCTGTATTGTTTTTTGCTTTTACAGCTGTAGCTCAAACTGGAGAAATGAAAGGGCGAAACCAACGTGAAAGAGTTTGGAAGAATGGAAACCAATAGCAGTGGAATTAGTTTTTTTTTAAGAGAATCATTACTAACTAAGGACTCTGAATAAATCTACTATACATTAGCTTTTCATTTATTTAAATGAGTTAGTCTGCCAACATTGAAGTATGCTTTTGTTAAAGGCTAGCGTGGGGGAGCACACTTAAACACAAGCAATGAACCTAAGGAAAGAAAACATGTCCAAAGGAGGTGATAGAAAGTTAAAGCAATATTATTATTTAATTCTCATAACAGGAAAAAAAAATGCAAGTGAAAGTCTCATGGTCATCCACTTTAGTTTGTATGCTTACCAAGCTATCTTTCCAACTAAATAAAGCATGATGATGGGAAAAAGGTTGTTTAAACAGATGTTTCTATTTACCTCTCCCATCCCCTACGTGGCATCTCCAAATTAGACCTCCACCTTCCCTATATCCCTACGCCCATTGCTTTCACACCTCAGCCCTAAATAATCCCATCTTTTCTTCCCGTGGCTGAGCAAAAGGGCGGAAGAATAGAGGAAAGGCATGGCTTGATAAAAGAAAAGTTTCCATAGCTGGTAGGGAGAGGGAAGGGTGCGTTGCCGAGATGATTGCAGAGAATAGACATTTAGAGTTAAAACAAGGAAAGACCTTCGATCTACCCACATCTCTAATGGAACATAGCCATCCAATCTAAACACTTTAGACATGCTTGAAGGCTCCAAAAGTTAGGATTCATAACATTAGATATACCTCAAAAAAAAATTAGTGGAAGTTATGGGCAGCCAACCGCACCCATACAAAGGTAAATATAGCATTATGTCAAAGCGCACCTAACAACAGATCTCAAGTTTCATAGAAGCAGGATTTTGAGTATGGATGAAGCAAAGATTTTTATCATTCTATATATATAGCATTATGTCAAAGCGCACCTAACAACAGATCTCAAGTTTCACAGAAGCAGGATTTTGAGTATGGATGAAGCAAAGAAGTTTATCATTCTATATATATATATGTATTCAGCTTCAGCAGGCCGTGAAAATCTGCATGTTAGCTCTGCTTCGACTCCCCATGCTGAAAACATCAATCCCCAATATTATACCTAATCTGGCTTCCCCTCATTTAACCTCTACAGTGATCTTTTCGTAGGCATTGAATATATTGAACATGCTTAATGCAGAGGAGCAGAGCCTTCCATTTTGCAGCCAGTGCATATGGTGGATGTAAAACTCCTCCATTAGTTTATGAAACCATAAGGCTGAGAGAGATTGCAGTGGATTACACCCCTGAGGTCTGCCGTCACAAGCCCGACGAAGAAGAAATTGCCATCACATTTGATGAGAGAGGAGGAGCAAGATGGAAAACATTGAGGAAATACAGATACGACAGTTTCAGTTCAAGAATTAAGTGCCCAGATAGAGACACCAGTGCCTCCTCTCAACACCCTCCCTCTATTTTCTCCCCTCCACCTCTGCCGCCCACCTCCTCTGGTAAAAGATATAATCCGACTGCTTAAGAATGTTTCTTTATGGAGGTTCTGTGTCAAACTTCCTTTGCGAACTGTCATTTCTATCCCAGCAAATGGGTCACCATGCCATATTAATGGCATGGGCACCAATTTTCTCTAGTGGCAGGTGGGAAGGATGACCCCTGTCAACTCCAATATTTATGAGAAATAGGGTACGAGGACAGGGAGTACCTACCACAATCCGGCAGCGGTAAACTGCTAAAATTTGAAATCCGGTGGGATTTCCCATCTATAATAGACACGGCTTAAATTTGATGGCCGTAAGATTGTATCAGATGCAAGATGCAAAATTTGAAGAAGATTGTATCAGATAAAAGGAGAGATTTTGGATAGACTGTCAAAATTTATATAGAATTATAATGATATATATATTTCATTTATATGTAATTTTGCTTACACTAAGGTATATCATAATGTTTTAAGGGCACCTTTGAATAGATAACCGTTATTACAAAAAATGTTGACAGTCAAATTTAAGACCTATTAATAGTCTATTAACTAAATATTGTGAATGTAAATCTCTATAAAATAGTTAATAGATTTTTGTGATATTTTATTTAATAAAAAATAAATAATAATTACATACATAAGAAATCATTCTAAAAGTAAAAATAAGTAAGATTTAATGAAATAAAAAATTATTGTTTATCTTGCTTTCCCTACAAATTCTCCAATAACACACATAACTTTTTAACCAATCATATGCAAAATAAATAATTCTTATAATCTGTAAAGTTAAATATTTTACAAGTTGACTTTACAAAATTGAATTTTATTTTAATTTTTATAAAATATTAATTTTGATTGGTTGAACACTATGTTATTAATAACTAGATAACTAAAAAAAGCAAAACTCATTGCAATAGTATTGTGTGAATAGCAAGTACTAATAACACAATATTATTCATTCACATTCTCTCTTATATTTAATGAAGTTCAAAATTGTATTTCATTTTTATAAAAGAAATGGTTAATATGAGTCTAGTTTCTAAAGAGAAATATCTATTTAGCAACCATGATGCATATTTGACTGTATTTATAATTAATTCAAAATTAAAATCATGTTATATTTCAAATTTTATTTAATTAATAAATATGGTCAAATTTACATGTAAATTGTTGTATAAACAAATATGAACTACCAACATCTAAATATAATAAATATATGTTTTGAATTATAAAATGATGTAAACTAATGAAAAGTATAATTTTTAGTGTATTTTATGTTTTTGTTATATATAAAATTGAACACTATGATTTGATTGTTTAAAAAAATAAAAAAAATGAGTTTAACGTACCTTCACTTTTTAATACAAAATTTCTTTTTTTCATCTAGTAAACTTGAATTTTTCATATTTTTTTGAAAAGTTCAATAAAATTATTTTTAAATGTCTAAAATTGTGCACTAAAAATAGAACAATTTTGACTACCCTCTAATATATGTATTAATAATTTACCATAAATAGAAATAAATTATATCAATTTGATAGATTCCCCCTATTTAGTACATTATATTATCTAGCTAGCTCTATGTTTGAGATTTGAGCTTGTAACCTTCCCTCCCCATAGAGTTTGTCAAGCCTAGTGAGATGAACGAAGTTTGAAAAGTCATGTCTCCCACAAGTTTATGGAGTTTAAAAAACAATCCATTTACCAAAATAACCAAGTTTTCATAATCCCCAAAAATCAACTAAAACATCATTCTTACTCAAATCCATCTATGCACATCCTATAGATTCTTATGTACAAGTGTAAATCCTTATGTTTGGTAATTGTAACCCTTGTGCTCCTATAATCAAGTAACTATTTCCAAATGCAAAATAGAATACATAGAGGTAGTTGAGCTAGTTTTCCCCAAATAGGCATGGTAGAATTTATAATGAGGTTGAATGTAAAACCCAACAATGTGAAAAAATAATTATTGTTATATTCAATATTTTTTTTGTCAAATCATGAGCATCATGTGCATGCAAAGGCATCAAAGTCTTAAAATTTGAGCTCATTTATAGGTTTTATAATATATTTTTTAAAGAAAATGAGAAGTAACAAATACCTCAAGGCATAAACCTTCATGCATGAAGATAAGTAAAGAGAAATTTCATTTGAAAGAGAAGTAAAGTATTAAATATCACATAAAGAACAAATATATTTAGGGATTCTTGGTTGCAATGGAGAACGAGTCTACATATTTCACATAAATTTTCACCCTCTATCTTATTTTGATGAACTAATATATAAATAGGTCATTAGTGACCCCTTAAATCATGATGATGTTGATCTTTTTGAAGAAATACCTAATTTTTTAGAAGAGACAAATAGTATAAATGAATAATATGCCTTATGTTATAAGGAAGAACACTTGTGCATGCAAGAGATATGAGGATATTTCAAAGGAAAAGAAGTTGGATTAGTTTTAGGATCTTTATTTATAGATTTTAATCAAGATCAAGCTCAAATTGTAGTTGTATACACCTAAAAATGGTCTAGATAATCTAATTAATTAAATATAATTTATTTGATTAATTGACTCCTTTAATTCGTCTACTATTAAATAAATAGAATTATTTATTTATATAGTTCACATTTAAATTCTTCTATCTTTATCATATAATTCTATTTTAATTAAATAGACAAATTTAATGCTTTGCTTTATTTAATTATCTAATTCTTCTATAATTATATATTTATTCTATCTTAATCACATCATTCTATCTTAATTAAATAAACAAGTTCACATACATTGTTTTATTTAATTATCTATTTATTCAATCTTAATTTAATAAACAACTTACTATAGTTTGTTTTATTAAATTAAATATACTCTTTTCCTAAAATTGAATAAATCCAAATATTCAATTAAGGTATTTATCTATAGCTAATTCCTTGTTTAACTCATCATATGCACCTACCAAATTAGATATTGATATTTAATTAAATTCAACACAACCTTCAAGGGAAAATTTGGAGACAAATTAGAGACAAATTAAAGGAAAACCTCTTCATCTTCTTCCATTGATTCTTCCTATCCTCTAGCTGATTTTTTTTGTGGGGAGGAACTATCTCCATAATCATCTTAGGCTTCTTCATCTTTCACCATTGAATCGTTCAAATCAAATCGAGACCTTTGCTTTGTCGCCACATCACAAATGTGCTGCCGAGAATCTATAAATACAACCTCTTTCTACAAGAAAAGGATCCCAACTTTGTGCAATCTTACTCAGCATAAATAGCATTAGAGAAATTGAGCATTTGAGCAATAGCAAATAGTAATCATTCAATCATATAGCAATCATAATCATGGCTTTTCATTTAGCTACATCTTAGTTTACAGTAGTTTGTTTTATCATTTTCATGTCATTTTAGGCTACAGTATCATCATATCATTTAGCAATCATTACATCCACTAACTCATTTGATTGCAAAATCCGATGAAACTGTCTGACAAAATATGAATAATTTGATGTATTGTCGGGTGCTCGTAAAATTTGATGTGTAATTTTCAATTTTTTGAAAGTTTATCCCCAACGTTCGTCGAAATTCCGATGAACCTCTGGTTCATCAAAATGTTGGCTGACATTTTCATCGAATTTTTGACAAACATGGAAAATAGAAAAAAATCAAATTGTGGCCAACATAAAGAAAAGTGAGTTTGCGCCTGATTTATTGGGACAGTGTTTTTCTCTACTTGAAATAGTTTGTGGTGAACTAAGGATGTTTTTCTTGGGAAAAATCAGAAAAAATTCAAGAAGATATCGCCAAGTTGAGGGTAGTCATTGTCTTTTTGTATAATTCAGTTGTGAAGTCAAATTTTTAATTCTAGGTTTGAAAATCATATTTTAAAACATCTCATCAGATTTCATTTTTAGAGGTTTAGGGTTTTGAGAATTTCATGTCCATATTTCATTGTGTGGAATCACCATAAAATCACAACCAAGGAACAAATTCTTGTGACTGTAATTATGTGATCCATAACTCTATTGGTCATGTGGCACAATTGTGCTATAACAAATATAGGATGCATTCATGTGTGACCCAAGTTTAATGTGGCTATGTTGTGATAAAAATGGAGGCACTCATATAATGTAGTTAATTCAGGTTGTATAATGTAGGTGTCAATCATCATTGGGTGCATTGAGGTTGTCTCAAGTTTAACAGGTTAGGATGTAATTATAGCATGATCAAGAGTGATTACCTCTTGCTGCAATAAAGAGCCTATAACTCTGGTTGATATGCAGAGTGGTTGTGTTATATCAATTATGTAGTGCATTCAAGCACAACCCATGTTTAATAGGCTATTCTAGAGAGTGATCAAGATTTTCTAAACCTTATGAATGTTACTTGACATATATTTGCATAATCTCAAATTCCTTCAGAGGCTTTTGAAGTATTAATGTATCCTATATAGGGTTTAGAATGATTTCTTTTAATTAAAAAAATAAATAAATGATGTATTTCCCTATAATTAGATAATGTGGAGATCTCCTAAATTTTCCCCAGCACACTATCCTCTTTGGAACTGTATTCATTACTCTAACTACTAGGGTTTTGCATGTGACATTTTTGAAGTATTAATGTATCCTATATAGGGTTTAGAATGATTTCTTTTAATTAAAAAAATAAATAAATGATGTATTTCCTTGTAATTAGATAATGTGGAGATCTCCTAAATCTACCCTAGCACACTATCCTCTTTGGCACTGTATTCATTACTCCAGCTACTAGGGTTTTGCATGTGACATCTTTAATATCTTCATGACTGTGGCTTTTAAATAGATCTCATTCTTTGCTTTAATCCTTTTCATGGTAACCCTTGAGTTCCATAATCCACCTTCAATCTCTTCTACGAACAGTGTCTTAAGCTAGACTGCATAGTATGCATATAAAGTAAGTCCTTCATACCTGCCATTGTTCCAAACCACCACTCACTGCCTTTGTTAAAATGTTGCATCCATAAGCACAATAGCATGTTTTAAAATCATGGTTGCCAGTGATTGACCATTAAGGTCACCACTTTCATCATGAAGATACAATGATATTTTTGTCTTCAAACTCAAGACATTATGCAAGATAACATTACGAATTGTTTATTGTGTACAATTTGATTTTCTTGCACATTTACTGCTTTGCTAACTTCCTTTAAGACTGGGTATTGCACCCTCAGCTGCAATCTCAAACAACTCACTCTCTATCACTTGAAGATTCCTTTCATGGGAATCCTTCTATAAAATCAAACTATGCCTTATAGACTGCCTACTTACTACAAGGGACTCAATATTTCATGGTATTGTAGTTCTTAAGATCCTTCAACCTTATTGACACTACTTCACAGTCCATAAGGTATTATTCACTATTCTCCCATCTTTGATCAGTCTCAAAACACTGCTCAAACATGCAATCCACTACCTCCATTATACATTAATGCTTAAGAATAAACATTGAAGCTATGATTACCACTGTTACTTCATTTGGACAGTCATTCCCTAATTGTATTTTCCTTGTCTAACACTACCAAAAGCATTTGAAAAACCCTTAAGGTCAGCAAGGGGGTAAGGAAACTCATTGTTAAAATCTCCACTTTAATTACTATGCAAGGTTTGAGCTTTATTATCTTGTCACTGCTTAGCCTCTTTTTGACTATCACATCTCAAGTGACTGTCATTCGTCTTATCGTAGATTGCATTTACAAATGTCATTAAGCTACATAGTGTGTTTATTATTGGATACAATCTTTAGATTGCAAGATTTTGTTATTACCTACAATGTCTCAATCTTTCTGGTATTGTAACCTCACTAATCCACTATAGATATTGTTTATGTTTCTACGAAGGCCTATGGTTTGTACCCTAATCATGCTCTTACCAATGCTTCTGTTGTTTTTTATTAGGGCTCTCACAATGTTGAGGGCCCTAGGGATAAGCTCGTCATAAGAAGTGACACATTGCATCTTTAACTAAAAGGATAAATCTATATTGACATTAGCAATGATGATTCCAACTTGTTGCTCCTTAGGAATGGGTCACTTGCTCTTACTAGCTTGCTACCTCCATCGTTGTAAGAAGTTTGCGATCAAGTTCAATATTATGATTTTAGGAGTCTTAATGGTTGGAAATCATAGTAAAATTAGAATTTAATAAGTTTTGGAATTATCATTTTAAAGTGTTTTTTGGGGTCATAAACTTCGACTATCTTCTCTTTTGTAGAGGTGGTTGCATGCCAAATTTTTTTGGTGTAAAATATCAGAATTATTAGATTATGTTACATGTATATAAATAAAAATTATTGGAGTGGGTATGTGCAGGATTATAATGGAAAAAATAGGCCCTTAAGTGGCAATGAAAATTCAAAAAAATCAGAGTTAGGCAACTTCACATAAAAATTTGAATAAGTTATCTATATTATTTTAAAAATATGTAAGAATAGAATCTATGGAAAATTGAATGTAGTTT
>VDFB02058242.1:60395250-60440733 GCA_007258455.2 Sequoia sempervirens
TGTGGTATTTAACTAATTATAAGTCGTTTGTGAATTTCATTTTTTTATACAGCTGGTCGAGAGTGGGATGCACTACATTTGTACGTTGCCAAAAATATTGATTGGATGACAGTATGGATTGAATGATGTCAAAAATTTGGTCATGCATTAACATGGGAAGGTGTGGCTTCATTGGTTAAAGAAGCTCATCGTAACGGAGATTCCAATGTTACACAAAGGGAAATTGATTTAGCATATGGTTTGAGAGATAAATAGGTACGTATAAATATATTAATCACTCATATTATTTAATTATTTTCAAGTATGTTGATGTATATATATGTTGAGATTATTTTCTTTGCATACATTTGGCCAAGAATAAATATGTTTATCAATTGATGATATTGCAATAATTTTTACATGTCTGACATATTGCAGGTGAAACACCACAAGGATATGTGGTGCGATGGTCATAAATTTTGAATCAAAATGTTGGATGACATGAAGAAAACTTGTGATTCTAGTATAACTATAGTCTTTCAGGTGACTAATGTTTCATCTAGAAGTGACATACATCCAGAAGTCTCAGAAAATCAATACTATGGTATTTTGGATGATATACTTGAGTGTGACTTTAAGTCCTTTAGATTATTTTTGTTCATCATCCTATGGTACAAGATATGATTGAATGAAAATTATCCTGATAGAATTGTTATTGACATGATAATGGATTTACCATGGTTAATACAAGGTTGATCGAGCGAGCTGGAAATGAGCCATATGTTCTTCCAAGCCAATGTGAGTAGGTATTTTACTAAGAGGTACCAAGTAAACCGGGCTGGTCATTTGTTGTTAGACATGATCCAAGAGGAAGGTCGGTAAAGTATAATGTGGTGGAAGAAGAAGATACCGAAGAACTAGAAGATGATGTAGATGATGATCATGATCAACAGTTAGTTGATGATGTCCTTGACAAAGATGTTGAAGAGGAGGAACTAGATCATGATGATGTAGGAGTTAATGTTCATGAATATGATATCAGTGTGGATGATGACATTATCAAAACTGATATCGATAATGATATGACCAATCCTTACAATGTCGAATCTGGATCAGATAATAGAAACAAAGAGTTCGATGAAGAAGAAGATCAATAACATTGAAATGTATAAGTTATGTGATTATATTATCTATTTGATATTAATTTCTTGATAGAATTATATTTGACTTATGTGGTTACATAATTAATTCATGATGTTTTTAATTTTTATGCCATTACATGATTGATTTAATGATGTACTTTTAATGTTTGAAAGGTCAAAAAATTAAAACATTTCAATAGTGATGTTAACAACCTTGAAATTAGTGTGTTTTATGTTTCATGTGATCATAAAACATTAAAAAGTTAGTCGTAGAGGTGGTTGTTCAGTGGTTGACGTGTATGTTGGTTCTTTTTACAATGTAACCAGGTTTTTTTTGTAATCTACCTATGGAATTGCCAATTCCAATCGAAATAGCTCGAAAGACCTAGACCAACTGACGAGGACTTTAAAAGCCTCCTACACTTCGGGCTCTGCAAGACCCAGGAGGGTGATCCCTTAATGTGTTTACAACCTCTGCACCATTATTATAAACCACATTAACAATAGCAGATGATCTCACTTAATAGCTCAACACGATAAGATAATATCAACTAGAATTGGCTGTTCATAGACAATATCAACTATCTGGAGCATGAGATAACTAAACAAAATCCATTATATAAGATAGTCAATGATTTAAAATTTGTAGCAAGCTTTAGGAAAAGACAAACAAATATTGAACTACACTAATAATTACAACTTAGATCAGTGCCATATATCCATTGCAAGAGTCAAATTCATAAGCATCTAGAGGTTTATAACAGATTTAATACATCACATATAAGATCCCTGACAATATTGCATTACAATTTCATCAGTATGCATTCTAACCCAAGACTACTTATCAAATCCTTATACAACACATATCCGCCTATAATCCCATTCAAGCATTTTGATTAATTCCTTGAATTAAAGCTAAAATATAATCATACACACCACAACAGTGAGATGGATAAAACAACCCTTAGTTATTTCATTCAAAGTTCAGATATGCATGTACAATGGAGAGACATGAGCTCGAATTTTTATTTCAACTCAAATGCTAGTACTGTTATACAACATTAAATCTCTATGAACTCAAAACTGTTACGAGAATGACTCAAAGCCTAAATTGAATTTATCTAAAACCATCAGACTTTATAATTCGCTCTGCAATCACCTAGAGTCGACATAAATTATCTAACGCTAACCGTGCCGGCCAGTCTTTATAGAAAATGAAGGAGCAAACAAGCACCGGCCAGAAAGTACACCTTTCAAGTCAATTGGAGCACCTGGTGATATTCCAAAATTTGTTACAACAACCACCACCTTGAAAAATATTCTTGTTCATCATATCAGCTGAGGAACGTTGATGCAAAAAACCACAAGAAAACTGCACCGAGAAAGTCATCAACACAAAACTAGAATCGTTGCAACCACAACATCTGATCTGCCACCTATTAGTAGTTCTCTCCTTTTACTCCTCCTTAGTCAAATATTTAGTTACCCAATTCTAGTACTCATCATCAGTCAACCAATCAAAATTAATTACCTCATCCACCTTGGTATTATAAGGTATGTATTTTACTGCTACCTGATTCACATTCCTTTCAAAAGATTCCAAAAATGAGTTGGTACTACTGATTTTGTCCATATAGGTCACCAAAAAATCATAGTCTGAGTCATCACAAATTGAATTGATTTGATCATTGATGGCCTCACTTGCTTTATCCTGCCATTGTTGAAATGACCTAATTTTCCCCTGCTCATCAATTATATCGGGTAACAATGTGTTACCCCAATCATTGAAATTCTTCACCAGCTCCCTAATCTTCCTACTCAAGTCATTTGGTAAGGTTTGAAAACCTTGCAATGATTTTACTAACACATGAGTAGGATTTAATGATTAGGGCCTATTATTCATATCAAATCTTGAGGCCTTATATATGATATCCAGATCACTGGCCCTAGGGATCCAATTTTTAATTATTGGTATCACTACTTCCTGATCCATATCAATATTATTTATTGCTGCTAACAACAAAGAATATAAAGAATGTATAGATAAAAATTTTCTATCAACCTTTTCATTTAAATTCCTCAAAATAGTAGTAACAATCTCCTTTTTCTTTAAGAGAGATCCCTCATCACTTTTCTTTAATGATGCCTGCAATTCATCAATTTTTTGCAAGATCTACTTCTTTGTAGGATCGATAGAAGACTCTGTTTCTTCTTGAACTTCCTCTAAAGAAAGGGTGAGGACATGATTTTGATTGGGAGATCCTAGTGTGGAAACAATTGGAGAAGCAGGAGGCACTGACCCTACTGTGGAAGATAATGTACTAGTTCTTAGAGCACTTGATGTCTCCCCAATCTATTTATACCTAAACCTCTCCACTTCAGTTTGCAACTCAACATTTTTCTATTGCATCTTGTTGTACTCCTCAATCAAAAGGTTATATTTTTCCATTCAACTCTTCCTTCCAGCTTCCTCCCTTTCAACAGTCTTTTGGGCCAATTTGGCCACATTCACAGTCAAATTAGTGGCCTTAGTGGTTGAGGTCTCTGAAGCTCTCTTTACTATCAATCCTCCCTTGAAATTTGGATTAATATCAGAAATATATGGTTTTCTTCCTTGTGGGGCCAATGCCCAAATTTCCAGAGTTTCATATTCCTCACTAAAAATAGAGTTTTGCAATGCTGCTTTGACCTCTTCTTCAGAGTCTTGAAAGGGATTCTTAGACTTCATAATAGCATTAAAGGCTACTGCATCTACAATGCCCCATTCAGGAAAAATTAATACACCAACCTAACTCACCAGTTTTCTTCCTTCTTTAGGAGTGATGTTCTTTAATTCTTCCATTAATTCAGCTTTTACCTCCTCATCATTCTCCTGGTTTGACCTATTAGGCCTTAGTTCTCTTCTCTGCCTACATTTATCTTGATACTCTTCAAACTTCACCCTCCATACCAATTGCAAGAATATAGGAGTTTTTACAAATGTATTGTCATCTATAAACTCCTTGCATGCCTCCATTCTTGCATCTTGTACACTTTTTCCTTTCATATCTAAATCAGATAAAACTAATTCAGTTGGCCTAGGAGGGGAAGGCATACCAACTTGCATGTGTTGATCAGTAACAATAATCTCATGTCCATCTAATCCTCTTGTGGTTGATCAATTCTTTGTCTCTTAGGGCTTGGATCAGATGGTGGTGATGAGGGATTATCTTCCAATGATGATTCTAAATCAATAATTTTGATTGCCCTAGGCACTTTGAATTTTGGACTTGGTTGTGGAGGCACTTTCATAATTTGTTTTCATTTAAATCCACTTCTTCATCACTACTACTATCCTTTTTCCTCCTATAAATGGGCCACCTTTCTATAGGCTGGTATGTTGGCCTTGTTTCAATTGGTCTGGCACCTTGCTCTTGTACACCCATAATCAATTCTAAATTTACCTTTTTTGTGCTCAATGTGCCCATAATTTCCTTGAATTTTCCCATCAAAAAATCAATTTTCTTATGGTGGGGACTAAACTCCAATAGTGGATCATATTTCGGATCCATTTTGTGCACAACATCTAGTAGCTTACCATAAGCTATCCATTTCTCCTTGTTCAACTCCTGTCTATTCAAATCAAATTAATTTCTAATCAAGTCTTCAAGGAAATTGAACTCATGCACAAATTTTATAGCTTTTATTCTTTGTCCGAAAAGAGCAAAGAAACCCTTAGGATCATGTTGCCACTTTGGTCCAAAACTAAATGGTAATCATGAAAGAAATTATCAAAATGCGTCCACCCTTCCTTTGAAAATACAAAATCAGACACCACTGTATAATATGGAAAAAATGTTCCCTTGCCCCTTCTAGTGAGGTTGTCCTCATGAATACAACCTATTTTCCACATAACTTCTGCAAATCCCACTCTTTGTGGCACATTGTATGGTAGTATATGAGGGGCTCCCTAAAAATCATATACTCTCAAGACAATGTTGACTGGGTATGGGATAATGTCACCCCAGTTATGGTAAACCTTCAATTCTAGCTTCCTCTACTTTGGCCTGAGGAAATCATGTAATTCGTCAGGGATCCTAGGTTTATTCATCATTAATCTATCCCTTAATCTGGAAGCAAAACAATTATCAAATTGCACATAACTAGTGCTTTCCTTATTACAAGATAAATTTGCAGCCCATATCTATACTGTCAATCTTTCTCCATCAACTGATTGCCTTAATTTCATCCTCTCAGAGAAAAATTCAACATTCTTAAACAAAAACATATGCATTAGCATAGAATACCAAAAGAATTGAGTGTCGGTATCATTTTTTTGCATCTTTAACAACCCTTCATGCATCCTCTCAACCAAGAAAGAAGTGAAGTCATAGGTCACAGAGAAGTTAGGGTGTTGTATTTGTACCCCCATGAACATATAAGCAATGGGCATTACCGTACCAGGACTGAAACCAAAAATCTGACATAAAGAATAGAAAGTGGTCACGAAATGTTTTGCAAAACAATTTAATTTGAAGGTTCCTGGTCACTGGGGCTGATATGAAATTTTGAACCTCCTTCCTTAGCCATATGAGGTGGAAGCAACCTTGCTCTAAAAAAATATTTCAGCTTTGCATACTCTTGCTTCATTTTCCCAAGGTTGATAGGAACCAAGTCTTCGCTCGGTTCAGTCAAGTCAAAAATATGTTGGACCTCTTCTTTGTTAATGCTCAATAGAACCTTTCCATCATTGTCCCTGATTATCTATGTAACAGGGTCATATCTTGCAGCCACTGCCCTAAGTAGGTCTACATCAGGGAATACATTTGGTACCACCATCTTCACCATATCATACATCCATCCATTTGAAAAAGGTTGAGGCAAATTCCTTTGTCCATACCACAATCTGAACAATTCCAAGCCAATGAGGGGAACCCTAGCATCAACAATGTTGGAGCAATTATACACTAACCCTTCCCCCAAGATTTTCCCTTGCATTAGGACCAATCCCTTCCTCCTATCATTCATTGATAAGAGAAATTGATCCAGGAAATCATCATATAGGTTTCGTTTCAAATATTTAGTCTAGCCAAAATGTTGCTTGGGTGGTGCCATCTCGAACAAACTAGGGCTTCTTTACAATGTTATAATTCAAATAGCTAGGACTAACCAAAGATAGAAAATTATAGGAGAAAACACTGCAATTTCTCACAACTATAATTAAACTATAGCCCTAACACATTCATCAACAAGCTCACAACACATCTAGCTAATCCTTTCCCAAATTCAAATGCAAAATGACTAGGAGGCATAGAAAATAAACTCACGGCTCTGTTCGTAGAACTCCCAAATTCTGGCTGTAGAAACTCGCAATTCTACCTTCGGCTCTAAAACTACTCCACGAAATAGTTGAATGCTTTGTGATACAGACCAAGTAGGAAAATTGATTTTTTTGTTGATCAAATAATGCTAGGAAGTGTCTCATTCACCATTAAAGCTCAATTTCGCATTGCACGAATGACTCTAGCCATATTTGATGCAAATTTAAATTTGATCCGTTGATTCTTCAGCTTGATCAAATCATCGATGACCACCTTCAAAAAAATCTGACACAATTGGAAACATGGTGATAAGGGGTTCACCTTACCATACACTATGAAGGAAGTCCACGTGGCAGTTGCTCGCAATATCGCAATCCTAAAAATACTGATCGCGTGATGGTGAGCAATTGTTGATCCTGAGCATCAATGATCTCATTCCTTTAACACAATTTCCAGCCATGTCGTTAACCTTCGAGTAGCTTTTCTAGTGAGATTATAACATATCTGTCGATTTAGAACATGTGCATCTCAAGAACACTTTATTAATCCACCCCTTAATACATTTAAAGTCGGCTAGTGTTTCATTTACCCTTTAGGCTTCATCAGATGAGACACATGGCGACCGCTTGTGATTTCACAATCAACGCAAGAACCATCATGGGATGGCGGGGAATGACTCAGATCAAATGGTAGTTGATCAGCGATAGCACTAATTTTATCCCCCGGTTAGGACATGTGGTGCTTGCCCGTGATTTCACAATCCTTCAATTCCTGATCACGGGATGGCAGACACAGTTGATATCTGCAGGAAATAGATCAATGGCAGTAATAAATCAACCCTTGTAAAATAAAAAATTCATTAAAAGGAGAAGTGGGCATTACTAGGCAGACGACAAACAACAACATAAGTTGTTTTCTAAAAGATGAAACACGGGGCCAACTGAGACTTAGGCAATAAAACCCTACGGAGGAAATAAAGTATTAAAATCAAAGTTGGGTTTTAAATTTAATCCGGTGACATAAGCCTAAGCCATTAACCCTAGTGGTCATGTCACCGATGGCTTAGCCAAATCCTTTCATTAAATACTAACCATGCAATGTGTAGGTTTTTCAGATTTGAGATATGGGAGAAGATCTCGATCGTACCCCACCAACTCATAGACCTAAGGTGTCACCCTGTTATTTTCCACGAGGTCAGCAAAAGGAAAATGTGTGTCTTGTATGGAATGTGGGGCCCAATCTCCACTATTGAGCTCATAACCCATGGTTTTAGATCGACAACCAAGATCAAAAGCTAATGTAAATCTTTGTCATTCCCTGCTAGCTCACAGGATGAAGATGAAGGTTGCTTAAAAGCCGCTAGGTCAACGAGATTGCGATTCGTAGCTCTAGCCATTTAGTTTGCAAAGTGCATAGGACCTACCGACATGGTAGTTGGTTTCTAAGATGGATAAATGTTATTGATCATGAGGAAGGTGAATGATGCTTCATTGGATGTCAAACCGAGTTAGCCTGAGATAAACTGTTTGATCTTCCAACTCTTCAGGAGATCAGCGGGTAGTATTCAAAGTTGGAAAATGGCACATGATGGTTGTTTTATTGTACAACTGGTGAAGCATTAATGAATTATTCCTTGCTTGTGTAGTCACATCAATCTCAATCTGTGTGAAGATGTTGTTGGTGATCATGAAGGGTGATCTTTGGATTCTCATGCATCTCTAGTTAAATGGTGACAATATATACACATCCAAATTGCCATGTTTGCACATGCATTTTTACTAAGCATTGATGAAGGTTTCCATTACCTCACACAATAAATACAAGAGGAATTAACTGCTAATAGTGTCATTCTTGTAGCAGTTACAACACTTTGTGGGCTAAGTCTAATCAAGTTTGAGTGCTTGTCTTAGAAGAGAAAATGAGTAAGTCAGTAAGGAGGTCTGTTCATTTGAGCTCACAAAAGCTCAGTCCTGCTATTCAAGAAGGTGCTTTGGTTGACAAGCCTAGGCTTGTGCCCACTAGATGCAGTAGAAGGTTGCAATTCCAGGACGTTGCTGCTCAACTAGTAGATGACAAAGGCAAGCAATCAGTGTGCTCTATTACCAGTGTCGGTAGGAAAATAAGGTATGAGGATTGCTCCTCTGGATGCCAACACTCACCCATTGACCTTACGAGCGACACTTCTAATGATGTAACAGAGACCGACTCTGACTACTATTGGTATTTACCTCTCTTCAATCACGGTTTGTTCTCTAATGACGAAGTGATAGCTATGGTGCCATTGGCTATTAAAACCCTAAGCAAACCGACTGGAACTATATTGGGCAAGGAAAAGAAAGAAGATGAGGCTGAGAGTCTACCGTATTGGGAAATAACTAGAAGCGAGTGTGTATACCAGGGTCTAAGTGTTGATAAGGGGAGGGTGGCAGGTAAATAAGAAGTTGTGGTGCCGTCGTGGCAATTTGGTTGCCTAGTTTTTTTGTGTGGATAGCGAGAAAGGGGATTTTGATGACAATTTGTGTTCCATTTTCTTTTAGCTTTCCCTAGTTCATGCACTATGTTTTGCAGATTCAACATGTGGGAAGTTTTGAAAAGAAAGTCAAATGCAATGGAGATTTTGTTCAAATGAAAATTTGTGGTGAAATTACATTTGACCCTGAAGCTTTTTTGCTCCCTTGTCATATAAAAGGGAATTCAAGACTCATTTGTAGGGAGAGAACTGATGAAAAGCTCTAGCTAGGTTTTGAGTTGAATATATGGGTAGAAAGATATCTGTCCTCTGATGTGGAAGTGATATATGTGGTGCCATTGGCTATTAAAACCCCAAGCAGACAGAATGGAATAGATAGCTTGTTTTGAGTTTTGGATGAATATATGCAAATTATCTAAAATTGTATGCAAATATGACTTATAAGCATGAATAAATGTATAATTCTAATATATTTTCTCTCCTTATGTGGATTTGAGTGAATTTTGAATGAAATGTTAATGATGTTGTCATTCTTCTTTTGAGAATTTGTTTAATTGTGTGTCTATGTTTTTCTTTGATTCAAGAAAATCAATTAAATGAAAAATGGAGTCATAAGTTTACAATTATTTACAAAGGATTTGATAAATAGTAATATATCAGAGAATTAAGCTTCATAATGTATGGTATTATATGAATAGTCCATTCTATTAAATTCTTGGGTCATTTCTACTAACGGTAAATGGGTAACTAAATATTTAACTGACGAAGAATAAAAGAAAAATATGTAAATGGGTCACTCTCTCACTCCCTCTATCTCTCTCCCCTTAACCTTAAACCCTTAACCCTTAAACTCTAAACCCTTAATATCAGGTGTGTTTTAAAACATTATAAAAGTATAAATTTTTGGAGTTCTATTAGGAATTGAATGATAAATGACGATGAATGGGAAAATCTAAGGCACTTTAATATTTTCAACTAAAAGGTTAGAGTTAAATTAGGATTAGCATTCACTTAGGGTTAGGTTTAGGGTTCAATTAATGTTCAATTTGGGTTAGGATTGAGGATGAGGTTGGGGTTTAATTAAGGTTATGAATTCAATAAGAGTTCAAATAGGGTTAAGGTTAAGGTTAGGGTTGGGGTTAAGGTTCAATTAGGATAAGAATTAGTGTCAGGGTTAGGATTAGAGTTCAACTGTAGTTCAAAGTTAGGGTTATGGTACAATTAGGACTAATGTTCAATAAATGTTCAATTAGGATTAATACTTAATTAAGGTTAGTTTTAAAGTTCAATTAGGGTTTGGGTTAGGGTTGGGATTATGAATCAAGTAGGTTTGGGTTAGGGTTTGATTAGATTTAAGGGTTTAGTTAGAGTTAGGGTTAGGGTTAGGGGAATAGAATTCAATTATGCTTGGTGGCCAATTACAATTAGATTTAATGTTCAATTAGGGTAAGGGTTAGATTCCAAATAGAGTTAGGGTTTAACTAGGGTTGGGATTAGAATAGAATAAAGTTTTGTGTTTAATTATGATATCTAGAATTTAGTATAATTTTTGAAAATGAAATGATTTGGACACAAAGAAAAAAAATAGAAAAGTTGATTTTATATAGATCTTATTTGTTAACTTATTCTAAAATTCTAATTAATAATTGTTTAATTAATATAAAATAAATATTTAATTTAATTTAATTTAATTGTATTAGATAATTAGTAAAACTAAATAGATAATAAATATTTTATGGATTTTGAAAACTAGAATTTAGTTTAATTTTATTTGTAATGTCAAATATTAAAATTTAATTTTGAAATACTTAATTGATTTTAAAATATTTATAATTAATGTTTAATTTATAAACTAATATTAAGACATTAATAAATATAAGCCATGACACAATGTATTAAAGATGCATCAAATTATTTATCATTCCTTCAGCTTCACCAGATGAGACACGTGGCACCCACCCGTGATATCACAATCAATAAAGAACTCAGAACTTTTGATCGCGTGATGGAGGAAAACCATGGATATCAACCATCGGCAATCTTGTTCATTCAACATAGTCACCAACCTTGTTATTAACCATCGAGAACCTTTCTACTAGGATTATAACATCTCTGTTGATTTAAAGCACATGCATCTTATAATTGCTTTAGTAACCCGCGACATAATGTATTAAAGACCCATCAAAATATGTATCATTCCTTCGGCTTCACCAGATGAGACACGTGGTGCTCACCCATGATATTGCGATCAACTGGTGGGGTCATCGTGGGATGGTGGGGAACAACTGAGATCACACGACGATTGATCTATGGCCATGCAAACTTATCCCTCTACAAAATAAAAAAACATTTATTAGGGGAGAGAGCCCAGTAGTCATGTGGGGTGCAAACTTAAAACATTTATTAGGGGAGAGGGTGCACTCAATTGTTATGATAATATCTACTGTAGGTCAGCGAAGTTCCTGCCAAAAATTTATAAAATAGTTATGTTTTAAAAAGTTAGAAATGAAATTATTGATGACAAAAGTTATAAAATATTTATGTTTTAAAAATTTAGAAATGAAATTATTGATGAGGTGGGACTGTTGTGTAACAAGCAAAAATTATTAAGCTAAGGATTGTATTTGTTGTCATAACTTTAGTTCTAGAGAATTCTTAATTACCAATTCTTATTTGTGCAGTTGGATATGAATCCAATTGAATTCCTTTCCATATCATTATGGAAAATTTTATTATTGCAACCCTAACTCTAACACTAATTAAGCCCTGAACCTAACCTGATTTTGTAATCGTAACCCTAGGTATCGTTGAAACCTAACCCTAATTGTATCAAAACCCTAGAGAACTCTAATTGAACCTTAACCCTAAAATAAACAATAACCCTTACCTTAATTGAACCATAACTCCAATCCTATCCCTAATTTAAGACTAATCTTAACCCTGACCTTAGTTAAAGCCTTATTGAATTGTAACCTTAATTGATCCCTAACCCAAATTGAATACTAATTGAACCATAACCCTAAGTGAATAGCAACCTTAATTAAACTCCAACCATAATCCTATTTGAATTTTGACCCTAGTCATAGCCATAATTCAACCCTAACCTTAATTGAACCCTAACCCTAAACATGAGTTCAATTAAGTTTAAGGTTCAAATAGGGTTAGACTTTAATTAAAATTAGGTATAGGATTGAAATAGGATTAGGGTTGGGGTTGGGGGTAAAGATTAAGGTTCTATGATAAAGCTTGGGGTTAGTGTTAGGGTTCAATTGGGGCAAGGGTTAGTATTAGGGTTAGGGTTATGGTTCAATTAGGGTTTCATTAATGTTAGTTTTAGAATCATAGTTATGTTTAGGGTTGGATATAAAATTAGAGTTAGGTTTGAACTTAATTAGTGTTAGTTTTAAGGTTGGGGTTATGGTTAGACTTATAATTAGTGTTAGTATTGGGATTATATTCTATCACTTTAATAAAAATAATCTTCTATAAATTCATTCATTTTTTTTGAAATTATATAATTTAAAATATTTTCAAATTTACCTATGTTGATATATGAGAGATATAGAAAATCTAAACTCTATACCATTCATAGTTAAATTTAAATGATTTTAGTAAATTGTTAAAAAATTTAAGTTGCTTATAAATAAATGATGTTCATTAATAAATTATAAACTCTCATTAATAAATTATAATTGAATTATATTTTAGAATACAATACTTTGAACTAATATTTTACTCATATATATATATATATATTTCAAATATTAAATTTTATAATTATAATATAGATGCAAAACAAATTAAAAAAGTCATTAACAAAGTAAATCAATATTTCATTTCAATGTAAAGCAATCATAAATCTTTAAAATATTATTATAATCAATGGTTGAGGTGACTATATAAATTAAATTCAAAAGGTTTTGAATATTTTTTATTATCCACCACTCCATAATAATTGTTAATGGAAGTAATGGAAGTGCCAAAATTGCTTATATTGAGTGAAAATTGTGTACCAATTAGATTCAAGAGAATTGATTTTTGAAATATATTTTGTTATATAATGTGCATCTATACATTGATAATAGATTGAAAAATTCAAATAGAAAAATTACTCAAGTTCTCATTGGTTAAAATGAGAGTTATTAATAACTAGTTAAATTCTGATGGCACCTGTAGTTCCCTGGCATGAACGAATAAAAAATTATATATCAATTTGTTTTTATTTTTTAGATGAATTAAGAGTATGATTTAAAATATTTTAATTCAAATAACATAAATGATAAATTGAAGTGGGAAAACTTGAATATTATTTTAAAATTTTGAGGTTTCATATTTATATGTGTGAGATTGATCTAATATTCCAGAAAATGAATGTTAAAATATTATGAAAAAAATAGGCATACAATGAATGTAGAAGTAAAATTATATTTGCATATATTCATAAAATAATATCTAATAAACAAAAAATATATGCAATTACAAATAAAGGAAAAATAATTCAACCCAAATTTAGATAAGAGAGATAATTAGATTATATGATAACTTTAAGGCTAGGGTTAGGGTTTGATTAGGATTAGTGTTCGCTTACGGTTATGATTAGAGTTATGAATCTACAATTAGGGTTCAATTAATGTTCACTCAAGGTTTCTTTCTTGGGAGAAGTTTATTGAATGGTAAGTGTATTTTATAAAATTAATATTTCAAGAATTAATTTTAGATAATACTACATGTGATTTTTCATATGGTATTAAATTGTAGATTAAAATTGATAATAGATTCGATTCCTTGTTTTGCATTGTAAGCTACCATAATATATGGCCTTAATTAAAATCCTATCCATATTTTTAGCTTTTCTAAACTATACAACACGACATCCAACAAAAAAATTTGTTATGCATTTTTTCCAAGCACAAATCCTTATAATTCTTAATGTGTTACTTAGGTTAATTCTTTATTGCAATAAATAAATACACACTAATATATATTATGCATTTGAGGGAAAATATTAAAATATTTATATATATATATATATAGAAAATTTTATATGCAAGGGATTCAAGTACATACCTTTGCTTTTGTTAATGTTGATGAAGATACAAATCTTGATGAAGTGCCAATTTTGATGACATGATGATATAAATAACTATAATATCTTTGCTCTGTGGCACTTGAAATTTTGTACAAAACTATAACTAACTCTACATCAAATTTGTGACTTTCGACCTATTTTGCATCAATAAATATGAGATTTGACACATGCCTCCTAATATAGCATACAATATGTACTTAAATGCTCAAAATAGTTGGGAGTGGTGTTGAGATTGGTGGATCTTTAGGAAGGTCCAATGCTTCACATTTGTATCTCTCCCTATAGATAGAAGTAGAGATGAATATAGAAATGAGAGAGGCAAAGGGATAAAAATAGATAGAGATATAGAGAGAGATATAGGGAGAAAAAAAATAGATAGAGAGGGATATATATATATATATATATATATATATATATATATCTATATATATATATATATATATATATATATATATATGAGAGAGAGAGAGAGATGGAAGAGATGGGAATATGTGGGGATGGGGAGATAAGAGTAGAAGGGCAAAATGAGATGGAGGTAGAAATAGGGGAGATAGAGAGAGAGAGAAAGAGGAGGGAGAGATATAGATAAATGGGAAGAGAAAGACATAGATATAGAGATATATGGGAGAGATAAAAGGGACAAATAGGTTGAGATATGAAGAGATGAATGCTTGGGGTATGGGGAGGGGCAAGAGATTAAGGAGAGATGGGGAGATATAGATGGGGAGACCAGAGGGAGAGAGAGAGATATGTAGCAGAGGAGGAGAGATAGAAAAATGGGGGTATATGTAGAGAGAGAGGCGAGAAGGGGGGAGGCTAATTTTTTAGTTTAAGGTCTATAAAATATTCAATAAATAATAATATAAATATTATAAGAATTATATAATTTGTATTTTAAATTACACACTATATTTTATTTTTTGAAAAGTATGTAATTTTTTAACCATTTTCCTATATATTTAGTATACAAATAAAATATAGTTAATAATTTAATTAACTAGCATACCTATATTAATTAATAATATATGTAAAACATGCCAAGAGTTATCTTTATCAAGATGCCTATTGACTTGAAAAAATGCTTACATTTTCATGAATATGAATTTGGAAAGCAATCAATTTGATTTCATTATTGTTTGTGTTATTGTTTATCTCAATTTGCATATATAAGGGTACACATTCAAATTTGAAATCATACCAACTTGCCTATAACAACAATCAACCAAGAACAATAAATTTTAAAGTAGAAATGTTCATCAATCATTAGATTTAGTATTGACAACATCAAAGAAGTATATCATGAAAAAATGGCATTAACTAACTTAGATATATCCACTATTTTATTTTTTCAAATGTTTGAATACATTGTTACTATAGATTTGCAATTGAGTCTAATAAAGCTTTGCTCTCAGATGAATAATCAAACTTTGTTGTTTTTATGACTGTGCATTTAATCCTTTGTTCATCATTATAGATCTTTTTTTTCACTTGAAGTTTAATTAAATATGTATCTATTGAAAAGGACCTTTTGTATAATGTGTGAAAACTTAACATCATCTTGTTTTTCATGCTTCAAAATGTTCAATTCTTTTGTTGTTACACCCATAATTTCTTCTACCACTTCTTCAAAAGTTGTAATCCAAGTGAATGAAGTATGGTCTTGCACTTTGCATTGAAGTATATATTTATAATCACATTTAGGTAAAGTTCTATCACATCTTCCACAATACCACTGACCATTTTTTGTTAGTGTTTACATTCTTTTTGTAGTGCCTATCTCCAATTTTCAAGGGCCATGTTGTATAACAAAAAAATTCTACCTTAATGAAAGATAAGGTAGCTTATTATCACTCTCTAATAAGGTTTACCAGAGTTGGCAAGGTCTTGTTCCTATATTTGTGAGATACTAGGGTTAGGAACAAATAGGGTTTAGGTTAGGGTTGGGTTTCAATTAGGGCTAGAGTTTAATTAAGGTTAGGTTTCAATCAGGGCTAGAGTTTAATTAGGGTTAGGGTTCAATTAGGGTTAGGGTTAAGGTTATGGTTTGGGCTAAATCAGGGTTAAGGTTCAATTAGGATAAGTGTTCACTTAGGGTTATTTTTAGGCTTAAGATTGGGGTTAATAGTAGGTTTGGGATTCAGACTAGGGTTAATTAAATTATATTAGTTCAACTATGGGGGTTCCATGATTAAGTATTCATCTAACCTTTAAAAAGTCAAATTTTAGACACTTCTCAAAAGATCTGCCGATGTGGGGAGTTGCATGATGAGTCGTGCCTCCAAACCTTAGTTATAGATGAATAAGAGACCAGTCTACATTTAAAAAATAAATGAAGGTTCTATATATCTCTCCCTTTCCCCCCTCTCTATCTCATTTTCCCTCTCCCTTTCCCCCTCTCTCTTTGTCTCTCTCCCTCCCTTCCCCCTCCTAATTCTCTCTCCCCCTCTCTTTGTCTCTTGCTCTGTCTCTCTCTGTCTCTCTCTGTCTCTGTCTCTCTCTCCCCCTCTCTCCCCCTCTCTCTCTATCTCCCTCTCCCTCTCTCTCTCCCTTTCCCTCTCTCTCCCTCTTTAGAAAATTCTTATTGCCTTTTTGATAGGTTAATTATGATTAGATTAGATGGGTTATGAAGCGCTTATTTCAAACAAATATCTTTATGAAAGAAGTATATTGGCATGAAATTAAATATGATTTGCATTCCAATGTAAAAACTACAAAGAATGGAAACAATTCTTTCAACACATAAACTATTATGTAGTAGTCAATTAAAATGAAAAGAAACTACTCTATATGTATTAGTTAGAACACAACTAAAGAAAATGATCTAAAGTTACTTATTTTATCCCTGGAGGACATTAAATTATATGAGTATACAAAGAAACCAAAACCCACATCTACCCTATTTTGAAGGAGTTTAGTTTTCTCCCCTTCCCGATCTTGCTAATGTTGTCTAATTATTTTAAAGAGACGAAGGGTCATAACACAAATTTATTCAACCTAGTAAATAGCTTGGTTAATGAAACTTGACAAAAGCAACAAAACAATTGGTACATTTGGCATTTCATGTTGAATGAAGAGTGGTGACAATAATCTACTTATAGTTTAATAAAACACTATTTTTATAAGAAGGCTTGACATTAGAAAGATAAGTGTTACTTATAGTTTAATAAAACACTATTATAGTTTTACCAGCATATACTATTGTATGCTTGCATGGCTTCTTAGTTAATATATGGGGAGATAGAGATAGATGGGGAGAGAGAGATGGAGATATATGGGAAGAGAAAGGAAGAGAGGTAGAGATATAGAGTCGATGGATAGGGGGGATAGGGAGGGAGAGATGGTGAGAGATAAAGAGGGGTAGATAGAGAGGGGGAGGGAGAGAAAGTGATATAGATAGAAAGAGATAGAGAGAGGAGTGAGAGGGAGATAAAAAGAGAAATAGAGATAGAGATATAGAGTAGGAGAGATGAAGGGAGAGATGGAGTGAATGAGAGAGAAAGAGGGGAGAGGGAGAGATATCTCAATAGATAGAGGGGGGAAGAGGCAGGAGTGACATAGATAGTCGGAGATATAGAGATATAGAGAGCAATATGGAGAGATATAACAATCACCCTCCCTATATCTCTATCTATTCATCCTTATCTCTTTATCTCTCTACCCCTCTCTATCTCTTTGTCTCCCTTTCTATTTGTATGCTTTTCATTATCTCCCTCTCTCCCTATATTTTATTCTCTATATTTATCTTTGTCTCCTTAAGTGTGGAATGGGTACATTGAAGAGGTCTTAAAGGAGAATTATCATATCTTTAATCAAATGGCATGCTACCTTGAGCATAACTCTACAAGGAAACATGCCATCATTGGATTGTTGACATGAAACAACCAATCAAAGTTTAGTTTCTCTATCTCATATTAATATATATTATTATTATATTAATTATATTTTATATTATATAAAAATATACTTATTATTAATTATTAATTATAATAATTTTATACGTATTTAATAATTTTGTTAAAGAATATAATATATCATTATAATAAGTTGAATAATTATATTATTTATTATGCAAAATATAGCTAATATATACTTAACTATATTGTAGAATATTAAAACCAAGCTAAATGGTGCCAAAATTTTGAACTTAATTAACACACTGTAAAACCTAATGAAACCAAGTTGTAGCTCATCAAATTTGAGAAGTGAAAGGTCAATACCAGAGCTAAGGAAGAGTTTGGAGTAGTGAAAACAAGGTCAATGCCAACACAGAGGAAGAGTTTGGAGTAGTGAAAACAAGGTCAATGCCAGCGTCGAGGAAGAGTTTGGAGTTAAAACAAGGTCAATACTAGTGCCAGCGAAGAGTTTGGAGTGAAAACAAGGACAATATCAGCACCAAGGAAGAGTTTGGAGGAGTGAAAACAAGGTCAATACCAGCGTCGAGAAAGAGTTTGAGGGCACTCAGGGAAAATCAACAACCAAGGGGCACTGAGTACCGTAAGTTTGGCACCCCCATTCTCTTTAACCTTCAAATTTTCATGCCTAGTTTCCAAAGATCTTCTCATACATTGGCACCCCCTTTCTCATAAAATGGTATAAGATAATACAGAAAAAATAAAATAGCTTATATAGAACATATCCACCTACAATCCCATTCAAGCATTTTAATTAATTCCTTGAATTAAACCTAAAACAAGAATCATACACACCACGATAGTGAGATGAATGAAACAACCCTTGATCATTTTATTCAAAATTCAGATATGCTTGTACAATGGAGAGACATGAGTTTGAATTAATCATATCAATTCAAATGCCAGTACTATCATAAAACATAAAATCCCCATGAATTCAAAACCTACTACAGAATGACTCAAAACCTAAATTGCATTTTCCCTAAAACCATCAGACTTTACAATTTTCTCTACAACTTCATCTAGACTTGACCAAAAATATCTAACTTGCTAACCTGTACTTATGGCCTTGAAATCCTTCTTATAGAAAAGGAGGAGCAAACAAACATCAGGCCAAAAAGCACATGTGTCACCAACCAATTGGACCGCCTTGTGATATTCTAAAAATTTGTTACAACAACAATCTCCCCAGAAAATCTTCTTGTTCATCATGCCCACTAAGAATGGTTGATGCAGCAACAAAAAACTTCAAGAATTCTACACCTAGAATATCGCCAAGAAACAAAACTGGAATCTGTTGTATCTGCAATATTTGATTTGTCAACCGTTAGCAGCCTACTCCTTTTCACTCTTCCTCAGTTAGATATACATTTACCCATTTTTGGTACTCTTCATTAGTTGGCCAATCAAAATTGATCACTTCATTCACCTTGACACTATAAGGTTTGTACTTAACTACCACCTGATTCACTTCTCTTTCAAAAGACTCCAAGAATGAGTTGGTGCTAATGATTTTGTCCATACAACTCACCAACAAATCATAATACGAGTTACCCTATTTTTTAGCGTTTTGTAGTCCAAACATGATATAAAGGGGCTCTTACACTTTTTGTGATTACTATACCTTGTGTAAGAGGCCCCATGGATACTGTTGTAATTGTAGGATGCATGAATAGGGTGTAGGATGAGAAATAAAGAAGGTATAGCTGTTTTCCTCAATAGTTTTGTGAAGAAAAGCATGTGAAATGAGAGGTTCAAGCCTAGGTTTCAACAAAACATGTATGGGAGATCTGATATTTATGAATTTTTATCCATGTGCGACCTAATCGGTTGTTTGAACATTGAAAATAAATGATATACATACACACACACATATATATGTATATGCATGTATGTATGTATATGTATTTTTAAATGTAAATGTAAATGCAATTACTGGATGCTCTCCAAGAACAATAAATGCAACATATCATTAAAGAAATCTATATCTATGTATATAAATGTGTATTTCTAAATGCAAGTGTAAATGCAAAGAGCATATGGTTTTGTAGTGTTATAGATACAACATATCCATAAATTAATGTAATTGAAATTCTAAAGTCTTCAACACATATAATATGAAATCGATCAAACTATTAAACTACATGAGAAATAAATGAAAACAGTAAATGAATATGCATGTGTATTTGTAAATGTAGGTGTAAAATAAATAAGAATAATGAAAATTATAAAAGAATACAAGGAAAGTGTTGGTTTCTTTTTTACTACTAACGAATGAATGCAACTTAGATAAATTCCACATATCCATTGCATGAGTCAAATTTATAAGCATTTAAAGGTTTATAATAGACGTAATAGATAACATGCAAGGTACCTGAAAATATTGCATTACAATTATAGAATGACCCAGAATTCAAAATTTCATTTCTCTCTAAAACCATACATCTTTACAATCTGCTCTGCAACTTCACCTAGACTCTATCAAAATTATCTAACTCGCTCACCCATACTTCTGGCCTTGAAATCCTTCTTATAGAAAAATGAAGGAGCAAAAAAGCTTCAGGCTAGAAAGTACACATGCTATCAGTCGATTTGAGCACCTGATGATATTCCAAAAATCGTTACAACTGTAATCATCCTAGAGCATATTCTCCTTCATCACACCAGCTAAGGAAAGTTGATGCAATAACAAAAACCACAAGAAACCCACGCTGAGAATGAAATCAACATAAAACTGGAATCGTTGTAACTACATCATCTGATTTTCCACCTATCGGTAGTCCACTCCCTTTACTCATCATCATTCAAATACTTAGCTACCCACTTCTAGTATTCTTCATCAACAGGCCAGTCAAAATTAATTACCTCATTTACCTTTGTACTATAAGGCATATACTTTACCGCTACCTAGTTTGTATCTCTTTCAAAAGACTCCAAGAATTAGCTGGTACCAATAATCTTATCCATACAACTCACCAACAAATCATAATTTGAGTCATCACAAATTAATTTAATTTGGTTATTGATGACCTTATTTGCTTGATCCTACCATTGTTGGAGTGTTTTGACTTTCCCCTACTTATCAATTATACTAGGTAACAATGTGTTACCCCAATCATCGAAATTCTTCACCAATTCCTTAATCTTCCTACTCAAATCATCTAGTAGGGTTTGAAAAACTTGTAATGATTTGACTAACACATGAGTAGGCTTCAATGATTGAGGCCTATTATTTATATCAAACCTTGAGTCTTTATTCATGATATCTAGATCATTTTCCCTAAGGATCCAGTTTTCAATTATTTGTACTACTACCTCCTGATCCCTATCAATATTCTTTATTGCTTCCAATAGTAAAGAATATCAAGAATGTATAGATGGAAATTTATTATCTACCCTTTCATTTAAGTGCTCTAAAATAGTAGTAACAATCTCTTTTTCCTTTGAAAGAAAAACCTCCTCTCTTACCCTTAATGATGTTTGTAATTCATTAATTTTCTGTGTAAGCTTATTTTTCGTTGGATCAACAGAGCACTCTATTTCTTCATCAATTTGTACTAGAGGAGAGGTGAGAGCGGGATTCTGAATGGGAGACCTGGGTGTGGAAACATTTAGAGAAGTAGGAGGCATTAACCCTGCTGCAGGAGATAATGTACTGGTTCTTGGAGCATTTGATGTTTCCCCAATCTCTCTATACCTAAACCTTTCCACTTCAGTTTTCAATTCAACATTCCTCTGTTGCATTTTACTATATTCTTCAATTAGAATGTTATACTTCTCCACTAGGCTTTTCCTTTTAGCCTCCTCCCTTTCAGCAATTTTTTGGGCCAACTTGGCCACATTCACAGTTAAACTAGTGGCATTGGTGGTTGAAGTCTCTGAAGCTCTCTTTATTATTAATCCTCCTTTAAAATTTTTATTAATATCGACAATATCTGGTTTTCTCCCTTGTGGAGCCAATGCCCAAATTGTCAAGGTCTCATATTCCTCACTAAAAGCAGAGTTTTGCAATACTGCTTTAACTTCTTCTTTAGAATTTTGAAAAGGATTCTTGGAATTCATAATGGCATTAAAAGCCACTGCATCTGCAATGTCCCATTTAGGAAAATCAATACACTAGCCTGACTCACTAGTTGTCTTCCTTCTTCAGGAGTGATGTTTTTAAACTCTTCCATTAGTTCAAATTTTACTTCTTCATCATTCTCCTGGTATGACCTGTTAGGCCTTAGTTCCCTTCTCTCTTTGCATTTATTTTGATACTATTCAAATTTCATTCTCCATGCCAATTGCAAGAATACAAGAGTCTTTACAAATTTATTGTCATCTAAGAACTCCTTGCATTCTTCCATTCTTGCATCTTGTACACTTTTACCTTTCATATTCAAATTGGATAAAACCAATTCAGCTGACCTAGGAGGGGAAGGCATACTAGCCTACATGTCATGATCAGTAACAATAATTTTATTTTTCAAATCCTCATGTGGGTGATCAGTTCTTTGCCTCTTAGGGCTTAGATTGATCAGATAGTGGTGATGGGGGACTATCTTTTTGAGATTTTAAATCAATGATCTTGGCTTCCCCAGGTACTTTGAATTTTGGACCTGGTCGTGGAGGGGCCTTCATTATCTGCTTCCCCTTTCTGTCTATTTCTTCCTCATCAATGCTACTATCCTTTTTCCTTCTATAGATGGGCCACTTTTCTATAGGCTAGTATACTAACCTTGTTTCAATTGGCCCAACACTTTTTCCTTGCATACCCAGACTTAGCCTTAAATTTATCTTCTTGATTCTCAAGGTATCCATAATCTCCTTGAAATTCTTCATTAGAAAATCAATTTTCTTATGGTATGGAGTGAACTCCAATAGTGGATCATATTTCGGATCCATTTCATGCACAACATCCAGTAGCTTACTGTAAGCTATCCACTTCTCTTTGTTCAACTCCTACTTATTTAGATCAAATTCATTTCTGATTAGGTCCTCAGGGAAGTTGAACTCATGTGCAAATTTTCCTCCTTTTATTCTTTGTTTGAAAAGAGAAAAAAATCCTTCAGGATCATGTTGTCATCTTGGACCAAATCTCAAATGGTAATCAGCAAAGAATTTATCAAAATGCATCCATCCTCCCTTTGAAAATGTAAAGTCAGACACCACTATATAATAAGGGAAGAATGTTCCCTTTCTCCTTCTAGTAAGGTTGTCTTCATGAATACAACCCATCTTTCACATAAATTCTGTAAACCCTATTCTTGGTGGCACATTGTATGGCAGAATGTGAGGGGCTCCCTGAAATCCATATACTCTCAAGATAGTGCTGAATGGGTATGGGATAATGTACCCTAGTTATATAAAACCCTCAATTCTTTTTTCCTCCCCTTTGGGCTGAGGAAATCATGTACTTCCTCAATGGTGCAGGAGCACCTTCACCATGATTCTATTTTGTAAATGATTTCATTTTTTCATTTTTAGAAGTCATTTGAAAGTAATTTAAAAAAAAAAATGTAATGATGTCAACAATTATTGCAATCAAAGTGTAAAAGTTGCATAAAGCAACAATTAGGGAGTTAAAAAGGTCATTAGGGAGACTAAACATTAGTGGAAAGTTGGAAATCAGTTGGAAACTAATTATTCATGTTGTAATGTATTTAAAAAGGCTCTTTGTACATTCATAAGCTGGTGGGTCATTGAAAATTTGAAATGGAATAATGGAAAGCACAATTTTCTGTAATTTTCTTCAAAAAATTCACAGTTTCCAGACTTTGTACGGATTTGTACAGCCTCAAATGTTGGGATAAATGTTTGTAAGTGTTGGAGGGAACAATCACCTTCCATTTCCAATTTGTTTCATGCAGATTGGTTCATTTTTAAAGAAGCTATGCTAATTTTTGTAAACACAGTCTAAATTTTGATCTAGGGTAACAGTTGTCAGTAAAATTCATGTTTCTCACAATTCAACCATTTCATTTTGCTAAATATTGGAGAAAATGTCTGTAATGATATCCTATAAAGTCTCACTAGAGTGATTTCATTAATTTGTTGATTTGTGAAAGTTATAAGTGACTGTTTGCATACATATCTGGTTATTTTGACCTAATTTGTAGCAAAGAAGTCCGGACAAAAAGCCTGTGTTCCAAAACAAGTGTACCTAAAAATTAGATATGTTTTTAATGACAAAAATGGGTACTCAAAAATGTATTTATGTTTTGGAGATTCAATTTGGTTTGAAAGTTACACTCGATTTAGCCATAGTGCTAAGGTTTGAGTCTTGGATGCAAAAATTGATGAATCTGATAAAAGATAGTTGTGAGGCAACATATTTGGATTGAATTTGTCAAATTAAAGATGGTAAAATAATTTTGAAGGTTCTTTAGATATTTGGGAAAAGTGAGTATTTGAGTCATGTGATCTTGTGATGAGAAAACAAACAAAGCATGTTTGAGTTTTGTTAATTGGAATTAAGTAAGTTGTTTTCTTCCTCTTTGCTCTGCATCACTCAACAATCCTAGGTACATTCACCATAAATCTAGTCCTTAATATAGAAACAAAACAATTATCAAATTGCACATAACTGGGGTTTTCTTTATTACAAGATAAATCCGCAGCCCATATCTATCTGTACTAGCAATCTTTCTCCATTAACTGATTACCTTAAGTTCATCTTCTCAGAAAAGAAATCAACATTCTTAAACAGAAACATATGCATTAGCATAGAATACCAAAAGAATTGAGTACCGGTATCATTTTTCTGTAGCTTCGATAACCCTTCATGTATCCTCTCAGCCAAGAAAGAAGCAAAGTCATATGTCACATAGAAGTTAGGGTGTGTTATTTGCACCCCCATGAACATGTATGCAATAGGCATTACCGCACCATGATTAAAACCCAAAATATAACATAATGAATAGAAAGTGGCCAAGAAAGGTTTGGAAAAAATATTTAATCTGAAAGGTTATTGGTCACTAGGGCTGATATAAAATTATGAATCTCTTGCCCTAACCAGATGAGGTGGAAGCAAATTAGCCCTAAAAAGAAATTTCATCTTTGCATACTCCTGCTTCATTTCCTCAAGATCGATAGGAACCAAGTCTTCACTTGGCTCACTCAAATCAAAAATCTGTTGGATATCATCTCTATTAATTTCTAATAGCACCCCTCCATCATTATCCCTAATTATCTATGTGATGGGGTCATACCTCGTGGTCACTACCCTAAGTAAGTCCACTTCAGGGAATACATTTGGTACAACCAGCTTCCCCATGTCATACATCCATCCATTTGAAAATGGGTGAGGAAAATTATTCTATCTAGACCATAATTTGAACATTTCTAAGTCGGTAAGTGGAACCCTAGTGTCAACAATATTGGAACAATTACACACTAACCCCTTCCCTTTGAATTTTCCCTCCCATCAACACTACACCTTTCTTTCTATCATTCATTGATAACGGAAATTGATCCAGGAAATCATTGTACAAGTTTCTCTTCAAATATTCAATATGGCCAGAGTGCTGCTTGGGTGGCACATCTTGGACAAACTAGGGCTTCGTCACAATGTTAGACTTCAAGTGACTATGACTAAGCAGAGATAGAAAATTATAGAGTAAAATACTGCAATTCCTCACAATTTTTGATTAAACGATAGCCCTAACAATATATTTCAATGAGCTCAAGGACAAGCATAGCAAACCCCCTTCCCAAATTTAGGTGTAGAATAACTGGGAGGTAGAGAAAATAAACTTACAACACTTTTGGCATAAACTCCAAATTCTGGCTACACCTACTTTTCAAATTCACCTTCAGCTCTGAAACCGTTCTCATGAAATAGTTGGATGCTTTGTGATACCAATAAAACAAGTAAATTGATTTTATGTCAATCAAATCTCGCCAGTAGATGTCTCATCCACTATTAAAGCTCATTCGTGGGCGACATGAACAACTCCAACCACATTTGATACATATTTAAATTTCAACTGTTGATCCTCTAGTTTGATCAAATCATCGATGACCACCTTCAAAATAGGCTGACATAATTGCCAACACGACAATAAGGGGCCCACCATGTCATACGTTGCAAAGGGAACCCACGTGGCAGTTGCCCGTGATATCGCAATCCCTTAATTTACCATCAAGGGATGGCAAGCAACCGTTGATATTTTCTCATCAGAGATCCTTCTCCTTCAAAGTGGTTGTCGTCCCTTCTGCTAACTGTCGAGCAACTTTTCCCTCAAAATTATAACATCTACATTGAAATAAAGCATGTGCGTCTCACAAGCACTTTAGTAGTCGGCCCCTTAATATATTTAAAACTGGCTAATGCTTCCAATAATTCTTGATCATTGGATGGCGGGTGCTGTTGATCTTGAAAAGACAGCACATCAATGGTCGCACAAGTTTCATCCTTTAGAAAGGGCACGTGGCGCCTGCTTGTGATATCATGATCCAATAATTCCTGATCATGGGATGGCGGGCACCTTTGATCCACAGGAAATAGATCAATAGCAATGCTAATTCAGAACCTCTACAAAATAAAACATTTATTAAAAAGGCAAGGGGACACCACTAGGCAGACAACAAAAAATCACCATCAGTTGTTTTAAAACGACAAAGCATAGGGTTAGCCCAGACTTAGGGGGAATACAAATTTACGAAAGCCACAAAATTTAAAGACCAAAGGTGCCAACGTCTAGATGAAATGATGGGGCACAAGATGTTTTAAAACCCCCCTTAAAAAGGTAACAGCGAAAAAGAACCCGACCAAGGCATATCACAAAAACAAGATCTAAGATGAAGACAAGGTTAAAACCCCATCCCTTCAAAATTTTCAACACCATGAAAGACTGGCGACCTAAGGGAAGGCATGAGTGACTAACAAGGAGAAAAATTTGAAAGCTCCATCAGAAAGGTCTCCTCCCTTCTTGGTAGTGATAACCTCCTCCACACACAACCCTTATAAATTATGAATAGAGGAATATAATCTTTGAAGAACTCAAAGTTAATTCTCTCCTACCTGATGCAATTAGTCATTTTATCCTTACAAACATTTATAGTAATTACTAGAGGCACATAGACCAATTCTTCATAATAGAAGAATTTGATCATCCTTTTCCAATGATGGGATTATGAGAAAACCTTAGGTTAAATGGATAATTCCTAGCTAAGTTCTTTAAATCATGTCCAACCGTATAAGAGAAAACCACTGCTATGTGTACCTGGATACCATAGAGAAAGGCTAGTCTTTGGGCTCTTTCATCAATTATCCTACCTTAAAACATACCAAAAATCTCCTAGCAATTAGGCATAGGAAGATTTAATATGACTTAAAAAAAATTTATTGCCAAAGCGTAAACTTATGATGACTTAACCAGGCCTAGTACACACTCCCTCCCCATTAACCACTTAGACATATGGAAATTAAATGTAAATTTTCTGCTATTTTTAGTCATGTAGGTGTCCAATAAACCACTTGGTGGTGTTTCCCTTCAAGTTTATTTACTTGAATGAAGAGAAAAAGTCCTTTGATTACAATTAGAGAATACATTTGAGGCCTTGGTTGTGTAACTGGTGGACTATAGTCACATTTAACACTTGTTACAAATCTTTAGAGTTAAAACATTAAGTAGATTTGATTTGTGATGGACACATTTGGATGGTAGTAACAATTGCTTGCAATCTATCAAGACTTGATTACCTTATAACCTATGAAATTATAGCGATGAAATGATAGATTAATCATAATGTCACCTTGGGATGACATCACCATGAAAGAACTTCATCCAACATCCTTATGAGTGCAGGTACTACCAAATAGGTATTTTTCAGATCTGTCTTCCTCGAGCTAGGGAAATTTAGGAAGAGAAGAGGAAAGCGAGACATGTAGTATGTCTAAAAGAGGGAGATCAACTAGAGGTCAAAATATTAGAAGAAAATTCCATAAACGCATGGAATATTTTCTTACTGAAGGGGGGTCATGTTCTTATGATGATGAGAGCATAGGCGACGTCGAGGTTCCCTTGAGGTACAAACATCTATAGAAACAATGGGTACCCAAGGAACTTCCTCCAATAAACACTTATTTTTCTGTCAATAGGAGGATATATCGCATAGTACCATCATCATTACATGGTTTGGGCCTATTTTGCATAGACAAAATAAAGGTCTTTTACAACAAATTTATTGAATTGATGGAGTATGTTGGACCCTATTACAGTTACAAAGATTGGATGCAACTAGTTCGATATACACGACGTATGCATAGGTATGCACTATCAGCAAATTATATAAAACTAAAAGATAAGGATCAAAATAAAGGAGTGGCTATGTACATTGATGGAAGGCAAAAAGAATCAAGGAATATTGCAGGGTTTATAAATAGTACATGACCTGGGTCAACAAATAAGCAACCCAATTGCATATTTGAGGCGCGCGAGGGAAACTGTGTATTTGTATGTGTGATAAAATCAATAACTATAGGGGAAGAGTTACTAATCGATTTCAATTTAAATTGCTTAGTTACAAACACAGTTACTATGGGGGTGGTATGTACTATGAACCATTTTACCCAACCTCCAATTAATGACTCCAATATACCATTTTATTCTTATATTTTTTTTGTAAGTCTATTGGTTTCATTTCGATAATATTTTTTTATATTTAATTTTTGTCACAGCAGGACATTGATAGTATGGAGAAGGCTTTGGCCAAGAGCACCAATGTATCTTCAGGCACTTCTACCTGACAGGTTTACCTCATTGTAATTATACAAATTAGATACGAGCAAAATATTTTATTATTATGTTTTTTCCATAAGTTTTTTGGGTTAATTTCGATAATGTTTTTAATATTCTTGTTGCAGTCAACTGATAGGGGAAAGGCACCAACAGTAGAGGAGAGCATCCATAGTGATTTTTAGACAATATTTTGTGATGATGACATCTCTTATTTAACAAACCCTCTCGATACGATAAATAAGGTCTAAAATAAATGCAATCAAGAAATGGTTAAGTTGGTGTTCATAGTGCCTCAAACAAATGAGATAAAAGAGGGTTAAAATATTGAAAGAGAGATTACAAAACTTGTAAGTAAGCTATCATGAGCTCTTTAATTATAAAATAAGTTCATTCATGGTTTTATATTTTGTACTCTTTTATGTCATGAACTAAAATATGTGTTGTTTTTACAGGGTTATTTGCCTCCTCAAGATGCTCTTGGCCATGATCAGGGCACTGGAAGTTCTACTTGAGGAGTAGGGGTTGCTACAAGTTTCCATTCTAATCTTCCTATGTATACATCACATCATCTGACCCCATCATTCATGCCTATATTGTCGTCTGAAATGTCGGCAACACATACCATGCAGACATCCGTTAATGCGCCCTCTAGTAGTGAACACATTCCAGAACATGTGTCAGGACATGTACCTATGGGATGCAGACGCTACTAGTACTGGTGATGTTTTAGCAACATTTCCTAGATCTTCCCGTATTACTAGTATGGAAACATTTCCAGTCACACTTGTGGTGGTGACTGAGGATTTTGTTCCCATAAAGATAGAGAGGGTCCCAGGCACTTTAAAATGTTTTAATTATTATTATATATAATCCAATTAAAATTTACTTATTGATCACTCTTTTTAGACTATTGATCCCATGATCATTTTGTAGGAAATGATATTTTTTATAAACATCTAAGTGATATTACATTGGAGCTCTTCGGACCCACCATACATACACGGTAGAATTCCCAAAATCAAGATTTAAAAGATGAGCTCATTAACCGTTTAGTTGTGTTGTTCGGTGATAAAACATTCAACTGAACCAAGATCCTTTAGAAAGTTGGTACCTATCTAAAGTATGTGAGGGACTAATATAGGTCACATTTAGAGAAGAAAAAAAAGTACGAGCATCCCCCCATGATTCTGGAGAGGGAGTGGAAGGACCTAGTGTCAGATGGAAAGGAGAAAGCTGAAAATAAAAAAGGAAAGACACCACTGGGCCAAGGAAGGTATGTGATACTATCAACAATGTAATTATATACTGATTACTCTTTCTTTTTACATAATATAACTTATTTCAAACTTTTTATAGGCTGCCTGACACATAGAAGGAAACAAAGGCAAGACTAAAAATACACGTGCAACACAAACTTGGCTTTGGTGGTTATATGAAATTAGCTGCACGAATTGTAAGTATCAATAAATGAAATATAGTATCCAAATAGTAAATTGAAAACAATTTTGGTTTTATCACACCATAGAAGCAAAATTCATGATCTTATTCAAAAATGTAGGGCTCTGAATTTAACAGAGTTCCCACAGAAGATGACTTGAAGGTTGCCTTCCAACAAGGTTATGGAGTCGTGGTTGAACACCTAAGAGTCTTGACTGGGCAAACACAACCTTCCACTACATCCAACATGTAGGTAAATAAACTCAATAAAGTTTATTTGAAATTGAATACTTGTGCAATCCATAGTAGCACTAATTGTTTGGGGAAAAAATCAGCAAACCAAAAGTTTAGGATTTTTTGAAAAAATCAGGAAAAAATGGGGAAAAGATCAGGGAAAAATCGAATTTACAAAAAAAAACAATAAATTGAAGAAAAACAGTCAGAAACTATTTTTTAAATTTAATGGCATTTCCATAGCATACAAACATTGAGAGCATATAAAATATAGAGTTCAATCCATGAATTATAGAAAATAGATTTTTGTTGGTTATATTCATATCACTGATTACATTACACAAAACATACTACAACTACATAAATATTAGATGGTGACAGTTTTCTATGCTACCACATTTTTCATACATGTCTACCAAAGAATTTTATCAACAGCCTCATCGCCTTGTTGCTATGGCTAAAAGCTTAAAACAGCTTGCTTTGAACAAGTTATGGATGCTTGGAAAAATCTATCAAAAGCATAATAATAAGATAGACAAGGCAGTTGGGATCGCTAACAGCCTCAAAGAAATGTGGTCTCATGGTGATGGAATGCCATGACAATCCATAGCAATTTTTTTTTCATGGCATTCGTTATGGCATTCCATCACCATGAGAGCACATTTCTTTGAAGCATTTTTTTAAATAGTTCACTACCTTTTCTATGCTACCACATTTTTCATACGTGTCTACCAAAGCATTTCATCAAATAGTTCAGCGCCTTCATGCTATGGCTAAAAACATAAAACGGGTGCTTTTTCGAACAAGCTATGGATAACAAAGCATAATAGTAAACAATAACATAGACAAGGCAGTGAATTATTTGAAAAATTTCCTAAAAGAAATGCAATCTCATGGTGATGGAATGCCATGACAATCCGTAGCAATTTTCTTGTCATGGCATTCCATCACCATGAGACTACATTTCTTTGAGATATTTTTTCAAGTACTAACGCCTTGTCTATGCTACTACATTTTTATACATGTTCACCAAATCATTTTATCAAACAGCTTCACCGCCTTGCCGCCATGGCTAAAATTCTAAAATGTGTGCTTTCAGTAAGCCATGGATGCTTCTTGGAAAAATCTATCAAAGCATAATAGCAACAAGCCATGGCCTTGTGGTTTTTTTGCACAAAAATCAGCTCAATTTTATTCATGGTTTTTTGCAGATTTTAAACACGTTTTTTTGGCTATTTTGCAGTTTGAAACGAAAAATAATCATTGACCAAAAAGTCAATGATTTTTTCCAAAAATTGGGGAAAAAATCATCTAGCCTGCTTTTTTTTTTAAAATTGTGATTAACTGGGATTTTTTGCAAATTTATGCTTCATTGGACTGTAATCTATTCAATACTAATTTCCGCCATAAAGTAATTGCATGCCTATTTGTTTTAAACATTCAAGCAATGATAATACTGCACGTGACATTGGAATGCAACCTAGTGAGGGTGGAGCACAACCTAGAGATGAAGGTCATGGTGTGCATCCCGATACTTTAGAGCATGTAGAGTGTGATCAACATGTTGAGCATGATCAGGCTAGAGAAGATCATGAACATGATGTGGCCCCATCAGGTAAAAAGGACCACTCTAAAGTTCTTTTAAACATATTTAATTGCAATTGGTGTATTAATTAAAGTAACCTTTCATGTTTCAACTTTAGAGCATGTAGAGCATGATCAACGTGTTGAGCATGATCAAGTTAGAGAAGATCAGGAACATGATGTGGCCCCATCAGGTAAAGAGGACCCCTCTCATGTTCTCTTAAACATATTTAATTTCAATTGGTGTATTAATTAATGTAACCTTTCATGTTTCAATTGCAAATCAGGATTTAGAGGGTGTTTAGCATGTTGAGCATGAGTATATAACAAATGTTTCGGAACATGATGTGGACCCCTCAAGTAAAGAGAACCACTCTAATTTTCTTTTAATTAATGAAATACTTGTAACAATAATAATAAAACATATTAGTTTAACATTTCTTTCTTATTTAGACCCCCCCTTGAAGCGACATCCACGTCATGAGCAGATGAATAGGTGTACATTAAGATCATGAACAAAGGGTAGAAAAACTAAAGGGGGGACATATATTGGTTTAGAAAATGATACTCCACTTCAGCTTTATGTAGCTTTGAAAAAGAAACAAAAAAAGAAGTGATTGTAATCATATCATGACAACCATATTTTTGATAATATGTAAAAACTGAAAGAATGAATATTATATGTTAATGAATGAATGTGAATATGTTAATTAAATTTAAATCTTATATGTTAATGAATGAATGTTATATGTTATTAAATGATGAATGAATGATTAATGTTGTATGATCGGGTATGTAAATTGAGAGGATGTGTCAGGGCAAATGAGCTTCCACTGTCATGTGGTTGGCCCTGTTAAGTAGAGAATATTAAACTATTCTCAAAACAAAGAGAAACTTGATAAAGTAATGCACTTTTCAATATAATAAATGCATCATTTGAAGCATCAAACCAATATGCAAAGATGAAAGAAAGTGCTAACTTTTCACTATGGTGGCAGAAAAATGATTCTTTATACCCTGAATCCATGCTCTGGATCATAATTTTAAGTTGTTTCCATTCCAATGTTTTGAGTTTAGTTTTTTTTTATGGCTTTGTATGAATACCACATTTTGTTGTGTGTGGATTTGGTTTCAAAGTTCTATTTCTTCTATTTTTAGTGGTGACATAACTCTAAAATTTGACTTTTGTGCGTAATAGGTTAGTGGAAAAATTGACAGCTCTAAAGGGTTTAGAGGCTCGATTGAGATAGATACGTGAATATTTGGATCTTGTTGTTGAGGGGAGGCTTTGACTTAACCATGAAATTTTGTACCATCTATAGGTATGCACAATTTTCTCTACTTACATTCATTCTTGATCATAAATGTTGCAAATGATATTAATGCTTCAAACTTAAGATTCATTTCATTGTTATAATGATCAAAATGTTATACTTTGCTATACATTCAAGCATTATCTTTCCCCCTACCCTTTGCTCTCTCCCCCCTCCTTTTAAGAAATTTCTTTGTCATAAAAGATTCATATTTCTGTCTTATTTACAAAAAATTATTTGAAGTGCTAGAAGTGAATAAAGATATGTAAGATATGATGGATTATGTCTAAACACCAACTTCCCATCTTATAGCTAATTAAATCCTTAATATTTGAATAGTTTAGAGCTCCAATAAAATAATTTCCCAAGTTTTGAATACGAAGGGACGTGACTTGATTGATCTCTCACCGATGGTACATTTCAACGAACATTTTTTTTAAAAAATTGCATTCTTTCATCGTAATTTTAACGAAACCATGTGACAAATCATAGAAAAGGTCCGACTAATTTTCTATAGCTATGAAAAAGGATTTTGTCATGACTCCTTGTGCATTTCATTGTAATTACGATGAAGTTCACTGACGAGTCATAGAAAAAAGTTTGACAAAGTTGTTTAGCTGTGACGAATGCTTCATCATAACTCCTATTCCGTTTCATCGCACTTTCAATTGTAAATAACTGATGAACCACATAAAAGGTCCAACGAAGTTGCTTAGCTGCAACAATGGCTTCATCGTAAATACTTTCCCATTTTGTCGAAATGTCGACAAAAATCTCATGTTCTTTCAATGCCCATTTTGTCGATATTCTGATGAAAATCGAAGCCATTTAATGATGCCGACAAATAACGAATCTATGTTGTTTTTTTGACGTTTTATTCATCATCAAATGTGTGATGAAAAAATAGAAACAAATTTTTTTTTCGCCATTTCGTTGCTATTCCGACAAAGATTTTTCAAACCATTGACGAACGTCCATTAGAAAATGGTGTCAAGTTTAGTAGTGATAGGATTAGATTCCTACATTTTACAATATCTCATTCTCTAGATTGTCATTTTAACAGTCACAGTGCTTAACAATCTAAGAGCCATAGTGATTTAATAAATCTTTGGAGATAGAGAGCAATAGGATGCTTTCAATAGATTTATGTCTTTTAGTAGTTTAAATTATTGTTTAAATCTCTTGATATAATGTCTTATTAGGTGTTTTTTTATTCATTTATGCATATTTTACTCACATAAATTGGCACCCACCGTGGGGCCGAAAAACCCCATTTTAACAATTTTTTTTGAAAGGTATGTTTGTTGCAGGCTTCTAATGTGTTTTGTTTTATCATGATCGAGAGTTTTTACGATGCATACGAAAAATATTTTAGTGCATTTGAGCACTGTTACGACACATCCATAGAGTATTCTAGCACATACAACACCTGTTCTAGCACATCCAAGTTTTTGTTTCACTAGTCAAGGATTTTTCTTTCAGAAAATTGACCTTCTCTTTTAGTGCATCCATCAATTTCTAAAGCGCATGGAAATTTTATTATAATGCATTTACTTTCTGTTTTAGCACATCTAATAACTATTGTGGCACATCTAAATATTTTTATAAAATTTTAAAAAAATCGAGGACTACTTTCTATTTTTTGTGTTCCATGTGTAAAAATTGCTTGTCAAAGACAATTGTTGGAAACACTTACATCAATCAAAGACAAAAATTCACAAATTACTAATGGTGTTTGTAGGGATTTAATTTCATTATTTCTTTTTCCTTTGGTTAAGATAGTGCATCTAGCTTAATTAAAGAAATAGTTTGAACCCCATGCTCTCTATGTTTCAAAAGCAATAGACGTATGCTCTCCCCTTAATTGGGTGATCAGAATGCTAGACTTATTGTCATGCTTTATTAAATCCTTTAGAAGGCCTTTCATAGTGGGAAAAAGTACTCACCCTACGGGAACAACCTAAGTGGGAACAACCAAAGCCAAGTTTTCCAACCCACTCTAATTAAAAGTGAATTTGGGGAAACCCACAATTCAACAGAAGTGTGCAAGATAACCATCCCCAAAATATTTGTTCTAAAGATTAGAAGGTCTCTAAGGGAGTTTATCATTTGCCACTCCGAACAGATACCCTTTTTAAGAATTTTAGTGTAGAATCCAACTGTGTCAGTTTCTGAACACTTTTTATATCACAGTGCAAGGGGAGGGAATAATCTACCCCCAAGACACTCACCATATAACTATCAGAGACCCCCACAAAAAATGGAGGATTCAACTTTGGTTAAGACTCAGGAAAGGAAAAAACAAGGGCTCCCTCTAAGGGGTGATAGGGTTGTTTGAGCTAACATAGTTGCAAGCCGTGGGCTGTGATATTCTAAGTGACCTACTTGACAATTAGAAAAGTGCTTGAACTATCTTTATTTGTGTCAAACCTATGGAAATTGAAAGAATCAGACTTGATTCTAGAACACTCACTACATGTTTAATACATAGATCTTGAAAGAACTGTTTACAATTTGGCTTTAGTGTGTGAAGTTATTTTGAAAGGTATCATCCAATTAGATCATCAAACTCCAAATATTTACAAGCAAAACACCCCTCCAAAAGATTCATTTGGTTAGAAAATTACAACGAGGAATTAATCTTTTTACTGAGAAAAAGTAGAACTAGACAGAACTGTGAAAATACAAATAACTCCCAGACCAATGCATTTATACTCTGTTTTAGCACATATACCTAGTCTTTTAGCGCATCTGCCTAATTTAAATGACACATCAAAACTCTGTTTCAATGCATCTGTCTAGTTTTACAATGCATCTACCCAGTTTATTAGTGCATTTACCCAGTCTGTCAACGCATGCACCCAATCTATTAGCGGATACACCCTATTTTATAGTGCATCTACAATATCTTATAGCACATACACCTTATCTTTTAGCACATTCACATTTTTTTTAGCACATCTAAGGTCTGTTATAGTGCATCCAATAAACGCAAAACTAGAGAGTTATTTTTCCCATCAGTTAGACAATTAACCTTGAAATCTAGATTTTTATCAGAACATAAACATTTTATCAGTCAACATAGTGTCTCAAATTTGTGAAAAGGGTATGTGTAGGATCATGATGGGCCAAAAAGTGACAATATTATGGGTATTTTTAGGGCATGTGGCTGACAACTTTTTTTACCCAAAATTGATGAAACGAAAAGGGTTTTTAGAGGAGATTCTTAGCTTTCCACCAATATAAATTATACTTTAATTTTAATTTAATAAATAATTATTATTAATTTTCTATTAGAATTATGACTAAAGTCCTAATCGATAGGTTGATTGAAAAACATCTATAACTTTCAAATGGTATCACATTTTGAATAAAAACATGCATCACATTCTATGCTTCACATACTATAGGATTAAAAGAAAAATAAATTTCATGAATTTTTTGACCAAGCTAAGGTGGTCGCATTACAATTTGTAGTTTTAATATTTTAAAAAATTTATAATAAAAAAAGCTCATAATTAATTATTTACTTGGAAACAAATTACAAAAATATGCATCACATTCGGACATGAGTCCTCTACTTATATATAAAATATTATAAAAAAATATTATAATTTTATTATAGTTAGCGTGGTCAGATAGACACCTACTTATTTTTTCCCTGAAATTTAAGTACTACTGCATTGAATTTTTAAATTTTCACCAAATATATTTTATTTATTTTTAAATAAACCTACTAGTTTAGAAACTACATTCAATTTTCTACAGATTCTATTCTTACATATTTTTGAAATAATATAGATAACTTATTCAAATTTTTACGTCAAGTTGCCTAACACTGATTTTTCTGAATTTTTTGCCACTTAAGGCCTTGTTTTTTCCATTATGATTTGCACATACCCAAAAACTAAAATTTTTCAAGTGATAAAGTCCTAAATTAAACCTAGATCTTACAATTTTAAAGTTCATTATCATCAAACACAACTCTTGATTATTACGTTAAGTTTCATTAGTATCAGGATTAGTCATCCCACAATCACGAAATGAAGCAAGGTAATCATATTTTAAATTTGTCTCATCAATAGAAATTTTCATTCTATTTGACTTAGTTAATGTCCTTGGCACTCATCCAAACAAAAAGAGCAAAGTTTAGTGAAGATAACAACACTTGTATGCCAATTTTGACAAGGTTACAAAGACAAAAACTTAGAGAAAAAGAAATTGAAACACTAAATACCAGGGATGAAGAAAATCCCTTTCATAGATTCCACCAAAAGGATGATAATGAAATAACCCAAGAAGACATTCAAACTAGACAACAAGATCCTAACTTTCACCAATTCATGGAAAAAATTTTAGAAAAAGATATGGAAAAATACCTTTTGATGCTAGATGAACTAGGTGCAAAAATTCCAAAGGACTTTGACGTTAATCGACTAAAAGAAGCACCTATAGCAGCTGAAATGAGCCCACAAAACACACAACACAATGATCAAGTAAATTTCTTAACACATCAAATGCAAAACTTGCAACAACAACTTCAAGATATGCAAAAAGGAACCACAAAAAGGTAGTTGTTACAAGACATTTGTCCCTATCCTTTTGATCCAAGTGTAGACATGATACCATTTCCTAGACATTGTGAATTCCCAAAATATGACAAGTACAAAGGTAAAACTAATCCAATTGATCATGTGAGGGAATTTAGAACCATGAGTTTAGAATTTTCACAAGAGGAAACTTATCTAATGAGGTTGTTTCCAAGAAGCCTAGGAGCTCAATGTATGGAATGGTTCTCTAAACTACAACTAGGAGTTCGATCTTTTGAAGAACTATTCAACAATTTTATCTCACAATTCTCCTATATTATTCAACATGAGATAACAATAAAGGATTTTTACAATACCAAACAAAAGAAAAGTTAAACATTCCTCTCATTTCTACAATGATGGCGAAGGTTGTTTGCTAGGTATCCTCATTCCATACTTGAAGAGGAAAAGATGAAATTATTCATTGAAAATCTAATTGATGAAATGTGCTATAGGCTTGAACTACAATGTCCACCTACATTTGAGAAAGTGATTGAAAATTGGCTCAAGATCGAAGAAGCCTTGGTCAAAAGAGGGGTAATAAGACATTACAATGAAGGATCAAACAATAAAAACTCCTCAAATCATTACAACAATGATAAACCCAAGTTTTGGCAAAAGAATATAAATACTAGTAGCAATGATGCTACAAATGAAACACAAAATACGAAATCGGTATTTAACTTGATGACAACAATTGCGAACACCAATCAAAACAATGACCAAAACATCAATCAAAATGTCAATCAAAACAAAAATCTAAACAATGGAGAATCTAAACCATAATCATATCAAAAACCATCAAATTGAAGAAGATTCACACCTTTGGGACAAACACTAGAATCAACAATGAGAGAACTTCTTACACATTGACTTATCACATTACTTGAAGCAAGAAATTGGGAACCAAGAGTCAAGCCATCTTGGTGGAATGATGCAGATTTTTGTGACTTTCATAAAAACAAAGGACATAAAATGAATGATTCTATGTAGTTGAAACATCTAGTACAAGATTTGATTAACAACAGGAAAGTATTCATTGAAGGACATCAAACGATCAATGACCATAGTGTATTTAAAAATCCTTTACCAAGTTATGAAAAGGGAGAATCTTCCTTTGCAAACAGTAAAAGTAAAACTATAAACTACATTTATGACAACACTATTCATTGTATCTTTGCAGTTGAGAAGAATGATATCACTGATAATCAATCTAATAATGTTGGAATCAATGATACCATACCATTAAATTTGATCCCAAACATGGTCCCATCAAACAATCAGATTAATGTCATAAAAATTAGGGAAAACTAAGATTACCAACTAGTCAACATGACAACAAGGGGGAAATCCAAGGTAATATTGAAAGGAGTTTCATCTAAAACCACTACAACCCCTTCAAATCATTATAACATAGTCGACCAACTGTAGAAAATACCAACACAAATATCAATTTTAGAACTCCTTAAAATCTCACCATCTCATAAGGAGGTTTTGGAACAAGCTCTTATGGCCACAATAGTACCCAATAATTTGGATGTTTTCCAATTCTAGGCTATGGTGGGACACTTAACCATGCCTCACTGTCTATCATTTTCCAAACAGGATGACGTATCACTTACTCATCCTCACAACACCACACTTCACATCAAAGTATTAATCCATAAACACCAAGTAAAACGTGTCTTAATAGATGGTGGAGCTGGTTTAAACATTTTCACTTTAAAATTGATCCATGCACAAGGATATTTTGATAATGCTATTGATGCTAGAAGGAAAATCACAATAAAAGCCTATGACGAAGAAGAGAGATCCTCCAAGGGATTGATTGTGTTGCCTATTCAAGTAGGACCAATTGTGAAGAATATAATTGTTTTCCAAGTATTAGACAAAGAGGTGACTTATAATATACTCTTGGGACATCCCTAGATTCATGAAATGAAAGTAGTACCTTCAACTTATAATCAGTAAATTTTCCTGTCAATGGACAAGAAATCACTATTTTAGCTGACTACAACAATCCTCAATATTGTAGCACACTTAAAATAGCTCAAGACACTTTTGTGCCCCATAATAGGGAAACAAACACTTCTAGTTCATCCAACGGTGAAAGGAAACTAAACTTGTATCTAAATGGGTTGAGAAAAAGGACTAATCAAAAGAGACAAGTGTTGTTTTTCTCCACTGCATCAAACAATGAAGCTCAATATGATTCTCTATTAGAACAATTGAAAGAAAAGATCCAGTTAAAAGACAAAGGCATGGGAGAGTATTCCATTGAACAATCTTTATTTTTTTTACTGTTGTTGCCATCTCTGAAATCATATGGGCAGCCATCAAAATTAGCACAACCATCATCACAACCTACCATAGTTTTAAATAATATATTTGTAAAGGAAGGTACTTTAGAGGATGAATATGAAGATAAGGCCATCCTCAATTGGCTCTACAAAGATGAGGAAGCATCTACATCATCAACTATTAGCATAAAGACAAATCAATATAGAAAGGAAAAAAAAATATTAGAGAAAATGGGGTATGAAGGACAAGGACCTATTGGAAAAAGAAAAGAGGGAATTGCAAAACCCATTCAACCTCTCACACTTCAGTCAAAAGACAAAACAAGATTGGGTTATATAGGGGAAACAAAAGAAGAGAACACTCATAGAGTTGTTGAAAGAATCCTTCAAATATAGGATAGTTCTGAAATAGATTCGAATGAGTATGAGTGGATTCTTTATCTGAAGCATCATACAAGGACATACCAATTGATGTCATAAAAGAGTATGCACCCACATGTGAGGAGGGGCAAAGCTCAAGGACTAGACCCCTTGTATTTGGATCACAAAATATTGATGACTCAAGTGAGGATGGACAGATATCGAGTGAGATAGATGACTTAGAGGAGAGTAATATCATATACCTTGACATCACCACTAAAAAAATTGACAAAATTTCTATCAGAACCCTTACTGCCATTAACCTTAGCCAATCTAATGAAATTATACCATTAATGCATCCTGAACTTATCGACTGGGAACCAACTGAACCTATCAATATTCCTATCTTTTTGAATGATGATGCTATTGTAAATTTACTTTTTTGTGACAAACCTAAAACAAGTTCTAATCATAATTCTCATTAATGACCCTTCTCGTTAGGAGGGTGTCAAATCTTTCAGTTGCAAAATTGAAAACGGGAATAATGGACCTGTTGAAATAATATTCCAAGCAGCTCCCTACGGGTTCCCTTTTTTGCATATATTCGTGCGCTGGCCTGCGCGTCTCCGTGTCTTTTTCGGCTTCCCGGCAGGTTTTGATCTCCCCCGTTGTGCATTCCTTGCTTCGCAACTTCGGCAAGCGGCTCCCCGTTCAGCTCCTGAAAGGCTGCGCTGGGTGCCCACGTGTCTCGCCTGCAGGGTTCTTCATTTTCTGTTGCTTTATGTTTCCTACGAGTTGCGAAACGGGGCCCACATCTTTGTACGTGGCGGTGTATCGCAAACTTTCCCTAGCAAGAGTAGAGTATGCTGCGGCGGGCTGCGAAGGATTTCTATGGGCCTTCTTTATTTCCTGGCGGGACCTACCCTCGCTCACGTGTCAGCAGTTCGCGACTTTTAAAACAACAGCAAGGATGAGAGCACCACGGGTTGCGAAACGCGGCCACACGTCTTTCGCCACCCGGTTCATGCGGCCTTTCCCCATTTTCAAAGTAGCCTCCGTCCCCTGAACACGTGTCACTTCTCCGCAAGCCCCCAGTCGATGGAGGAGGATTTTTCATTTGGTCCGTGGTTTGCTGCCACGTGCCTTACATCGATTATCAAAGCAAGCTGTGAGATGGCCGAGCGGGATGGTGTCATTGACTGCTGCTCGCCATGGTTCTCTAAGGCGGTGGACGACACTCGTCATTTCGAAGCCTGGTTGGGACCACTGCCATCATTTCAAAGGGCACGCCTGTAACTGACCAAGTGGATGTTGTACCCAGATTGGCTGCTCTCATAACAGCATTGGGAATATTCTTATTCGGGCATCATTACGGGAGATTGTGGAATATTTCTGTTACAACTCTCTAGGCGGTGGGATTTTGCTCTCCGGCTATATATACTCCCTCTGTTGAGGGACAATGGTTCAAGATTTTATAGGAAGAATACTGGTTTTAGCAAGAGACACCAGGCCTCTTTTGCATGTTTATTTGCAAGATACTTTCAGACTGTGCCTATTGTTCGGCCTTTCTGCTTTTTATGTCTTGATTAAACTGTGAACTGTGCTTTTTATTGTCTTAAGCATTTTATTTGAGGAGACTTCTATATATTGAATGCAAACTTGCTGGTCTAAATCATGTCTTAATGACTCTTCTTAGCAGTAAGAATGTATGCGATACTGTTTTATGTCAATTGAATGAACTGTTTATGCTATTTCTTTGAACTTCCGGTGTTTTGGAACATATCAATAACATTCAGGCCCTTGAGTCTATGATTTATCGTGCCTATCAGAAAGCTTTGGCGCATTGCCTTAGATTAGTATTTGTTTATTATATCTGCTTCCTTTTCCCTTTCCAAAAACCATTATATAGAAGAAGCCGGCTTCTTTAAAATCCGGAGGTCACTCAGTTTGGCGCAAAGGGGTCCCCCTTGAATTGAGTTTCCCATAAAGGCACTGTTATCTCGTCAATTTTTGGCGTCAATAGTTTGTCCTTTTTTCTGGCACGCCCGGTGGGACCCAAACTAATGAAATCGTCTTCTAAAAGGGTGTATGAGCCATCGGCCTGTAACTAGATCCCAAACTGCAAATAACCCAGGTTTACTAGTGCCTCCGTTCGGGACAGTCCAGGCCGCAAATCAGTTAGTAACCGTTCCATTCCCACCACCCTTTCCTCTCACCATGTTGCCGGCCGCGAACAGAAATTATGTAGCATGGGATGCTGGGAGTCCCCTGGTAGCTCCAAGAGTTAATTCCTCCGCCGCTTGGGTGCCTTTCCTGCCCCGAAAAGCTCTTCCTAAATTCACGGAGATAACAATAAAATGCCAGAGTATCTTGGTAAGTAAGATGTAGCGGATGTATGCCTAGTACATGGTATCACAGCGCAGAATGTAGCCCTAAGGCTCCTTGCTGCGTCCTTCAAAGGCAAAGCCCTGGAGTGGTACCGAACACTGACTCCTAATACCATTCGCACTTGGGATGACCTCGGAGATCCATTCTATGAAAGGTTTTCAAATGACGGAGATCGTTCTTCGCTATATTATCAATTATCCGTCATCAAACGAGCACCCCAGGAGGCTCTGACGGACTTCAATGCCCGATTTCACTCAAGTTGGCGGAGGATTCCTGTGACCATCCGCCCGACCCCAAATTTGGCGTTCATGTTCTATCTGAAGTCCATCAATCCCGACATTTCTATGATGATCAAGTCTCTGGGAGGAGCCACTCTACCAGATGCATATGCCACCGCTATCAAAGCAGAAAATCACTTGATAGACTGCAGAAAATTTCCTCCTCGACTGCGCCGAGCATATTTCCCGATATCAAACGAGTAACAAGAGGTGGCGCTTCAATCAGTTGTGCCACCGACTTCAGCCAACAGATACTTCATATACGGCCTGAAAACTTGGCCTCTACTTCGAGTTCTCCGAAGAATGAGATGGGCGACCTCAAGGAGATGCTACGGACTATGGCGAATGATATAACAACGCTCAAGCGGAATCAAGCAATGCCTTCGCGGCCTGCGTATCAGAACTATCAAGGTGGGCGGCCTACCTATCAGCAGAATCAATATCAAAATGCGCATCGCACTAACCCACCAACGGCGGCTATGAACCAAATAGTTCCGGTGCCTACGCCACTGGCAGGAGCGTCGCCAAGCTCTAGCAGAGAATTAACTGCGGGACAAAACAATCTTATTGATTACATCAATCCATGGTGCTTCCCTTGCAACGATGCGCATATGCCCCGAAATTGTCCGCGTGGCAACTTACAACAAAGGATAGCAGAGCAACATAGTCAAGGTATTGCGACTAAGAATGAACAATACAGATATGCCCCGACAATGGAGAATGCGGTCCTTACCGCGCAAATACAAGGAATGTCCCTAAAGCAAGAGTCCGACATTGTTCCTGATCATGCGCTCTTCTCATGGATGGAAGACGAGGAAATGGTGTTTGCAAATGACACGTCCACTGTTGAAACGCCACGGGTAAAGTCTGACTATAATACACGCTCCAAGAGAAGATTCACCGGTGAGGCCGTGGTTTCACTTTCGGACAGTCCGCAATGCAAAGACGTTTCAGATCAAATTCCTGGCGGTCCGACTGAATCCTTGTCTCGTCAACGGCGGAAGGAAATTATTATAACAAAAGCCAAGGAGCAGAAATCTCTGAGCTCCTCACCTCTTAATGTGGTGGAGCAGTTGAAGAAATCACCTGCTAATATGTCTTTATGGGACATTCTAGCTATCCCGGAGCAGAAGACCATACTCCAAAAAGCGCTTCAGCAACAGATGGACCCAACACTAACCGAGCCTTTGGCCAGTACCGAGGCGGTTTATCGAATGCCACCAACTAAGGTTTTCGCAAACAAAGCGATGGAATCCCATGCGGAAGGTGGAGGTAGGCCAAAACCTCAACCCTTCTTCTTGACTCTCATTATAGGGGAGAAACTATTACACAACGCTATGATTGATTTTGGCGCTAGTACCACGGTTATGCCAAAACTAATAGCCGAAGCCTTGGGACTCAGCTACGAACCTATGAAGAAAGGGGTGATGCAGCTAGATGGAAATAAGGTTGATACTGTGGGTGTCATCAAAGCACTTCCGCTGACTCTATTTGCCTGCCCGAGTATCACGGTCCCGCAAGATACAGTGATCATAGATGTTCCGCCAATGTTTGGTCTTTGCCTTTCTCGAGAGTTTACTTCAAAGGTGGGCGGCTATTTGTCTTTAGATTGGTCACATCTAATACTTAGGACCAAACATGGTGCAAAGATGAAGATAGAATCGGAGGCTCTGCATTCCGAACATGTGGCGAACGAGGCCCTGATTAACTTTGAAGCGGCACATACCTCCATCACCAAGCAAGACATGTACAATGTTGAACTGCTGGAGGAGGAGAAGGTCAACGGAGACCGAAGTGATAGCGAAGACGCTCTGTTGAGTGAACATATAAATAATGATCCCTTCGGAAATTATCATGCTACCGGTTTAGGCACATATGTGATCTATGACGAAGACCAAGTTCTTCTGAAGGTCGTCAAAGAGCCCGACGATGACCAAGCAAGTGAGCTGTGGACATTATATTTTGACGGAGCAAGAAGCAAAGTTGGAGCTGGAGCAGGGATATGTCTAATATCCCCACAGAATGAAAAGTTGCTGAGGGCCTTCCGATTCCAATTTGCTTGTTCAAATAATGAGGCTGAATATGAGGGTCTAGTCCAAGGCCTAAGCCTAGCGGAACGAATGGGTATCAAGCAATTGATTGTATTCGGAGATTCAGAACTGGTAGTTAATCAGGTCCGAGGAGTCTCAGCAGCAAAGAATATCCGCATGAGATCCTATAGGCATCGAATCTGGGACCTTGTAGAAAGTTTTGAAGCTTTGAACATCCTGACCATTCCCCGAGTGTAGAATGGCGATGCAGACCGCATGGCAGTAATAGGTGCTCAGTTTGATCCTGCCTCCGACTTGCTTCAGAACAAATATTCAGTACGAGTGCTTGTTA
>VDFB02058242.1:60440833-60500328 GCA_007258455.2 Sequoia sempervirens
TTCCCTCATGACCCTAATCCAATTCAAAGACAATCAAATAAAATAAGAGAACAATCTCGAGAGTGAGGGAATCATAGAACAATGCCAACAACTTAATAAACTTCACCAAAAAAAAACGTAAATCCACATCTCAAGAAAGTTCGATAACATTCAAAGCACAATATAATTCTATACTATAATGTTGCACTATTCAATTTATTTAATAATCACATAACTTATTCATAATCTTCTCAATTTCACTATAATATATTAACTTGTAAAAAAAATAATCATATTAAGTTTATAATTCCAACATACATACTCAACGTGTATATATATATATATATGCGTATACACACACACACATATATATATATAAATAAAAATAAACATGTATCAAAAATCCTACTTTTTAAATCATATTATAAAACAACTTCGAATAAAATCTTATCCGACTAATATATAAAAAAAAAATTCAAATTAAAACTATATATATATATATTAAATAATATATAATAAATATATATTAAATAATATATATAATATATATATATATATTAATATATACATATATATATATAATAGATAATTAAACAATCGAATTACCTTTAGGAATTTTAAAAGACAAATGAATTAAAAGATATTAAAGATTTCATAATAAACATAATAAATCATCTAACTGACCGTTTATTAGGCTGTGGTACAATTGCTAGAATGCTGATGATCTTTAAATTGCCACCGAGGGGGCGATCACAGACGGCTAGCGACCTCTATGAGGCCGACACAGACTCTTGTCTTGTATTATGGCGGCACTAAGAACCATCCATAGAAATTAGGTCGAGTGCGACTCAGGCTTGACCCCCATCCCCCAAAATTTCAAATTTATTTAATAATAAATTTTTTTTTATTTATTTATTTTACTTTCAAAAAAAAAACTTTTCTATAGTTTTCCTTCGCCCATTCGGGCACGGGAATAAAGAAGAAAAAGATTATAATTTTAATCTATACAAATATTTATATTTATTTATTTTATTTTTATATCAGATCAATAGGTAAACACAGTACAATATATCTATTTATATAGAAAGATAGAATTATATAAATATAGTTTATTTCATATACAACCAGAACAAAACAAAAAACCCTAATCCTTTAATCTATAAATATATATGACAGCTAAGTGATTTTATTTTTAGATGATATTGTTAACTATAGGCTCTGCAAGCGCTGCATGAGGCCGCAGCCATCTAGGCTCGGCCTGCATGTGGTCTTTTGGTGGTTGCATGTGTAGTTGGGGGTCGGATTTGTTCTCTTCGTCTCTGAAGCTTCTTGGGGGTGGGTTTTTTTACGCTATTTGGGGGGAGGCTCTTTTCTTTTGCAGCAGGTGTGTATTCTGGGGTTGGGGGGTTGCGACCTTGGTGTCCAGTGGAGTGTGCCTTCTTCGAAGGGCTCTTGGTTTTATTTGGGCCTTGCTTTCTCATCTTGCGTTGTGTGCTCTTTGATGGATACTGGAGAATCTTCTAGGGTTTGTCCCAATATGGACTTTCGTTCTGCTTTTGGATCGAAACCCTCTCCACAGGGTTCGAAGATTTTTGATAATAATCTTTTCTCGGTGGAACCTGAGAAAGTCGAGATGGGCTCGGTAGGGGGGCCTAGAATTCCGAAGATTAATGGGTGCCTCGAACGGTGTAAAGAGAGGCCGAGCGTAGTCATTCCAATGGAGATGTTGGCTGAAGACATTGATTATTATGCACGACATTCTCTTTATTGCAAATTCTTAGGTTTGAAAATTTCTTTGCAATTCTTGGAGATGTGGGCTCAAAAGACATGGATGCCTGAGGGAGAGATGGAGATCCGCCTCCTGGCAAATAACTACTTCATGGTTACTTTTGATTGTTTGGCTGATCGGAATAGGATTTTTGAAGGGGGCCCGTATTTTTATAACCAGGTGGGCTTATTTATTAAGCCATGGCATGCTGGCTTCAACCCGGCAGAGGAACTTCCGAATCGGGTTCCGGTTTGGGTCCGTCTTCCAAGGCTCCCTGTGGAATGCTGGCGAGAGGATGTGTTGTGCCTATTAGCCTCGAAGCTGGGGAAACCTGTGGGTTCTTCTCAGCAAACACAATTCAAAAAGGTAATGACTTTTGCCCGGTTTTGTGTAGAAATTGATTTAAGTAAGCCATTTCCAGACTCGTTAGAAGTGAGTGCAGGAGATTATTCATGGGTGCAACAGCTGGATTATGAAACACTTCCCTTCCGTTGTCGTTTCTGTCATGAGTATGGTCACCTCTTGCGCAGATGTCCAAAGGCCAAGCCTTTGGAGGCTCATTCTTCTCAACCTTCAGCTAATCCACCTAGGGTGGATAAGGGCAAGGACCCCATTCAGGGTTCTGGTGGTAGGGAAGATGGATTTATTCCCGTTAGAGGCCGAAACAGAAATAAAGGTCATAAAAGGACTTTGAAGGACAGGCAGGAGGAGGACACCTTCAACAGGTTTGAGGTGCTAGAGGATCTTAGTCAATAGGAGGTGAACCCAGGATTTTTGGATCTAGATCATGGGACTCTGGATATTGATCAGCATGGCCCTTTAGTTGAGGCAATGCTTACTCCCCAACAGGAGGGGGGTATGGGAGTGCCATGCTTAGATGAGGTTGGGAAAGATTCTAGTCAGGTTTTTCTCAACTCAGAGGGGATTATGGCTCCGCTTACTGATGGGACTTCGGCTCTAGGGACAGATCGTCAAATGGAGGTTCAGGTTGAGTTGGGTGGTAGTGCTGAGGTAGTGAAAGATAGTGTAGATAAGGTTCACCTCTTGCAAAAAGTTGGTCCAGAGGTGGGCAAGAAGAATATTAAGGCGTCCTCTCAGTTGGGTGTTCTGCAAAAAGTTCTCAAGAAGGGGGGGCCGGAGAAAATTTCTAAGCTGGGAAGGAAGAAGGATGAGGAAAAGATTAAGATGATAGGGGAGACTTTGGTGGAGTCAGGGTCAGTCAAGACTCTGGATTCGCATTTTTCATGCCCCTCGAAATGATAGTTCTCTCTTGGAATGTTAGGGGCTTGAACAGTGGCCCTAGACAAAAAGCTGTTCGGGATTTGATTAGGTGTCATTCGCCTGATGTTCTTTTTTTGCAGGAGACTAAGCTCTCTGTGGAGGGTATGATGGATCTAGTTCCTAAGTTATGGGGGAATGGTGGATGCCAATGCATTGGTGCTCAAGGGTCTTCTGGCGGGGTGGCATGTTTATGGAACCCGCGTAAGATTTGCCCCCTTTGGTGGGTGTCTTTCAGGTCCTCCCTTTCCATGGTGGCCTCTTGTTTTATGTCAGGGGAAATTGCTCTCTTCTCCAATGTGTATGCGCCTGTGGAGTTGCAAGGAAAGCAACTTTTGTGGTCCAACATTCGTTTAGTTCGCAGCTTATTTCCCTACCATCCTTGGATTATTGGAGGCGATTTTAATGCTATCACGGAGCTTGCAGAAAAACGAGGTGGTATTGCAAGGTTGGAGGCTTCTGCATTATTGCTCCAGGACAATATCTCTGCTTTGAATCTTGTGGATATCAAACCTGGCAATGGTCTTTTTACTTGGAATAATAGGAGAATTGGCGATGCCTCTATTTCTGAAAGACTTGATAGATTTTTGGTGTCTAGTTTTTGGGTGGGGGACAGGTGGTTGATAAGCTCTGAAATTTTGGATGGTCGTGGTTCTGATCATTGGCCTATTAAGCTAGTGGTTGATGTGCCTCAACGGTGTGCTAGACAGACCTTTAAGTTCCAACTCATGTGGCTTAGGGATGAATCTCTTCATGTTTTGCTCCCTAGTTGGTGGGATCAGGGGAAGCCAGCATATGGCACTGCCATGTACTCTTTCTCAAAGAGGCTCCAGTATGTTAAATTCAGATTGAAAAGATGGAATAGGCAGCATTTTGGTAAATTATTTCAGGAAAAGCAAAAGGCGCGAGATAATCTAGACCTAATTACCAGACAAATTCGAGATCAAGGCCTCTCAGAGGAGCTGAGTTTATTAGAGGTTGCTGCAACAAAAGAGCTTGAGGAATGGGAGTTAAGAGAAGAGATTTTTTGGAAACAAAAGTCTCGTATTGAATGGCTCCAGGCTGGGGATCGAAACACTGCTTTCTTCCATAACTCAGTTAAGGATCGGAGACAAGGTAATGCTATTTCTTCTATTCTGTTGCCTAATGGGGAATCTTTGTCCTCTTCAGCCTCTATTTCAGCTGAATGCATTCGATATTTCTCTACCCTTTTCTCTGAGGATTCGCCTCCTGCGGAGGAGGATGAAGCTAAAATTTTAGATTGTATCCCGAAGCTAGTGACTAATGAAATGAATGAATCATTGCTTGCTCCTATTACCTTGTCGGAGCTTGAGAAGGTTGTATTCCAGATGAAGAAAGGTAAAGCTCCTGGGCCTGATGGATTCCCCATTGAATTTTTTCAGGAGTTCTGGGAAGTGGTTAAATTGGACCTTTTAGAGGTTGTCCAAGAATCCTTTATGCATAAACAAATGTTGAAGTCCCTAAATGCTACATTTTTTTCTCTTATTCCTAAGAAGGTGGGAGCTAACTCCTTGGATTTGTTTAGGCCTATAGCTCTATGTAATGTTGTGTATAAAATTATTACTAAGTTGATCGCAGAAAGGCTGAAGCCTTGGCTTGATGACTTAATTTCTGAAGAGCAGGGGGGTTTTGTTGCTGGAAGACAGATCATGGATGGGGTAGTTATTGCTGCTGAGGCCATCCATTCTATGGAATCCTCAAAAGATAAATCTATGTTTATCAAGTTAGACATGGCTAAAGCTTATGATCGTGTTAAATGGAGTTTTCTATTTAAAATCCTTGGAGCTTTTGGCTTTGCTGAGGGTTGGATTGAATGGGTTAGGAGTTGTGTCACTTCCTCCTCCTTTTCGGTGCTTATCAATGGTGAGCCCACTTGTTTGTTTGGTGCTTCTAGAGGCCTTAGGCAAGGAGATCCCCTATCTCCTTACTTATTCATCCTCCTTGCGGAAGGCCTGGGAAGACTCATTCGTGCTCAGGTTGCTAGTGGATTGCTTCAGGGATGGAGTTGGGGAGATGGTATTCCCCCTCAGTCTCATCTGCAATTTGTAGATGATACTGCCTTGATGGGTAGGGCTAAGGTTGAGGAGGCTCTCAATTGGCGCAGTGTTTTGGACAGTTACTTGGCAGCTTCTGGGCAATGCATAAATGAGGGGAAGTCCTTCATATATTTCTTCCACACTCCTAAAGGTATTCAAAGGAGAATTGCTGGTATCCTTCGGTTTCAGATTGGTTCGCTTCCTTTTTCCTATCTTGGAATCCCTCTTGCTGTTCGCTCTCTCCCCAAAAGGTTTTGGCAAGAGACTCTTGATAAGTTTCGAGGATTGGTCAGTCATTGGACTTGCAGGTGGCTTTCTTCAGCAGGTAGAGTGACTCTTTTAAAGTCGGTGGTCCAGGCTCTTCCTATTTATAAATGCTTTGTTCTTTCTGCTCCTTCAAGTTTTATTAGAGATTTCGAGAAATTGTCTCGTCAGTTTCTGTGGGCTGGTAATCTTCTTCATAGAAAATGGAGTCTTGTGAAGTGGGATGTTGTTTGTAGGCCAAAGCAAGAGGGGGGTCTTGGTTTACGGCGGGCTGATTTGAATGGGCAGGCCTTGGCTGCTAAGTTGTATTGGCGCTGGTGCTCTCAACAGCATATGTGCTGGGCTAAAATTCTGACCTTCAAATATTTGGGGGCAGTAGAAAGTAGGGAGGTATCAAGGTTTAGTATGGAAGGGAAAGGCTCTGTGATCTGGAGTACCCTTAAACGTGGTGCCAAGTTGGTTAAACAGGGACTTTTTTGGATTTGTAATGGGGGTCGAGATGCTCTTTTCTGGTATGATTCTTGGGATGGATACCCACCCATTGTGTCATCTCATCCCCATCTCCAAGATTTGTGCCAGATTTTTGTGGAGGCGGGTTGGAGTCATGTGGCAGATTTTAAATCTCAACAATCTTTGGGTCAAATTTCTGTGTCTAGGTGGAAGAGCCCCTTGGATTGGCCTCCTGGTGGTGCAGTGGAGGATCGTCAAGAGCTTGCTAAGATTTTATCGAGTCGTGTCTGCAATTCTCTCCAAGGGGCTGATGTGCTTGCTTGGGGACCTGACTTGAAAGGAAAATTTTCAGTTGCCTCTGGTTATCAGGTTTTGGATAAACAGGTCTTTGGAAGCTCCCAGGTTTCTTGGTGGAAGCATGCTTGGAATAAATTTGCTTGGCCTAAGTGTAATTTTTTCTCTTGGCTCGTGGTTCAAGGTAAGTGTCTTACTTGGGATAATCTTTGCAAACGTGGGTTCCAGGGCCCCTCCATGTGCATTCTATGTGGTCAGCATGATGAATGCTTATCACATCTATTTTTTCAGTGCTCTTTTGTTAAGACTATCTGGCATCACTGGTGGAATCTTTGGAGCTTACCGTGTTGCCATGTCTCTTCTTTGGAGGATTTTTGGAAGAGACAGGGTTCTTCTCCTGCTACAACCTCTTTTCTTAAAATTGCTTGGAGCATTGGTCCTAGTTTGATTGTTTGGCAAATCTGGTTGGAACGTAACAGAAGAATATTCTTGGATAAAAAATTGCTCGTGGGGCAACTTTGGAGGCGAATTCTTGGGGCTTTGCTGGAGACTTTGACTGCAAAGTGTGACTTGTCTGTGCCGATTGCTCCTGGGGACTTGGGTGTTGTAAATTCCCTGGGTCTTGCCACAGGGGGGAAGTGTATTATGAGTAAAGTGCATCGTAGGCGTGGGCGTGAGAGGGTTTCTCGTGAGGGCTTTTGGTGCCCACCTGCTCTAGGGGAGTTGAAAATTAATACTGATGGGTCTTCTAGAGGTAACCCTGGGCATGCTGGGGTTGGTGGTATTGGTAGAGATAGCCTTGGAGTGGTGGTTTTCTTCTTTTCTATGTATCATGGTTTGCAAACTAATAATCTTATGGAGGCTAGCGCTATTCTCTTGGCGGTTGAGCGTGCGGTCTCCCTTGGATGGCGGCGGATTGTTTGTGAAGCTGATTCTCAGGTGGTTATTGATATGTTGAATAATCAAAATTTGGAGGATGTGAATTGGCAGCTAGCTGTGGTTGTCAAACAGATTATTTCTCTATGCTCTACCTTGGAGTCCATTGTTTTCCGTCATATTCCACGGGAGTGGAATAGGGTGGTTGATGGGCTGGCTAGATGGGCGTCGGAAAAGACTGATTCTTGGTCTGTGGATGATTGGAGCAATCTCCCTGTTGATATGGCCCCTGTTCTTGAGGAGTGGGTTGCTGAGGATATGATGTGCTTCTTGGGTGTGAATTAATTCTTGTTGTTTTGGCCCCTTGTGGCTTCCTTCTTTGGACTTTGTAATGCTGTTATGATTCAATAAAGTTTTTACCCTCTTTTTTAAAAAAAAATCTATAAATATATATACATATATAATATATCTAAAGAAAATAACAGTATGTGTAAATAGAAATATTTAATTCAAAGTCTTCATAAGAGTTTTTTTCTATTTTTTTTACATAAACTGGAAATAATACAGATACATCAGAATTAGATATATACATATTCAGATGTTCAAATAGAAAAATAATATATATATGTTTGTCTATTTTTGTTTAAATGTATATATATATTTAACCAGAGTTCGAGAGCAATAACATAATAACAGTTTCTCCCATAAATTTAATATAAAAATAAATTTTCTAATAAAACCAATAAAGATTTGCTATCTAAATGCATCTCACAACCAAAAAGTATTTTCTGAAGTTTTCAACAAAAGGGTTTAAGGGTTCATACGAATGAATTCCAAAATCATAGAACTTATTTCCATATCTTTTCAAAACACATCAAACAATATTGTTTCAAAGTACAACAGAAATAGTGATAAATGACAGAAGAAAACTTGGAGTCCTTCATTTGAAGAAGAATCCCTTCTGAAACCTCCTTTCGAATTCCTCCTGCAGCTCCTTCCCGATCCCTCCTGCAGCTCTCTTTTCGAATCTATCTATCTTCCCAAAAATTTATTTTCTCCCCCAGTTTTCAACAAAACCAAATTCTTTTCTTTTATTTTTCTTTTATTTTTCCTTTTCAGATCCCACCACCACAGAGTAGGGGTTCTGTGTGTGAATAATCTTCTCATGAAAAAAAATAATAAATCAAAATAAAACTCAATAAAGCTTCCCTGCTTTCTTTTCTCAAAAAGTCTCCTTCCTATTGGTCCTTTTCCAGCTTTTAAAAGCACAAATTTATCTACAGTTTTTATTTAAAATAATTTATTTTAACAAGATATTATCTATGCTAATTTAATATTAATAAAAGATATTATTTAATTATCTTCAACGATATTTATTTAATTTAATTATTGTCAACATTATTAATTAAAAATAATTATTTCCTCTTTTAAATAAATTAAATCACCTTTTTAATTTATTATATATTTAAATTTAATATTTGACTAACACACAATTAAATCAAACAACTAAACAACTTTAATCCATTATCCTATAAAAATAAGGTTACTTAAATAAACATAAACCATAAATCAATTGAACACCTCAACAAAACAAACAACACAAACAACGAGAATGAAAACCACAGTCATAACATGACTCACAACAGACGACGGACTTGGGACGGGGACGCTTCCAAACCTACTCCTTTTTTCAACATTTTTACCCGTTGGGCTAGTTTATTGTTCGCCCTGTCCTGCCGAAGCAGGTGGAATCGAGACTTATTCATGCAATCCTGCATCCAAGTAAACGTCAAGTAGCACATGTATATATATATAATCAACCTCCTACCGTGAGAAGGAATTGCAGTGTAGCAGGGCACTCGTGAACGAGTGATGCTACACTGTCCTCTCACCTAATCTATTCTAACAATTACAATATCCATAACAACTAACATTTCTAACCAATTGATCATAAGATAACATGCTAATTAACTACTGCATCATAATTAATTACTAACCATTGCATTATAAAATAACACAGAATTCAAATCACATGATCACCATACGATTATCACATCGACATTTAAAACATTAGAGAGAAAGCATTACCTAATAAAATAATCCAAACCCTACATATAGAGTATCATAAATCACAATAAAATATCAATTGTAGCAATCAATTAAACTACACAACCACACACACCAAAACGATGAATCAGTCACCATCACAATTCAGTATCACACTAACATATAAAGCAGACAATAGTAGTAAATAGTATCAGAAACATGGGGGTATTACATAATCTATATATTATTATAATATATTTATCACGTTAATGTGTCATAATAATCATAACTATTCTCTATTATAATAATATATTATAGGTAAATATAATACATATAGTATATATTTATCTATTATAATTATAATAACTACATTACCATAAACATGATTATGTTTAAGTTATATATTTGATTTATTTACATTATTAATCATATTAAAATGTGATATTAGATATATAAATAATTTATAATATAATGGGAAATATAATGTAAATAATATTATATATATAATATAATATTTTATCGATTAATAAAATAGGTTTATTTATTAGATAATTTTTCTTATTATTATTATTAGCTACAAATCATATTATCATTGATGTAGTGAGAGCATCAATATATTATATAATCTATAATGTGACCTGATTTAATAATTATATATCCTATACTCAATTGAGATTGATTTAATAATTTATGCATATTTCATAAGTATATGTTATGGTCATATATTTGTAGTTTCAAATCATCATAAATATTTGATATATAATTGGTAAAATCTCTAATACCTATTAGGTAAATTAAGTATATTTATTAAATAAAAACTACAATTTAAGGCTTTATTAAAACATAGTTTTGTCAATTATTTATAATATACTTAGAGATGTTAAATAAATATTATTGGGATAACCTTGTTTGATAATAATATAATTATTTTACTTATAATAATCTCAATTCTTTATATAAAATAATTTATATTACTTATAATACCAATTGTAAATGATTAATTTAAAAAGGTCAACTTGAGAATGAAACCTATAATTACCTAATTTAATACAATTGCATGATAACACATTTTTTTTAATGATAATATATAAGTGTATTTTATTTTTACCTTTAATAATAACTACCTGTTTATCATATAATTTATGTGTCAAATATTATATACAAACTAGTAAATTTAATAATAAAAATATTATTAATCCCCAATCAAATTTAAATTTATAAGAAAAAAAGTTCAAATTAAATTTTGATGTGAAATCACTAATAAAATTAATTAAATACTTTTTTAATCCATTCCAAAAAAAAAAATTCATAGTAGTTGTTCTTATTCATATATTGAATCAAATCCAATTACAAATATAAAAATAAAACTAAACTCAACAATAGACCTACAAAATATCCTCGCATTATCGTACAAATTGCAGTGAGTTGACATTTTTCGGCATTTTTCGGCATGGGGAATGCATGGACGGCAACAGTACATTTGTGAGGACAGCAAGGCAAACAAATCCAATGGAAAAATGGAAAAAGGAAAAAAAATTTGACTAGTCAGAGTTTAGTGTGTGATACTTGGGTCGTTGAATGAATGAATGAATGAAATGAATGAGTGAATGAAATATTTTAATGACATCCACGAGACTAAACAGTCTATGGGACCGAGACAAAACAGGCCTAATTTGTCTTCATGCTCTTTTCCAAGTCAGATCTCCTACTATTCATTTTGACTAGAAGGCTAGCCGTCTGATTAATCTTATCTTCCTCAAATAGCTGGTGCATATTGTCAACTTTCAAACTATTTTCATGATGAGTACAAGTATCCTCGTAAGCAATACATTCCATGATGAAGTGCCATTCTATTTCCACAACCCCCTTATTGTAGAAAATACAAGTTCTTTCTTCCCAAGTTTCCTTGGGTATCTTCCACCTACTGGTCTCACACCTAAGGTGATGTGATCCCGTCCTCAATTGTGCCACTAACAACCTCGCTTTCCCTTAAATAGCTGCACCTAAATAAGTTTTTTCACCATGATCCTTTGTCGGGTTAAATTCTTTGATGTAGTAAGCTTTTTTCGCCCAATCTGATTTGTCCACATGGTAGTTCTGAATTTTCTAGTCACATAGATTTTTATTTCACGATTGGTGCTAGGACACTCATGCAAATTGATGTCCCACTTGTTCATCCACTTGTGGTTTTGTTTCATCCAAGTTTTCTTCCTACAATCTAGCATCTCCTTCATAGTTGTTTTAGGCCAACGGTGGTTATCCATGTCTTCAACCTTCTTTAAATAGCTTATCAACTGGACTAAGGCCGATGCTTCCAATGGAAAAGACCCTGTTTCAGCTAAAAGAATCTCATAGGGGACTGTGGTTTTAACTTTGAGACTACTTGTTATTAGATGTTTTTGAATTCTTTCGAGTTGTCTCCAACTGCACTTTGACATATTGTTTCCCCATACTTCACACCCATAAAGCACAACCGGAGTAACAAGCAAACCAAAAAGGGTTTTCTTTGTTTTTCAATCCCAAAGCTCAGCCTTTCTACACCTATTTTGTAGAAGGTAAGAAGCTTTCCAACCTCCCTGTATCCTTTTCATCTGATAAGTCTCCCAACTGAGCTTGTAATGAAATTCAATCCCAAGATACTTGTATTCTTTGACTATTTCAAGCGAGCTACCTTCAAAAAGAAAGGTATTATGCTTATCTTTTCTATTCAATGAGAAAATCATGATTTTGGTCTTGGTGATATTCACTTGCATCCCAACCTCGTGACAAAAGAGTTCTAGAGCTTTTAGATGTTCTCTTAGCCCATGCACTATTCTTGAAATTAGGATAAGATCATCAGCATATAAAAGTAGCTTCACCACATAACCTACTAGTTGAATACCATCCTCATCCATCTTTCTTAACCAAGCTTCCAACTCATCAATGTATAACCCAAAAAGCGTGGGAGATAGAGGACAACCCTGTTTAACTCTAATGTCGCTACCACAACATTCTGACATACCATCACTTGTTCTGATTTTAGCTCTCACATTCTCATACAATCTGTGAACAACTGCTCTATACACATTTGGGATGCCTAATTCCTCCATTTTATTCCATAGTTTGTCTCTAGGTACCGTGTCAAAATATTTCCTGAAATCTACAAAACATCAATAAGCTTCCTCACCCTGAGTGTTCCAAATTTTCTCAACCAAATGTCTAAGGGTGATGTAGTGATCAATGGTAGAGTGTCTTGACCTACAGCCAGCCTGCCCCTTCTCCCTTTTGCCCTCATTTTCTGCCCAACTGCTGATTCTTTGTTCAACCATGCTCCCAAAGATCTTGCCAAAGATAGGATTGACCATAATCGTGCGGTAGTTAGATGGATTGTTGATATCACCACTTTTGAAAAGAGGAATGACCACACTAGTGGTCCACTCCATAGGAAATCCTTCTTGATTGACATTATTGAAAATTATTTTTATGTAAGGAGCAAGAGTCTCAATCCCCCATTTTAAAAATTCAGCTTGCAACCCATCTATGTCCTGTGCTTTACCACTCACTAAATTCTTTATTCCTTGTTTAATATCATCCACAATGAATAGTTCCATTGATGTGTTAATAACAGGTGGATGGTCTTTCTCGTGAACCCGCTCGTAAAGAAGCCTAGCATACTCTAGCCATTGGACATCTGTAATACTATTTTCAATCCTCTTTTTCTTTTGCTACAATTCTCTCCAAAAACCTTTAGGGTTCTGTTTTCCAAGCGAGATTAGCTCCTTCCTTCTTTCATTTACATAATCATATTTTTTTGATTGCACCAATTTTTCATATTTTTTCTTGTACTCTTTGTCCATTCCTTTCTTTTTTAGAGACCTCTTTGCTGCCTTACATTCTTCATCATACCATGGATTTGTCGGGAAAGTGTTTGCAGCCCTCGTCTTGGGGTGGGACCTTTTGCATGCATTTAAAGCCTTGTGAATTATTGGGATTAACGAATTGCGGTGAATGTGGATGTCCCCATCTTTGGTTGTTTTGACTTCATCATTGTTTTTTTAATCATGGAAATGATGTTTAAGAATAGCGTTAAATATTTCTCTATTTTCTTTATTCAAGAGGATTTTACCCTTGGGGAGGGTTTTATTTTGCATGTGTTGAACCTATTTAATGTGCTAGCTGATTGGGGACATGTGGAGCTTAACTAGAAGAGGTAAGTGGTCAGATTTCATCCCAATAGGGCAGTCCTCAATATCAAACTCTAGCAATCTAGAGACAAAACCTTGGGAGAAAATCACGTAGTCCACCACACTTTGACCATTATAAGTTTTGCAAGTGATACCCCCCAACTTTGGCCAATCTCTCATCCCATTACAAATAACCATGCCAAATAGACTACAAAGCCCAAGTAATATTTCCCCAAATAGGGTCACCTCCCCATTTTCGTCTTGGGATGTTCTTTCCCAATATTGATCACCACCTTCCTCCAACCATAAAGGATGGTTCTCCCCTTTTTCTTCCCTACTCAACTAAAGAGACTGATTATTAGTTGTCCTTGCATTAAAGTCACCCATTAAGACAACATCTCCAAGTGCACTGAAAATAGATATATCCCTTTTTAGTGAGGCATATGGGTCTTTGTTGTCTAAATTTTTCTTCTTATAGAACTTAGAATTTTTTGGAGCAAAGTAACAAGTAGCCAATCTGAAGGAGGTGACATTTAAAGCGGTTGTGAATGGAGGTTCTTTTTTTCTCAAATTGAATAGGTTTATTCATGACATGACACAACTTTGCAAATTGGCTCCTGTTACAACATCGTAGCCATCGAAGCATTTTGTCACTCATCCATACCCGTTATTGGCACCTGCGTATTTCATACAATTTCATCTATAATCTGTATTGGTCTAGTAGTAAGACGTGATATACTTAGGTTTACCAAATCTTTGGAGTGCAAAATTTTGATTACTTAGGTCGTTCTTTATCCATCTTTGAGTTTGTTCACAACCTTCTCTAAGGGAGAGATAATAACTAGTACTTGCATTTAAAAGGAGGTTCAACTTTAAGGATTACATTAGTAGAAAACTATATGTTTGTTAGTATGTTAGAGAGTACGTCTTTGTAGATGTGTGTCTATGGATGTCATGTGCTAGAAATTTTAGTTGTATGTGACTGGATTAAACTAGCATACATATATTAAATATATGTAAAATACGTTGAGTTATCTTTTCTCAAGGTGCCTATTTTCATCAACTTATCAAAACAATAGTAAACTGTCCATATGCTATCACTATTTCAATCAATCAAATAGCATATGAGAAAAATAAATCAGGTGAAAAGACTCAATAGCACATTAAAGGTTAAACGCAAAGATGCTTAGTTGTCTTATGAGTTCCCTGTGAAATTTGAATCGATTGATTTTAATTATAATTTTATTTTCAATACATATGTCCAATTTCTTCTTTAAACAAACATGATACAATTTTCAATTAAGATAAGATCAAATATTAAATTTATGTATTTTCTTCACAAAGATACAAGGTAACCAAACCCTAGTTTTGATTCTAGCGTGTATTAAGAAAATGTAACCTTGCCAAGTTCCAAACCAAATGAGCCTTAGCAAGTCCAACAGACTCAACGTGGGAGACTTTCCATCTTACTCAATAATAAAACAACCACAAACAAAAAACAATAAACCTTATGATTCCTTGAATCTTTGTTTTGTTTTACTGCAACAACAGATTATAACAATGCAATTTGTTTCAATAGGACTAAAGAAAAATTTGTGATAGCTAAATTCAAGTGAATCCAAAAAATGTAAAGCCAAACCTGCGAGAAATCCAACTCCAGGAGAATAAAGTCAAACCTACAACCATGAAGTTTTGAAATGGTTATGATTCAACAACCTCTTTTAATAGATGTCTTCATGAATTCAAAGATAAAAACATCTAAAGAAACCTGTGAATAAAATAGATTTGTGATAGCTAAATTCAAGTGAATCCAAAAAATGTAAAGTCAAACCTACGAGAAATCCAACTCCAAGAGAATAAAGTCAAACCTCCAACCGTGAAGTTTTGAAATAGTTATGATTCAACAACCTCTTTTAATAGATGTCTTCATGAATTCAAAGATAAAAACATCTAAAGAAACCCGTGAATAAAATAGATTTAAAATTGCTTTAAAAATAAAGCCAAAAAACTAAAAGCTATTGAAAAGTAAATAAAAATAAAATAAATACACTATTGAAAAATAAACAAAAAAATACAAAAAAATACATTGAAATTTCTTATAATTATAAAAAATATATTTGTGTTACTACTATAAAATGTTCACTCTAAAAAATTAAAAATATTTAGTTTTAATTTATTTTAATAGAGGTCTTCATGAATTTGTGAATAAAACTGCTTTAAAAACAAAGCAAAAAAATTAAAAACTATTGAAAAGTAAACAAAAAAAATTACAAATAAATATATTGAAATTTTTTTATAATTATAAAAAATATATTTATGTTACTACTATAAATGAATGTTCACCCTAAAAACTCAAAATTTATTAAATGACACTAAGTATTTAGTTTTAATTTAACTTTTTAATTAAATTGATTTTAAAATCTTAAAAAGAAACATTACCACCACTTGCATAATATGCCTCTCACATAACTCTTCGCATAATTATAATAATGTTATATAAATACTAATTTATTATAATAATTATTATAATTAAATTAATTATAATTATTAATATTAAATTTTAGTATTAATAATAATAAAAATGAAATCATTATAAAATTGATTATGATATAAAAAATAAGTATTTTAGAGTGAATAAGATATCAAATCGATTTAAAACCATTTTATCTACTTTAAATCTGTTTGAAAAAATGTCTACATACAATGAATGTAGTTATGCTAGTTGCATGTCATTTGAATGTCAAATTCAAACTAAAGAGTTTTTCCTTAGATTGATTTTTTCTTTTTGATGGATATCATTGTAATACGCCTCTCGGCGTAACAACTAATAGTAAGTGCTAAATAATGGAATGGAATAAACTTAGACAAATTTAAATTTTTTCCTTAAAAAAAAAAGTATTCTTTGATTTTGAAATATTTGCATATAGATTTAAAACATAAAACAATGCAAATGAAAAAGAAAGTTACCATCAAATTGACAAAAAACATTAGAAATGGAAATAGAATGTTCCCATCTACTTGGAAAATCAATCTTTATCTAGATTTTATGTGATAAGTGAGATCTAGATTTTATGTGATAAGTGAGATTTTGGAGGTTTTCACCTAATATTTTGGAGGCTTTTACCATTAAATGGTAGTTTCTAAAACTTTTTTTCCACCAACTCAATAGTGGTTTGCAGGTGTGAGACTTATTTCAGACTCAAATCCACACTATATGTAGCCTATCAACTAATAAGTTAACCAAAGGTAAATATTCTTAACCCTAATAGTTTCATATAAATTTGTTGTGTTTCATGCTATTGGATAGCATAACATAGTTCATTTTATTATTAGTTAATGGATTTTTAGTTTATATAACTCTTTATTATTATTTAGTGATATTTTTTAATAAACATCAATATTAAATGGTTTTGTGAATCAATAGTCTTAAATCATATTGGACATAGAATGGACCTCTAAATTTTCTCTATTTAAAAAATTAAAATATTATTGAGATTTATTTTAAATTCAACACATTTTTAGTACTTGAAGTGAATCTTACCTCTATTTTGATTAGATCATTATTTACACCCTTTCTCATTTTCAACTTTTAATTTAAATATCTTCCTTTGAATTGTAAAGAATTTTAATCTTTCCATATTTATCTTCCTCTAAAATTATTAAAGGATATTAGATCCTATTCTCATAATGTAATGTCTCTATGATGTCTAAGAGAAGACCACACAATGGTCTCCCTTATCTAAAACTAACCTTTTTCTAACATGGATTGTAGAATGACTTTTACCAATACCAATTAAACCACAATTTCCCTACTAAGGTTACACCTCCTTAAGAGGAAAATTACCAAGAGAGTGAACATGAATCTACAATATTGAAAGTCACCCATGAATACAATAATTCTTTCAAATCAAACCTCAACACATGGGAGAAAAATCTTCAAAAAGTGAACATCTTTGCAATGCTTTTGTTAGCATCCAACACATAAGACAATCAATATTTATCAGCATTAGAGAAAGCCATGCCAAAAGCATGATTTTTTATATCTCATGTTCATCCACAAATCCCTCAACATAGACACTTCCATGGTACGTGTTCCAAATATTTCATTGCCCCAAAAATCCAACATCCTTAAAAAATAAAGAACTAAAATAGACCATACCTAAATGATTTAATCACAAGCTTAATAAACCTTGACAAATCCAATGGGAATCACATAATTAATTTCCACACTCTCCTCCTAATGGATCTTAGTGGTAGGCCAATATCAAAACCTCTTATCTAGATTAAATTTCTCACAAATTTACAAAATAATCCCTCAATTCCCTATATTGTGGTGATGGATATAGGAGAAATCATTCCAACCATTTCATACTACTTGTCCACCAACCCCATCTCACATGTAATTTTTTGAGTAATTCTTTACAAAGGTAGACTTAAAACCATTACTTATGATGCTACTTAATTATTAAAAAATATTCTTTGGAATGGTACAATCAAGTTAAAACCAATTATATATTAGAACTCTAGAATGTTTAGAAAATGGTATTTTCCAAAATTTCCAATACCATAGCTTGCCTAGATAATTAGGAAAATTATAAAATGTTAAGGAATTAGATTGTGAAACTACCTATTTGTTCTCAAAAAATTATCTCCATAATTTCAAAAGTTCAACAAAAATTATATAGATATGGAAGTTCAGTATGAGTTGAAGTGTTAGACTTGTGATTAAATAATGACATGAAATGGCGATTTCCTGAGAGTGGGTAAATTCTTCTTCATATTTAGAATCTTCTAAGCCAAGGGGGTGTTCTTGAAATCTCCATAATATAAAAATTAAAGAGAAATGAATAATTAGATATGAGACCCTCAAGTAGCCATATCAAAGATGCTATGAACCCCTAAGATTTGTCACTAGATTAACGAAAATATTGGCTATATTCTCATATTTCCTACCATGAAATTCAAGTATATTTTCCAAAAAAATTAAATCAAATAAAAATGATCATATTTTGATCCCTAAGATCCCAAGATCAAGTGAGGTCAGAGCATATGATGACTAAAGATTGCTAATGTTACCTAGATATTAGTTACTAGTCACAAGCCACTTAGCTATAATAATAATTTTAAAGCTTAAAAATAGATGAATTAAAATAAGATCAACTTATTACTATTGACATTTAGAACTTCTCAATCATTAGAAATTATACTAAAATAATATTATACATAATATATATATATTACAAATACTATTAAATTGGTAGCATAGCTAGTGTGATCTGTGAAGAACACTAATGTAACAATCAAATATTAGTAGGTTATACTATTGGAATATCATTATTAGTAATATAATATCAAATGCAATATAAACTTAATGCCTTGCAGTAGTCCAACCAAGGAAGCAATTCAAAATAAATTTTGAATAGAAATTATAATAATTACTATTAATCAAGTTCATAAGGGAGCATGCAACAACTCTGATTGATATCATTTATCAATATTTATAACTTGGTTGAGGTAAATGGTAATCAAAGTCAAATGAATGATATATTCCTTTATAATTGTTATGGTAATACCATGACAATCATATTATCTAAACAAGACATAATACTAGAAAGAGGCACATAAATGGTGCTTAGATAATTCTACCAAATTTGAATACATGTAATACTTGTATAATAATTTTTCAATTGGAAAATTTTAAAATATTATTATAATGTTATTTCCCCTAAGTTTATTCCTAACTTAGCCAATTGAAAATAAAGGAATGAGCTTCTGATTTTCCCTTAATTAATTTTGGAAAAAGGGACATGAAATACAAAAAACTACAAGACCTCCAATAAGTAGATATATGCATTATTACACATGAAATAAAACATATCAATAATATTGTACCTTTTTAAGTGAATTCCTTTAACCAGGCATATACATTTACATGATGGATGCATACAACCATAATTCTCTACCTATTCACTAGCTATATATTGTATAAGATAACCTGGAATAAGCTACATTAATGCATCATGGAAGTATGGAGAAACCTAAGAATCATTCTTAAAATTTTGAGAACAAGAGATTATTATAATGAAATATATTAACTTTTCACCATCTAGATTGATGTCTACTCCATTGGACAACCAAGACATGACTTACAAAAAATGAGAACAAACATGTAAATTAACAATAGAAACAAGATTTCATTTGCATCCAAGCCAAATGATTAATAGAACCTACAAGTGAAATACTTCAATAATATACAACACAAATCAATACATTCTACATTAAAGAGGAAATAAGAATTACAAAATTATTTGTAATGCATAAGGATGCAAACATTCATATTTCTAATAATCCTATTACAATTAGGCTAGTAACTATGAAAATTACAAACTAGTAGCTAGGATTAGAGGATCCCTTGAAATGTTATAACTTACTATGGAGACATTAATTTTCAAATAAAAACTCCCTTGATAGTTGTTCCTCCTAATTTATGGAGGATTCTTCATTGCAATAGAGCTAGACATTCATCATTTTGATATCTTAGATCAACTTATGACACATATAGTTAGAGAACTAGTTCAAATACTAACCCTTAGAATATCTTACAATCATGCATCAATAGTAATTATAAATTAACATCCAAACCTATGGGGATTGATACATGTGGAAAATTGAGTTGCATCATCAATCATACCTTATAATAGTCAAAATTTACTTGTAGGCATGAAACATGCATTTGTACAAGAAAGATATTAATATTGAATATACTACAAAGTACATATGAGCATGGAAAGTCTTCTCATAAATTTAAGTGACAAACTCAATTTTAATTCTATTGCCTCAATTACCACACAATAAACTATTGATCATGAAAAATTTACCTCCAACAATACCTAGCCCATACCTACATAATAAATTAATTAATTAGCTAAGTAAGGACACTTATTTAATTTGAAATATTTTATATAGTATTTGCACATGGCTCAATGGTACTTGTTAGAATCCAAGATCACCTGCATGCAAGATGGATACCTGTCACATGCAAAAGATATGAAGAACCGAAAAAGATGTTCTCTGTAAACCTCTCAGTAAAAATGAATTAAGAGAATCGATTATTACAATATGATCAATCCTTATGAAGGAGATCAAGAAACCCTAAAAGGGAAACCCTAAATGAAACCTAGTGTGCATACTTAATAATTAATAATTAATTAATAAATGTGCCTAAGTTTAGCTTAAGTAATAAAGAGGAATAAGTGACTTAATTAATTAATCAATGTGATGTAATTAATTAAGCATAATAACTTATTACTCTAACACCCCCCCCCTTAAGATGAACTTAGGAAGAAGCTAAAACACTAGAATAAGATGCATGAAAGCAAAGATGGGTCCCGCAACAGGCCTGATCAGGTACCCATTTACAAATGCAGAAAGAAGTAAGAGAAGGAAAAACCCAGTGGGACAAAACCCCCCTTACAATGAGATAACATGCTGCAAAGAAGCATGGAAGAACTCTGTAGAGTAACACTGGAACTTGATATAGGCAAAGTAAGGAAATATTCTTCTGTACTACTGAAACCGGATGAGAGTCACTGATTGACTCAAGGAATCATGATTAAAGCAACAGAAAACCCGATGCCACGGAACACTGGAAAACTCCAAACTGGAACAACTCTGGAATCTATGAAGCAGCAAGCAATTATTGAATGATGCATTACTAAAAACAAAGTGCAAAGATGCAAGATGCACTCTCCCAACTACCAAAATATCCAAGTAATCGCCAAACAACCCATCGGGCCAAATCTGGACTAAGTGATTAACTTGGGATAGATACAGAAAAAGAGTATGGACAGCAAGATAGAGCTCCTTAATACCTTTCCGACGCTTCAAACGAGGTGAAAAAAGGAGATCGTGGCAAAAAGTTATGAGCTCGAAAGTCCAAAAATAACATCTGACTTCAAACAGAAATAAATGCAGTAAAATAGAAAAATACTATAAAATAAACTGCACCAAATGAAAGATCTCGGAACCAGCTTTCCGGCGATATCTCGTTTGCCCGATTTTGATACCGTATGCCCAAGTTATGGCCAAAAGAAAAAAACTGCTCTTTTAGGAAAAACTAGGGTTAGGAGGGGCAAAGAGGCCGTACGGCCGATGACGTCATGCTTACGTCAACCATTCAGGAGCTTAAATTTGACGGCCGTCTGGCCGTCGCCGCAAAAAATCGGCCCCCCTGCAGAAAAAATTTGGGCCCCTGGTCCTGTGGGTGACCAGGGGCTGAGCGTCGAGGCCTGGGGCGGAGATGGAAGCCGCCGGTTCTCCATACGACCAGCGCGGAGCGGAGGGGGCTGGCCGGGGGCAGATCTGGAGCCTTTGATCCGCAATATGACCGGGTGCAGCCGAAAGGAGCCCGCGGGGGCTAGCTGAGGCGAGCGGCGGGCGAGTGTAGGATGCAGGCGGCGGTGGCGGGTCGGTGGCCGCCCGGTGGCCACCGGGCGGTGGATCTACTTTGCACTGGGAGCGCCGCCGGTTGAACCAAAAACACATTTTTTTTAATTTTTTTTTGAATTTCTCGCCTCGATCTGTGTGCTGGGAGGCCGTACAGCCCCCAGACAAAAAAAAAATTGCCTCCTCGACCAACTTGCCCCAAAATGGATAAATTTTATATGAAAATGGGGGTTTTTGGGCGTTGCGGACTCAATGGCGAGGTCCGTTTTGTCCCAAAATGCACAAAAAATTAGGCTACCCCCAGATTCAATCAAAAAATTGCATGTGGAAACCCTTGCACTCGAAACTCACGAAGAGGCCATATCTTCAGATCACGAACAGGCAGCTGCAGGTCTGGAGCTCTGATACCATGTTAGAATCCAAGATCACCTGCATGCAAGATGGATACCTATCACATGCAAAAGATATGAAGAACCGAAAAAGATGTTCTCTGTAAACCTCTCAGTAAAAATGCATTAAGAGAATCGATTATTATAATGTGATCAATCCTTATGAAGGAGATCAAGAAACCCTAAAAGGGAAACCCTAAATGAAACCTAGTGTGCACACTTAATAATTAATAATTAATTAATAAATGTGCCTAAGTTTAGCTTAAGTAATAAAGAGGAATAAGTGACTTAATTAATTAATCAATGTGATGTAATTAATTAAGCATAATAACTTATTACTCTAACAGTACTTACATAATATCTTATGGATTCATAGGATACCAACAAGCTTGGCTATCAAAAAATATATTATTAATGCATAAGAGACCACCACCTCTCCATTGCGACCATAAGTCCAAATTAAAATCCCTAAATTAGGGATGCTACTTAGGCATGGTATAGATACCTATATATATCAACCACCAACATAATTAGTATCATTAATTCCTTCTCAGAGCTATGTAAGTCACAAATTTTCTATAATCACTACTAAAAATGATTAAATCCCATAAAGAATGTCATCAATGCACTACTTGGAATGTTTTAATTTATTTCTATACTACCATCTTGGAGGAAAAAACATGTCAACAAGATATCATTCCTACCACTACCAATGCAACATATGAAAATTAAGATTTTATCTTCAATCCCACATAAGCCTTAAAAATAAATAAGCATTAATAGCAAAAATATCATGGACTGCCATCTAACTTTAGCAAGGTGACATTAACTTGATGTAAGTGGTTCAATTATACCATCACAATTGAGATGTTGATATATGTGAAATTAAACACATAGAGCTCAAGGGCATAAAATATTAATATTAAAGTGATTAAAAATATATAACAAAAACTATTATATTAGGTAGCATTAGAGCATGTTGAAAAAGTACACACATATACATATTAAAACCTATTATATTATCTTGAAATATTTGTTAACACGAGTGTATAGTGAAATGAGAACGTACACTTGTCATGAATTTGGTAGGTTGGGGAATACAATATTTAGCTTCAACATAGGTTCTTATTGGGGATGACTACCCCTATTGAGTAGTATAAGAATCCATAAGCTTTAGATCCAAGATACAATAATAAGAGAAATTAGGAGAGTGGGGAAAAAGACCATAGGGTCTAGAGACACAAATATACACATCCGCAAGTATATTTAGAAATTGAAAAATATAAGAGATATGGACTTGACAAGGGATATGAAAAAAATTCATTGGGTATAAACATTGAGAATAATATTGTACATTTATTGACATGATAACACAAAAATTATTGATTTGTATAGCTACAAATAACCTTGAAGATATATTATTAGATGCCAATCTTTGCAAAGGGTACATATGGAAAAATGATATAAATAAACTAAGAAGCTTATATTTCCTCTTCTATACACAACCTTGATGAAATAATATGCTTCTTTTAAAAATAGTGCATTCTCTACTTAGTTGCATTAGAAAATGTGACTTATACTTGTGACTTACACTTGTGAATGAGAAGATTAGCATTGCTAAAAATATAAATTTGATACTAAAAATGGTGGTTATTATAATGATCAAGAAAAAATAAAAAAAGAAGAGAAATTCCTTCGCTTCCACATTATTGTACACTTCTTATACACTTAAGATGGAATATAACAATCCATGATCAAAGATAAGGTCAATGAAAATGTAAAACAAAGATGTTAATGCTAACCATAACCACACATGATTATAGTGGTATCACAATGGCTAGTCACCTTACTTGAATTTAGGAAAAAATAAAAGGCCTCAAGCTAATATGACATTTAGAAATATACCTAATTATTATAACCCTTGTATGTATAAAGAAGAGATTTCTCATACACCAAAAACTAAATTTTTTAAACCTTAGGTGTATCCCCATAGTGGGTTGCATTATTTCGATCTTATACTTCATTGAAATATTATAACTCAATATCATGTTTTTTTTCTGTTTAGTGAATTGTTGCTAAGGGGAAGCATCTTGAAATCAACCACACCCTTGCAACCCAATGGTGTCAAAATTGACTTTAAGCTTTCACTCCACTGGCCCTGATGGTGTTGAAAACTAGCTTTAAGCTTTCGCTCCACCAGAGCAAGTCATGGGATTTGAACCTTAGACAACTCAACTGCTGCCCTTGTAACTTAACCGTTGCACTACAAGGTCAACCACAACTCAATACCATGTTAACTTATACGTTGGTCTCAAGATAATCACTCAAACACATGACCATAATAAAAGCAGAAGTTTCTAGTTTAATTATGCATTTACAATAATCACTTACAATTGGTAGCCAACATATAGTACCATTGTGAGTACTAATACAATTTCTTACATTAACCAAACACAAGGTCCAAGCCATCTTTTAGATTATCAACACAAAAAACATGGGGCACTATAAGAAAAGAAACAAGTCCTTCAATGTATTCCTCCACCACATATTTTTCATCATTACTTATTGGGACTTATTATTCACTACTAAAATTAAGTCTCCCTTAAAAGTTGAATATTTATTTTCTAACAAGAGGAATTAAGTTTAGAACTAAGTAATTCAAATATTAGATCAAACTAAGAAAATTCACCAAGTTTACCAATTATGTACATTGAACTGCACTCACATCAAATTTGAAGGAAAATGAAGAGATTGCACCCTCGATTCCATTAGCATGATCATCTTCATTGATAAGTTATATATAGTTTTTTTGTGTGTGTTCACATCTCATGGAAAGATCATCAATTTGACAATTTGATTTGATATGATTATTTTTATTAGCAATTTTACATCACTAAGTACAACCCCTATCAACTCATCCTCTTGTGAACCATTTCCTTTTGCAAGGAATTCATGCATTGTCATCAAGGGAAATAAAGAAATGAAGGACATCATATGAAAAACTATGTTAAGGATCCTCTACTTGATTATTTATATGCATTACATATAAACAATAAATTTTATAAAAAAGTTTTCAAGCTAAAAATTCTGCTTCATGTTTTCCTCTTCATCATTATTACTATCATATTATGTTAGCATAGCATGAATTTTTATTGTCTACTTGATAATTTCCACTAACACATATTATACCTTCTATGTTATTTAAAATTGCTATCTCATTGTTACTAATAATTGAAGATAATATGTTACTCACATATTCCTAGCTCATCTTCTCAAGAAATTAAACCCAATGACCATGGAACTTATTACTAACATCATCCAACTTGAACATGAAAATATAATACAAAATTCATGAAAGATGCATTATCAATGACAATAACAAGGAACTTTTCATGTGGTTGAAAACCAAGATGTGAAAGTGATATTATATACAGAGAAGAGATAGTGATAAGGTCTAGGGTGTCCAATACCTTTCATAGTATCATCATAAGATACAAACTCATGATGTCCATTATTTAAAACACCATCATAATTCATATACAAATCAAAATAATCTATTAACAAAATTAAAAAAGAACATGGAATTGATAAATTATTTATCAGTGTATTGTAGACATACATTTAGCTCATACAAATATAATTGATTACAATATTAAGCTCAACATTAAGTAATCCATAAGAGGTGCAAACAACAATAGGATCCAAAGCCTTCAAATGAAATTGCAATATCAACCAACAATAAATATCAAGGGAACCTTTCATTAACATCAATCAAGTTGCCATGAGGCATGTGTGCAACACTAAAAGATAGAACTTGGAGGCTTCAACAACAACAAACACCAAGAACCAAATTTCCTCAACAACATCAACAATTCAATCAACACTCCCAGAGGCAAACAAACAAGAGAAAATATACATGTATTGTAGGGGAGTGTCATTACATGGCCTTACATGGATTAGCCAGGCAACCTATCACAAGGCACCGCCTCCATCTATGGTTATCTAGGCTGCCTATCTCAAGGTGACCGCTCCATAGGGTGACTCATGTGGGACCACTTACCTTTTGTGAGGACAAGGTAGTGATCTTACCAACCAGGTCTTCTCATCCCATCCTTAGCTTATGAAAACACTAACGGTATGGGTGAGGCTCATAATTAATCTTGTTTAGTGTTTATCTACCCAAACCTACTAGTTAATTTTATTAGGTTATCACTTATTAAACAACTCTTCCATGGGTTACCCTAACAACTCCTTTGTATGCCGGCCCCCATGAAGAGCCACTCTCCCTATGGGTACCAAATCAAAACATGCAAGGGGTGTACCTCATCTCACATAAAAATCAAGGAGTACATATCGCACAACATGCGAGGCAAGAACCATCTCGCAAACTCATTCCATATCGCTAAAACAAGTACAAAGTAGGTACCCCCCCATAAAACTCAAAATCAAAGAAAAGATCAATGCATCACCAAGATCCAACCATGGAAAATCAATATAATTCAAATTTCTCCTTTGCCTCTAGAAGCCAAAAACACTAAAATCCACAATTGAGGGTAAGTCAAAGTAATAAGAGTTTCCAAATAAAATCCAACATGAATTCAACAATGTATTTCCTCAAAACCAAATCAATTCAAAGGACACTACATTGGAATGGAATCATAGAAGAAAATTAACCTTTAAATTCACAACACAATCAAAATGGCCAATTTCAAGAACGTTTAACTCTTCATCACGATTTATCTTTTCACTCAACAAGAAAACATTTAAAACAATTAAAGATATTAAAGAACATATTTTAGATCTATCCCAACACCAAACACAAATAAACAGATAAACAAGGTGACCATGCAACACATAATACCAACATGCTCATGAAATCAACATATAATAATAAATCATCCAATACATAACCACTTTTAAAAGGATGATCCAAACAACTTCTTAAATAAATACCCCATTTATACAATTATAGTTAATTCAAATTAATCAAATATAATCATTCATTCAAAGAGACCCAAAATTCTCTTTTCTAGCATTTAACTTCACAATCCCTACTTTTATCAACCTTGTTATCCTATGTTCTACTAATACAACAAGATATATATAATATTTCTTGTTCATTATCGTGTTCACACTTCTTTTATGTATATGAGATACATAAAAGTAACATCCTAGAGCCTATTTAAGTCTGTAGTCCTTATATGTAAGAAATAAATACACTAAGACTATCAAATTACTAATATTATCTAGAAGTTAGTATCATCTCTTAACATCATTGCTTGGTTATCAACCTGAGAGGTACTATCATTATTTAACCAACTAGACACAAATAGTGTTGATGCTTAATCTTCTCTTAACACGACAACGAGTATTATCCTATAAGTAACCCTCAATATTTACAACTAATGATATTATTGTTATTCAATAACTTACTAGTAATATTCAATCCATGATTAAAATTGAGGTTGATCAAGCCTTCATAAAAGTATAGTTATGTTTCGACACCATTAACCAATCATTGTATATTATTCAGGTCATAGATCCTTACCAGACCAATTCCCATTTCCATGATAAAATATATTTATTTATTTTATTTATATTATTTATATTATTATTATTATTATTAATTTATTTATTTACTTAACCCCATTTTTATATATAATACATATTCCTAAAAAAATTAATAATAAAAAGGAAATTAATAAGATTAAGAAATGGCATATATAAATAAATAAATATACATTTACTTCTTTTTCACCTTACTTATTATTAAATTCCCCATTAATAAGGAAAGGAGGAGGCCCACGAATTAAAGAGCAGTTTCTTTTCTCTTCTTTTTTTTAATCTTTAAAACTTATAAAGTTTCTTTGTAAGGAGGCATGCTAATCTCAAGTACCAAGATTTTTTTTGTTTTAAATAGTAGACTTCAGTTTATCACTGACTCTCTGTCCACACTCACCTTATTAATATCTAATATTTAAGTGGTAAAGGATTACGTTTCAAATGAAGATTTATAATCACTTGGATTTATAGTTTATTGGCCAACTAAACTTCCGTTTAAAAAGCCTTCTTACGTGAACTTAAGCTTTTTTTATAAGACTCGTATTTCATGGAGGAAACTAGAAAGTTGTTGGGAAAAAAACTAATTATATATTATCTATTAATGCAAATCATTTCTATTGCATTCTTAATTTCTTTCTGTTTACTTCAATAATATGTGCAGCATATATTATATTATATTTTGGTGAGATAAATTAATATGTGCAACATATATTATATTATATTTTACGACGGCTAAATTAATATGTAGAGCATTTAATACATTATATTTTTGCTACCGCTGAATTAATATGTAGAACATATATAATATTATAATTTTTTTGTTGCAGCTGGGAAGATGGGGATTTAAACCAATTACATCACTTGATATACTGCTTACCGAATAAATTTTCATTTCAAGATTATATACATGGTAAATAAATCTAAAACTTCCCTCTAACTACACGTCATAACTTCCTTTCTTAGCCCTAAATTCACTAAGTTTATAGTTTTTATTTCCAATTAATAAAATGTGACGCTTGCAGAAAATGTACAAAGGATAGAGGAATTCTGTGAAATGTTGAATTTGCAACTGCCCTGGTAAACAATAGCTACAAAGAAAAAGAGGGAGCAGAACAAGGCGTGTGAACTGTTTTACAGAATGCCTCAAGAGATGTGATCTCTTAGAATGCAAAAGTTGCAGGAAATGGACAGAACGGATTTGCGGAGAAGGCTTTATGGTCTTTCAAGCAATTGCATTTGGTAGGTGTAATGCCAGATTCCACAGTTTTTACCGGCATCCTACCTGCTTATGCCAAAATAGTAGCTTGATACAGGGTATATACATCTATCGAAGCATAAATGATGAGGGATTGTTGTCAGAAATTATAGTTGGAAAAACTTTGGTAGAAATGTATGGAAACTATGGAGCAAAGACAAGGCACATGAAATATTTGATGGAATATGAAAAATGCCACTACATAGGCCACATAAAATCTGATTTATACCAAATGAGAGCTTGGACAGATTAGAGAGAGTATGACCATATAAAATATATGTTATATATTAAATATGCTGGTATATACTTAACTACCTAGGGTGAGGGATGCCGTAATCTTAAAACCTAAATCTGCTCATTATTAGAAACATGGCAGTAATTTTCATTTTAATAGACATACTATAAAACCTTCGTCAAAACCTTTACTTTCAGGCTGCAAATTCACCAAATTGGAGAAGCGAAAGATCATACCAGAGATTTCCCATACTCGGAACAGCAAGCAAGCTCCTAAGCAGCGACCTAGGCTCTTGCACTCATGTACGCGCCAGTCGTGCTTTATCAGAATATCTGCCCTTCACAGTATCACCATTGCGTCAACAACAACACCAAAAAAAAAGTTGCAGTTGTGGCCCTTTCTATGATGGGTTCTTGAAAAGCGATGTTCACTTCAACTGCAAAATTTCTTCAACACCAGGTAGAAGGGTTGGAGGGTTGACAACCATTCCCTTAAAATGAAAGGGTTTGCATTGCAATAGGTACCACACGGTAAAGCAGCTTGAAACCGGTAGAACTAAGTGCTTTAAAGGTCGCCCCCTTTTAGCTACGAGAAATAACCCAACGCCACTTCACCCTTCTGAAGTTTCCTTGCTCACCTCACTGAGGGCGCAGGCTATAGCTGGTATCAAGTTTTATTATGAGGCTACGGACACAGGGATGTAGTACTGGTTGCTTTAGAACAATGTAGAGGTAGAGGATGCATTAAACAATATGCATAAGGAGGATTAGGGATGTGTGGTTTTCAGATAATGATTCCTGAAGGAATTAGAGTACATTTTATCAAATGTAGCAATTCGATCTGTCAAGGTAAACATGTATGCTGTGCACAGGCCTCCGTATGGCACATGAACTATTTTTCTTAAAATGCATCCCCCCGAATGGTGGCTTTTCAAAATGCCTCCCAGAAGAAATGTATCATGGAGTGCGATGCATGCAAAGTGTCCATGCAAAGACTAGCACGTGGGCAGTTAAACCGAATGCTATCAAGGAAATGTGGTAATATTGCAGCGTAATCCCCCCCAGCTGTCATGTGTAAATGGCTCAAATATAATATTCCTCGAGCAGCACAATGTAATATATTGTAACTTGTTTGAATTATATTAGTTTCAAGGAATTAAAATATACGTATCAAACCATCTCAGAAACTGTGTATAGTGCAATTAAAAGAAAATCATACTTACTATAGGTGTAGATGCTAGTATTCACGGTATTTAAATAAGATATTATGAAATGTAGTTATCCTAAGAGAAAAATTTAATAGTCAAAATTGTCATCAATCTAATTAAAAGTCTTCAAACGAGCTTCATTTATTATTATTATCAACTCCAACCATATTTTCCTATTTCATTTCACGATTGGGAGGATATATTTTACTCTAAGAATATGATGTATTTAATTTCTAGAAGGTTAGGATCACAACAAAGGCATTCTTCACTTCCAAACTCGCTATCGGGCATAAAAGAATAACCCTAGTTTTTCACTGTTTAGGGTTTGTGGCAACTTTATGAAGTTTACAACACCAAAGAACACATTTCTAGTTCACTATACTTGAGAAAGATTATGGTATGAATAAATTCATTTATTGTGAATCCATTAATATTTACATTCTTTATAAAAATTTCTTTGCTAACTAAGATCACTTCTAATGCTAGAGGTTACTATATTAACATTGATTCCAATGCTAATCACAATAGTAAACTATTTTAATTATTATTTAAAATGATCATTTAATTTATTCAATTTACCATGAAGTAATTAGTAGGGTAATAAGGAATTATTTGAATTTACAATATAAATAATTTATTACTAAAGCAAAGAATTGTTTAAATTTTCCTTATAAATTAATATTACTATAACCAAGAATAATCTAAATTAATTAAATCACATAACACAATAAACCACGAAATCAGGAATAAATGCTTACACAATTTCCTAGAATGACCGATATGGAGGGCACTACACCAACTAAGAGTGCACTTAATTTTATGCATATGAATGTAAAGTTCATCCATCCACTTCCTTTATATTTGAGCATTCTAAGGCACAAAACTAAAATTCCCAAATGGTCTTAAACTCACTTTATTTTTTTCTTGTACATGATAAGGCTAGATAATCCATATTTTTCTAGGATCTTAGCCTTACTATCTAAAAGATAGAACTAAACTCCAGATAAGCATCACAAATATAAACTTGAGAACCTAAGGAAGAAAATCATCATATTTAAATAGTAATTCCTTACAACTATAGGTGTTTTAGATATTATCATCATGTTATGGTTTAGAGATCACCACATTCCATCATCATAAATTTAATATTGATAGATTTATAGGGCCAACAAAATTAAATCTAGTCTAATTTTGCACCCAATCATCCTATCAATAGATATCCAACATCATATAGGTGTTGGAGATATGCATAATAATTATCGTATGCTCTAAAACCAACATGATAGCCTTAAAGTTCTAGTTATCCCAACCATTTATAATGTTCCTTACTATCTATCTCATCCAATAAATAATGAAATTCTACCAATTAGATAATCCAATTCCTATAACATTGGCTTAACTAGCTCATAGACACAATACATATACTTACATATAATCCTCAATTCACTAGCTTAACCAATTCACACATACGCATAAAAATACAAGTCTTGAACATCAAAATAAAAAAATGCAATGAAAACATGATTTAAGAGGGTTAATACCACTCTAATGGGTGTAATCCTATGAATAAGGCCACCCTAATAATAAGGCAACACTATCCAATTATTAAAGATAATAATTATTATCTTGATAACACCAATTATTCTAGGCAACAACTTACTACGCAAGGAAAAATTGTCCATTTATTAATCTTGATAGCTAATATCCCAATTATTACTCAGACACATAGAGAGTTCATTTCTCTCAAACTTCTGATGCATTTCATTTGACGTTAGGACAATAACAAATGTGCCCAAAACCCTAAATAACAGTTATTGTCACTTGCATTGTGTTTGATGAGCTAGGAAACAACAAATTATTTCACAGAACATTCATGAACAGGAATCTAGTGGTTCTTATTATAAATATTATCTCTTCACCACCAATTTTCTATGATTATTGGCATTCAGTCCTTGTGTTGCCTTTTCTCTATTAAAGAGTGAGGGTTGGTGATGGGTGGTGTTAACATTACGTGGAGAAGTGGTTTGGAGCTTAGCATTTGAACCTACTATTTTGATTCCACAACACTTAAAATAAAGGATGGATCTTTGGATTCTATTTGGGGATTGCATAGAGCATTCTATCAATAGCTTTTATCTTCTAATCCACACTGATAAAAATTAATCATGCAAATACATATATTATCTATAATATATATTTGATAAACACTTTTGATCTGAAATTATGAATCCGTGAGGCCACAAACATATTTAAACAATCATACTATATCATTATCAAAATAAATTTTAAACTATACATCTAAAAACACATTTTTAATTTATCAAATTAAATATATATTTATAATTTAAAAAACAAAACAAACAGAACAAACAAACTCATAAAACTTTACGACCAATAATTCAAAGACGGCATAGACTTTCCACCACATGCAACCGCCATGACAATGATTTTCTATATAAAATTAATTATTGTTGCCCTTTATATCAATTTTATAATCTAAATTATTCAATGACTTACTGATGAAAAGCAAGTCTGTGTTCTTTGAAAGACTCGAGAATGATATAAATCTTTTAATCTTAATATATTGTAAGGAAATTCATATAAAAAATCTCCACTCATATATTAAAACAAACTCTGAACTTCATCCAAATCTCGAATCAATTATGAGTGTCCAACTACTCCTCTACCTTTCTAGTTGATTGTTCGGTAATTTTGTTTAGGTGAATCCATCCACAACATATCTAGTCTGTTTTTATATATACCAAGGACGGACTCAACTGATCCCAAGCAATTCCAAGCCAAGAAGATGAATGCTCTGCACGCAGTGATAATTCCTTACCCTAGTGCGCAAGGAAGTATCAATCCTCTTATCAATTTGGCTCGCCTGCTCTCTTCAAGAGGAGTTTTTATCACTTTCGTCAACACGGAGTGGAGCCACAACCGCATGTCAACAGGAGCGGCCGCTGAATTATCCACCTCCACATTTAAGTTTCTTACCATTCCAGATGGGTTGCCACCTGATCACGGTCGTCTCTCCAATCTTCCCGAGTTCGTAATTGCAATGGAAAATTTTGGCCCCGTCTTGGAGCATTATTTGCTGTGCAGCTTATCGGACGGGTGTCCTCCCATCACCTGCATTATAACGGAAAATTTCTTGTCTTGTACTCACGAAGTGGCCAGCAAGCTTCGAGTGCCTCGAGTCATTTTCTGGACAATGTGCGCCGCCTCTTCTATTGCTCAGTGCAACGCCAATATTCTCCTCTCCCGCGGACATATTCCTGTCAAAGGTACAAAAATAGTGATCGTCAATTTTATTTTGATTGCTCAGTAATGTTTGTAATAACTGAAAGCTAATAATTGCAGCGGAGTATTTGAAGAGGGCAGATAAAGTGATCACTTGTTTGCCTGGTAATCTTCCGCCTCTGTTCCCGAGCGATCTGTTTTCCTTCTACCGCGCTGCCGACACGTCGGGCGTTTTATTCCAGTGGAGTCTACGTGAGTCAGCAATTCAAAAGAAGGCAGACTATGTGCTGGTCAATACGTTCGATGAGGTGGAGGCCCCTGAGACGGTGGGAGCACTGTCCTGTAATGGTTGTCCTGCTTTGGCAGTAGGGCCTGTATTTCTTCCCAATTTCATGGAAGGAAGAGATTTGAACGGGCTCGTGAGTATGTCGGAGCGGCCGGACGAGAGCTGTCTTGAATGGCTTGACGCCCAACAGCCAAGTTCTGTGATATACGTTTCCTTCGGCAGCATCGCGGTCAAATCGAACGAGCAGCTGGAGGAGTTGGCGGTGGGATTGGAGGAAAGCGAGCACCCCTTTCTGTGGGTGTTACGAATGGATATTATGGGAGGCAAGCCCGCCACTCTCCCGGAGGGTTTTGTAGAAAGGACCAAGGATCGGGGACTGATTGTAAAATGGGCGCCTCAGGTAAAGGTGTTGTCCCATCCTTCCGTAGGAGGGTTTCTTAGCCACAGCGGGTGGAACTCTTGCGTGGAGAGCATGAGCATGGGCGTTCCAATGCTTGGATGGCCGTATTTTGTCGACCAATTTCTCGACTGCCGCTTCTGCAAGGATGTGTGGAAGATTGGCATGGACTTGGAGGGCGTGGACGTTGATGAACATCTGGTGGTTAAGAGGGAGGAGATAGAGAAAGGCGTGAGGACACTGATGGTGGGTCCGGAAGCGGAGGAGCTGAGAAAAAGAGGCATGGAATTGAAGGAGGCGGCATTTAAAGCGGTTGTGGAGGGAGGTTCTTCTTTTCTGAACTTGAACAGGTTTATTCATGACATCGCACAACTTTGCAAATCGGCTTCTGTCACAACGGCGTAGAGAATTTCGTCACTCATCTATCCTCTAATGATAACAAGTTTCTTCAATTTGTTGTTCTATTTGTTTCTGAATTTAATTGTGTTTGGAACTTTTTTCATCAACATTTCGGATTGTATTTCGTGATTCATTATCTATCCCCATTTATTGACATCTTTGTATTTCATTTCTTCATCTGTATTAGTCTACTAGTAGACTATAACTACATCCTTTCTAAGTATCAGACGTGATATAATTAGGTTTGCCAAGTCTTTGAAGTGCAAAATAAATTGTGATATACTTAGATCATCCTTTATCCATCTTGAGTTTGTCCACAACCTTCTCTCGACAGAGAGATAAGAATAAGTTAAGCAAAGGTAAATATTCTTGATCCTAATAGTTTCATATAAATTTGTTGTGTTTCATGGATTAGATAGCATAACAATGTTCATTTTATTACTATTTAATGAATTTTTAGTTTCTACAACTCTTCCATTATTATTTAATGCTTGCTTATAATATTAAATGGTTATTTTTGGATCAACAGTCTTAAATCGTATTGGACATAAAATGGGCTCCTAACTGTTCTCTATTTAAAGAATTAAAATTTTATCGAGATTTATTTTAAATCCAACACGTTTTTAGTGAACTTGAAGTAAATCTTATCTCACTTTTGATTAGGTTATTTTTCACACCCTTTCTCATTTTTAACTTTCAATTTAAATATCTTCCTTTGGTTAAATTGTGAAGAATTTTAATCTTTTCATATTTCTCTTCCTCTAAAATTATTAAAGGATATTCTCCTATTCTCATAATTAGATCTTGAGGCTTATAAAAGGCCTTATGAGCTCCAAATAAAATTTGCACGTTTAAGTTGTACCTTTTAAAATATTTCAATAGGACAAAGTTAAAATATTATTATAATATTATTTCCCTAAGTTTATTCCCCTTAGCCCATGGAAAATAAAGGAATGGGCTTTCGAGTTCCTCTTAAATAATTTTAGAAAAAAGGACATGAAATACACAAAAAACCTACAAAATCTCCAATAAGTAGATAAATACATTCTTACACATGAAACAAAAAATAGCAATAATATTATACCCTTACAATTGAATTTTCTTTTAACCAAGCATACATATTTGCTCATGATGGAGACACATAGTCATAATCTTATACCAATTCACTAGTTATATCTTGAATAAGATAATACATAAGCTACATTAATGCATCATGGAACAATGGAGAAACCTAAGAATCATTCTTAGTATTTTGAGAAAATGATAATATGATTATTATGAAATATATCAATTTTTCACCATCTAGACTGATGACTACTCAATTGGACTATTACTCAAACATGATTTGCAAAAAATGAGAACATACATATAAATTAGCATTACAAACAAGCTTGCATATGCATCCAAACCAAAGGATTAAGAGAACTTACAAGTGAGCATACATCAATGATACAACACAAATCAATACATTCCACGTGAAAGAGGAAATAAAAAATATCAATTGCACCTTGGTGTGCAATGTGTGCATTGAAGAGGTGTGGAAGGCTTAAATTAAGAGAAAATGTGGTCTATTTTTTGTATACATTTATGCAAATTATGTTGTTTGTGTAACAAAGGTCTCACAAGAGAACTAATAGCTTCAAAGAAACTATGCATCCACTTAGAAGGATCCAAACACGATTGAAACAAAATTCAAAGAAACTATGCATTCACTTAGAAGGATCCAAAAATGATTGAATCAAAAACTCTCAAGCTCATGTTCTGCTTGCAATAGGGAAAGAGGGAGACAGAGGAAGAGATAGGGATAGAAAGAAAGAGAGATAGAGGGTGCAAGAGTGAGAGAGAGAGGGGTAATGAGATAGAAATAGGGGATAGATATAGAGATGAAGAAAGAGAAGGAGAGGGATATGGAGAGGAGGAGAGCTAGAGAGAGATAAATAAAGAGAAGGAGGTAATGAGATCTAGGAAGAACCAAAAGGATAAGGATAGAGAAAGGAAGTGATAAATAGAGAGAGGGGGAGAGAGGGAGAAAGGCAAAGATAATTAGAGGGAGATAGAGATAGAAAGACGCAGATAATTAGTTATAGAGTTCTAGGAAGAGGGAATGGGAGAAAGAGAGAGGGAGATATAGAGAGAGATAGAGATAGAGAGACAAAGATAATTAGATATAGAAGTCTAGGAAGAGGTAAACGGAGAGAGAGATTGGGAGAGAGATGGATGGATAGAGAGGGAAGCATGTTTAGAGATAAAGGGGGAGAGAGGAAGATAGTGGTAGAGATGAAGATAAAAGGAGAGAGAAAGAGGGATATAAATAGATAGAGAGAGGTGGAGGGAGAGATAAAGATAGATAGAGGATGAGATAGAGACGATGAGATAGAGAGATATGGAGATAGTAAGGGATAATAGAGAGATATAGATGGGGAGATAGAGTGATATAGAGAGATATATAAGGAGATATAGATAGGGGGAGAGGGGGAGAGAGACAAAAAGATAGAGGGACAAACTATGTTGCCAAAAAATGTATAGTTGACATTTTGTGCTCACTTGAGTCTTTCTTATGGAATTTGGCTTGATTTTGACTAGATTTAATGTTGTAATGTGGCCAAAACTTTCACATTAGGTCTTGGACCTTTGTGAATCATTAAAACTTCTAGGATGTCTTGCAAAGGTGTTGTGAAGCATTATAACCCACTTTCACACTTTTTTAGGACCCTTTCATTATAATTCACCTAAATAACCCCCTTTTTTTATTTTTAGGACCCTTTCATTATAATTCACCTAAATAACCCCTTTTTATCACTTACCAAGTCTTATTTCAATGTGTTGTAAAGAGTTGTAACAAACTCTCATGCTTTTCTAGACTTGTCATCAATAATTCAACCCTTTCTCATGTTTAAATGACCCCTTAACACACTTTCTAACCATACTTAAGTGTATTTTTTGAGGATATTCATGTTAAACATTATTTAATGCACTTTAATTTCTGACACCCAGTGAAATTGCCCTAGTGGGACCAAGTCACCACCTAGGGCGACTTAGTCCCACTGGGCACAAAAATAAAAATAATTTTAATTTCTTGGAAGGATTTTATTCTCTTACCCTTGAGGTTGGCTTGTGATGTGTTATTTTCAAGAAATTTAGGAAAATCAAGTATAAAAAATGGTTTTTCCCCTCTTTTTTCATCTCCTATCTCCTACAATCTCCTAATTCATTAAGCATTCAAGCATTCAATCTCTTAATCATTCGTAAGCATTCAAGCACTCTAAGCATCATCAATTCATCCATTGAAGAACTTCATTGCATATCTTCAAAATTTCACATATAGGGTTTGGTAAGTTTATGACATTGCATGTTGTTTATTTATCATTCTCTTCACATTTCATTTCATTATCTAGGGTTTGATTATCAAAGTGGGGTTTGACCAAGGCAAACCCCTATACTCTAACCTTTAACTCCTTTTCCCCTCTTTGCATGTGTGTTTGCAGGCCTTGTATGTAGATTTTTCAAAGTGGTCAACAATCCATCAAAGTCAACATAACCCTAATTGAAGCTCGAAGACCTCTTTCAACCCATTTTTTGTAGATTCATATTCGAACACCTGTCAAGAAAGGAAGTACAGACCGAAAGCTACAAAATCTTATTCTAAAATTCTAGAAATTCCCAAGTGGAATAAGTTGCCATATGTGATGAATTAGTCCCACTATCATGCCTAAAAAGTGGTTTCTACATTTTTGGATACCCATTTGGTAGATTCCTATTTTGATAGATTTTCCCTGAAATTGGACTAAGTCGACCAGCTTGGTGTAAGTGTCCTAGTCAACATTTCCAATCAACTCTGTAGGATTCCAGGACCTCTCTACATCAGACTTCATATTCCAGGTGCACTTCTCAAGTTTTGTTTAATTCTTCTATCATTTACTTGCATTCTTAAGTGTTTTTGCATATCACACTGTGTTTTCCAGCACTTTGCAATTCTTATGTTAAGCATCAATAAATCATTTCTTTTTCAGTTTTTTGCATTATGAAATCATATTTAGATACATTTCATTCCCATTTACATTAATTTTGAGTGTAGACATTAGCATTTTGGGCCCATTTCTCTCCTTTTAGGTGAAAAACCTAGAAGAGTTAGAGAACCTTTGGGTTACCAAAGTTATAGTCCACATTTTGGTGAACCTAACTTTTGAGCATTTTATTTCTGATTTCAAGTGCATTTGCATCCTAGGTTTAGCTTGAATTAGCATTGCATTAAGTGTTGCATTGTTGCATCCTAGGATTTTAAAAATTACATTAGTGAAAAGCTCATATAGTTTGCATTTTTGCATCATATTTCATTTGAAAAACAACAAAATTCTGCATTTTCATACTGTAGTTGTATTTGTGCATCTAAAAGACATCAAATTGCATTCAAATCTTCTAAAAAATACAAAAAAATCGTCACTGGGACTAATTTGCCACACTGGGCGACTTAGTCCTTCTACACATTTTGCATTGTAATCTCTGGCATTTTCTTGACATTTTCTGCATTTTTTTTTTGTTATTGCATCTTTGTTATAGTTTCTAGAAATTTTTGTTATTAATATTTTATTGCTCCTATTTTTCATTTCATTTTCATCCACCCCACCTTTAGTGGCCTTTGTATGAATGTTTGGTGCCCTATTGATAATACTTTAGTGAGAAGAAGTTCATGACTCATGGCATCTCATGATAACACACTTGTTGTGGACCTTGGGTTGTCTCAAGCTACTACTCTTGTTGTTGATAATAGTGCATTGGGTATGGAGCCTACCTTTAGCAATACTATGTCTTCCAATAATATGCAAACTAACACACAAAATGATCACATTCTGCAAGACAAATTCATTAACATTCATGAGGATTTAGTACATTTGCAACAAAACTTGTTTCTTGAAAACATTTCAACCACTACAATTCCTGCTATAGAAAACATCCATCGCCTGATTGAAAGTGATGAAGGCCTAAACATTATGAATAAATTGCTGAGATATACAACAAACATGCTCCTTCCACCTCTAGCACATCCCAACTAGCAAACACTATGGTTATTCAAGGATGACTTAATACTCGGGGGGGTGCATGAAGTTGGGTTACACTTTTGTGGCCAATTCCAAAAAAAAAATTGAAAATGACATAATGCGAGCACATTATAACACAAGCGTGTTATAACGCACTCACGTTATGTCATTTTAAAAGCAAAAAAAAAAAGTGAAAGTGATTCATTTTCGTTGTCTGTTTTTCTACTTGCCTCAAAAACCCTCATTTTTGCACTCGCATTGTAGGAGGAGTCATTCTACAAAATTCATCAACAACAGTTGCTTTTTCTTTGCAAATATGGCACCACGACGACGAAGAGGTGCAATTTTGAATTTCTTAGTTTCAAGTTGATTTTGTTTGTTTTAGGTTAGATTTGATTTTTTTTTTAAATTTGTAGGAGATGCAAATGATCCTGAAAATCCTCAAAATCCTCAACAAGAAGAGCAGGAAAATCCTCAACAAAATCAACCTCCCCCACCAATCACTTAACACCCTCCTGGCACTCAACAAAATTTGAGGAGTGAAATTGAGAACAACAAAAAAAAAATTGAGGATTTAATCAATAGGTTGAGTGATCCAAATGCTTCAACCATAGAAGGAATGACCCTAGAAAATTCAATGAAAGAGATGTTAAAAAATTTAGATTCAATTACCCAACAAATAACTGGATGACAAGATAGGAGGCAGGTAGCTAGGGCATATTAGATAAAATATTATATAAACAAGTACAAGATTTAAAAATTACTAGAGATGATTTGTGTTCTTTATTCACTGACCCTAGAACACATCAAAATATTAGCCTCAATGTGAAGAGGTTTCCTATTCATTGGTGCCACCACCAAGAGATTAGGAAGCATTTTTATGATAGGCAGTACTTGGTCTTTGATTACGCATTGTGCAACAATTGTGAAGTCCCCCAATATTCTCTTAGGAAACTATACAGTGAGTTCGTATTGGACCAAATCCCAAATTATTTTGATATGAGGGAGTTCCAGGGGAGAGGTGGGGGGTCGGCTCAGGATAGGCCTAGTGCACAGCTAGATCCTGCACGACAAGGGAGACGACCTCTCGCTAGGCCGCCTCGTGAGCACATTGTTATGCATGTCATTGTGAAGGAGAGTGTCGACGTAGAGACATTGTAGGTGATCAAAAATTTGACCTGGATGTCATCCATCATACTAGCCCTATTGTATAGCGCCATCTAGGGGATTCTTTGGGTGGTGGCCTTCAAACCCATGTGTGTCAATCTTGTGGGTTGACTTGTTCATATGACCCCACCGACACTCAGGAGGCTACTATGTAGGATCAATATGCTACTACATAGGATCTGTATGCATCTACGGGGATAGAGAGGATGGCTGACATTTTGCATCATGCATATGGCATTGATAGTTAGGTAAAATTCAGCATGTTCATTGAATTTAATTTATTAAATTTTGATTCTGAAATGCAAGATTAACTAATTTAGTTTTATTATTTTAATAAAATTGCAGGGTCACAGTGTTGAGACTAGATACATTGGTCCTCCACCTACTTATTTTTGTAGCACACCTATCAATGGGGTATGTAACTAGTAAACAATTATAAATGTATTACATGTTAATAGCATTGTTTTACAAATGGTATTTTAATATGTGATTTTGGATGTTGAACAGGCTAATATTGGAGGTTTCAAGCAAACACCTCCTAGTGCCAGTGGATTTACTCAAACGTACACGAAGGTAATAGATTAAAGATAACCTAACTAATGAATTCTACTTAATATATTTGTATATTCATATTGTTGGTTACATTGCATTATACATCATTCAAACTTAAAGCATTACTTCAAATTCCATAACTAATATATGTTGATAGATGAAAAAAAATTCAACTATACAATATAGTTGTTTAGAAAGTCAACATAAGCAGCACAATGCAATTACTTCACATGGAGGCATGTGCTTGCAAAGGTGCACCAACACAACAAACTATGGATGCTTGGAAAAAATCTATGAAACCATAATAGTAAGCAATAGCATAGACAAGGCAGTTAATGATGCAGAGCATCATATCAAAACACTCAATCATCAAGGTACATTTGACCCAATTGAATCAGGAGAAGATCAAATTGAATAAGCAACTAAAATTTCTTTCTCTTTTCATCAAAAATCACATTGTTTCATTTGCAAACCACAAGGCAACAACAAGCCAACTCATTTCAATACTTCTTCTTATCATCCTCAAGCTTCAAACATCTTATTTATCAACAAAAATGACTGATCCGTGCACAAGAAACCTAATTAGAGTCACTAAACAATCCACTCTTTCATCATTCACCAAGGCACCCTTCCACTCAATTTGCTTTACCTAGGAAAAATAACCAAAAACCAATCTTTCATGTTAAAACCTATATCCATCATATCATAACACACCTTTTTCATCATCAATTTATATAAATTCAAAGCAAAAACTTGATAAAGAGCTCTGAATCTTTCAATTCCTTAAACAGCTCACTAAATTTTCACTTTTACCAACTAGTTCCTCAAGACCAAGATACTACAATCAACCATTTACACCTCAATCATTTCATCTGACTTCCAAGACATTACTCAGATCATGTTTTTGACTGAAACAAACCTGGTTCATATCCACATAATACTGATTTATCAAATTCATAAGTTCTTATGTCTAAGTCAAATTACCATTTCCACCTAGGGACATATTGCTACAACATATCAAATCATCATGTTTGGCCTCAAGGCCTTCACCAAACCATTCACACACCTTTGATATCTTCACATTGATGGTTCTATGCCAAAATAAACATTTAAATCTTTGTATTTACATAATTACGCACTTTTATAGTCTTACCACCATTTTTCTTGTAGGTCACATATCCCTTAATCGGGTGATTCCTTTCCATTCACTTTGTATATCCACATTCCCAATGCACATTCAGGGGCCTTTTTTAACACATCATAACATATCAAAATTTCTTAGTAGCTTGTCATAAATAAATTACTAGATTCTTGAATTGTTCGCTGGAAAGGGCTACTAATTTAGGCCTAAATTACAAATAAAGTGCTCATAGTTTATCACCAAAATACCAAAGGACTAAAAATAGTCATTCATCATGTCATAAAACTAAAGAATCAAACATTTTTAGTGACAGAAAGGATCCATAAATCACTGTTCCAAAAACCCCTATTTTATGCACAAATCAAGCCCTACAAAGGAGGGTTTATTGCATAAGGTACTTACAAACCTTAAATACTCCTACCACCACCAAAAACACCATGGAAATAGCTTGCATAAGCTTTAGAAACTCACCACCCACCTTCATGCATGCTTTTGCATTGAACACAGTCACCCTAAAACCATGCTTTCCATGAAGGAAACTTTGTATTTCCTATTTGATTCAACAGCCAATTAGAGACTTCCTGATTTCCCTATTCCTGTACACTCACAAATTGATTAAAACATTATAAAAACCTTCTATACATTCCATCCCACCAATCTCCTAAATCTACATTGGTGGGATGGTGAATTCAAGCCTTAAATGACCCTCAAAACCCTTGACTGGTTAATCTGACAAACCACAAAAAAATTGGATTTTAAATTTGATGGTAACTCTTCAAAACATCACTAGATGATTGTTAAAACCCTTCATAAAGTGAACAAACAAATATATAGGCCATGCAAGAACTGAATTAAAGAATGAAACACAGTGAAAACAAGAACAAGGAACTTTATTTATTGAAAATGATTCAAGAACATAAAATATGTTCTTTTTCCCAACTTTTATATGCTTTTATATATATTCCCAATTAGATAATTGCCTTTTGAATCTCCCTCATCGAGTGAAACTGCCTTGTGACTTTTAATATTCCATGCTTCTTTTCCTCTTTACAATTTTTCCCATCTTTAGCAACATTTGGAAATCTTTTTTTTTTTGTGACCACCTAAGGACCTTAAATACAATGAAGTAGGTATTTATATGACCTTTACATGAATTTACAAATGGGCATTCAATCTAGACAAAAAATTTCCTATGAGAGGCAACTAGTAACTGAGGTGCTCTTGCACCAGTTAGTAGTTTGAACAAATGCCTCGAAGAAATGCGGTCTCATGGTGATGGAATTCCATTCCATCACCACATGAGACCACATTTCTTCAAGGCATTTCTTCAAACTTCTCACCACCTTTTCTATGATACCACATTTTTCATACATCTTCACCAAAGCATTTTATCAAACTAATCACTTCCTTCTAGTTGTTGCTATGGCTAAAAGCCTAAAATAGGTGCTTTCCAACAAACTATATGGATGCCTAGAAAAATATCTATCAAAGAATAATAGTAAGCAATAATACCATAGAGAAGGAAATGAACATTTTGAAAAAAATGCCTAGAAGAAATGTGGTCTTATGGTGATGGAATGCCATGATGTGCATTTGTTTGTAATGGCATGCCAACACCATGAGACCCCATTTCTTTTGAGGCATTTTTTCAAATAGTTCACTGCCTTCTCTATGCCACTATAGTTATTGTACATGTCTATGAAAGCATTTAATCAAATGGTTCAACGACTTGCTACTATGGGTAAAATCCTAAAAACACATCCTTTCGAACAAGATATGGATAGGGAAAATAGTAAGCATGATAATCAGAAATATATAGTTTAATACTTGTACTCAAAATTTTGTTCATTAGATCTCATACATTATAAGTCATGTGACGTGGATTACTATTGTAATTTTTTGTGATTGAATAATTTGTTGTTTTATTTTTAGATGTTGGTTGTGGAAACACCTCCAAATGTTATGAGGGCAATGGATATCAGTGTTTCATCTGCTATACAATCCTTGATGGATCTGATAAGGGAGGTATGAGGAAAATTACTAAATTTCAATTTACATTCGTTGTTATAGATGTTAGTTCTAGTGAAAAATCAAACAATTATTGATACATAGTTTAATTCCTATTTGGATGGTTTGTACAGGGCTTGAGCACGCCTCAGCATTGACATGCAAATATTTCCATCATGGAGAGTGATCGTGAGATGGCCGTAAGTGATTATTTTGTTAAATATATCATATTTTATAATGCAATTTCTATATATTAATGTCTTTACTTCTTATTGTAATAGTTAAAACTTCACCAAGAGGTAAACTCTAGGAGGAGCAGTAGGAGCACTCCTCGAGCACAACATAAATGAGTGACATACTTATCACCATCAGATCGCCAAACAAAGGGAAAGAATTTATTTCCAAAGCATGGAGAGAAATGAATTTTGATTCCAAAGCCCTTTGTTGTATGCCTAGACATGACAATTTTGTACATATCTTGTATTGGATATATTTGACATTGTATGCCTATATGACATTCTCGTAATCCTATATGGCTATTTTGTAACTATATTTTATACTTATATCGACATATATTGATGTATGCATACATGGCTATTTGGTTAATACAGATATTTTTATCAATATTTGGTGTCCATATTTGAACTGAGAATTTATCACACATCTGTAGAGAAATAGAGGAATACTACAAACTAAAACACATTATAATTTTGTTCTCACTAACTTGATGTACTCCCGAACATCTCTCTTCTCTCATGCAAAGAGTTAGCACTGCTTTGCCATGCCTTTGCATCATTCATGATTTTTTGCTCTTTTTGACAATGTCAAAAGCATGGTTGCATACAGATTAGGCAAAAGACTTTTCCTTTTAGATTGGAAATGTATGGAAGTTTCAAAAAGTATCCTTGATATTAAAAAAAGATATGTGTTTATACCATAGCAGAAAAAATATTTTGGGGAAAAATCGGCAAACCAAAAGTATAAGATTTTTTAAAAAAAGGGGAAAAAGTCTAGAAAAAATCGGAAAAAAATTAGATTTTAAAAAAAAGGTAAAAAAAAGTAGAACAAGAGATAAAAAAACATTTAAAAAAATAAATAAAGGCATTTCCATAGAATAGAGATATAGAGAGCAATATTTAAAATAAAGAGTTTAACTAATAAATTGTAAAAGATAGATTTTTGTAGTTTATATTCATATTGTTGATTACATTGCATTGCATATCTTTCAAACTCAAAGCATTTCTTCACATTGCATAACTAATAACTAGATTTTGATAGATGACAAAATTTCAATTACAATATAGTTTTAACAAAGTAAACCTAAGCAGTTATGCAATTACTTCACATTGCATGAATAATAACTAGGAGCAGCTGCCAATTGCATTTGCTTGTCATGGCATTCTATGAGACCACATTTCTTTGAGGAATTTTTTCAAACAATTCACTGCCTTGTCTATACTACCACATTTTTGATACATGTCTACCAAATAATTTTGTCAAATAGTTCATTGCCTTGTTGCTATGGCTAAAAGCCTAAAACAAGTGCTTTCGAACAAGCTATGGATGCTTGGAAAAAATCTATCAAAAGCATAATAGTAAGCAATATCATAGACAAGGCAGTGAACTCTTTTTAAAATGCCTCAAATAAATGAGGTCTCATGGTGATGGAATTCCATGACAATCAAATTATTTTGATTGTCATTGCATTCCATCACCATGAGACCTCATTTCTTTGAGGAATTTTTTCAAAGAGTTCACTGCCTTGTCTATGCTAACACACTTTTCATACATGTCTATCAAAGCATTTTATCAAACAGTTCATTGCCTTGCTGCTGTGGCTAAAAGCCTAATATAGGTTCTTTCGAACAAGCTATGGATGCTTGTTAAAAATCTATCATAGCATAATAGTAAGCAATAGCATAGACAAGGAAATGAACTGTTTGAAAAAAATGCCTCAAAGAAATGTGGTCTCATGGTGATGGAATTCCATGATAAGAAAATTACTATGGATTTTCATGGAATTCCATCACCATGAGACCACATTTCTTTGAGGCATTTTTTCAAACAGTTCACTGCCTTGTCTATGCTACCACATTTTTCATACATGTTTACCAAAGCTTTTTATCAAATAGTCCACCTCCTTGCTACTATGGTTAAAAGCCTAAAATAGGTGCTTCCAAACAAGCTATGGATGCTTGGAAAAAATATATCAAAGCATAATAATAAGTAATAGCATAGACAAGGCAGTGAACTGTTTGAAAAAAAGCCTCAAAGAAATGTGGTCTCAATGGTGATGGAATGCCATGACAATCCATAGAAATTTTGTTGTCATGGCATTCATCATGTCATTCCATCACCATGAAACCACATTTCTTTAAGGCTTTTTTTCAAACAGTTCATTGCCTTGTCTATGCTACCACATTTTTCATACATGTCTACTAAAGCATTTTATCAAACAATTCACTGCCCTGCTACTATGGCTAAAAGCCTAAAAATTTACTTTCGAACAAGCTATGGATGCTTGGAAAAAATCTATCAAAGCATAATAGTAAGCAACAAGCTATGGTCTCATGGTTTTTTTTTCACGCGAAAATCAACGTGATTTTATTCACATTTTTTTGCAAGCTATAAACACAATTTTTTTGGAATTTTTTTTTTTAAATGTTCAAGTTAATGGTGGTTTGGTTTTTTATATGATGATATGTGATATTCTAATCATAATTCATGCTTCTAGGTTGCATAGATATATATTTTGTTTTTACATGTTTTTTGTACCAACAAACCCAAAACGAACTAAACCCCCCTCCAAAAAATTTTGGCCAAACCGACAAACTGAACCCCCGTACCTAAACCTCAAAACCTATTCCAACACTCTTCATTTTTCCTAAACAAACTTAATTGACCACCAAATTATGTTTCCCCTTGACTTTACCCACGTTTACTCCCTCAAACCTCTCTTTTTCATTCAAAACCCTTGTTTTCCCAACTAGGGCATGTCATTCCATAACATACTTTTGACCTCCCCTGTCCTTGAAGACATTTTGAATACATCAAACTCCACAATCTCACCCTATTTCCAACCTATTCTAACTTATTTTCAATCAATTTCTTCTTTTCACCTCTTATAGCCTTGCTTTTAAGGGGCCTCAATTTTGAATTTTCAACAGGGGCAGCGTTAGTAATCTCTTCCAATGCCCTTACTAATGATATTTTCTTATTCCTACTCCCTATCCTACTTACATCAGGCCCATATCACTGAGACACAACCTGAGAAATAGGTAGAATGGCCTATTTCAGCATACTACACTCAAAACCTTAAGGGATCGATCCGGTTGAATGTAGCTCAAAGCGATTTCGAGTGTTTGGGTGAGAAAGATGACTATGCCTAGCATAAACATGCCTATTCAGACGCGTTGGAATAGTCTGTTTGGTCACACGAGTTGCAGAATGAAAGTTACACCACTTTGCAACTTTCCACTGCTTCCATTTGACACTTTTTCCATCAACTAAAAACTAGACACCACAGGAAAACCACTCTGAGATTAAAAAAAAAAATTGCAAGAGGTTATTGTAGAGGGGCCCAACATGATCCCATGGGATTAGACGAGAAGCTTCTAAGCATCACAATTTCTAAGTAACCTCATGCTTAAGTTTGCATCCATTTTTCCCTTTGGCCCCTTAAGGGATTGATCCGGTTGAACGTAGCTCAGAGCGATTCTGTGTGTTTGGGTGTGAAATAGGACCATTCCTAGCATAAAAATGTCTATTCGAATGCATTGGAATAGTCTATTTGGTCACATGAGTTGTAGAATGAAAGTTTCACCACTTTGCAACTTTCCACTGCTTCCATTTGACACTTTTTCCATCAACTAAAAATTGGACACCATAGGAAAACCACTCTGAGATAATGAAAACCAAGAGAGGTTATTGTATAGGGTCCCAACACAATCCCATGGGATCAGACGAGAAGTTTCTAAGCATAACAGTGTTAGAGTAACCTCATGCTAAATTTTGCAGCCATTTTTCCCTTTGGACCCTTAAGGGATCGATTCGGTTGAACGTAGCTTGGAGCCATTCCACGTGTTTGGGTGTGAAAGAGAAACATGCCTAGCATAAAAATTCCTATTCGAATGCATTGGAATAGTCTGTTTGGTCACACAAGTTGCAGAACGAAAGTTACACCACTTTGCAACTTTCCACTACTTCCATTTGACACTTTTTCCATCAACTAAAAAATGGACACCACGGGAAAACCAATCCGAGATAATGAAAAATGAGAAAGGTTATTGTAGAGGGGTCAAATGCGATCCTATGGGATTAGACGAGAAGTTTCTATGCATCATGGTGTCTGAGTAATCTTATGCTGAACTTTGCAGCCATTTTTCCCTTTGGACCCTTAAGGGATAGATTTGATTGAACGTAGCTTGGAGAGATTCTGCATGTTTGGGTGTGAAAGAGGACCATTCCTAGAGTAAAAATTCTTATTGGATGCTTTGGAATAGTCCGTTTGGTCACACGAGTTGTAGAATAAAAGTTGTACCACTTTGCAACTTTTCACTACTTCCATTTGACACTTTTTCCATCAACTAAAAATTGGACACCACGGGAAAACCACCCTAAAATAATGAAAACTGAGAGAGGTTATTGTAGAGGGGCCTAACACAATCCCATAGGATAAGAAGAGAAGTTTCTAAGTGTCATAGTGTCCAAGTAACCTCATGTTGAAGTTTCCAACCATTTTTCCATTTGGACCCTTAAGGGATCGATTCGGTTGAACATAGCTCAGAGCAATTCTGGGTGTTTGGGTGCGAAAGAGGACCATGTCTAGCATAAAAATTCCTATTCAGATGCATTGGAATAGTCTATTTGGTCACACAAGTTGCAGAATGAAAGTTGCACACCTTGCAACTTTCCACTACTTGCATTTGACACTTTTTCCATCAACTGAAAACTAGACACCACAGGAAAACCACTCTAAGATAATGAAAACATAGAGAGATTATTTTAGAGGGCCCCAACGTGATCCCATAGGATTAGACGAGAATTTTTTAAGCATCACGGTGTCTGAGTAACCTCATGCTGAAGTTTGTAGCCATTTTCCCCTTTGTACCCTTAAGGGATCGATTCAGTTGAACAAAGGGTCTATACTCTAAACTTATCCAAACCTTACCAACTCTTGGGGAAGAAATTCTAAGGTGTCAAAACTTTAAAATCCACAATCAGATCTCAGTTATACCACTGTACAATGGGTAAACCACAAAACCCTCTATTGTAGCCTAAACCCTAGGGGTTTATTGAAAATGATACTTCCAAAGCTAACCACAACCTAAAAATTACTCAAATTTTTTTTGATACCCTGTACAAGCTCAAAAAATCATAAAATAATGCTTCCCTACACAAAAACATAATTTGACTCTTCAAAACCACCATTTTTCTTAAAGAAAACTCACTTTTACACACATGGGTTTCACACCCATCTCACTTTTAGACCTCCCCAACACTAACACATAATTACCACACCTTAATAATGTTAGTGCAGACCCATTACTCAAGTTACAGAGGCTACAAAAAGAGGAATGGGTCAAAAAGCCATTTTTATTGACTCAAAACCTTCAAATGTACAAGTTCAGGCCAGTTTTAGTAAATTGATGATAAAATGCACAAAACATTATGGAAAACCTTCTAAATGGATTCAAAAGAAAGATAACTCCATATACTATGAAAATATCAACAAATATGGATCAACTAATTGAAATAAAGGCCATACAATCTATTGCTACAGCTGAAAATACAAAAAATTCTGGAAAATTCTAAGTTTTTATTGTTTTTGCTTCTTCAAATCACAAAATCCAACCTTCAATTCGAGTTCTCCATGTTTTTAAACTCTTTCCCACCAATTAAAAACTGATTCACCTTCCTAATTTACCTTTGAACTGGTTTGACTCTTCACATTCCCTCCATAATGCAAATTTTACAATTTTACAACATTTGAGTTTGCAAATTTTGCACATTTTTGCAATTTTTAAACATTTTGCACTTTTTGAAAAACCCAACCTCCTAAAAACCTAATACATCTCAAAAATGACCAAATACATAATAGAATGGTCTCATAGACCTTATTTTAATACAAAACTCAAAATCCTATATTCTACTCCTTATTTGCCTTGATGAACAAAACCTACTGAAAGGTGCTCCTGCACCAATCATACATTGACCTTCTTGTCCCTCCTAAAGTTTGGACCACATCCATTAGCTCCACATAAAACTCGACATCCTTGGTCTTCTTCGTTCCCATGCCTTGATATGGTTATGCAAATGAAAATGAAGCAAAGTAATCATCTCCTTCTCCGCTAGCTGGAAGAATGCATGCTTAATGTTTTGATACATAATTTCAACTCTCTCATCTACTCTCATGGTTGAATATAAAAATCTAGTATGGTGGGCCTCCAGAGTTCCAGTCATATTTCTTCCTCTTCCACCAAATCCTAGCCTGATCCACATGTCTTCCAACCTAATTGACTTTGTTTTTGAAAGCTGAAGTTTCTCCTGAGTCACCAGTGTTACTCTCTCTGCCTTTTCAGACTCTTTCATTGCTACAGATCGCCTTTGGGATTTAATAATTTGTACCACATGTGGTTGATCTTCTTTGAATCCTTGCATCTAAAGGGAATTTCCTCAACATAAATACTGCTAGGTAATTTCAATGTTGCCATTATAGTTGGTATTAAAGTCGATACTTGCAACATTGAAAATTATCCTTATATAAGAATTCCCTCCATCTTGTTGGATTGTAACACTCTTGATGGTGGCTACATGAAATCTGATTTTGATTCCTCTTCTACATTAGAGGGAACTCATATATCTTTGTTCTGACTCTTCTGAATTATCAGAATCATAATCACTAGCTTCCATATTCAAAAATTCCCAACCACCATCTCCAATAAATTGGCCACCAATTCAAGTTCATTCTGCTTTCATAATACTTTATATCCATGGATTTTAGCCATTTCTTCATGCCATCAAGTGAATATTGAGGAATGACGTCAATGTGGAGTACATCCCACTTGAATTCTTTCAAAATAATAGCCATATCAAATGCTTTTTTCCCAAGTCATACTCTCTCAAGGTTAACAATCATACATTGACCTTCTTTCCCCTCCTAAAGTTTGGATCACATCCATTACCTCCACATAAAACTCGACATCCTTGGTCTTCTTGGTTCCCATGCCTTGATATGGTTATGCAAATGAAAATGAAGCAAAGCTGGCTGGAAGAATGCATGCTTAATTTTTTGATACATGATATCAGCTCTCTCATCTACTATTATGGTTAACAATCTCAATCTTGAACTAATAGTGATTACGAAGAAAGGTAATTCCACCAACTCTATCAAATAGTTTACCGTAGGAACAATAAAAACAGAGAATTTGAAAGGAACTCCATGATAACCAAGCTCTCTAAATGGTATATCAAACTCTTAGACCTCATTCTTGCACATTTACAACCAAAATCAAATATTTTCCTTGAAAAGGCTACAAATTCAAATATTGACAATTTTGGAGAAACAACGCATTTTTTTGCACATTTGACCACTGAGACTCAAAAACTCACCCTAATACACCTTAAATGGTCTTGATTGACCTTATTTAGCATAAATAAGCACAAAATACCTTAATCTAATCTATTGACCACCTACCAACCTTCAAAAAGTGAAATTTTGCAACTAGGACACTAGATGCTCCTGCATGAAAATTACATTGTGTCTGAGCCTTCAAGAGGCTTTAAATATAGCCTTTAAAAATGATTCTACATCTTTCCAATCATGCCTAACTATTGAGCTTGTAACTAACATGACTTATTACATTATAAATCAATTGACCATGTAATATGACCTTATTCAATTGACAATTTACTCAAAACAGAATTTACTAACTTAAAATAATTCCATGAACCAAATTTGTTCAATAACCTTGGTGCCCTTGCACCAAATTTCAATATTTCAATAAATTTCATTACAAGTACAAATCTCATTACAATGCCTTAGGTACTTTGTTCTCATAGATATTTTACAATTTCCCTCATACATTCGAGATTTTCTTATAATGTCTACATCATAGGTTCTCATTTAGAGGTTAACTTCAAATGAGTAACTTGAGATTCCCTCACAAAGCTTCACACACTCTTTTATAATGGCTTCAAATCAGAATTGAGATTTTTCAAGATCATCAAAATAAGGATGTTGTATTGCTTTTTTGGCTGAGATTCTCTTCGATGGATCAAAAATTAACATTTTCTGCAAGGAGAGACTAATCAATTTTTACTAGTTTAGTTACAGATGTACGCAAAGTAAAAGAATAAAAAGAAATAGCTCATCCAAAATGGAAATGAAATGAAAATAGATGGAAGGCACTTACAAATAGGCATGGTAGTTTGTCAACTTAGTCACTCCTGGTCATACATCTTCACTACGAGTTCCAAGATACCTATTGCACACAACACCTCTCATGAATCTAGAATATCTTGAAATTTGAGATGCTCCTATAATGTCTACATCATAGGTGCTCATGATAAGGTTAACTTCAAATGAAAAACTTGAAATTCCCTCACTAAGCTTCGCACGCACTTTTCCAATGGTTGAAAATCATAATTGAGATTTTTCAAGATCCTCAAAATAGGGATGTTGCATTGATTTTATGCTTGAGATTCTCTTGGATGGCTCATAAATATGCATTTTCTGCAAGGGGACACCAATCAATTTTTAACGGGTTACTTACAGATATGCAAAGTAAAATAAGACATGATAGAATTGGCATCAAACAAATTAACATGGATACAAGTATAAATTAATAAGAACCATTGTGCATATACTTAAAAATTAATCCAATGAACCATTCAGATCTGCTCTACTCTTTATTGTGTCAAGTATTGCCTCATGGTTAGACTAAGGGACCTTCCACAAGGTCTTGTTCAAAGGTTTGGCCCCATATTTTCTAAAATGAATATTGGATGCCACAACAAGGTTCGATTAATGAAGAATCTTACGATGTGTATCAAAGTCCTCAAACAACCAGTGTTTAACACTCTTATGTAGGTTTCTAAGCCACATTCCAGTAACAACAACTAAGCCTGTAGGGTATTCGATGTTTTATCCATCTATAACTGGGGCTTCCAATGTCTTTTTGGACTCAACACGACACAAGTAACTGTTCCCTCTTTTTTTTCTTCATCTGCAATAACTGCATCAACATGCCCTACATTGATATGTGTAGAAAATCACTTAAAATTAGTCGACATTACGAATATAGTACAAAGTAAGATAACAATATGGAATTTCAAAAACTAAGCAAGTAGATATATTACCTGGTTGAACTAGATCTGATACATGGTCAAAGTCGACTGATGATTCCATTTGTGTTAGTTCCAATGCCATAGCAGGGTGATATGTGTGAAGTGGGCTAAGATAACTTGTCAACCATTTGTCAACCCACTCCCTTGACTCACAATCATTCCAGGCTTGCATTGTACATGGAGAAAAAAAGCATGCCATCTTACATGTATTGATACTCCATTAACTTGCATTTGAGCTAAGGAAAGAGTGTAGCTCACTCAATCTTGTTAGTGTACAACAATCCTCATATGGTGCAATGTTAGTATCATCCATCAACCAAAAAAATATATGAACTAAAGACGTACCTTCATTACCTAGACCCATCGAAGCATTACACCACTCGATGATTGAACTTGTATATGTCAAATTTGCACAATCTTTATACTTTAACTCTTCTTGTGCTAATGCTCTTTTCACACATGCTCCTGCACCATCATGCTCCCCCTTTCCATTCCCAACCTCACAAAAGTTCCACATATGTTGAACACCTATAGTGAGATGCACCCTGCACAACTAGTAGAACATGCACGCATTCTTGAATTTTTTTGCATAGTTATTCAACCATATTCTATTCAGACCGTATGGTATGCCCCTCTAAGCCAAATCACTATAGAACATCTGGAAGCAACCTTGCACAAACTCTGGAGAATGTGTGGGATCATCACTAATATAAAAGTGATACTCCCTCAATACCTTCCTTTGGTCCTCTATACTATCAGGTGCATGAATGAATGCTATGTGCACAACTATCAAAACCTATGTGGAGTTGTAATACTATGACTACACCTCACACTGTGTCTGTAGAGTGTAGTTCTCTACAAATTCAACCACTGATACTATTATGCCAACTAGAAAGGTGTCCTTGCATAGCTTGAATTGTGTGTCCAACCATCGGGCTCTATGGGTATGCCTTGCATACTCATACACTAGATTCTCATGAAACATGGACATAAACTAATATATTGGAATCTTCTCAATAACCAAATCACACCTTTTTGCTTGAGACCCATCTTTTGTAGCATATGCCACTGTTTTATACTTCCTGAAATCTACTAGTTTATGTCCCACCTCATATGTGCTTTCCATATGTTGACATACTGGCATTCATTGCAAGCCACCACAACGCTCGCATGAACCATCCAAGCATGATGTCTTGTAGAATATTTGGCCATCCTCTATTTGACATAAAAAAATTGATAAGAACTCTCTTGAATATTTTGGTGGGGCTTCTATGCCACAATCCTGCAAAACATAGTTAGTATGAAAATCTAAACATATAGAATGATAAACATCATAATGGTTAGCGAATTCAATATGTAGTCTACAATAAGTAGTGCATGTGTGATTTATCTTGACATAAAAAGGTTTAATCCTTTTGAAAAATATTTGAGAAATACTAATTTGAGGATAAGCATTTTCAAATTTACGAAAAAATTGGGTTTGAGTCGTATCCAAAAAATGCTTTGGATGTGGCTCACGGTTCTAATTACCGATTCTCCTTCTTATGACATCCCTTTGCTTGGGAGATGACCTTGTATTATGCTTCCAATAATCTTTAATTAGTGTTCTCAATGCTTCAACAAATTTTTTATCTTTATGTGGCAGTCTTCCCGAGAATTCCCATAATTCATTTGAATCAGTGCCCTCAATTCTTTGCCGCCTTTGAATGGATTTTCATCAAGTTTTTCTACTAATTCCCATTTATTCACTTGTATTTTTAATGAGACAAGATCTCTTTGTTTGATAGCTTACCAAAGGTTATGTAATGACACGTCGAGTGACATTACTATCCTTTGAGCATGAGGTCTTACCCACACTCTCATAAGCATCCATTAGATTCTTCACAATAGTGTTTTCACTTGATGCATTTGATGTTCTCAACCCAAGATTCTTCATGATGTTTTTGTACCTTAAACCCCACATCATTTGAAAAAATAGTTGACATCTTGTGGTCTCATTTATCCTTTCAAAGAAAATTTCCAAATCTTATCAACATATCTTCTACAAGTGCATTCTGGAATCTTACCTTCCATGTGCTGCAAAATATCCTTATCAATATTAATCAAAATTTTTGGCTTTCTACGCAAAATTCTAGGTGGTGTTCTCTTAGGTACATACATCTCAACATTAGCAATTTCATGTATATTTAATTGAAGTGGGCTAGATTGTGTATCTTCGATCGAGGGTGGAATAGAATACATACCTTGAGGTTCATGTGGGGATGATGGAATACCTTGTTCGTCAAATCTAAGTGATGATGTACTCTCAACTTCAGATGTGGTGGATGGTGTCCAACCATACTCACTTGTGGTAGATGGTGTCCCTCCATATTCACTTGTGCTTAATGGTGTCCCTTCGTATTCACTTGCGGTAGAGGGTGTGTCTCCAAATACGGTATCTGCATCTCCCCTAGCACAACTCTTTCACATTCGTGCCCTTTGTGCTGCCAATTTCTTTTCTCTTTTTGACGATTGAGGTTCCTCTTCAATTGGCTTGTTTTTGTCAATCATTCCCAATTTATGCTTTTCACGATACTCCCTCATCAGTTTTTTCTCTTTATCTCTAAAGGATTGGAGCTGATCATTTGTTAGTTTTTTCTTTTTAACAGTTTTTTTCTTCGGCATGACAAATAATTTTACCTGTGCAAAAAGTGCTAAGTCAAGTCAAATTAACTAATAGTGAAGGATTGTAAAAGTCTATTAAAGAGGGATACCAATGGTCACCTCTTTCAAATGTTATTTTTTGAAGTTGAAGTGGTTTATTTAAGAGGGAAACATTATAAAAGGCCATGATAAACTTGAATGGAGGATGATCTTAGATTGGGTGTCAAACCAAATGAGGAAATGTTGAGCTTTCCTTAACAAAATTGAGCTTTTGGTGACTGAAATTGAGTTTTTGAGTTGGGCAGCGTTATTTTTTGTTAGATTGAGCATGAGCAGGGTATATTGGGCTTGTTTCAATAGTTTTCAATTTTTGGAGTGTTTGGCAAGTACTACTTTGAATAAAACATAGGGTTTCTAAGCCTAGGGAGAGGGTTTTATGGTTTGGGTGGTAAATGATTGAATCTTTGCAATATAATGCTATAATTTGAAGTTTTGATAGATATAAAGTTTTTCCCCAAGGTTTCAAGATATTTGGACAAGTTTTGAAGGTGGTCCCTTTGTAAAAGTGGGCTAATTTAGGCCCTTAAAAGTGTAGAAAACTTGATAATTTGTGCAGTTTGGTACAAAACAAGCATTGGTGATTGTCAAGGATATGTCGAAATGCTCTATAATGGGTAAAATAAAGGTATCTAAATGGTCCTAGTTCTGTAGAACAACAAATTTGCATAATGAAGCTTATTAAGCAAACCATTGCTAATACTAGTACTTTTAGGCTTAATGAAGGTTTGGTGGTTCAAGGGTGGTTATGGGAGTTGAAGGAAGTTGGGACTTCTGATTTGAAAATGTATGAAAACATCATGCAAGCCCGAATAAAGGTTTCAATGAATTTATTTTGAGGATTTGGTGCTCTACTCAATGCTTAAACTGTGGAGTTTCAAGTATTTTATCTGTGTTTTCAGTTTCTTTTTCCTGTGTATGGCCAAGTACAGACCTCCCATGATTAGAAATTCATAAATAACTATGGTGGCAAGTCTTAACTTGGACTTCAATCTATTTTGAGACTCCTTTGGTTGTTTCGATAAACGAAAAACTCCATTCTTCATGATCAGCCTGTACATACTAGCAGGGTATGAGTTTTACTTTAATTTAAAGATGGAGCCTTTCCTCCTACTGTGGTGACCTGTGATGCAAAGGAAAGGCCTATAATATTTTGTTTTCAAGTTTCATGTTTATTTTAATAGTGGTAAGGCATCTATATGGTTGGTGATGTTATCTTAGGCTAAGAATATGAGTTTTTGGCATGAAAAGGAGGAACCAAAGTGGTGTTTTTGAGATCTAAGGAGGCTAAAGGCCTAGTGAAGGTTTATTTTGTTTTTGCAGACCCTAACAAACTTGTTTGATTATTTGGTGAGGCTTGGAAGGCCTTGGAGTTGTGAAATATAGAAAACCCTAGATATTTATGAGCAAATTGAGCGTTTTTGTATTGGAAACCTATTTGAGCATGCAAGGTCCTAAAACTTGGAAAATATTTTGTTTTGAGACCTAGGTAAAGACTATTTTTGGATTTGGGGGTCTGCTGAGAAGTGATAAGGTTGTGTGGGGAATTATACCTAATTGAGTGACTTTGATATGCTGCAACCTGAATAATGTGAATTTTTTGAAAGAAGAGGTCCTGATGAAATTGTACATTGGAGTTATGTGTTTGTATGTTGCAATCCTCCCCCTACTGCATTAGGAGTATATTCCAATTTTTTAGAGACATGTATGGAAATTTTGGTAGCATAGACAAGGCAATCAACTGGTTTGTTTAACTGTTTGACAAAATACCTCAATGAAATATGTGGAAGCATACACAAAGAAAGTCAATTGTTAAACTTAACAAAATGCCTCAAAGAGATGTGGTTTAAAAATGTAATAGGAAAGTGTATAGAATTGTGTAATTTAAAATGTCCATTAACAACCTAAGGTTATAAAATGACAAACAAACAATTTGATCAACATGGAATAAGCAAAACAATAAAAATGAAAGAAAGCCATAATAGAATGAATGAAAATGTGCAAAGACTTCACATACCTAAAAAACCAAAATTTCAAATGGAGGAGTTCTACCCAATTATGTAGCCTTTTCTTCTTCTTTCCACAAACTCAAAAAATTGACTTTTTCAAAAGCTTGTTCCCCTCCAAACTTCAATTGTATATCAGTTATCACTATAATTCAAACTTGAATTGATATTATATTCCTTTCAACATGAAAACTCTATTATTTCATGCAAAGGTGATGGAAATATCATGAAAAAGGTGGTGGAATCTAAAAATCATGCATGCACACTTCACTCAATCACCAAAAAGATAATTTTTGTCGGAGCATGCGTAGAACCAAGAGAATATGTAGAATGTGGGTCGATATCATGGGTATACTGTGTTTTTTTACAGTTTTTAGTGCAATAAAAAATTCAGTTGCATTATAAGGCACTCACGTTATAACACGAGCATGTTATTTCTAGCTAAAATGGCCATGTCTCTACTTATTCATAACATGCTCACATTATAATAAAGTTGGTTTTTTTAAAGATTTATAGGGTAGAGGGTTAAGGGTAGAGGGGAGAGAGATAGAGGGAGTGAGTGAGAGAGAGATACCTAAGAGAGGGAGAGACTTGAGAGAGAGAGAGAGAGAGGAAGGGATTGGGAGAGAGATAGAGGGGAGAAGGGCCAAGGGTAGAGGGTAGAGGATTTAAGGGTTTAGGGTTCAAGGGTTAAGAGTTTAAGGTTTATGATTAAGGGTAGAGGGGAGAGACAAAGAGGGAGTGACTGAGAGAGAGAGAGAGAGATGTAAGAGAGGGAGAGGGGGTAGGAGGGAGATGGTTGATAGAGAGAGGGAGGGAGTGGGAGAGAGATAAAAGGAGAGAGGGTTAACGGTAGAGGGGAGAGAGATAGAGGGAATGAGTGAGAGAGAGAGAGACTTGAACCCAGTCTCTCTCACCCTCTCCCACCCTCTTTCACTCTCTCCC
>VDFB02058242.1:60504183-60542093 GCA_007258455.2 Sequoia sempervirens
TTAATCTCAACCATTTTCAAAATAAATTAGTAGTTTAGAAAGTAGACTCAGAGCACTTCAATCCTTTTTTTTGTTCCATCTCAAAATTTTGAGTGTAGCTATCCTCAATTTCATGTCCAAGGTTAGTATTTCCTGATTTTAGTAGAAAAAAAAGTGGCCACTTAAGCCCCCTTTTTGGGAACCATCTTGGTACACTTACCCACTCCTCCTCCTTCCATAGTAGCATTCATACCTACCTACACCACTCTACAATTAAAAGCCACAATGCAACAGGTTAGCAATGTGATTCCTTCCTCAACTATTCCTACTAGCATTCCTAATTCTTCTATGGCATCAAATTTTTTCTACTCTTCCACCATACCATCTATTAGCATTCCATTCACTTTTCCTACCACTACATACACTCCATCACCACTTTCCCTTCCACCTCATACCACTTACACTAACCCTCTCATCAAACAACTTTTCCAAACTGTCTCCTCCATGCAAAAACAAATATCCACCATCAATCAAAACCATAATGGACCACCCACCTATTATGTCTGAAGCAACCCACTCTCTTTAGAAATCCTATGAACATCGATGCCACAAGGAATAAAAATTCCTCAATTTGAGAAGTAGGGAGGAAAGGGTGATCCTTCTAATCATGTTAATTCTTATACAGCCTTATGTAGTGACTTCTTCCTTGACGATAAACTATTGGCCAAACTATTTCCTAGGAATTTAAAAGACACTGCCTTAGAGTGGTTTTCATCCTTACCAAATAATTCAATTAGTTCATTTAATGAACTAGTTGATGCATTCATAAGTCATTTTCAAGTACATATGACTCCAAAGAAGATATTGGCCGATTTAATGAGATGTAAACAAAATGTGGATGAAAAAGTAACCGATTTCATCTCACGGTATCAGTCACTTTATGCCCAACTTGATGTTAAGATTCTTGATCTACATCTCCAAAATATGTTCATTGAAAATTTGCAAAGTCAAATCCAAGATAGATTGACCATGATGAAATTTCCCTCTTTCATGCACTTGTGCACAACCCTTTGTGATTATCACAATTTAGTCAGTAGTCGTGATGCCAAGTCCACTTCCGACCAAACTAAAAAATCTAACCCTTGCACTTCAAACAATTCACAACCATTTCGAAAACCAAACAAAGGGTTCTTACAGTTCAATCCCCCTCAATAACCAACTCAACCTGTCAACAAACAAGTAGTAGTTGTTAAATCCGTGATGGCTCACAATACCTTATAGTTATGGAGATCCAAAATGATAGTTTACACCATTACAAGACACTCTTCATAACACAATGACCCAACTTATACAACAACAAATGATTTCTTTACCTACTGTTAAACCATTAGATCCAACTAAACCTTTGCCTCCAACCTTTCAACCTAATGCTTATTGAAATTATCATAGGCAAAATGGAAATAACACAGAATAGTGTAAGGATCTTAAACACATAGTACAAGACCTCATTGATTATGTTTGTCTATCTATTTCCACTGTTAATGTTAAAGGCAATATGTTAGTTGCCCCACACAATCAAAATTTGCAAATTTTCTCCAATTTGATTCCCAAACACACTATGTCATTTGTTAAAGCCAATGAAACTAAAAACAACGATGCGATGAATGCGAACATAAAGATATTGAACATCCTGATCCTATTACACATACCACTTCTATTAATCCTATGCATGATATGTTAGGAGTGATAGACGTTATCCCTCGTAAGGGCCCCACTAAGAAAAATCTTGATATTACTTTCTCTTCTAAGGATATTCTTCTGAATCTTCTCAATGGTCCTCTTTACATAGCCGGTAGTATTTATGACAATCCCACTAATGGGATACTCATATATCCCTCCCATGGCAAGAATGTGATCATTGAGGGATTTTTGGTATTATATGATCTTTATCAAGATAACTATGATAAACCAAGTTCATGGGTCAAAACACACAATGATTTTGTGTTCCCTATGATAGGACCAAGCGTCCTTCCATTACAAATAGGACCTAAGACAATGGATATAACATTCTCCATCATTCCACAATTGGATCAATTTCGTTTGAGGCTAGGCCATCCATGGCTTCGATCGATGAAAGTTGTTCCTTCAGTCATACACAAATGTTTAAAGTTTTCACATGACAATGAAATTTTTACTGTTAACCATTGTGGCTTCAACCCTTTGTCTTCTAAAGGAAAATTCCTCTTAGAATCCTTTTGGCCTGAGCCCATGAAACCCATAACACCTTGCAAATATTTCTTTTTCATTGCTTACCAAAAGTTTAAATCAAAGAAAATTGTTGAATTGTCCCTCTATAACAATTCCCCATCCACCTCCGACACTCCTATCCTAGATGAGACAATGTTTCAATAGGTAATCCTAAACTAGAAACTCAAGAACAAACAACAATAAACACTTCACCTTTCTCTTTCAAATGCCCAAGAGATAATGAAACCAACCTCATCATGCCCCCCACATAAAATAAGTTTATAAATTAAAAGAGAAAGTGATTGAACCACCTCCTATGGTTCCTTTTGTTCCTCCCCTTAGGGAAGAAAATGATCCTATGGTGGATCAACCCATTCTTACACCTACACAACTTCAAAATAGAATCAAAAGACACTGCGACACTAGGGAGCATAGGTGTCGACGTCAACTCCTTGCTCATCAATTACAAACTGAAGAAAACAAAGAAAATCAACCTCCACCCTTGATAGAAGCAATAAATAACAACCCTCCTCCCTATTGATGGCTGTTTTTTCTCCTTCTCAACATAGGAAATGTACAAGTGCACTACCTCTCTTGAAAGACAATTTCCTACAAGAAAATTGTATAAAACTAACCCAAGGTCTCTCGGGTGTCAGGTCATGAAAATGCTTGGAATAATTCAGTCAATTGATGTGTTTTGGTGGTAATCACATGGCAGCCTTTATGGTTTATAAAGAATGGGAAGTTGGGTCTACAAATGAAGTTTTAAGAGTGTTGTAAATGAATGAACAGTGGCTGCCCACTCAAAATAGCAATTCTAAACTCACCATGTTCATCAATTTTAACATTTTTTTGATGCTTAAGATCCTACTCTAACAAAGGACTAAAAGAAATAGCAAAAGAGGAAAGCGTAAGATAGTTTTTCTAATTCTAAGTTATGAATGAATAGTGACAATGGGGAATTCTATAGTAGAAAAGCTTCCCAAACTGATTTTTGCTTGACCAAGGGGAACCTACAACTACACAAAACCAGTGTAATATCCTAAGGTCTATTGATTTTTAGATTGTACATGCACCTCATGAACATACAATTGAACTAAGTTGCAACCATGAAATAAAGATGCCCAGGCTAACTTTGCACAACAATATGTCATCAACAAGTGCCAACCAATATGGGCTAGAAATTCATCAAATACCATAACAACAAACACCATTATCACATCCATTCAAGAAACTACAACTAAGTCTATCATGGAAGTAGAACCATGCATGCAAGATGAGAAAACTCAAAGAGAACATCCATAAAATCATGTAATGTTGTCTTTTATTGCTGCAAATTCCCTTTACACCAGTTCTCCAACCATTTAAAAATGAGGAGAAAGCCCCTATTTATAGTTTTTTGAAGCCCAAATGAATGGCCAAGATTAATTCACAATAAATGGCCCAGATTTGATACAATTTAGGGCTTATCCTACCCACCATTATATAGTAGTTTAAAATACATCCTTTGTCTTTTCCATATTTTGTCCTATAGTGACCCATACACTATAGCACTTTTGTCTTGTAGCTCTTTTCTGGACTACAGAGGAAAGCTATCTAGGTTTCCCTTTGTTTGATGGGTTTACATCATTCTTCAATTAATCAAATGAACTTTGTTGGTGATTTTCATTATTGTGAAATAGATAAGATATCCCTGATCTAGCAGGATAGCTCCTAATGGATCATGATTGCTCAATGAAAAGGAAAGACAACTCCTTCTTGCTTCATACTTTCGGTAAATAGCCATTTATATTCTTGGCATTGATCTCCCTTGGCATGCAGTCATCAAAAAGTTGTTTCCCTTCCTTTTTCATGATCACCCATCGTTCCTGCAAAAGTACCCTCCTTTAGGCACAGATCCCCAAACGATTGTCTTTGCATTCTGATCTCCTTCTCGTCATGTTTATACCTACAAGAAATTCCCACAACAGATAGTCAAATTGCATCCCATAATGCATACTCATAACTAAATAATGTCGAATGATAAGGATATTAAAAGGGATATTCAAATCTCTTTAAAATGTACTTTGTATTCGAAGATATGGAATATTAAAATATCCCTCACCACTGAGGCATGATGGGCATTCCAAAAGTATTAGCTTATTACACGCCCTGTTTAATCTCTTGGTCCAATAGTCATCCCTATCAAATGGTATTAAATTTTGCACATTGTCAACCTGAGTGAGTCCATACTATGAGTAATAGTTATCAATCTCAAATCTGATCAATTAAGAGATTTGAGATGTGATTTCATCCCTCCACAGTCACTATCTATCTCTGGGATAGATGACAATGATATTATGACTTAGCTATCTTGCCTACTTTATAATCACCATAAGAAATTATAAAATCCCCTCCACCATTGCCTTTTATTCATTTTAATTAGTCACTCCTTTTTGTTCAATATAAATTTTTCTTTGGAGGACCTTTATTTATCACCAGATGCACGTAGACGATGGGAGCCCCACACTATGATGGGACGAGCATCGCATGTGGCAATTTGGAGAAATTTTTTCAGAAGGAAAAATAGATAGCTAGCTCTTCCTAGTATAAGTCTTCCCAAAGGAAACATTCTATCGGCCACCGAGAGGTTTGCGGAGCCTGCACTCCTTAATTATGCTAAGAACGACATCTGCGACAATCATACTCGTGGGAGAAAAGTGCATGGAGAGCTTAGCACCAAGAGCTATAAATAATCATTATTGAAAGTGACATCTAAACATTTGACAACTTTCATCACAAAGAATTCTATGAAATTTGGATGAGGAAGGATATATGCAAGAAGCTGAACAAGATTTTTTGTTGCGATATTGACAGAGTGGGTAGCAGCCTATGCAAGGTGATGACCCACATTCATGGATGACCTATAAGTGGCGCATGATAAAAATTCGATGTCCAAGGTTTCCATCATTTAAAAACATCATGCATTCCTACACACCTCTTCTCTTACTATTTTACGTAGATTAATCGAGCCTCTCACAGAGTAGTGATCTTTTATTTAGCTCGGCCAATCACCTCAATCATAAAGAGTTACACCTTCGCTTTCAAGTCATCGCGATTTCATGTGGTAGAAGGAATGTTATGGACTTGCGGATGGAGGAGCACCAGATGAAGACCTTCACTTAGTTGATGGCATAAGGTGAGTGAACACCCACACTACCACCTTTGTTTTAGCAAGCTTCACTAGCCTTGTTAGCTTTGTTACGATCTTATGCTTGTGTTACGATTCCCATTGATTTCTTACTAGTCTTTGTCAACCGACAAGCAGTTGGCTCTATTGAACTCATTTTATGTTCTTGGAAAGGCACAAGGGTGGATTATCAACTTTTCAAGATCTCTTTAGCTGAGCCATGTAATTCCACACTAGATTGGAGAGTGACAAGCTCTCTCTCGAGCTCGAGCCCTAGGAATAATCATGTCACTTCTTGTAGGAGTAGAACCCGTCATCCCAACATCCTATCTGCAAGCTTACATCCAACAATTTTATGTCTTTGGAATTCATTACAGATTTTGTCTCCTCAAGGTATTCATGGTGCCATCCTATACCAATCGTCATATCCTTCTAGTTATTTTCTATCCTATCGCACCCATCCTTGTGAGACCAATGCAGCCGTCTCTGCAAGAAGTCCAAGCTGCCCTCCCGATTACATATTCATGGGTGTGTTATTTATCCACTTAGTTCAAGATTTCCATTTATGATCAAATGAAGTCTTTTAATCTTCCAATCATCTTCTATGTGATAATATGTGGGAGCTTCCTAAAATGTGGGGTCTATAGAGGAGACTTTCATGGGCTTAAGCAAGTGGGTGGTAGCCCATGGGAGGTTGCTATGGGAAAGCCATGACATAAACGGCATCCTACTAACTACCACTCAAGCTGTGGAATCTGCAAGCACAGGTTTCGTTAAGCGAAGTCAAAGACCACCTGTTCCGGAGCAATGCCATCGTGAGTCTTGTTGCGACATATGATATGTTTCCATAATTTATAAATCTTTATTTGGGAATGGTCATTATCATTCAAGGCTGCCACCACCAGCTAGGTTGATCAAGAGACTCATGAATTACCTAGCTTGCAATGCCCCCATTAGTTGCAATCCTTGAAACACTCGTAACGAATAGCTAGTGTCAGAAAATCCTACAACCATCGAATGATCCATTGAAATATTTGGTTCCTCAAAATCCCAGCTCTGCGTAAAAAGGTGGTGATTGATAATTAACCATATGTCCGAGAACAAGCCTCAGGGTCATCCGCCATGAAGTCACAACATTGAATAAATTGAAGATGATGCCTCTCATTCATAGATATCCATGACCCCCCATCTGATTTTACGTGACATTCAACGTTATTCCCCTGGTAAAAGTAGAATTTACTAGTCATAGTCCTATCACCATCAAATGAGTGTTGTTGATGATCATTTTACCAGCATTGGCATCATCGATTCTTATCCCCTCAATACTCGAATAGACACTCCCATATGGCCAAAAGAGTAGAATGCAGAGGGTGGACAATGAAACACTGCTCGTGGAAGGGAAGAGCAGAGAAACCACTAAGAGGAACCATGGGACGGTGCCATGAAGGCGGGGACCCATGTGAAGTCCACTGCTAGAGAGTCAAAGGGTAGGCTTTGCATCAAAATGATCCACCGTTCTTCACATCAATTCCATCATAGTGCATCGGAAGCCTTGCAATGATCACTACCTGATTAAGGTAAATGAGTTAGGAAAATGGCTTACAACACAAATTTGATTCATCCTTGGATCGCACAAGAAATTCATGCAAAGCCAGATCAAGTGTGAAATTTTGGTGATCTTCGATCATTCCCTTCTTCATTCATTATCAAATATGTTTCATAGAATCTCCTTCCTATCCAATCGGGAAAAATAACCATGCCAAGAAAATAAAGGCAACACTGTTAGTATTTCCATGGGCTTCGATGGTTATAATGTGCTTTCCCTAACCAAATCGGTTAAGCTTTATTATTATGATTAGCCAATATCCTCAAGATTTTACAATAGACTTCACACAAGTGAAGCTCTTATTTTAAAATTATCTTTGTCGTCACTCGACCTCTACCATTTAATCACCACCTGCCTCCTCTAACATCAATTATAATCTTGCTTCCTTGTATCTGTCACTTATGGTACCATTAGGGAAGGTCATTTCATTTGAGTGAAGCTATCAATGAGTGTCAAAGGAACCCTGTAGTGGCCCACGAAGAATGGGATATGAAAGCTAGTAGGGATGGCCATGATTCAAGCAACACTAGCAACCAATCTTTGAACACTTTAAATCATTCAATGAGATCAACATATTGGATTTTTCCATGCCACCATTTAAATGAGCATTACCCGGCCCTGCGTACAACTCGGCAACCCACAAAACCTTGAATAGGAAATTTTTAGAGAGTTCAAAGGTGAGGATGTTACATTGCTCGAGTGGTATTGGGTGTAATAGAATCTTGGAGAGTCATTCCCTACTACTATTAGTTCCTTTATTTCATCACCGTTTGTATGGACACTAGAGAATACTTCACAGCTTGACTGCACTTGCAAGAGATATAGTCAGAGCATGGGTTTAATGATAGCACCTTCTATGTCGATTTCATTATGAATTTTACATAGGCCAACTACAAAAGGAGAATTGCGGGAGGCCGCTTATAGTCTATCATAGCCGACGGCTAAGGAAATAATGTCGTTACCAATTGCGGCACCTGCAAGGATGATGCCCACCAAAGGGTCGATAGGTGAAAGAATGTGGAATGTTCTGGAAAGGATGCCTCTACGATAATGGTATGGAGCATATTGAAGATTGCACTACAGTGTTTGCATGTGTGATTTTCATTGGTTTTGTGACACCTGCAAGAGTGTGATGAGGGGAGGTCGTTGAAGAACACCATTGTGAAGATGGAAAGAGATAGGCAGAGACCTGCATTGTGGGCTCTGCATGTAGATGACCATCGTCGAGGCTCCTCATCAAGAAGATGCCAAAATGAAATAGGAAAAAAGTGGTAGTTCCATGGCCACCTGAAAAGATATGCCCATTGCTTGCAATTTTACCCACAACATTGCTTTACAATCTGCTATCATCTCTTGATACTGTCATGGTAATAGGTTCCTTTCTCTTTTACTTGGAAGTTGACCCAATAATATAACTCTTCTTCTTGTATGCACAATAATTCCTCTATCTAACAGCCAAACTTATTGAGCAAGAGATATGCATGTGAGTGTCTATTCTAACTCCTTGTTACAATGACATGAGGATTGGAAATGGGTAAGCCAGTCATGGAGGATGTGCGGGGAAAGAGTTGTAAGAAGATTACAATGGATCTCTGCCATTGACATGGCAAAGAGATCTACAGTCTCTATTGGTAAATAACTCAAAATGGAAGGAACGACTCGAAGGCCAGTAGTGGGGGAGGTCATCAGAAGAAATTCATTTAAGAGAATGGTGAAGGATAAGTGGAAGGCCGCATAACGGGCCCCACATGGACGACCACCGTTGGCACCACTCTTGAATGCCATCATTTGAAATCTCTAGTAGATGGAACCATCCTTCCCCAACAACCAAAATTAACCTAGGATTCCATTATGCTTTAGACAGGATGACATCGAGATTGGTAGTAAGCATGCTAGTTGCAGAAAAGTCATTTGGGAGAACCATTATGGACAGTGAGGTAGCATGCAACTCTGTGAAGAACCATCTTGAAAATGTTGTTCAGAATGTCATTTGGGAATGACTAAGAAAGTAATGGCCATGGTTTTACTTATTAAATCCATGGATTGCATGGGTGAGCCACATATGAATTCTATTTTGCAACGGTGAGATGGTGGATGACAATTGTTTTTGGTAAACTCGCAAAAAGATGACGGCCCCAGTGGGTTGCGAGTCCACATAGTAGGGAGGCAGCGAAGCTTTGCCATTAGAAATCGATGTCGGGGTAATTCCCTTCTGCAAGCGGCGACCCATAAGGGCGAACCTTCTAGTGGGTTCTGACTCAAAAAATTTCACGTGGACATTAAGGTCTTGCTCAAAGGAAATGGTCCAGGTGGGATCTGAGCTGACAGGTGACGTTTAAGTTTGGTCATTTGATAATGGTAGTCGAGTGGAGGTAAGCTGCAAGCAAAGACCTAAAAACATTTAGGGAACTTTGAAGCATGTCAGGTCTTCCTTGGTGAACCATAGATTTTTGGATCTCTAGGAATTTCTAGCACTTCTAGGGTTTTTCACCTAAAAGGAGAAAGAAAGAGCCAAAGATTCTAGCTAGTTCATTCAAATTAGGAAATTTTTGATGTAATTAGGAATAAATGGAATGATAAGAATACACCTAAACTATGAAATTGAGAGATTATGAATGCAAGACCTAAGATTAATGCAATGTTTGAAAACATAATGCGATATGCAAACAATGAACTATAAATGAATAAATGCAAAACAAAAGAGAATAGGGTTGAATCAAAGTGCACCTAGAAGTTTGATGAAGAATCTAGAGTATTCTGAGTGTTTTCTGGAATCACAAAAAATCACCAGTAGGACTCATTCACCACTGATGGCGAATCAGTCCTACTTCTGGTAAAAACTATCGGGAACAAATTTTTGAGTGTCGGGATCCAGAATCTGACAAAACCTAGATTTCTAGCCTTAAGGTGGGACTCATTTTCCACTAGTGGAAAATCAGTCCTCTCCCAAAATTTTGAGAAATCAGGAGACAATTCTGCAACACCAGATCTGAGGATGTATGCTTATCAGGTTGTTGAAGTCAATTGTACAGGAAACAGACAAAATATCTTCTCCAAGCTTGAAATATGATGTAGTTGACTTGAAGCACCTAGTTGACTTGTTGACCACTTTTCAACACCTAAATGCTTCTTAAACCTACATACAAAAGTCTGTAAATACGCATGCAAGAAGGGAAAAATGGTTGAGGGTTAGAAAATAGGAGTTTTCCTTGGTCAAACCTCACTTTGGTAATCAAACCCTTGATGCAATAATGATATGCTTGAGAGAATGATAAACAAATAACATGCAAATGCTATCAACTTACCAAACCCTTGTGAATGAAAATATGAAGATATGTCAATGGTTTCCTTTGAATGCTTGATTTATGCTTGATTTGATGTTATAATATGCTTGAATGCTTGAGTGAATGAAAATATTTCTTGGATGCGATGTATGATTGTATGAGATGTAAATTGAGGTGAAAAACACTTATTTATACAATCTTGTGCCTTAGTAACCCATTAATACCTCATCACAAGATGACATCAAGTGATTTTGAATAAAAACTTGAAAGGAAATTTAAAATATTTTGAATTTGTAGCCAAGGGAGACTCATTCGCCACCCATGGCGAATGGGTCCCACCTAGGACCTGAAAATGGGTGTCAGGAATTAATTCACATTTAATGTTGTTTGTCGGGTTTAGATTAAAAAAATGCACTTAATTAAGCCTTATAAGGCCATAAAGGGGTCAAATAAACTGTCATAAGAAAGGTGTAAATAGTGAAATTATTCCTAGAAAAGTGTGAAATCTTGTTATAAGACTTTACAACACTTTAAAATAGGATTTAATAAGTGATGAAAAGGTGATTTTTAGGTGAATTGTAATGAATAGAGTCTAGAAGAGTGTAGAAATATTTTACAACACTTCAAAACACCTTCACAAGACGTCATTATTTGCATTTTAAGGACCTAATGTGAATTTTCAAGCCACATTACATCAATGAATCAAAGCAAAATAGACCAAACATCGAGGGGAAAGGCCTAAAAGACCATGAAAATTACAAGGGGACATTTTTCTATAGCACACTTGGTAACGATAATGACAGAGGAGCCGAATGTGGAACCTGCCATGTGGGCAGGAGTAGAGGGTTGACTGTTGCTTAGTGGCGAAATGGGAGTGGAGACCCACATAGGGTGACCCACAATTGTGGGTCCACAATGTTTGAAGGACGTTGTGATGAAGACGGATGAGGGATCCACCCCGCAAGCGGACACTGAGGCTTAGCCGTAGAAAAATGGAGGAGCACAACGACAGACGACAAGAGGGGATCCATGAACGTGGGCCCACGAAGTCCAATGGATGTTGGTCAACGAAGCAAGGGAAATCTGCAAGACCGAGCCCACAAGGGAAAATGACTTGGTGAAACTTGGGTAGGTGAACCTAGTCAAAGGGAATTTGATCGTTTTAAGGAACATGACCAACCTAAGCTTGGGAATAGGGATGTGCAAATTAAGACAATAGCAAAACAACCCATCGAGAATGAAAATGAGAGGGGGTCCCTACCTTCAATGGGGCATGTGTGAAAAACATGCACAATAAATGACAAATCATTGGGGAAATGCTCCAAAGCATTTCGATGACAAAATGGAATCACAAACCTAGAATCTTTGGTTTCGATCTTCACATTAGGCCAAACAAACCAGATGCTCAACCAAAGGATTGAAACCATTAGTCAATCCAACCCTTAGTAAACTATAAATCCAAGTGTGTGCATATGTGTTAATTCCCTTCCTTAGGTGGCTTCAGGAACCCATGCTCCATCAAGTTAAGCTACGTAGTTTATTCTAACTCCAAAAGCATTTAGGACATTGCCTCACTACCAGTCAGGCATCCATATCCCCAACAAGGTTGTCGCTATGATTCTCCCGAACATTTCTCTATTGTTGGCCATGCATCCATAGCCCTAATAGAGTTGCCCGGATCCCCCTGAAAGTTGAATTTCTTTCTTTTTATTTCTAATTATTTTCTTTTCTTTTCTTTTCTTTTGATTTTCTCTTTTTTAACTCTTTTCTTTCCAACTTGCGAGTAGTGAAGGTCGTGCTTAGGGTTCAGAATCATAGTGGCGCTGAAGCAAAATTTTAGATTTTTCACTTAACTAGACTTCACAAAAGGACCTACAATGACCATCAGATTCTTAGTGTATGTGAGAGATAATATTTTAGAATAAATCAGGAAAAGACCAACCAATAGCTTATCCTCTTCAGAACAAACATCTAGGTCACTTGACATTAGCAGAAGACCCTCACCATCCACTTTGAAAACTCAGTTAAATTTTTTCAAAGAAATATAAAGAACAACTCCCAGGAAACAAAATGATCATTGTGTGTGCAAATTCACCTACCTAAAAACAAAGGGACCCCGAGCAAAGTAGCAACAAAGCAGAAGCAAATGGAAAGCAAACACCCTACACTAACCAAAGTGGGAAAGAAAAAGAAAACAACAAGGAAACTACTCTAAAGCAACCTAACCTATAACAAACCAACTTACCTAACGAAAGTAGGAAAGTAGAGTATGCACACAAAAGCGAGGTATGTACATGAAACCTACACTACTCAAAGCAAGCTATATAGAGAGATATTTAGAAAGCACCATGCTCAGGCAAGGCAAACCAATACTTATGCCCATTGGAATTTTTAATGCATGCACAAGAAAAAGGGAAATCATCATTGCTCTAATCCATGCAAATTTATCCTTATATTCAGAAAAAAGAAGTTCAACATTGCAACAATTAAATTCCATAGCATCATCACAAAAAATTAAAAGCTAAGGTGATTAATTAGACCCATGGTTAATCCATAAACACGTTTGTCTCCCCTCGTTCCCATAATCAAAATGATGAGCACAACTATAAGTATTCATAAAAGCAAGGAAAGATAGAACCTAGAGTTCGCCATGCAAAGGTAGCACCGTTTGACAATCGAGAGTGAGCACTGAATCGTTGGCCATTGCATTGTTATCCTCAGGCAGACGCACTAGATGGTGTGACAACTTTGATATCAATCTCGTATGAGGTGGGGAGAATGGGGCAGTAAGCATCTCTTCCAAATTACCAGTGGGAACCATAGCCTCTGTCGGGTGTTCTTCAAGGAAGTACACTTCATCTCTTTGATCCTCTATTGTTTTGATGTCTTCTTGAGTACTATCCCCAAAGGGAAACATGCTATCCCATCTTCTTTCCTTGGTGTTGACCTTAATTTTATGATGTCCAATGTCATAGAAGGATGACATGGATGAATCTTTCATATTGTAGCTCTCTGAATGTGAAAGAGGATCAGCTATGGTCAAGGTGGTAGGACTCCTAGTTGCATCTTGTAGTTTGGCAGGTATGTCATACTCGTTGGAAACCATCAAAACACCCCTACCTTTGTCTTATTCTCTTTGTAGTTCATGTATCTCATCATGGTGTTCACTTGTCTCCTCTTGTTCACTATCACTATAGATTGAGAAGTAGTTCCTCTCTCAATCCGAAAGTTCTAATGTTTCACCGTTTGGAGGTTCAATTAATTAGTATATCCTCATCACTACCTACTTCTAAAATGTACTCTTCTTTGGTGTTTCTATACCTTTGTGGCATAATTCCAAGTGGGAAGAAATCAACAAGTGACAATGGCCCATCAAGGGGATCAATGTATGATGTAGGTTCCATCTCTGAAATTCCTTCATAAAACCTATCATCCATTTCATACAAATCCTCCTCAAGAGGGAAAGGTTCTTGACGTTCAATGGTCAGCCTCCCCATTTGTTCAGCTTCCTCATTTGGAGGCTCAGGGTTGTGTTGTTCTTCTACTATTTTTGTCCCAACATCCTCTCGAGGAGTACTTTTAGCTAAGTTATCACTTGGTTCTAGCTCTTGGTCCTCTAGTTCAATCCTTGAAGCAACTATAGTAGGCGGTGCACTTGGTTGCTCTACTTGTTCTTTGACTTGCTTGATGGCCCCTTGGCATAGATCACACGTGAACTTGAAATGCGCTAAATCATGGAGCTTGCACCATCCTAGCAGCAGCAACCCCTCCAAATCCACTCGGTATCTCAACTCAAACCAATCCCTTGAGATTCTTGAGATGAATTTGTTATATCTTTACACTATTGGGTCCTCATCATAACTTGAGAAGGAAATTTGATGTTGGATAGTTGTGACGTGCACAATTGTTCCCATGCCTCTAAATCCTCATTTTCAGATGCTTGGTCATTGTCATTGATGAAGGAAAGGTCTTCTAATCTTATTTCACTTATTCTTTCATCTTCATTTCCTGCCGCTTTGAGGCCGTCAACATCTCCTCACTCTTGACTTTCAACATCTATGTTGGTTGTCCCAGCATATGCTGCTGCAAGTTCTTTTGATTCATCTTGTGTATATAGCCTTTCAACTTCTGATGGTTCTCCTTCCTGAGTAGAGGACTACTTTTTTCCTATGGGAAAAATATTGTCTACTTCCCTTCCAATTGAGCTTTCATCAATGCTCCCTGTTGTCCCAAAGAAATCAGCTCCTTCCTCTTGATTTTCAGCCTCAGTGTCTGTTGTCCCATAACTAACTTGTGTCAAATTTCTTGGTTCAACTTGAATGTGTTGTCCTCTAAATGTTGAAAGCTCTCCTACGTCATGGGATGACTCATTTTCATTGAGATTTGGTTGCTTTGACTTGTTGAAACTACCCTTGACATGAGTGATGATGTATGTACATGATGAACAAGTGAATTTTGAATATGGTGCATTGGGGAATCTACACCAACTAGACATCAACACTTCTTCTAATCTTTTCTCATTCTTGTTGTTCAAGTGTTCTTGAATCAACTCTTTGAATGCCTTGGCTACCATGTTAATCAATTCCTCTTTTGGGTCTAGTGGAGCCAAGGGTTGATAGATTTCCCAAAAGGGAATTTCTCCTTGCAAGATTCTTTCAATTTTGTCCAAGAATTTCAGACATCCCAATTCATTGTGTCTACGAGTGCCATGGATCCTACACTTATCTCCCAATGAAAACTATTGCAATGGTCTCCTCAATCTCTTATTTAAATATGGATCTAGCTAAGTAATCTTGATTTGCATATGTCATTCCATCTCAACTCCACTCTTGTTTTCCTTCAAAAAAATTTGATTTTAAAACTCTAGCATTTAAAGAGATCTCCGTATCTTTGATTTTTACTTGAAGGTTCTTCTTAACTTCCAATTTTAAGCTTTGTAGCCTCATGCTCAGCCAAACCCTCCTTTAGCGCTGCTTCTGTTGATAGGTGTTTTTTTACCTTCTTAACATAGGCAATGCACACGTGCACTACCTCTCTTGAAAGACAATTGAATCCTAAAAGAAAATTGCAGAAAACTATCCCAAGGTCTCTCAAGTGTCAGGTCATGACAATGCTTGGAATAATTCAGTTGGTTGATGTGTTTTACTGGTAATCACATGGTGGCCTTTATGGTTTACAAAGCATGGGAAGTTGGGTCTGCAAATGGATTTTTAAGATTGTTGTAAATGAATGAACAGTCATTTCCCACTCAAAAAAACAAGTCTAAACTCACCATGTTCATCAAATTTAACCTTGTTTTGATGCTTAAGAGCCTAATCTAACAAAGGACTAAAAGGAATAGAAAAAGAGGAAAGGGTAAGAGAGATGTTCTAATTCTAAGCTATGAATGAACAGTGACAATGGAGGCTACTACAATAGACAAACTTTCCAAACTGAGTTCTACTTGACCAAGGGGAACCTATAGTTACACAAAAGCAGTGCAATCTCCTAAGGTCTATTGATTTTTAGATTGTACATGCACCTCGTGAACATACAATTAAACTAAGTTGCATCCATGAAATAAAGAAGCCCTGGCTAACTTTACACAACAGCTTGTCATCAACAAGTGCCAAAAGTATGGGTTGGAAATTCATCAAATACCATAACAACAAACACCATTATCACAACCATTCAAGAAACTACAAGTCTATCATGGAAGTAGAACCATGCATGCAAGATGAGAAAACTCAAAGAGAACATCCATAAAATAATGCAATGTTTTCTTTTATTGCTGCATATTCCCTTTACACTAGTTCTCCAACCATTTACAAATGAGGAGCAAGCCCCTATTTATAATTTTCCAAAGCCCAAATGAATGGCAAGAATTAATTCAAAATGAGTGGCCCAAATTTGATACAAGTTAGGGTTTCACCTACCACCCATTATATAGCAATTTAAAATACATCCTTTGTCATTTCCATATTTTTTCCTATAGTGATCCATGCGCTATAGCACTTTTGTCTTGTAGCTATTTTCTGGACTACAGCTGAAATCTATCTAGGTTTCCCTTCGTTTGATGGGTTTACATCATTATTCGATTAATCAAATGACCTTTATTGGCGATTTTTATTATTGTGAAATAGATAAGCTATCCCTAATCTAGCAGGACAACTCCTAACGGATCATGATTGCTCAATGAAAAGGCAAGACAACTCCTTTCTTCATACTTTCAGTAAACAATCATTTATATTATTGGAATTGATCTCCCTTGGCATGTAGTCATCTGAAAGTTGGTCCCTTCCTTTTTTTGTGATCACCCATCATTCTTGCATAAGTACCCTCCTTTAGGAATGGATCCCCAGATGGGTTTCTTTGCATTCTAATCTCCTTCTTGTCATGTTTATACTTGCAAGAAATTCCCATAGTAGATAGTCAAATTGCATCCCATAATGCATACTCATAAGTAAATAATGTTGAATGATAAGGATATTAAAAGGGAAATTCAAATCTCTTTAAAGTGCACTTTGTATTCTAAGACATGGAATATTAAAATATCCCTCATCATTGAGGCACGATGGGAATTCTAGAAGTACTAGCTTATTACACACCCCATTTAATCTCTTGGTCTAGTAGTCATCCCTATCAATTGGTATCAAATTTTGCTCATTGTCAACCTGAGTGATTCTATGTACTATGAGTAATGTTTATCAATCTCAAATCTGATCAATTGAAAGATTTAGGATGTGATTTCATCCCTCCACATTCACCATCTATCTCAGGGACAGATGACAATGATATTCTAACTTAGCCATCTTTCCTACTTTATAATCGCCATGACCAATTATAAAATCCCCTCCACCATTTCCTTTTATCCATTTTAATCGGTCACTCCTTTTTGTTGAATATAAAGTTTTCTTTGGAGGACCTTTATTTATCACTAGATGAACGCAGATGATGGGAGCCCCACACTATGACAAGACGAGTGTTGTGGGTGGAAATTTGAAGAAATTTGTTCAGACAGAAACATGGACAACAGGCTCTGCCAAGAATAAGTCCACCCAAAGGAAATGTTCTATCGACGGCTGAGAGGTTTGCGGAGCCCACACTCCTAAATTTCACTAAGAACAACATCCGTGAAAATAATACCCATGGGAGAAAAGTGCATGGAGATCTTAGCACCAGGAGCTATAAATAATCATTATTGAAAGTGACATCCAAATGATTGACAACCTTCATCACAAAGAATTCTGTGAAAGTTGGATGTGAAAGGATCTATGTGGGAAGCTGAACAAGATCTGTCATTGTGATATCGGTAGAGTGGGCGGTGGCCCACACAAGGTGATGACTCACATTCATGGATGACTCGTAAGTGGCACATGATGAAAATTTGATGTCCAAGGTTTCCATCATTTACAAACATCATGCATGCCTACACAACTCTTTGCTTAGTTTTTTACATAGATCAATTGGGACTCTCATAGAGCTGTGATGTTTTATTTGGCTTGGCCAATTGCCTCAATCATAAAGAGTTACACCTTCACTTTCGAGTCATCGAGATTTCATGTGGTAGAAGGAATGTTTCAGACTTAGGGGTAGAGGAGCACCGGATGAAGACCTCTGCTTAGTTGATGACATAAGGTGAGAGGATTCCCACACTACCACCTCTATTTTAGCAAGCTTCGTCAGCCTTTTTAGCTTTGTTACGATATTATGGTTATGATATTATGCTTGTCCTACGATTCTAATCGATTTCTTACCACTCTTTTTCAACTGAAAAGTGGTTGGCTCTATCAAACTCATTTTATGCTCTCAGAAAGGAACACAGGTGGATTATCAACTGTGCAAGATCTCTTTAGCTGATCCATGTAAGTCTACACCAGATTGGAGAGAAACGAGTTCTCTTGAGAGCCCGACCAACACTACGGGCCCTAGGTACAATCATGTCACTCCTTGTAGGAGTACAATCCATCGTCCCAACATCCTATCTGCAAGCTTACATCCAACAATTTACCAGCTAGGTCAATCAAGAAGCTCGTGACTTACCCAGCTTGCAAGGCCCCCATTGGTTTTAATCCTTTAAACACTCGTAACGAATAGCTGGTGTCAGACAAGCCTACAACCATCAAACAATCCATTGAAATATTTGGTTCCTCAAAAGCCTAGATCTATGTAAAAAGGTGGTGATTGATAATTACCGATATGTCCAAGAACAAAACTCAGGGTTGTCCGCCACGAAGTCACAGCACCGAATAAATTGAAGATGATGCCTCTTGTTCATAGATATCCATGACCCCCCACCTGATGTCACATGAGATTTAGCATTATTCACCTAGTGAAAGTAGAATTAATTGGTCATAGTCCCATCACCATCAAATGAGTGCTACTGATGATCATTTTATCAGCATTGGCATCATCGATTCTTGTCCCCTCAATACTTGAATAAACACTCCCATATGGCCAGGCGAGTATAATGCAGAGGGTCGACAATGAAACACTGCTCGTGGAAGGGAAGAGTCGAGCAACCATCAAGAGGAGCCATGGGATGGCATCATGAAGGAGAGGACCCATGTGAATTCCACCACTAGAGAGGCAAAGGGCGAGCTTCGCATCAAAACAATCTGTTGGTCTTCACATCAATTCCATCATAGTGCATTGATAGCCTTGTAGTGATCACTACCCGATTAAGGTGAATGAGTTAGAAAAATGGCTTACAGCACAAATTTGATTCATCCTTGGATCGCATGGGAAATTCATGCAAAGCCATTCAAGTGTGAACTTTTGGTGATCTTTGATCATTCCCTTGTTCATTCATTATTGAATATGTTTCATAGAACCGCCTTCTTGTCCAATTGGGACAAATAACCATGCCAAGAAAATAAAGGTAGCACTATTATTATTTCTGTGGGATCTGATGCTTATAATGTGCTTTCCTAAACCAGATCATTCAAGCTTTATTATTATGATTAGCCAATATCCTCAAGATTTTACAATAGGCTTCATGCAAGTGAAGCTCTTATTTTAAAATTATCTTCGCCATCACTCGACCTCTACTATTTAATCACCACCTGCCCCCTCTAACATTGATTATAATCTCACTTCCTTGTTCCTGTCACTTATGGTACCATCAGGGAAGGTCATTTCATTTGAGTGAAGCGATCAATGAGTGTCAAAGGCACCCTGTAGCGGCCCACAAAGAATGGGTTATGAAAGCCAATAGGGATGACCATGATTCAAGCAACACCTATGGCTAATCTTCGAACACTTTAAATCATTCAATGAGATCAACTTATTGGATTTGTCCATGTATCCATTTAAATGAGCGTTACCCGGCCCTGCATACAAATTAGTAGCCCACAACACCTTGAATAGGAAATTCTCAACTAGAGTTCAAAGGTTAGGAGGCTACATTGCTCGAGTGGCATTGGGTGTAATAGAATCTTGGAGAGTTGTTCCCTAATGCTATCAGTTCCTTTATTTCATTACCACTTATGTGGACACTAGAGAATACTTTGCATCTTAAGTGCACTTGCAAGAGATATAGTCAGAGCATGATTTCAATGATAGCACCTTCTCCTTTGATCTCATTATGGCTTTTACGTAGGCCAACTGTGGAAGGAGAATTGTGGGAGGTTTCTTATAGTCTGTCATAGTCGACGGCTGAGGAAACAATGTCATTACCAATTGCGACACCCACAAGGAAAATTCCCACTGAAGGATTTGCAGGTGAAATAATGCAGAATGTTGTGGTGAGGATGTCACTACAATAACGGTATGGAGAATATTGAATCCCACATTGTAGTGACTACATGTGTGATTTCCATTGGTGTCATTATGCCTATGGGAGTGTGATGAGGGGAGACCATTGGAGAACATCGTTGTGAAGATGGTAAGAGATAGGAGGACACCTGAATTGCAAGCTCCACATAGATGATAGTCATTGGGGCTCCTCATCAAGATGGCACCAAAATGAAATAGGACGAAAGTGGTAGCTCAACAGCTACTTGAAATTATATGCCCATTGCTTGTAATTTTACCCACAACATTTCTTTACAATATTCTATCATCTCTTGGTACTATCATGGTAATAGGTTCCTTTCTCTTTTACTTGGAAGTTGACCTAGTAATATAACTCTTCTTCGTGTGTGCACAATAATGCCTCTATCTAACAACTGAATTCATTGAGTAGGAGATATCCATGTGAGTGTTTATTTTAACCCCTCATTACAATGACATGGGGATTAGAAATGGGTAAGCCAATTGCGGAGGATGTGCAGGGAAAGAGCTACAAGAAGATGGCGATGGATGGCTGCAATAGACATGGTAAAGATATTTGTAGTCTCCACTAGTAAAGAACTCAAAATAGAAGGAGTGACTTGAAGGCCCGTAGTGGGGGAGGGTCATCAAAAGACATTCATTTAAGAGAACGATGAAGGATAAGCAGAAGCCCGCATAATGGACCCCATGTGGAAGACCGCCGTCAACACCACTCTTGAATGTTTTCATTTGAAAGCTCTAGTATATGGTGTCGTCCTTCCCCAATAACCAAAATTAACCTAGGATTCCATTATGCTTTGGATGGGATGACATGAAGATTGGTAGTAAGCATGCTAGTTGCGGAAAAGTCATTTGGGAGAACCGTTATGGACAGTGAGGTAGCCTGCGGCTCCGTGAAGAACCACCTTGAAGATGTTGTTCGGAATGTTGTTTGGGAATGACTAAGCGAGTGACAACCATGGTGTTACTTAGTAAATGTGGGGATTATGTGGGTGAGCCACATATTAATTCCATTTTGAAACAATGAGATGGTGGATGACAACCACCATGGGTAAACCTGCAAAAAGATGATATCCCCGGCGGGTCACAAGTCTACATAGCAAGGAGGTAGCGAAGCTTCACCGTTAGAAAATGGCATTGAGGTAATGCCCTTCTGCAAGTGGCAACCCACAAGGGTAGACCCACCGATGGGTTCTAACTCAAAATTTTTCCCACGGACCTTAAGGTCTTGCTCTGAGGAAACAGTTTGGACAGGATCCAAGCCGAGGGGTGACGTTTAAGTTCGTTCATTTGACAACAATAGTCGGGTGGAGGTAAGCTACAAGCGAAGACCTAAAAACATTTAGGGAACTTTGAAGTGCATTGGGTCTACCTTGGTAATGATAATGAAAGAGGAGATGGATGAAGAACCTACCATGTAGGCAACAGTCAAGGGTTGGCTACTGCTTAGTGGTGAAACAAGAACAAAGACCCACATAGGGCAACCCATAATTGCAGGTCCACGGTGTTTGAAGGATGTCATGGTGAAGGCAGATGCAGGATCTACCCTGCAGGTAAACATTTAGGCTTAGCCAAGGACAAACAGTAGAGCATAATGACAAATAGCAAGAGGGGATCTGTGAATGTGGGCCCACAAAGTCCAATGGATGCCAGTCGACGAAGCAAGGGAAATTCACAATACCGAGCCTACAAGGGAAAATGACTTAGTGAAACTTGGGTAGGTGAACCTGGTCAAAGGGAATTTGATCATTTTAATTTACATGACAAACCTAAGCTTGGGAATAAGGATGCGCAAAGAGATACTAGAGAAAAATAGCCTGTCAAGAGTGAAAATGAGAGGGGGTCCCTACCTTTGGTGGGGCATGTGTACAAAACATGCACAACACTCCCCAATCACAACAAAATGATCCAATACAACAAAGACAACTCACTACTGAATTTGACTCCATTTTTTGACAAATGTTCGTCAGTCATTCAACAAAAATTTGTTGAACAATAGATGAATTGATGAAAGAATTTTTGTTGCCATTTTTTTGTCAAAATTTTAACGATGAATTAAGCGTTGAAATAATGGCATAGATTCGTTAATCGTCAGCATCATAAAATGACTCAGATGTTCATCGAAATATCGACAACAACTTCGTGTATCCACCGATGAATTATAACTAAAATTCAATTGCAATGGCTCTTCTGAAGCATCAAAACAACACTAGAATTTCATCACCATTTTGACGAAATGGGCAAGGAGTTATGACAAAGCCTTCGGTGTAGCTATAGCAACTTTTTCGGTGGCCTTTGTCAAAATTGTGACGAAACAATGTAATTTTTTTTTTAAAATATTCGTTGAAATGTACCATCACAGAGACTCTTGGTGATGAACACCGAAGCCAACCCATCAGTGAGAGATCAATCATTTTCATAAGATAGAAAACTCACTTTGATAGTCCATGTCTTGCCGATGACTTATGTCAGCAAGATAGATCCAATGTCACACCGATCTGACCTCGTCAAGAGTTTTAAATAGACCTACAACATGTCATTGTGAAGACTCTTGGTGATGACCACTGAAGCCAACCTATCGGTGAGATCAATCATCGACACAGGATAGAAAACTCACTCTGATAGTCCATGTCTTTTCGATGACTTCCGTCAGCAAGACAGATCCAATGTCACACCGATCTAACCTCTTTAGGAGTTTTGAGCACTCTTGGTTATCAACAAGACATTCTGAGGGTCTCACCGATTAAACAAGTGTCTAAGATCAAGTAAATAGATGGAACCTATTGATTTTCTTATTTTTGGGTTCTTTAAATCATAGAATAGATACCATCTTCTTGTGTATAATGTACTTATATTCAAATTTGAATTTGAGACCAATTGTCATTGCACATTCCATTTTACTTGCACAGAGCATTCTATAAGCAATATATTGATAATTCCAAATGATTTATGGTGTTGTACAACTCTACCTATCATCATAGTTTTGTTGTTCCCACCTAGAGAATCCTACAAGGACAAGTTTACAATACCAAGTCAAATAATATGAAAAAGACTTACTTCCATACAAATTAAATGATTATTCTCACAATGGAAATTGTCTAATCACAACAACAATTCCATGAAAGGTTATCCATAATTTATAAGAGATGAATGATCATACATAAAGACTACAAGATGCATAGAAAAATCATTACACTTGAGAACAACCAAGGGCTAACAAGGGAAGGAGTTAAGAAATGTCTGGATTGAAGAGAAAATGTGTAGGGAAAATGTTGAGCATTGTCAAGAGAACAAAGCTTGTAGAACATATTCTTGACCTAATCAAGCTCTTGAACAACTTAAACAAAATTAAAATACTAACACATACATGAGACATGTAATGAATTTCCAATATCTACTATCTTTTTCATTAATGCAGAGGTAGGTAAAGGAGAAATAATTATAATTGTAACACTATTCATAGTCCAATAAATTATGTTCATAATTTGTGTTCAATGGACCTCAGTTTTATCATTATATTGCCCATCTAATACCATATTTTAATCCAGGGTTCAACTATCTTAGATCCAAAGAAGTACCTTCAATTAACCTTTAAAGTGCTATAAAATAAGGTAAGACTTTTACTTGAGAAAGATTTGGTACACTTGTAGTATTAAAGTTATCGCAATCATTAGGATTTATTGGCACACAGACACAACCTGCAACATATGAAGTAATGGATGACTACAAGTTAGTGAAATGGTCCTTAATATGTGACTGGTTTGCAAATTGATTGGTAGAAAATAAGGTTACAAACAAATCTACATAAAAAATTATGAGGACAATCTACTGTAATCATCAAAATAGATGAAAAGTGTAAAGGAAAGAGTTGAGCTACATCTCTAGAGCCTAAAAAAACACAAGCAAGAAACATAAAAAAGAAGAAGAACAAACCAGTTTTTGGATGAATACAAAATGGTGCCTTCAGCAAGTGATTCATATGCTTTCACACCTAACAGGACATTAAGAAGATTTTAGTCTTCCTCTGTGAAATTAACTACTTATGGAAAAATCCTAGAAACCAATATTATATACCTCCATGTCTAGCCGAGGGTAGGTATAAGAGAAAAAAATTTCCTCAATGCAATGCCAAAAAATATCAATGTGTGTGTAGGTTTGTATTACTCAAAATATCTTTTCACTGCCTAAGGAAAAATACCAAAGGGATGTTTTAAATTTCAATCTTCACATAGGCTCCCTTATTGCTACACATGCATATACAAGCATTATTCGAGCTCTAAACTATTCAAATATTAAGGATTTAATTAGCTATAATATGGAAAGTTATTGTTTAGACATAATCCATCATCTTTTACATATCTTTATTCACTCCTAGTGCTTCAGATACATTTGTGTAAATGAGATAGAAATGTGAATCTTTTATGACAAAGAAAATTCTAAAAAGGAGGGGGGGGAGAGCAAAGGGTAGGGGGAAAGATAATGCTTGAATGTATAGAAAAGTATAACATTTTGATCATTATAACAATGAAACGAATCTTAAGTTTGAAGCATTAATATCATTTAGAACATTTATGATCAAGAATGAATGTAAGTAGAGAAATTTTTGCATACTTGCGTGATGGTACAAAAATTTCATGGTTAAGTGGAAGCCTCCCATAAAACAAAAATCCAAATATCCATGTATTATCTCAATCGAGCCTCTAAACCCTTTAGAGCTATCAATTTTCCACTAACCTGTTATGCACAAAAGTCAAATTTTAGAGTTATGTCACCACTAAAAATAGAAGAAATAGAGCTTTGAAACCAAATCCACACACAACACAATGTGGTATTCATAAAAATCCATACAAACAAACTAAACTCAGAACATTGGAATGGAAACAACTTCAAATTATGATGCAGAGCATGGATTCATGGTATAAAGAATCATTTTTCTGCCACCATAGTGAAAAGTTAGCACTTTCTTTCATCTTTGCATATTGGTTTGATGCTTCAAACGATGCATTTCTTATATTGAAAAGTGCATTACCTTATTGAGCTTCTCTTTGTTTTGAGAATAGTTTAATATTCTCTACTTAACAGGGCCAACCCGTGACGTGGAGCTCATTTGGCCCTCCCCTCCCCCACTCCCATCACTCTCAATTCCCCATACCCCATCATATAACATTAATCATTCATTCATCCATTAATAACATATAACATTCATTCATTCATCCATTAATATATAACATTCATTAATTAACATATTCACATTCATTCATTAACATATAATATTTATTTTTTCAGTTTTTACATATTATCAAAAATATGGTTGTCATGATATGATTACAATCACTTTTTTTTTGTTTCTTTTTTAAAGATAAAAAAATATAAAGTGGAGTATCGTTTTCTAAATCATCTATCCCCCCTTTAGTTGTTCTATCCTCTGCTTGTGATCTTAATGTATGCCTAGTCATCTACTCATGATGTGGACGTCGCTGCAAGGGGGGTCTATTGCAATAACAAAGAAATGTTAAATTGATATGTTTTATTATTATTGTTACAAGTATTTCATTAATTAAAAGAACATTAAAGTGGTTCTCTTTACCTGATGGGTCCACATCATGCTCCTAAACTTCTATTATAGACTCATGCTCAACATGCTAAACACCCTCTAAATCCTAATCTGTAGTTAAAACATAAAGGTTACATTAATTAATACACCAATTAAAATTAAATATTTTTAAAAGAAGATTAGAGTGGTCCTCTTTACCTGATGGGGCCACATCATGTTCCTAATCTTCTCTAGCCTAATCATGCTCAACATGTTGATCACACTCTACATGCTCTAAAGTTGAAACACAAAAGGTTACATTAATTAATACACCAATTACAATTAAATATGTTTAAAAGAACTCTAGAATGGTCCTCTTTACCTGATGGGGCCACATCATGTTCTTGATCTTCTCTAGCTTGATCATGCTCAACATGTTGACCACGCTCTACATGCTCTAAAGTAACGAGATACACACCATGACCTTCATCTGAAAGTTGTGCTCCACCCTCACCAGGATGCATTCCAATGTCATTTGCAGTATTATCATTGCTTGAATGTTTAAAACAAATAGACATATAATTACTTTATGGTGGAAATTAATATTGAATAGATTGCACAAGTACTCAATTTTAAATAAACTTTATTGAGTTTATTTTCCTATGTGTCAGAGGTAGTAGAAGATTGTGTTTTCCTAGTCAAGAATCTTAGGCATTCAACCACGGCTCCATAGCCTTGCTGGAAGGCAATCTTTAGGTCCTCTTCTGTGGGAACTCTATTGAATTCAGAGCCCTACATTTTTGTGTAAGATCATGAATTTTGCTTCTATGGTGTGATAAAACCAAAATTGTTTTCAATTTATTATTTGGATACAATATTTCATTTATTGATACTTACAATTCGTGTGGCTAATTTCATATAACCACTAGAACCAAGTTTGTGCTGCCCGTGTTTTTCGAGTCTTTCCTTTGTTGCCTTCGATGTTTCAAGAAGCCTATGAAAAGTTTGAAATATGTTAGATTATGTAAAAAGAAAGAGTAATCAATATATAATTAAGTTGTTGATAGTATCACATAACTTTCTTGGCCTGGTGGTGTCTTTCCTTTTTTATTTTCAACCTTCTCTTTTCCATCCGACACTAGGTCCTTCCACTCCCTCTCTAGAATCATGGGGGGACACTCATACTTTTTGTTCTTCTGTACATGTGACCTATATTCGTCCCTCACATACATTAGATAGGTACCAACTTTCTTAAGGACCTTGGTTTGGTTGAATGTTTTATCACCAAACAATACAACTAAATGGTTAATGAGCTCATCTTTTAAATCTTGATTTTGGGCATTCCACCATGTACGTATGGTGGGCCTGAAGAGCTCAAATGAAATATCACTTAGATGTTTATAAAAAACATCATTTCCTAAAAAATGATCATAGGATCACTAGTCTAAAAAGAGCGATCAATAAGTAAATTTCAATTGGATTATATATAATAATAATTAAAACATTTTAAAGTACCTAGGAACTTCAAAATATTTATGGGAATGAAATCCTCGGTCACCACAAATGTGATCGGCAATGTTCCCGTACTAGTAATACGGGAAGATCTAGGAAATGTTGCTGAAATATCACCAGTACTAGTGTCCTCTACATCCCTAGGTACATGTCCTAACGCATGTTCTGGCATGTGTTCACTACCAAAGGGTGCACTAACGGATTCCTGCATGGTATGTGTTGCCTACATTTTAGACGAAAATATAGGCACATATGATGGGGTCAGATGATGTGATGTATGCACAAGAAGATCAATATGGACACTTGTACCAACCCCTACTCCTCGGGCAACACTTGCATTACCCTGATCATGGCCAGAAGCATCATGAGGACACAAAAAATCCTATAAAAACAAAACATATTTTAGTTCATGAAATAAAAGAGTACTTGAAATATAAAACCATGAACTTATGTTATAATTAAAGACCTCATGATAGCTTACTTGCAAGTTTTGTGATCTCTCAATCAATATTTTAACCCTCTCTCTTATCTCATCTGTTTGAGGCACTATGAATAACAACTTAAGGATTTCTTCATTGCATTTTTTTTGGGTCTTCCTTATCATATCGAGAGGGTTTGTTGAATAAGCTATGTCATCATTACATAATATTGACTGCACCTCCCTATGGATGCTCTCATCTACTAATGGTGCCTTTCCCTGATCAATCGAATGCAACAAGAATATTAAAAACATTATCAAAATTAACCCAATAAACTTATGAAAAAAACATAATAATAAAACATTTTTCTCGTATCTAATTTGTACAATTACAATGAGGTAAACCTGTCAGGTAGAAGTCCCTAAAGATAATCGCGATCTGTGCTTTGGATCGGGGCCTTTTCCGTACGATCAATGTCCCACTGTGACAAAAATTAAATATAAAAAAATATTACCTAAATGAAACCAATAGACTTATGAAAAAAAACATATGAATAAAATGGTATATTGGAGTCATTCATTGGAAGTTGGGTAAAATGGTACATAGTACGTACCACCCCCATAGTAACTGTGTTTTTAACTAAGCGATTCAAATTGTAATCGATTAGCAACTCTTCCCCTACAGTTATTTATTTTACCGCACATACAAATACATAGTTTCCCTCACACACCTCGAATATGCAATTGGGTTTTTATTTGTTGACCCAGGTAGTGTACTATTTAGGGTTATGGGTAGAGGGGAGAGAGATAGAGGGATTCAGTGAGAGAGAGAGAGGGAGTGGGAGAGAGATAGAGGGTAGAGGGTTAATGGTAGAGGGGAGGGAGATAAGAGTCAGTGAGAGAGAGAGAGAGACTTGAGAGAGGGAGAGGGGGTAGGAGGGTGACACTTGAGAGAGAGAGGGAGGGAAGGAGGGAGGGAGAATGAGGGTGGAAGGAGGTGGAGGGAGGAAGAGAGAGGGAGGAGTAGAGGGAGAGTCTTAGAGAGAGGGGGGTGGAGAGAGGGAGGAGGAGAGAGAGAGGGATGAGAGAGGGAGGGAGGAAAGGGTGAAGGGTAGAGGGTGGAGGGAAGGAAAGAGAGAGAGAGGAAGGAGAGGAAGGAAGAGTGGAGGGAGAGAGGGATGGAGGGTAGAGGGTGAAGGTAGAGGGCTGATGGACAAGGAGGAGGAGAGGAGACAATTCCAAGAGAAGGAGAGGTGGTAGGAGGGTGAGATGGATAGAGAGGAGGAGGGAAGGAGTGGCAGAGATAGAGGGTGGAGGGTTTATGGTCTCAACATAATGGAATGGAGGTTAAGGGGTAGAGGGGGGAGATAGAGGGATGGAGAGAGAGAGATGGAGAGGGAGGGAGAGTCTTGAGAGGGGAAGGGGAAGGAAAGAAGAAGGGGAGAGAGTGGACAATGGAGAGAGGGAAAGAGATAGAGGGGTGGAGGAATGGGGGGAGAGAGGTGGAGAGAGAGACCCGAGAGAGTGACGGTGGAGGCCTGAGGAGGAGGAGGAGGAGTGGATATAGATGAGGTGGAGGGAAGGAAGGAATATGAGGGAGTGAGAGACGAAGAAATGGAGGGGGTAGTGGAGGGTCTTGGAGAGAGAGGAAGGAGGACAGAGGGTTAAGGTTTTAAGGGAAACAGTGAGAGAGAGAGAAGGTGGAGACTGAGAGAGAGATGGGGGGGAAGGAGGAAGGGAAGAAGGGGAGAGGGGGGAAGGAGGGAAGAATGGAGGGAAGGAAGAGGGAGTACCCATTGTTTCCATGGATGTTTGTACCTCAAGGGCACCTCAACGTCACCTATGATCTCATCATCATAAGAACATGACCCCCTTCAGCAAGAAAAAAATCCATGCATTTACAAAATTTTCTTCTAATCTTTTGATCTCTAGTTGATCTCCCTCTTTTAGACATACAAGTCTTTCTTTCCTCTTCTCTTCTTGAATTTCTCTTGCTCGAGGAAGACAGATCTGACAAATACCTATTTGTTGGTACCTACACTCATAAGGATGTTGGATGAAGTTCTTTCATGGTGATGTGATCCCATGGTGACATTATGATTAATCTATCATTTCATAGCTAGAATTTCACAGGTTATAAGGCAATCAAGTCTTGATAGATTGCAAGTTATTGTTACTACCGTCCAAATGTGTCCATCACAAATCCAATCTACTTAATGTTTTAACTCCCAAACTTTGTAACAAGTGTTCAATGTGAGTATGGTCCACCAGTTACATAACCAAGGCCTCAAATGTATTCTCTAATTGTAATTAAAGGACTTTTTCTCTTCATTCAAGTAAATAAACTTGAAGGGAAACACCACCAAGTGGTTTATTGGACACCTACATGACTAAAAATTGGTTAATGGGGAGGGAGTGTGTACTAGGCCTGGTTAAGTCATCATAACTTTATGCTTTGGCAATAAATTTTTTTTAAGTCATCTTAAATCTTCCTATGTCTAATTTCTAGGATACTTTTGGTATGTTTTAAGGTAGGATGATTGATGAAAGATCCCAAAGAGCCTTTCTCCATGGTATCCAGGTACACATAGCAGCGGTCTTCTCTTATATGGTTGGACATGATTTAAAGAACTTAGCTAGGAATTATTCATTTAACCTAAGGTTTTCTCATAATGCCATCATTGGAAAAGTATGATCATATTCTTCTATTATGAAGAATTGGTCTATGTGCCTCTAGTAGTCACTATAAATGTTTGTAAGGATAAAATGACTAATTGCATAAGGTAGGAAAGAATCAACTTTGAGTTCTTCAAAGATTATATTCCTCTATTCATTATTTTTAAGGGTTGTGTGTGGAGGAGGTTATCACTACCAAGAAGGGACGAGACCTTTCCTTGTGATGGAACTTCAAAAAATTTCTCTTTGTGTTCCATTTTTATCTTTCCTTATGTCTCTGGTCATCTATGGTGTTTGGGAAAATCCTAAGGTTAGGGCTTTACCTTTTTCTTCATGTAAAACCCTAGTGTTTATCTTACACCTTGGGTGGGATCTTTTGGGCCGTTACTTTTTGTGGAGGGTTTTAAAACAACTTAAGCCCCATCACTTCGTCCAGGCTGGGACCCTTTTGATTTATAGTTTTATTTCCTTCACCTAACTTTATTATTTCCTAAGTCTTGGATGGTCCCATGCTCCCTTGTTTAAAAACCAACTTATGTCATTATTTATCATCGACCTAGTGATGTTCCCTCGTTCTTTTAATAAATGTTTTATATTTTGTAGAGGGACAAGTTTGTGTGACCATAGATCAATTATCATTTAATCGCAGCCCTTCCCCGCCATCCCGTGATGACCCCACCACACTTTTTTGGTTGATCGCGATATCACAAGTGAGCGCCATGTGTCTCATTTAATGAAGCCGAAGAGATGATAGAAATACTTAGATACATTTATCTAGTTTTATACATTATGTAGTAGGTTTCTAAAGAATTTATGAGATGCATGTGTTTCAAATCAATGGAGATGTTATAATCTCGGTAGGAAAGTTGCTTGATGGTTACTGACAAAGCTAGAGACTATGTTGAATGAATAGGATTATCGATGGTTGAGATCCACGACTTCCCACCATCGCGTCATCAAAAGTTCTGAGGTCTTTATCAATCGCGATATCGTGGGCGAGTGCCATGTGAATTTCCTTGGAAATGCATATTATGGTGGGCCCTTATTTCCATGATGGAGATTGTGTCAGTTTCTTTTGAAGGCAATTGTTCGATCATCTGACCAAAGTGAAGGATCGATGGCTAGTATTTGAATCTATATCAAATGCGATTGGAGCCATTCGTGCAGCACACAAGTAAGCTTTAATGGCGAACGAGACATCTACTGGCATGATTTGATCAAAATAAAGTGACTATTCTCCTACTTTTATTGTGTCACAAAGCATTCAAATGTCTTTGCAGAGCAGTCTCAAGGCCAAGGATGAAGTTACGAGTTGTTACAACAAATATTTGGGTTTTTGCAAATACAAAGTCGTGAGTTGATTTTTGTATCTCCTGGTTAATCTGAATTTGAATTTGGGGGAAATTTGATGTGTGCTTGTCGGAGGGCTTGTTGATAATTGTTTTAGGGCTATAGGTTAATTGAAGTGTGGGAAATGGCAAGGTTATATTCTGTAATTTCATATTTTTGTTTAGCCCTAGTTTGTTTGAAGTTTGAAATAGAAAGGAAGCCCTAGTTTACCCAAGATGGCACCGTCAAAGCAACATTTTGGCCAAATTGATTATTTAAATAGAAACCTATATGATGATTTTCTAGATCAATTACCCTTGTCAATGAATGATAGGAAGAAGGGGTTGGCCTTGATGCAAGGAAAAACCCTAGGGGAGGGATTGGTATATAAGTGTTCCAACATAGTCGATGCTAGGGTTCCTCTTACAGGTTTAAAGATGTTTAGATTGTGGTTTGGACAGAGGAATTTTCCCCACCCCTTTTTGAATGGTTGGATGTATGATATGGGGAAGCTGGTGGTACCGAATGTGTTCCCTGATATAGATTTGCTTAGGGCAGTGGCTGCACGATATGACCCTATCACATAGGTGATTAGAGATAATGATGGAAGGGATTTGCTAAGCATTAACAAAGAGGAATTTTGATAGGTTTTTGATCTAAGTGAGCCTAGTATGTTCTTGTTTCCTATTGATCTTGAAGAGATGAAATAGGAATATGGGAAGTTGAAATCACTTTTCAGAGTTAAGTTGCTCCCACCTCATTTGGCTAGGGCAGGAGGCTCAAGATTCCATATTAGCCCTAATGACAAGGAATCTTTCAAACTGAACTACTTTGCAAATCATTTCTTGGCCACCTTTTACTCATTGTGCCAGATTTTGGGTTTTAACCCCAACACAGTGATGCCTATTGCTTACATGTTCATGGGGGTGCAAATACAACACCCTAATTTCTCAGTGATTTATGATTTTGCTTCTTTTTTGGCCAAAAAGATACATGGACTGTTGAAGTTGTAGAAAAATGATGTAGGCACTCCATTCTTCTAGTACTCCATGTTAATGTATATGTTCTTGTATAAGAATGTTGAATTCTTCTCTGAGAAGATGGAGTTAAGGCAGTTGGTTAATAGAGAAAGATTACCAGTGTAGGTGTGGACTGTAGATTTATCATGTAATAGGGAGAATGCTAGTTATGTACACTTTGACAATTGTTTTGCTTCCAGATTGAGAGCCAAGCTGATGGTAAATGTACCTAGTATTCTTGAGGAGTTGCATGATTTCCTCATACCAAAGGGGAGGAAGCTAGAGTTGAAGGTTTTCCACAACTGGGGTGACATTATTCCATACCCAATCAACACTGTCTTGAGGGTGTATGGTTTTCAAGGGACCCCTCATATATTGCCATACAATGTGCCACTAAGAGTGGGATTTGTAGAGGTTATGTGGCAGATTGGTTGTATCCATGAACACAACCTTACTAGGAAAGGTAAAGGAACTTTTTTCCCAAACTATACTGTGGTGTTAGATTTTGTTTTTTTCAAAAGGAGGTTGGGTACACTTTGGGAATTTTTTTGAAGAATACCATTTGAGGTGTGGTCCCAAGTGGTAGCATGATCCTAAGGGATTCTTTGCTCTTTTTAGACAAAGGATAAAATGTGGTAAGTTTGTGCATGAGTTCAACTTGCCTGAGGACTTGATTAGAAATGAGTTTGACCTAAGTAGGCAAGAGTTGAACAAGGAGAAATGGATAGCTTATGACAACCTATTGGCCATTGTGCATAAAATGGGTCCAAATTATAATCCATTGATGGAGTTCAGTCCATATCATAAGAAAATTGACTTTTAGATGGACAACTTCAAATAAATCATGGGTACCTTGATGACCAAGAAGGTAAACTTGGAGTCAGATCTAGGCATACAAAAGCAAGATACCAAGCCAATTGAAATGAGGCAAACCTACCAACCTACAGGGAAAAGGCCTATTTACAGGAGGAAAATAAATGATAGAAATGATGAGGAAGAAGAGGATAGAAAAGGAAAACAAATAATGAAATATCCTGTACAACAAAGTCTAAAGCTCAAAACGCCTGGGGAAATTAAGATTATTTATTTGGAATCATCACCTGAGAGTAGTCCCTCACCACCACCATCAGATCCAAGCCCTAAGATGCAAAAGATTGAATAATCACAAGAAGATTTGGTGAGTGAAATTGTTGTCACTGACTAGGACATGCAAATGGGTATGCCTTCCCCTCTTAGGCCAGCTAAATTAACTCTCTCTGATCTATATATGAAAGGAAAATGTGTGCAAGATGCAAGAATGGAAGCATGTAAGGAATTTCTTGATGATAATGCATTTGTAAAAACTCTGGTCTTCTTGCAACTAGTATGGAGAATGAAATTGGAAGAATATCAGGATGAATTCAAGAGGAGAAGAGAATTAAGACTTGATAGGTCAGACCAAGAGAATGATGATGAAGTGAGAGTTGAATTAATGGAAGAATTCAAGAGCATCACTCCTAAGGAGGGGAGAAAATTCGTAAATCAAGCTAGTGTCTTAATTTTTCCTAAGTGGGACAGTGCATATGCTATAGCTTTTAACGTTATTCTGAAGTCCAAATATCCCTTGCAAGATTTTGAAGAAGAGGTCAAGGCAGCATTGCAAGATTCTGCCTTTAGTGAAGAATATTAGACCTTGTCAATTTGGGCTTTGGCCCCTCAAGGGAGAAAGCCAAATGTTACTAATACTAACCCAAATTTAAGAGGAGGTTTGATAATAAAGAGAGCTTCAGAGACCTCAACCATAGAGGCCACTAATTTGACTATAGATGTGGCCAAATTGGCCCAAAAGACTCCTGAAAGAGAGGAGGCTAAAAAGAAAAGCCTAATGGAGAAGTACAATTTCATAATTGGGGAATATAGCAAGATGCAGCAAAAAAATGTTGAGTTTTAGACTGAGGTGGAAAGATTAAAGTACAAGCAGATTGGGGAGACATCAAGTGCTCCAAGGATCATAACATCTCCTTCCACATCAACATTAGTACCTCCTACATCTCCCATTGTTTCTACACCAGGGTTACCCAACCAAAATCCTTCCCTCAGCCCTACTTTTTAGCTAATTGATGAATAAATAGAATGCTCTGTTGATCCTACAAAGAAGCATCTTATGCACAAAATTGCAGAGTTACAGGCATCCTTGAAGGTAAGTGAGGAGGGAGTAATTTTAAAGCAAAGGGAGGTTGTTAATACTATATTGAGGCATTTGAATGAGAAAGTTGATGATAGATTGTCATCTTTGTATTCTTTATATTCTTTATTATTAGATGCTATAAATAATATTGATAGGGATCAGGAGGTAGTAGTACCATTAATTGAAAATTGGATCCCTAGGGCCAATGATTTATACATAATGTATAAAGCCTCAAGGTTTGATATAAATAATAGGACCAAGTCATTAAATCCTACTCAAGTGTTAGGTAAGTCATTGCAAGGTTTTCAGACCTTGAAAGATGACTTGAGTAGGAAGATCAGAGATTTAGTGAAAAAAATTGATGATTGGAGCAACACATTGTTACCTGACATAATTTATGAGCAAGGAAATATCAGGTCACTCCAACAGTGGTAGGATCAGGAAAATGAGGTCATCAATGATCAAATTAGATTAATTTGTGATGACTCAGATTATGATTTGTTGGTGAGTTGTATGGACAAAATCATTAGCATCAACTCATTCTTGGAGTCTTTTGAAAGAGAAGTGAATCAGGTGGAAGTTAAGTACAAACCTTATAGTGTCAAGGTGAATGAGGTGATCAATTTTGATTGGCCAACTAATGAAGAGTACCATAAATGGTTAAATGTATATTTAACTAAGGAAGAGTGAAAAGGAGTAGGCTGCTAACGGTTGAAAAATCAGCTATTGCAGTTACAACAGATTCAAGTTTTGTTTTTTGGTGACAGTCTAGGCACAAAATTCTTGAAGTTTTTTGTTGCTACATCAACCATTCTCAGCAAAAATGATTAACAAGAAGATTTTCTAGGGAGATTGTTGTTGTAACAAATTTTTGGAATATCACAAGGCAGTCCAATTGGCTGGTGACATGTGTTTTTTCTGGACTAATGCTTGTTTTCTCCTTTTTCTATAAGAAGAATTTCAAGGCCAGAAGTATGGGTTAGCAAGTTAGATATTTTTGGTTGAGTCTAGATGAAGTTGCAGAGCAAATTGTAAAGTCTAATGGTTTTAGGGAAAATGCAATTTAGGTTTTGAGTCATTCTATAGTAGGTTTTGAATTCATGGGGATTTGATGTTTTATGACAAGATCATTTAAATTGATATGATTAATTCAAACTCATGTCTCTCCATTGTACAAGCATATCTGAATTTTGAATAAAATGATCAAGGGTTGTTTCGTTCATCTCATACTGTTGTGGTGTGTATGATTCTTGTTTTAGCTTTAATTCAAGGAATTAATTAAAATGCTTGAATGGGATTGTAGGTGGATATGTTATGTATAAGGATTTGATAAGTAGTATTGGGTTAGAATACATATTGATGAGATTGTAAATCAATGTTATCAAGGATCTTATATGTTATGTGTTAAATCTGTCATAAACCCTTAGATTCTTATAAATTTGACTCCTCCAATGGATATATGGCACTGATCTAAGTTGTACTTATTGTATGGTTCAGTATTTTTTTTCCTTTACCTAGAGCTTGCTACAAATTGCAAATCAATGACTATCTTATAATGTGAAATGTTGTTGTTGTTATCTCATGCTCCAAATAGTTGATATTATTGATAAACAACCAATTCTATTTGGTATTATCCTATTATGTTGAGCTATTAAATGAGATTATCTATTGTTGTTAATGTTGTTTATGATGATGGTGCAGAGGTTGTAAACACATTAAGGGATCACCCTCCTAGGTCTTGTAGAGCCCAAAGTGTAGGATGTATTTAAAATCCTTGTCAGTTGATCCAGGTCCTTCGAGCTGCCCATTATTGGAATTGGAAATTCCATAGGTAGATTAGAAGATCAACCTGCTTACCATAAAAACAACCAAAACCTTGTATATGTTTGTGGTGGAGGTATTAAAGAAGAATTGTATGCCTCTATTTCCATTCATTAGATCTACCTTAGCCTAGCATATACGTGGGGTAAGTCTACAATTTCTTCAGACTCATGCGGTGAAGGCTATGTGTGATGAAATCCTAGACCTCAACCAAGATGTGGGTAGATTATGGGAGTTTTTCCAAGACCTGAGTTTGGTCGATAAAAATGTGAAAGAATAAGATATTTTATTTTTTCTACCTTATCTTATGCCATTTTACGATAATGGGTGTGCCAATGTACGAGAAGATCTTTGGAAACTAGGCATGAAAATTGTAGGTTAAAGAGAATGGGGGTGCCAAACTTACAATACTCATTGCCCCTTGGTCATCAATTTTCCCTGAGTTCCCTTAACATCATCCTTGGTGCTGGTATTGACCTTGTTTTACCTCCTCCAAACTCTTCCTCGACGTTGATATTGACCTTGCTTTCACTCCTCCAAACTCTTCGTCAGTGCTGGTATTGACCTTATTTTAACTCCAAACTCTTCCTCGGTGCTGGCATTGACCTTGTTTTCACTACTTCAAACTCTTCCTCGGCACTGGTATTAACCTTTCACTTCTCCAATTTCATGAGCTACAACCTAGTTTCGTTAGGTTTTATAGTATGTTAATTAAATTGAAAATTTTGGCACCATTTAGCTAGGTTTTAATATTCTACAATATAGTTAAGTATATATTAGCTATATTTTACATAATAAATAATATAATTATTCAAATTATTATAATTATATATTATATTCTTTAACAAAATTATAAATACATATAAAATTATTATAATTAATAATTAATAATAAGTATATTTTTATATAATACAAAATATAATTAATATAATATATATTTAATATAATAGTAATATATATTAATATGAGAGAGAGAAACTAAATTTTGATTGGCTATTTCATGTCAACAATCCAAGGATGGCATGTGTCCTTGGGGAGTTATGCTCAAGGTAGCATGCCATTTGATTAAAGATATGATAATTTTCCTTTAAGACCTCTTCAATGTACCCATTGCACACTTAAGGAGACAAAGATAAATATAGGGAAGAAAACATAGAGAGAGAGGGAGATAATGACAAACATACAAATAGAAAGGGAGACAAAGAGATAGAGAGGGGTAGAGAGATAAAGAGATAAGGATGAATAGATAGAGATATAGGAAGGGTGATTGATATGTCTCTCCCTGTCGCTCTCTATATCTCTATATCTCCCACTATCTATGTCACTCCCTCTTCCCCCCTCTATCTATTGAGTTATCTCTCCCTCTACCCCCTTTCTCTCTCATTCACTCCATCTCT
>VDFB02058242.1:60542193-60561963 GCA_007258455.2 Sequoia sempervirens
GACCTATCAAAGGAATTCATAATGTATGTATTCGGTAGCAAGTCAAACATTGCTACTATCTTAACTCAAAAGGATGAATAAGGAAAGGGAGAACATCCGATAGCATTTTACTCCTAGACCCTAAAGGAATATGAGACAAACTACAACTTCATTGAGAGGAAAGCGTTCACAATTGTTAAGCAACTCAAGAAGTTTTGACACCTAATATCCTGTAGTAAGGTGATTGTTTATGTTTCACATTCCAGTCTGCGCAAGTACATCATGGAAGGAGAAATCACTAAAAAGAGGGATAATTAGATCACTAAGATCCTTGAATATTTTTTGAGGAAGAGGACTGTGTGATCATTTGGCCCATGATGAGGAAATGATATCCAAAGAAGAGCAATCGAAGCTGGTTCTAACAAATAACTATGAGCTCGAAGGCTGCTGGCTGTTGGAAAGAGAGAGGTTCATGCACACAAAAAAATATCTACCCGACTTTCCTTCTCAAAAGAGAAGATTCTATCGATTGCAAAATAGCGGATATGCACTTATCAAAGGGGTCCTTTTCAAGAGGAAATTCAATAATGTTCTATTACGATGTGTCACCATAGAGCAAGCAAAGCGGATTCTCGACACTTTCCACAACAATCCCATGGGTGGGTATTTCTTTGCAAAGACCACCGCCATCAAAATCATGTGCACTGGGTACCTTTGGCCTAAAATTTTTAACAACTCATACTCCCTAGTAAAATCTTTCAAGGAATGCCAATTCTTCATAGGGAGAAGAAAAAATTCTACAATGCCTCTCAATCTAATAGTGGTTGATGAGCCTTTCACACAATGGGGCCTTGATTTCATTGGAATGATAAATCCTATCTCCAACACTAGACACAAATGAATTTTAATAGCAACAAACTACTTCATGAGGTGGACCAAAGCCATTCCCCTGAATAATGTGATAGAGGCAGAGATAGTTGACGTCCTTGAAGAAATAGTGACGAGATTTGACCCTCCTAAAACTATCATCTTTGAAAATGCCAAGGATTTCTTAGGCTCTAAGGTATGTTAATTCATGCTCACACATGGAATATTCTTAAAAACATCATCAAACTACTATTCATAGGGGAAAGGCCTAGCAAAGTCAACTAAAAAAAATTTAGCTCGACTCATCAAAAGAATTGGTTTAGAGCACTAGCAAGAACGACATAAAAACCTTTGGGTGGTGCTCTGGGAAAACCGTATAACCCTAAGTAGGTCCTGAAGACATCACCATATGAGCTAGTATATGGAAAAGAGGTGCTATTGCCTATCTCCATGGAGATTCCAACACTGTAATTGCTCAAATCCCTCGAGGTAGAGAAAAATGGCACCATGAAGGTTCGGCTAGTCAAGTTGCTGGAAGTGTAGAAAAATAAGGAAAAACCCTTGATAGCCATGTCAAACCGCCAGCATGTGGTTAAAATATGGTTTGACAAGAAAGCTTTGGACCAAGGTCTAAAATGCAGGGACCTAGTGTTAAAGTTTAATGAAAGGGCTACAAAGTTGGGTCAACACAGAAAGTTTGACAACCTCTGGGAAGGCCCTTTCAAAATAATTCAATGCAAGTAGCATAATGTATTTGAATTAGAAACCATGGAGAAATAAGCATTATGGATTCCTGTTAATGGAATCCACCTAAAATTATTCAATTAAGCTTCAAAGTTATTCTGCCAGTGTAAATATGTGAGTAATGTAATTACTTTTCTTTCATTATTTTTTTGTAGGCCGGTCTTTTCAATAATTAATTCTACAGTGCGAGGAAGTAGAAACAAATAGAACCCATTATTGTAAAGTGCAAAGAGATAAAAGAAATTGATGAAGTAGAGGAATGATGCCCATATGCAGAATTAAAGTAAACACACATATGCAGGAATAGAAAGAGCAAACCCACATTGCACAACCATAGGAAAAAGGAGACATAAATTTTAACATAAGCTATATCTTCATTACATTTATATACTTTGATAATTGCATCATTGAAATGGATTAGAGGCCATTCTTTTTAGAGTATATATTTATATATTTTTTGTATCTTCTTTATCTATCTACGATAAAGCCTTTTCTCGGCATATGTACAGAAAATGGACTAACGTGTATTAGTTCTAAAAGCATAAAAGGAAATTTTCAATCATGGGCATGAGAAACAACAATGGAGGTGTCAATGGCAGCATTTGGAATCACTTCATCATCAAGAGAAATAACATTCGGAGAAGCAACGACAAGTGGTGAAGGGAACACCAGGTTCCTGAAATCAATGTACCAGTCAATGTCATAAAAGGGAGCCACGTTGTATAGGTGAAACAAAATGTTGCATGCATGGGTCACCCTTTGGCGATGGTCTTCTTGTGACTTGATGTAGAAACTGGTCAGGAATGACACCCATGGTACGATTGCATCTTCTTTAATGAACTTGCGAGGGTCGCTCGCAGTTGGAAGGCCTCCACCGAATACAATATTCGCCACCACCTCCTTGAGGCCTCCCAGTTAATTCTTTGGAAATATCTCAAGCACCAGGTGGAGAACCAATAGCTTGGGAACCTAGATGTCAAGCAATAGCTTGGGAACCTAGATGTCAAGCATGGACACCAAAAAATGAGAGTACACATTAGCATTAACCCTGTATTTGTCTTCATATTCAAGGAAATCCCTCCCTATAACCCACTTTATCGCTATAATGGCCAGAGAATGCTTATTCTTGGTCATTTTATTGAGACACCTAGTTGAGATTTCACCAAGGAAAGTCATTTGGGATTTCTTGCATACTAGTCTGATTGGGGTATTCATGGTGGAAAGCTCTATGCAACTATCTAATACTAGATTTACATGTAGACTTCCTAAGTCTATGCTCTATGAAAATTCTATGAAACTGCTAGCGTCGAATGCTAAGCCAATTGCCTATTAATAATTCTGTTAAATTGCTAAGTGTGATTTTTCTATTGCCTAAGTGCCTATTTATAGAAATGACTAGGACAAGTGTGGTAATTTTCATACTATAAACATGATGTTAATCAAGTACTATCTCAAAAATTGTACCAAGGCTCATTCAAAATTTCCACCCATTTGCGTTAACTAGGTACAATTTACTATGTGCAAGGATTAATAGGGGCTAATTAATTAGCATAAACTGGTGGCAGTCTTTGGTAGTAGTCCATACGGCCAAATGCTAAGGTGTCGTGTTGTAGGAATTTTTCAAACTCCAAGGCAGAACCCATATCTTTTCAAGCACTTATTGCATATTTGGCTTAATCATTCTGTTTGGGATATTAATTGTCATGGAATACAAATTCCTAAGCTGCCTTCAAATTGCCAACTCAAGTTCCAAGAAAATCATGCCAAAGGACATTATTACCAAAGGTCATTATGAATTCTTGTCATTTCAAAATGGGAAGTACTTCATTTCGCATGAGCAAATAACTAGTGGTGCATGTTGGATTTAATACTAGAAGGTGAGTGTTGTTGGCCACCCAAAGAAGGAAATAACTAAGTATCGCATGCAAAAGGCTAACATTGTGAATACTTTTCAAACACACTACTTAGAGCAAAAAAAAGTTTTGGGTGCAAGTAGAGTCGAGGTAAATTATAGAAAATTTGAGCTAAGTAGAAGTCTCTAGTAAAAGGAAAATGGCAGAAAGTTCGCAAGTAGAGGCACAAGCAGAGGCACAAGTAGAAGCGAAGGGAGAGGCAACGAAAAGTCTATTCGATGCTATGTGTGCAACATCAGCTATCTATGTCTTTGAATACATCTCTTACACTTCACCTAGGATACTAGAGAAGTCAGAATGGGTAAACACAAGGGCCCTTGACAAGCCTAAAAGTTATAGAGATCAAAGCCTAATCAAAGAGGACTGGGATAATATTCATGATCCAATTCTTGCAAAGAACCCTAAGTATTTGAGAGAGGTAGCCTGTGAAAGGATGAAGAAATTTAGCGACCCAGATACTTTGGCACATAAGCAATGGTTTAGTGGGCTCCCACAATATATGGTCCCGTTTGTGCACTATTTCCTAGAACTAGTCAATGCGGCCATCGAGCATTTCAACCCAAGCACCAACACCATTGAAGGCCGGGAATTAAAACTTAATATCTGCCCGGGAGCTATGTGGAATATGCTATGCATCCCTGACCAAAGCTCCAGAGCAGAAGAGATAGAGCCATTCAACCCAGCGAAGGGAGAGGAAATATGGAGAACCATGAAAAAGGCTCTGTATTTTTATAACAAAGAAACCCAGAGGCCTAAAGAAGATAAACAAAATCCACCAAAGATCCCGACGCTGCACAACACCTTCCAATTGGACATGCAAGAGGACTTCTCAATGTTGGAATTTATTTGTGACTTGGACATCGACAAGGATGTGCATGAGTTTTAGTTGGGTATGGGGTTTTAGTTTTGCAGGAAACATTCCTATTTTTGGTACAATTTTGCACAATTACTTGTTGATGAAGATGATAAGGAAAATTAGGGACTACCAAATGCAAATGAGATTCAGGTTTCCTTCCTTCCTTACCCATATGTTTTTGCATAAGAACCCCGACTTCTTTAAGAAGCATATGAATTTGGCTATTTTTTATGGATCTTGAAAAAGGAGGCTAGTTTCTGTATGGACTCCTCTCCTCTCCTCTACTTACAATTATTATGTATTTTTAGATTATTTCTTGACTCTGATTTTGTAATATTTTAAAGGGGATGATTGTATGGACCGGCTCACCAAGGAGAAAACACTTGAGTTATATGTAGAACTTAACTCCCAAATGTGACTGGTTTCTTAGAGTGGATTTCACATTCATCTAGATGCGTAGTTTCATCGGGGAACCATTTCATCTTTTAGCATGTGTCACAAATTAGGTGCTAGCCCTTGAAATGTTTTGTCAATTATCCTTTATTGACTACACCTTTTATGAAGGACCGACAAAGAAGAGTGGATTCTTTGTTTGCCCACTAAGCTTTAAAATGGTGGTCATGAAGAAAAGAAGACACACCAGCTATTGGAAGATAAGCTGGCTCACTAGGGCTAGTGATTATTTGTGACAAATGGAATTACAACCCCGAAAATGACTTGTCGAATGAATTTTTCAAGGTGATGCACAACTCGCGACCTTACTGGGAAAAGAGGTGAAACCTGCTGAAAGATATGGATGATCTTTTTTTAACTTCATTCAAATTCCTACAAAGGACAGTAGGCCACCATGGCATAAGTTCTACATCACTATGGTGAAGTATGATGAGAAGCGCAAAATAGGAGTTGACCTTCAAAACAAGTTATAAAAAATAAGATGGAAAGAGGAAAGAATCATAGATTTATGGGTTTACCACCAAGATATCAAACAACCCGAGACCCCTTATGGAAGCATGGCGTTGGATGAGGAATTTGATAGATTGTGGAATGAGGTGCACATGGATTCTGAAGCGAGCATTGATAAGGATGATGAATCTGGTGAGGAGTTTGAAGAGTATGTGAGGAAAGGAAAGGAGAAGGAATCAAAAGTGTTGTTGGCCTTCGCTCAACAAAAGAGGAAGGAAACAAAGTGACCTAGCCAGATTAATTCAAATGTGCAGATGAACATATCGATAGCTTCACAGACACTCACTTGGGCCACAAAAAGGGCATGAAAAACTCAAGAATAGTAAAAAAATGAAGAGGTGGTGAGATCCCTGCTTGCCAAACGGTAGCGCACAAAGCAATTATCGGAGAAAGTTCAAAAGAACCTGCAACAAGCTAGGAGGTCATGGAAAGCCAAGAACTTCAATCATCCAATTAGAAGGTAACATTCACTCCCTCTTCTCTAACTTCACAATCTCTAGTTGCCCCTATTGTCTCTATGGTGCCCATCACTACAAGTGTCGGCCCTTCCTTTTCCACTTTTTCTGCAATGGTCATAGGAGGTTTCACCCCGTTCTCTCATACAAGGCCATTTATCTTGATGCCTCCATAGATCCTTACACTGTCCGCCGCTACCCAATTTACTCTTGCCTCTCTTTCCACAAGCATGACTACTATTGACACCCCTCCTACTACAACTATATCAAGCCCAACCTAGTCTGCTCAGCAAATGGAATTCGTCATGACTCCGCTTTTAATACAACACCCAATGAGTCCTCCCGCAAGGTCACAATACGAGCTTTGGCATATCCCTCATTTCTCCCCACAAACTATCGATCTCCCAAAGAGGAAAATGGCCGAGGCCACTACCCTCACATTCCCTTTCGCCATACCTCCTGGTGCACCTTTTGTAGGTGAACTAGTTTAGTTTCCAGCCCAATTTATGGCACAAGGTGATGTTACAAAGGGAGCGCAGGCTCTCAAAATTCAAAAGTGGAAGGCCAAGGATGACAATAAGCCGGTGGAGCCAAAGGTGTATACTATTTACAATGAAGCTTAGAGATCAATCCATTTCGCAAGCATGTATCCCATTGTCATCAAACCGCAAGGGGACATGCACCTCGATGATTACAACATGTATGCCATGAGAATTGATTTGAGCATAGCCTGACCATAAGAAAAAAATGAGCTCATGGAAGAAACGCATCAGGTGGTGACCACTGACTTCCTCAATTCTGGTTGCCAACTAAAGAAGAAAGAGGAGGAATTGAAACTTGTGAAGGATAGGGTTTAGTTCTTGCAAACGAAGGAAAAGGAAATGGAAATAGAAATTAAGCGCTTATCAAAGAAAGCGAAGGAAGCAGAAGTAGAGCAGAACAAACTCTAGGAGGAACTTGCAAAGTTCCAATCCATTGACCCCACCCTAGTTGATGCGTTGTGACAGAGGAACCAAGACTATCAAAACAAGTTAGCTCTGGTGGAATAGATGGTACAACAAAAGAGTGGGGAGTTTGAACAACAATGTGCTCAATTTGAGCAAAAAATGCAATAGAGGGATGTAGACTTTGAGAACCAAAGGGCCAAATTGGAAAATCAACTCTAGGAGATGAAGTCTTCCCTTGAAGTAGAATCAGTGAACAAAATTTGGGCCGAAGAGAAATGGCTCGCCTAATGGAGGAATTTGTTAGAACAACTTGTGTTTGCAAATAAAAGTATCATGGAGCTGACAAAGAGTATCAACTCGAAAGATACAAATATTTTCCTTCTTAGGAGTGTTCCCCAAGCCCCTGCTACCTAGCCAAACCTCATTCTGGTGGCTCAATAGGTCTATGTTTCATACTGGGAAAAGGTCAAGGCCTTCTGCTTGACACTACAGTCGATGCTCCAATTCATGTCACAGGAAACAAGCTTGAGTAGGGAGGTTCATGGAGAAATTGAGCAGTTCCCGCAGTTTATTACAGAAAGGGTCCCTGAGGAAATTTTTTTGGTAAGTTATACATGGTCTCCGATGAAGACTTAGCAAAGGCAGGGATCGAGGATCAGAAGGCTTGTGCCAAAATGGAAAATAAATTCATCCATTTCCACTCAGCTATCCTCCATGCTAACACATGCAGAATCACTTTGATTTAGATTGTGGAGAGAATGTAGGAGAAGTTCTCTTAGCTAACTAAGATGGGTCTACCCTCCCTATTCCTTGCAGATGAGTAGGTGCCCATGACAAAGAAAATTGTGGTGAAGATTGAAGAGAAGCAGCAAAACACATCCACTTTCCAAAGCTTTAGCCAACTCCCTACCACATCATATATTGAGGGTGTCACTCATTCAATTGCGTAGCTACTTTTCCAATTTAAGTCTAGCGCAAATTTACCTATGGTGCTGCCTTATAAAGAGATGCTCGACTTGAGCTAAGTGTAAGAGAATCTGTGCAATATATCAATACCATCCAAGGTAGACTAATTTCCTCTATAGGTAGATCTTTCCAAGCTCTGACTCTATTGCCCTATGGATGTAGCTTTGGTTTGCAAGCTAGAGAAAATTTTGGTTCCTCATTCCATAGGTGAAACACCCCTAGTAGTCGCCAAAAGTTGTGAATATGAAATTGCTTGAGCTCCCTTTGGGTGGTTTTATTTTGCTAAGTACGGGCCTGCACCTCATATGTTAGAAATGCCACCCTTAGCTTCTCAATTAGGCCTCTTTTGATATGCTCCTTCGGTTGCTGCCACGTGTTCGCCAGATGCTCCTCAGAACAAATGCTTCCTTTGCTCTTCTACTAGCTCCTGCCATGCTTCCACGTGTCTAAGCCACAGGCTATTTATAGTTGCTTCCTTTAACTTTTTTGTTGGGCCCCATTTGCATGCCACGTAGCTTTCATTCGCATGCATTTTTGGAAGACCCCATAGTCGACACTGGTAGTAGGGAATTCCTCCACATGTCTTCCTAGAGCAAGTTTTCATCATCAAAGGGAGGAATCAATGAGTGCACTCTGACCTGCCACCACATGTCACTTTCACAGGGACTTCATCAAAAGGAAGGATGGAGCAAGTAACAAGCTGCAACATGCTACCGTGTGTCTTAACTGCCTTCATAGGTAAATGACACTTGTTTGTGCTATATTTTTCTAGACCACTACCATCATTCGCAGGGATGCATCTGGCTGGAAAGCAACTACGTGCTATGGCTCAAATCTTTTTTGTTACAATGGCCAAGGGGAATCATTGTTGCAATCATCATTGCTAGAGATGTAGAATTTTTTCTGTTGCTAGCCTGCCAGGTGGTGGGATTGCTAAGCTATATATACTGCTTCTTGCTTCTAAAAATGAGTTTGAAAGATGTAGAAAAACTAGGGAAAGACACTAGGCCTTTATTTTTTATTTCTTTTAGATGATTGTATGAGACTTTTAGACCGTGCCATTGTTTGGCCTTTCTGTTTTTCTTAAGCTATTTGATAAAACACTAATACTATGCCCTTATTGTCCTGAATTTTTTATTTGCAGAACTTCAATGATTTTAATACAATTTTCTAGTTTAGATCATGTCTTTGACTCCTCTTTTCAGTGAATGTGTGTGAGAATTATTTAATGTTGTTAAATGAATTGTTCAAGTCTATATCTTTGATTTATGTTATTCTGGGACATAGAAGATTGTTGATTAGGCCCTTAAATCAAATCCCAAAGGATAGATTTACTGTGCCTATATCTACTCCTTGGTGCATCACCTTTGTTAGATCTTTATTTTTTTATATCTTCTTCCTTTTCCCATTCTAAAACCCCAAGTACAGAAGAATCCAACTTCTTTAAAAACTCAGAGGTCACTCAGTTTAGTGCAATTGGTCTCCCCATTAACCGAGTTTCCCATAAAGGTTGTTACCTTTCCAATTTTTGGCATCAACACTTATTAATATTATATTTTCATATTTTAATTAATTTATTTTGGTTTGATCTAATCTACCATACTTCAATAAAATTTGAAAGAATATGGTTAAGAAGAAATAAATTAAAGGAAGGAATTATTTTAATTTAATGATTTTTAATATTTAAATAATAAAATTTGAAAGAATTATTTTAAACCCATTTTACCAATATTACCATATGTTCAATCTCAATAAAATTGGATACAATATTCCATGGAATATCCAAATTGATTAGAATAAAATATCAATAAACCACCATATTTCACATGTAAATTTAATGACAATTCTAAAAATTCATCAAAATAACAGATCTTCAACATAAGTATTCTCAATTCACTTAAATATTTCAAAATATAAAGAATGATAAATGCACTCTACCATTCCAAATATTTGAGAAAATCAAATAAGTATATTTTATATTGATATTAGGAAGACTTGTCTACACCAAAATCATGATCTCCTTTCAGGGTTCTATTTCTACTATTGGAGAAAAATTAAAAAAATGATAAGTACTCTCTCACTATTTTAGATATCAAAAGAGGCTTCCCCTTTACAATCTTGATTACTCCCTTTTATATAGAAAAGGAGAGGCTAATATCATCTAATTAATAGGTTCTAGTCATGGAAAATTCTTGCCTACAAAAATGAGCTAAGTTTTGAAGAAGGTTAAGAGCTTATGATAGAAATACAAATGTTAGAGATGGTAAATCACCTTGTTATTCAAGAAGGGTCTAAAATATTTGATCAATTGAAAAAGGGAGCATTTAATAAGAACACAAAATATATTTTTTATCAAACCCTATCGGTTGCACAAATCAAGAGAATAGTTTCTCAGAAGCCAACTGCAACACCCAAAACTAGAGGTAGACTGCCCAAAAGCAAGAAAACCTAGGATGAAAAAGCCACTAGTATCCAAGCCACATTGGAAAAAAAACATTAGACCGAGAAGGGCTTTCTTCTCTCCTCGAGATCAATGAGAGTCCTAATGTTAGGTCCTTGAATTCCCCTAACAAAAGATGCTTGATAAAGCAGTAGCTTGACTCTAGTGAATAAAAAAATATTATCCGTTAAGAAATAAAATCATTAATGACCAAGCACAAGTAGTATTTAGTAAATGAAAAAATGAAACTTTATACATTCTCTAGAATAAGGTGCTTTAGGGGGCTTAGCGGTGTTGTGGAATTTTAGAAATACTCAGGTGGAACTAATCTTCTCAATGCAAAATTGGATGCTCATGAAGATAATATCTTTTGACCTGTTAATGGTGTTTTCTGCACAACAACAACTCAGACAGAATACAATATCCTATCTCTCTTGAAAGGTAATCTTCAACAATAAATTACTGAAAATCACCCCAAGGTCTCTCGGGTGTCAGGTCATGACAATGCATAAACAACTCAGATAATATGTGAAAATGTTGGTAATCACAATCAGACCTTACTACAAGCAAACTGTTTCTTTTCAATTTATCAGATCTTGCAATATAATGATCTTAAATCCCGAGTCTAACCAAATGATAAAGAAATAGAAAAATATAAGGGTGCAAAGATATAATGAGACCTAAACTATTTCTAGGATGAACAATGCAAATGACATATATTTGGAATGGACCAATCTCAAATAACCAATTCTTGCTTAACCCACAATGCAATATCACAAGAACGGTGCAATCTTCTGAGGTATATAAATTTTCAAATCATAGATATTCATCCGCAATTGAACTAAGCACAAATAAATGTATGGTCCAGGTTGACTTCACCAGCCTACTATAATCAGATAGTTACTGGGAGTATAGACTAGAGATTGCTACAGACATTCCAAGTATGAAATCATGAACATTATTCACTAAACTAATCTAATTCTAAATCTAACACTAAATCTTAGATCTTTAAGCAATTTCAAAGATGGAACAATAGGAACCATGCATGATAAACTAACACAAAATAATTCACCAGAGAAACAACAATGCCTTCAATTGTATTAGATCACCAAGATGCAGCAACAATTCCACTATTCTGTTACAATATTTGCTTCAAGAAATAACTACTATAGAATGCTCTAACTCTTTTTTTAATCTAGCTTGTCTCTATTATTCTTCTAACTGACTCTATATCTTACAATGAGGCAGGAATGCCTTTTATAGAGAATCCTTAAAACATGTCGGCCCAACCAAACATTTACAAATTATAATAGACAAAACAAGTCAGCCTCAGGAATTTAAAAATAAGGCACACATTAAATGTCAATACATCATCAAGGTCAACCCAAACACATTCCTCAATGTAGCCCAGATCAACACATGTCCTATAATAATAGGGAAGCACAAATCTCAAAATGGGCATTAACTACCGCCTCCCTTATCCTTATTCTGATCCAATGATCCATGAACCCTTAAAAATACTCTATCCAGCTCAGCAACAGGTGGCAAAGGTAGGATCTTGAGCCGAAATTCAATGGAACTAATCTCTTCTTTTGACTGCTTAACAATTTTATTCCAATCACCTTTATGTGTCTGGTACTTGTCCATCACAGCCAAGTAAGTTGCCGCATCATCCAATTGGTGCCCTGTTATAACATTTTTAGAATCAGGGGCATAGACATCATGCCACCATTCCCTTAATTGTTCTAGGCTCAGATACTTAGGAGCAATCTTCCTCCTACCAGTCACTATCTCAAAGAATGCAATACATCCATCATAGACTCTAGTCAGATCACCATCCATCTGCTTCTTTCGTTTATGGATCTTCCTGATGGCTTTCTGCCGAATTTGCAAGGCCTCAAACCATTCCCAAGGCTCATTAAGTATGGATGAAGGAAGGATTCCATCTACAACCAACTGATCCTTACCATACTCCATAATCACTTTAGATTTCTGAAATAGAAGGTCCATATCCTCCTTGTCTTGAGATAAAACATGTTCTAACAAGTCCTTGGCTCTTACTGCATCCTTTCCAATCGAAAGGATTTCCTTTATTGCATCATCTCCTTTCACTTGGACATCCTTCAACCAATCCATTGCAGTCTAGGTAGAAGTCTTCATCCTTTCAATTTTAGAAATAGTTTCCTTAGGCAAGAAACTAGCAGCAGCAAAAGAAGATGGGTGAAGAGATTGCAAAGGCTTCATTAAGTCCTCTAGACACTTCTTAAGCCTCTCATTCTCCCTTTTAAGCTCATGCTTGGACTGTGTTTCTTTCCTTAGTCTCCCAATTATTACTACACTAGACCCTTCATACTCTTCAATATCTTGCTCCATAGAAGCTGGTCCAAGATTGATAGTTTGCACATTGTAATCTTTTCCAGTAACCTCATCTTTACTTTTATCCACAGCAGGGGTAGCAATGTGAATAACCCTATTACTTGCTTCATCTCTTTCTATCCTCGAATCTACCTTGGCCATCTTCTTCTTCTTACCTTTGCCAATCTTAGCCAACATCTCATCCTAATCGAGGGTGGTGTCCTCAATAATGACTTGTTTCTTTCTTGTAATCTCTTTGTTTAACCAATCTGAGACAGCAGGATCCACCCGGATTTCATCTGTCTTGGCCTCCTCATGTTGTTCTGCTGTTTCATCCTTTTCCTTCTTAGGAGACTAATCACCTTGGTTACCCAATTCAAGCTCTTCTTCTTGCAAAAGTGATGGGGTTCTAACAGGGCATCCTCATTCTCAGGGGATCCGTTACCTTTGCTACTCGCCAGTGAATCTTCATACTGCACTAATGGAGAAAGGTGCCTTTCTACATCTTCAACCTCAAGTTCAGCTACTGCACCAAAGAGTTCTCCTTCCTTGAACGGTTCTGCCTCTCCACTAGTCTCATGCTCTTCAAGGGTCACCTACTCAGGTACACTTGGTGAAGGGGAAGTAGCCTTTGGTTGCTCCATAGTGGACGTCATTGGAAGAGGACCTACTTTTTGTAGGGTCTCCCTGGGAGATGGAGTCCTTGATTTCCTTGAGTAAACTCTGGTTTTATCTCCTGAGCTTTCCACATCAACCACTAGAGGGTTTGTCTCATCCTTGGAAGTCTCTTGATCCTTCTTCTTCGAAGCTCTAGTTATCCTTGCCCTTTTTGGCTCTGGAGGAATATCTTCCTTTTCTGTCTTCTCAAGTTCCTCCTCCTCTATAGACTTACCTATTCTCAAGGTTTGACTTCTTTTCTTCCCTTTTGGTTTCCTTTTCTATTCCAGATCACTTTCCTTTGGGCCTCTAATTTTAATTTTGAAGGGTGAGCTCACTTTAGTTTTCCTTTTGGGATCTTCTTCCCCGGATTCCTCTGAGGTGGAAAGAGGATTCAGGTTTCCCATTAAATTGAAGGTACAAGATACCTTTTCACTTTCAAGTTCCCATACTTTGTGCTTCAACCATGATTTGGTAAACTTCATGACAGGGGCCATTAGGTCTTCCAATTCAGTTACCTCATTTTCAGCCCAATTTATCTCTCCAATTGATCTATCCTTGACCGACTCATATGCATGATCTTGCACCAGATTCCCGTCATCCTCCAACTAGTCAGGGATCAACTTGACATTGTATAGTCTGATCACATCAACTGGAAGCCTAGAGTATCTTTTCTTCCTCGCCTCAAAGTCATCTTTAATGTTTGCCCAGTAATCTTCTAGGTCATCCTTGTGATGGTATTCTTTGGTGGCCTTCTTCTGCGCTTCTCCAGTGATATCAAAGTTTGTCCTTTTAGAGTGAAAAGAGAAACCATATGTACTCAGTTCATCCCTTGATGCATGCACTGATTGAATTGAAGGACAAACCTCACTTATGCCAATTCTTAGGGGGAAATCTCCACCCAACCCTGTCTTATGCTTTGCCTTTTTAACAATAGCATCAAACTCACATATCTGTCTTGTAACCTCCAATAGCACAATGTGATCAATAGGATATCTAGGCAACCTATATGGAGCAATTTGACATCCGTCAATTTTGATGTAGGAGAAGGTGGGAAACTGTATGAACCAAGCTCCATATTTCTTTATTAGCTCCTTGGCTCCATCATATATTCTTACATGCTCTGCATTTTGGAGCAACCTAGTAATATGCATTGTGAATGCATCATTTTCCCTTCTAAAATCCTGATGTCCTAGGTGCAATTCTAGGTATATGTCATAGACTATATCTTGTCCAAATGTCCCCTTTGGATTCAAACCCCTGTATGGGTAGAATCTATCCAACACATATATCACATAGGAGGACATAGTAAACCTTTTTGTTTCCAGCACATCTCTCATCTGTCTATCAATCATTGCACTAATGAGTCCTGCCAAATGGTAATTAATGCCTTGTTCAATTTTGTTGATCACATGGACCATCCAATTTTCCAACACTCCAACACTCTTTAAACCGGCCACTCTGCCCAATAATGTGATTGCATCATATATGTTCGATCTGAATTTGATCCTGTGTAATTGCTTGGGCAGTTTGGAAAAGTGAGATTTTGGTTTCTCCAACTAGGAATTGATCATTTGCTGGGCTTTGGTGGGCTCATCCTCATAGTAAGTTCTGGCCAAGTCCATATCCAAGGCACACACACATTGCAAGTCTGGCATATTGAATGCTTGGGCGATAGAAACTGGATTGAAGTTTGCCAAGACTCTTCCTTCAGTGCTAACGACCCTCTGTGTGTCAAAGTCATATTGTCGTGCACATTCTAGTATCAACTCATAGCACTTGATTGCAGGAGGGAATCCTGCCACATGGACCAATCCAGACTTCATAATCCCATTGGTTAGGGCCGATAGATCTTTCTGAGCTATTCTTGCCTTAAATTCCTCATACCTCCACACTCCTACATTAGTGTCAGAGACCTCAGACCATACAGAAGCTATCTTACTGTCAGGCACCTGGCTCGAAGGGTATCACCCTTAGACTTTCCTACAGTAGCCTTGCTTGATTCAGCCTGCATTCACAAAAGAGCCTCATGAATATTCAACTATCATCCATATTTCAATCAAAGGTAAGCATGAAACCACATAAAACAATTAATATCCATCATTAATCATCAATATTTGAAAATCTGAAAAATGAAGCAATCCGGGAAAATGAGGTAAACCGAGAAAATCTAGTCGGGGTGGAATTCGGAGAAATCTGACCCAGATGGACTCCTACTGCTAAGACATCATTCGTCAAATGAATCATTAATATGGACAAAAGAGCTATGTGATTATCATAAAATTCATTTATTAGCAACAAGAAATCATCATTTAGCATTTACTTCATTACCTCTAACATTGAAAATCGAAAGGAAATGGAACCAGGTAGGAAACCAAAAAAATCTAGACAGGTCGGATTTCCGCAGATTGCTCAAAATTCTAGAATTTATTATACTCCATAGATTTGGCAAAAACTGAGAAAATCCGGGTGCACAGAAATTCCGTGGACACCCCGGAAACCTGATGATTGTTAATTGTGCAAACCATTAATCGGATGATCATGCAAAATTCCCTATTTGGATTCCAATGGTCTCAAAATCCATCCCAATAAGCAAAACTTCGAATGCACGTGAATTTGGATTCCCAAAACCCACAAATGACTGATCCTCATGGTGAAGCAATGATGCCCTAAATTCAATAACTAGACCTCCGACATGAAAACTAGGATAAGCTCAAAGTTTCAGACACTATCCTTCAAAATGATTAGGCTAAAGTACAGTGAGATCCCTCAGAGTATGAGCAGAGTTAGGCTAGACACAAAACATGAAAATTGTGATAACCCTACCAAACCTAATAAATTTGGGCAAATAAACTGAAACCCTAATCTTCACAAAATATAGAAAATTACACACCTAGAAGGTAAGTCTTACCCAAAACACCTACCCACAGGGGTATACCCGACATTCGATTGATAAACGAAAGCATGCATAGTGTGGGTGATAAAACCCATGAAGAGGTGGGTCAAACCCTACTTTTCCAAACACATACCATAAAACAAGCAAGGGCCAACCTGAAATGACTACTAATCGACTTGAAAGATTCAATCAAAGAGCAATCAAAAGGAGGATTCAACAAAGACTTACCATAGATCAATTTCGAATGAAGCCCAAACTCGAGGAGGTGACTGTGAAACAATGTGCCCTAGCAATGGAAAACTCGACACCAACGCTCAAACAATCCAAACGCAAGCAGCTCGAATCCAATAATCAAAGCTCAAATGAAGAATTTCAAGCGCCAGAGCAGATAGAAAATGAATAATGAGATCAAAAGGATGCCAAAAGGCCTTTAAATCCACCTGCACTTGTTCTAGAGAAGACGCACTTCGAACATTAATGCGCGACAAGACATATCAAGGAAATCCGAAAACCTGAGCCCAGAATGGAATTTCAGAAAAAACCAAGCTGAACGGATAATCCGAACGAGCATGGTTTCTGCGGATAAGGCAACCTTCAGAATTTTAACGAAGTTTGGGAAAATCCACCCAAGCCGAAAAATCCCGGATTCAAGTAGAAACCCAAACTTCAGAAATTTCAGCAATAGCCAGACAAAGGACCAGGATCCGGGAAAATCCGCCCAAGCTGGAAAATCCTGGACCCAGGTCAAAACTGGATTTTCATTAAAACCCAAGTTTAACCAATTCAAACCTCAAGGCAAGACCAAAGTCAGCAAGACCAACATCTCAAGACCTTGAAAAGACAAATCCAATAAAAACCAAAGGTCAAAAGACATTGTGAAAAGAGGGTCCCTACTCCAAGTGGGGTGTGTGTGCAAAACTGCACAACATGACCTAAGTTTCTAGCTTATCAATGTTTATGCGCTTACATCAACAGTTGGGAAAAATTTCCTATGGGATGCCTTATCCCATGTCTTATCATTTATCCTAAAAGAGGATAAAATACTATTAGGAGGGGACTTTAATGCAATCTTGCATCACAAAAAAGGGGGCATAATCCCCCCTTCAAAGGAATTGTGGAAGACTTCCAATACTTCATATAAAAAAGGGTCCTATTATATTTCCCTCCCCAAAATGGAACATTCACATGGACAAACAAGCGTAAATATTTCTTCTTGATCGTAGAATGATTGGACATATTTTTAATCTTTGCAAATTGGGTTGCTGAAATAGCCTCTCTAGGGTCATCTATCTTCTCATTCATATGCTTAGACCACTTTCCCATACAACTAGCTCTATCTTCACAAACACCCCACCCAATATCATCTTTCAAATTCTAGGAAATGTGGTTTAGAGATCCCCATTTCCTACCTCAACTCAAGTATTGGTGGGAAATGCACCTTTTCTCTTTAACTCCATAATTTTCTAGCTAGTAAAGAATCTAATATATGTAAAACAATAAATTAAAGCTTGGAACAAGAAACACTTCAAAAATATATTTTCACAAAAAAGATCTCTTTAGGCTCAACTTGTTGAGATCAATGATCAAATCATACAATGTAGAATGAATCATACCTCCTTCTACCTACAAGAAAACTATAGTTGGAACTAGAATAGATCTTATCAAGAGAAGAGATTTATTGGAGACAAAAATCTAGAGAAACTTGGCTCAAATATGGGGATAAGAACATTAAATTCTTTCATATTTCTTAAAAAATCAGATAGAAAACAAACACTATATTCAATATTACCTCCTCCTTAAGCAGTAATTTGAAGGAAAAGAAAATTTTCAGTCAAGAAGTAGTCTAATTGATGAGGGCGCAACCCGAGACACAAAAAATAACCCACAAACAAGAGAATAATTTTATTATTCAGAAAATGGAGCTTCTTAGATGCAGAGGATCTCAAATCCCCAAGTTCTATAACACATGCAAAGTACATAAAGCTACAAAATAACCCTTTAGCAATATGCGAGCTTGTCCCCCAAAAAGTTACCCAAAAATACTAGAAACCTGCCTATAAATAGAGTTCCTCTTTAGTTTGGAGCCAAAACAACATTAAAATTTGAGTTTAGGTGGTTTGGCTCCGAAAATTACAACTTGAAGTTCAAATTTCAAAAGAACATTTGTGATTGTATCTTCTAGAAAGTGTGCCAACTTCCCGAGGCCATAACTTTTGATCCGGGGCTCCGATTCGCGAACCATTTGAACTGTTGGAAAGGTCTCAAAGTCAAGAATGCGCTCAAAATTTTCTATGCTGATTTTGGCAAGTTTCAGGGTCATTCCGAAAGCTCTAAGTGCCTCAAATCAAACTCAGAAGATTTTCAGGTGCAAATCTGGGAAACTAAAACTGCAATATCTTTCAACCCAAGAATAGAAAATAAAAACCATAAATTGGGAATTTCATTATGACGAAAAGGGTATCCAAAAATGTAAAAACATCTAAAAAATGATAAACTTGAAATTTAACTATTTTTGGGTGATGCAAGATTGCCTTTACACCACTGGATGCTCCTGCATCAGACACCTAGGGTAATTTGAGAAGTGACCCCATCATGTCTCAAATGGTCGAGGAAAACCCAACCGATCAACCACTGCCTTAGATAGCCAGGATGAATCTTCCACAGGCCTTCCTCTCCATTTCACCAGATATTCTTCATACTGCCTATTTCTAGTACTCCTTCCCACATGACTATCCAAGATTTCCTCAATCTCATCCTTTTTTGAAGTAGATGCTGGAATCCCACACTGTTCCATCATTGGTACTTCCTCTGCGCCACCTTCATGATACTTTGTCAAATTTGAAATGTTGAACATAGGGGAAATGTTGAATCCATCTAGCAACTCTACCTCATATGCATTCCTTGAATCATGCTTCTTTAAAATTTTACAAGGACCGAACTTCTCCATCTTCAATTTGTTATATGTTCCCACTGGAAACCTTTCTTTCCTCAAGTGGACCATCACTTCATCACCAATCTAAAACTCCTTATACCTCCGCTTCTAATCTGCCTTAGCCTTATACTACATATTCATCTTGTTAATATGTTCTCTTACCTTCTCATGTATATCCTTGATGTGTTCTACAAAATCTTTAGCTTCAACAATTATTTTCTTCTCTTGATCCATCTTCCTCAATTCTGGAGCTATTCTGGGGCTACCTCCATACACAATCTGGAATGGTGATCTACCAGTGCTTCTGTTGATAGAATTGTTGTAAGAGAATTCTGCCTGGGGTAAGATAAAGTCCCATCCCTTAGGTTTATCTCCTACCAAAAATCTCAGTAGGTTACCCAGACTCCTATTAACAACCTCTATCTACCCATCTATTTGTGGATGGTGTGCAACCTGAACTTCAACTCTATCTTCAGCTTCTTTCACGGGTCCTCCAAAAGTACCCCACAAATTTGGTGTTACGATCTGAAACAATACCTTTGGCAGACCATGTAGCCTCACCACCTCTTTGAAGAACAAGTCAGCAATGTGGACTACATCATAGGTCTTTTGACATGGAATGAAATGTGCCATCTTCGAAAACCTATCAACCACCACAAAAACTAAATCATTCCCCCGTTGTGTCCTTGGAAAACCAAGAACAAAGTCCATACTTATATCCTCCCATGGCCTCTCTGGTATAGGTAAGGGCTGATATAAGCCTGTATTCTAGCTCACTCCTTTAGCCATTTGACATACCC
>VDFB02058242.1:60562063-60605739 GCA_007258455.2 Sequoia sempervirens
GGAGGCTAGGAAAGTAAAACTTGTTTTCCCCAAACTGACAAACAGTTAGCGTTTGCAAAGCAACAGCAATAACAGATCTATGGTATGGAATACTGTCGTGTCATAAGCATGGTGCATTCTGACCCCTCAACCCATCCAAAAGAGCCCATGGTCAGCATGACATAACTTTCATGACTTAATTTCTACCTGCCGTGACAAAGACTCCGTTTATAATTCTTTTGACTCGGCAGACGATTAAGAGTGAACGCGTTAAATCTTATTTATTAAGAAAAGATTAGTTATCTTGGAAGTTCGAACCATTTTCAAATATATTCATTGCCTTTCACATTTTCAAAGCTTTGCCCGGAAAGAATCGCCCAAAGTTGCTCAAATTTCGTGTCAGAAATGTTGAACGAGACGGTGTAAATGCACTCCAAGCGCTATGGAACGCACACCAAACTCGTCGGATTGAATCTGCACATTTAACGCTCGGAAATTTCTGTCTGCCTTGTCATTGTTTGTAACTTATGGGAAACTATTAAATTACTGGTCGGTTCCAATGCCATTGACTCAACTGTTTAGCAGCCAGAGGTATATTTTCGTGGGTTTTGATATATGCTCCCGATCTGAAGTCACTTGGCTTAGAGAATAAGAAAAGGAAATGCATATCGCAGGTGTTGTTCAATTTTCAATTTGTATCTGTTTGGTGGGCTTTACTGCTGCAAAATGTAATCCTCAAATGTGTGGTTCGATTAATGTGAGTTACCCTTTTTGGATTACAAATTCTCATTGTGGATACCCTGGTTTTCAGATCACATGCATGAAAAACGAAGATACTGGAATTGTGGCTCTATTTCTTCCTGCCTTTCTAGGTACCAATAATAACGGTTTAAAGAGTGTTTATTATAAGATTATGGAGATCAATTATAAGGGTTACCTCACAATAGATTCTACGTCTCTCAAAGCCTGGTCATGTAAGGAAAAGGAAAGTAGGGTAAGAACATTACAGCTACCTACAGAGGGGCCGTTTACTATTTCCACGTTGAACAGATTAATGGTTATTGGATGCGGAACATTCGGTGCTTACACATATGAGGGTTGGGGAGACGCGCGATGTGCAACAATATGTAAAATTCGAAGTGGTCCAAGATATTGCAGCAATGGCTGTTGTGAGATTAGCCTTCCAAATAATTATAAGTGGTTAAATTTCAGCGGCGGAGGTTTAGATGATGCCAAGTGTGGTTTCTCCACTATATTGGACCCCTCTACCTTTCCCCTAGTCGACAATGAAAGAGACCTCTTTTGGGGAGAAGGCATCAAGGCTTCTTACGGTCTCCGCCTTAATTGGGGTATCGGCCTTCAGAATTGCTCGACGGTTAAAACATCTGCCAATTATCCTTGTTCCATCTTTTCAGAATGCAGGGACTCTCCATCAGGAGAAGGGCACGTATGCAACTCATGCCCTCCTGGGTATGAAGGAAATGGTTACGTTAACGGCACAGACTGCATAGGTATGTCGTTTTCACTTTTGCTAAATAGGTCCTTGATTAATATCATGTTTCTTATAATTATGGGAATGAAAGATGTATCTCTCTAATCATAAAAAAAGATTTATCTAACAGTCTGTATTCTTCAGAGTTTTTAATACTCTCAGATTTTTTTTCCTTCAAATTTTTTCTCAAAATGCAAACCAGCTTATTGTCGAGTATAATTTTTCTTTTCTTTTCTTTTTTACAAACTTTTAATTACAATATATTTATCTTAAAATCCTATTATTTATAGTAAGTGGACTTGCATGTCCACAATTGATTGTCAAACCTGTCTCGCGGTTGCAAATCAAATTTGCTGACCGTGAAACCACATGCAGGTCCCCAAAAATCAGTTACACTGTCGGAAATGAAATGGTGCAAACATCTTGTCTTACGTCTAATCTCTCTTAATGAATATGAACCATTCAGAAGAGGCGGCTAAGAAAAAATATTGTGGATTTGATTGCATTAATGTCTTCAGATTTGATTTCTTCATTTACAAATTTTTTTCATTAATGAATGTGTTGCTATCCACAGTTTTGCTTTCTCTACCGCTGCCTTTAATCACCACCCAAAATGTAGATAAATACGCCAAGCTCCTACAGTTTTTTGAACAATCCATCAATACTGTGGAATTAGAACATATACCGATAAGTTTTTTTTTTTCCTTTCTTATTCAGTATTTTACTTTCTATGCATGTGCTATGATAATGGTTACTCTGAATGATACCATTTTATACTTTTGTTTACCGTTTTACTATTTTACTTCTGTTTATTTTTTACTTTCTAACCATTTTTTATGGCTTGATTGTTTACCTTTTATTGATTTTATGCTTAATGCATCTTTCTGTGACAGCTTATTGCTTAGATTGAACAGTTTTATGAAAGACACTATGCATTATTTTCTTTGATCACCTATAAATAGCAATCCTCTATGCATGAGAACTGGAGGCAACCTGTCTAACAATAGGTGTTATGTGCATTGCTAATGTCTAAAAGGACATGTATTCCATGCTATCATCTACGAATGTTAGTCGCATAGATCTATTTGCATACCTCTTGAAGCGCCTTGTGAGTTATGTCTCGGTTTGACAGCTCTACTTCCTGAGGAAGAGAGTATGCTTTGTAGGAGTGATAATCAATCTCCTTACTTGTTAATTGTTTCCTCCGCAATCTTTGGGGTTCTTTCTATCCAAGCAATCACAAATTTAAGTCTTGTTAATGCATCATAAATAAGGTTGTTGTAGGCAAGTATGTGCCTTGGTCCCATTGTGGACAGCTCATTGTGACAAAGTGCTTCCACATATAATACATATGAGGGGTTAATCTATGGTAAAGGGCTTCAACATATCATACAACTAACGGGTTCATTTATGGTAATTGACAATGCCCTTATGAACAAGAGCACTTAGGAGGTACAGAATATGAAAGTGAATTTCTCCATTTGGAGGAAGGACCAAAAATAATCCCTCTATACCAACAGGAGGTTAATTAGAGTCCTCAATCTAAGAAAATTTTCATCTATCAAACGGTGTTGTTTGAAATATACTTCGGTTTTTTTTTCTTGATGTGACCCATACGAGGAGATAGTGAAATCTTCGGCACTGGCTATCTAGGTGACAATTTGCACCCAACATGGATGTATGGGTATGGATCATGCCTCCTTCGTTTCTCTCCTCGTTCATATTTCACGTGCAATTTCTGCCTTCCGTAATTCTGCCTTCTGTATTTAGTGGTGACTGCACAGTAAGTACGCCTACGTTCCCCATTTACTACCTTATACTTTTTTTTTATCTTCTTTAAATTTCATTTTTAATAACATTTAATGTTTTTATAAATTTTATTTTTAACATATAATCTTTTTATATTTAATTTGATTGATTAATAATTGAAGTTTTAGTTAATGGTTTTTTTTTTTAATAGATTTTTTCATAAATAATTTTTTTTATAATGTTTTATATTTTATTTTGTACATAAAAAATAAAGAAAAATTAATATAGATTGTATATAATACATAAATTTTAATTAATATAGATTATATATAATCATTTAACTATAAAAATGAATTAAAATAGTTAAATTATTATTTTAGGGGTTAAAAAAATAAATGTAAAAGAGTAAGAGTGTTTAGTTTTTAAGGATTAATGTTGAAGAATAAGTTTAATTAAGGTTATGATTGGAGTTTAATAAAGGTTAAACTATTCACTTAGTGTAAGTGTTCAATTAGTATTCAATTTGGGTTAGGGATCAATTAGGGTTACAATTCAATAAGGGTTTAATTAAGGTTAGGGTTAAGGTTAGTCTTAAACTAGGGCTAGGATTGGAATTAGGGTTAAATTAAGATAAGGGTTATTGTTTATTTTAGGGGTAGGGTTCAATTAGAGTTCTCGAGGGTCTTGATACAATTAGGGTTAGGTTCCAACGATACATAGGGTTACGATTATAGTTCAATTAGTGTTAGAATTAGAGTTATAATATGATTTCAATCAGGTTAGGGTTAGGGTTGCAATAGCACCCTGAGAAGGATATCTCTTAAATTAATATTTTCCCTCTTAAATTTTTTTATATATATATAACATTTTCTAAATTTAATTTACATTACATAAAATATTAAAAAATATAATAAATACATTTAATTTTTTTAAAATATAAATGTGATCATATTTTCCATCATTTTTAACAATTATGTTTTAAATTTCTTAAAATAATATTTTCCCTCTCAAATTTTATTATATAATATTATATATAATACTATTATAATTTTTATATATAATTATATAAAATTTATATTACATAGTAATTATGTGTTGCATTATATTTACATGTTAAATTAATTTGTATTATATAAAAATTATTAATTATTAATAATTTAATATTTATATTTAATAATTTTTAATATATTTATAATAAATATATATTACCTTAAAATATTATATATAATAAATATAATATTTTAAAATTAAATTTTCATTATATAAGATATTAAAAAATAAATTGACATTATATAAATATAATTAATTATTTTTAAAAATATATATCTTAGTTTTAACATTTATCTAAGAACTAATACTAAAACAATTAAATAATATTAAATAAACAAAAATAGTTCTTTAAAGAAATATAAAATAACAGAAATAAAATAATTTTTAAATAAATAAAAATATTCTTTAAATAAAATATAAAAAATAAAAAATAAAAAAAATTATGTACTATAAACAATCTATATTAATTTTTTTAATTTACATATACAAAATAAAATCTAAAACATTATTAAAAAATATATATTTATAAAAAATCTATTCTAAAAAAAATAAATTAACATTAACTAAAATTTCAATTATTAATCAATCAAATTAAATATAAAAAAATTATATGTTAAAAATAAAATTTATAAAAACATTATATGTTATTAAAAATGAAATTTGAAGTTGATAAAAAAAAAGATAAAACAGTAAATGGGGGAAAGTATGACATGAATTGCCACGAATAAAATGCGCGTACTTACTGTGCAGTCACCACTAAATACGGAAAGTAGAAATTGCACGTGAAATACCAAGGGCGAGAGAAACGAAGGAGGCAACATCCATATCCATACATCCATCCATGCTGGGTGCAAATTGGCATCTGTATAGCCAGTGCCGAAATCTTCTGCACCAAGCAGTTGCCTGTTGTACAAAAAAACTATTTGAAATTTCTTTTTACAGATTTCTTAAAAATTATAAAAATAAGGAAAAAGGCCGTACGCCACCTACTATGCCTTAGAAACTGTAATATTACATTGTTTCTCATGGTGAAGTATTTCTTTAAATCTAAAAATCTAGTTGCTTCACAATAATGCTATCATTAATGATTCATTGTAGGCCAACTCACGTCTTATATCTACCAAGCCATTGACCCACAGCTGTGAGGTTTCGAACTTGGGATGTCAATCATTTGCAAGCATCTAATTTTTTTTTCCTATTTTGATACATTCTGCATAGAAAAACAAAGCTAAAAAAATTACTGATAGATCCAAAGTGGACTTACAGGTCCCCACAGAACCAACCTCTGGTCCTATGATGCTCAAATATCCTACCGAAGCATCCTTGCTTTTTGTGTTTGTTTAAATAGCGTTTCATGGGTACTACATCACCCAAATATTTTATTGAATCTCCTGGTACAACAGAACCGAATAACTATCCTTGGGTGCAGGGAAAACTTTCTGGACAGCCTTTGACAACTTTTCCAAACTAGAGCAAAACTATCTTACTCTTAAGCATCACTTATAATAATCATTACTATATTAAACAACAAACCGATTTCATGATAACAATACCTCCTTATCACACTATAGTAATGCCTAAAGTTGCCCTAGACGTAAATATCCATTATAGCAGATCATCATAAATCATTTGGCTCAACAGATAGACTGATATTAGGTGCTTGTAGTTGTTGTTCATCAAAGGACATTTCCGATTGCAGCGATTTTGGAAAACATATTGTTTAGTTAGCTATTATCAAATTTCTTTGAAAATGGACGTAGAAAGCAACCTTTAGTTCTTTCACCACGTTTCATACTAGCCTTATACGTGGTAATAAAAACTCAGCTGACTTAACACCTATTTTGTTAAAAATCTAAGCATTTACACAAACTTTATGCATGCACCTATGATGTGTGATAAGGCCACTCAAAGCGCCAGTTTTGATATTTGCATTTAATGATGTCTGCCCGAGCCGTCTTTAGGTCTGCGAATTTTTTTTTAAAGTGTAGAGGTTAAATTTGGCAGCTCTATGTGCACAGGTGGACTTGTCTTTTCTTGATGGTTGATATATGTACAATGCATCTTTAACAATACTATTAAGAGCTTGTGATATACTATGTTATATAATATTAAAAACATAAATATATAGTATTGAGGTGGACTTGTTATAGAATATTAACATTTATCATAGGCGTATAGTATGAAATTTATCGTAAGTCTATATGTGATTATTAGCTCCCGTGAAGATAATTGATGCTACAAAGATTCTGTTTTTTCCAGCGTGGCAAAACAATCTGCAAAATCTGCTATGCATAGCAAAAACTCTATTTTTAGCTGGTAGTTGTTTTAAAATTGTTTTTTTTGCTTTAAAAATTTGTTTTTTTTCCATGGAATAATGCATGCTAAGCATGCTCTATTTTTTTTTTTTTGGCTATTAATGCTTTGTCTAGGTGCATCGTATTGTTTTCTTTTGAGGTGCTAAAAAACTCTATATATGTAGAACTCTGTATTTCATTTTCACAAGCAGTAGTAATAAAGAAATTTCTATATTAGAGACTGTTATAATACGATGCAAAATTTTATGTGTTTTGAATATATTATTTGTTTATTATGAGGTATTTTCTTTTTTTTGTTGTTCTATTCATTTGAATTAGTTGGCTTAGAGGCGAGGCTTCCTTTCAAAATCTGCAATTGGTATCAAAGCAGGTATTTTCTTTTGGGTTTAAGATCTAGTAGTTGGAATTTCACCAAAGACTATCGTGTCAAATTCTAATACCTTGCCCATTCTAGAATTTGATGGAAATGAGTATATTATTGGTGCATAAAAATGATGACTTTTTTGACAGGTAAATATTTGTGGGAGATTGTTGAATCAGATTACCAAGAGCAGCTGATTGGAATACTCTCACAGTAAATGATAGAACAACTAAGAAGGAGGCTAAGAAGAAGAATTTTCAAACCTTGTTTTATATTCAAATAGCTCTAGATAAGAGTCTATTTTTGAGAATTGTAGGTGCAACAATAGCTGAGGATGTTTGGAAGACTCTAAAAGAAGCTTACCAGGTAGTGATCAATCAAAGTTGTCAAGTTGCAGACATTGAAGAGAGAATTTGAGAATTTAAAGATGCAAGAAACTGAAAGTGTGAGTGAATATTGTGTCAGAGTAACAGATGTTGTCAATAAGATGGCTACATTTGGAGAGATTTTGAATAATGAGGTTATGATAAAAAAAGGTGTTGAGGACTCTCACACCAAGATGGAATCATGTTATGATCGTCATAGAAGAAAGAAAGGATTTGACAACCCTTCAATTTGATCACCTTGTTGGATCTTTGATGTCACATGAAGAAAGACTAAAAGATTCATTTAGAGAAAGTGTTGAGAAAGCCTTTTCCTCCAAAGTACAAATCACAAAGAATGAAGATGATAGCAATAGTAGCAAAAGCAATCGAGGCCAAGGTAAAGGTCAAAATCAGAATAATTCAAGAGGTAGAGGTAGAGGTGGCTCAAGAGCAAAAGGTGGTTCTAGAGGAAGAGGTAGAGTCAGATTTGATAAAAGGAATTTTCAATGTTACCATTGTAATAGGTATGGCCATTTTGAAAGAGAATGTAGATTAAAAGAAGGTAAACGTGTTAATTATGCTCAAGATAGTGATGAAAATCTTCCAGATAATTTATTTTTATCTTATTCTAAAGGTGAAAATACTAGTAAAGATGTTTGGTGCCTAGATTCTAGATGCTCTAACCATATGTCAAAAAATGGGAAGTTGTTTTCAATAAAGGATGCAAGTTTCAAATCCAAGATTCAGCTTGGTGATGATCAATCATTGGAGGTTGTTGCAAAAGGAGCTGTGGAGGTCCACACAAAAGAAGGTATGAAGAGTGTTAAAGATATTTATTACACTCCCAAGTTAAAACATAATTTGTTAAGTGTTGGACAATTGTGTAAGAAGAACTATAGAGTTTTCTTTGACAATAAGAAATGTACAATTTATGATGAGAGTTGGGGCAATAGAGTGGCCACAATTGTGCCTATGACAAAAAATAGGATGTTCCCATTGATATTTGGGGAACATACCAATAGCCTTGCCAATATGGCATATGAGGATAAAAGTTGGTTGTGGCATCTCAAGTATGGACATTTAAATTTTCACAGTTTGAAGCTTCTAACATCACAAGCACTAGTTTCTAGTTTGCCCAAGGTTGAAGAGCTCAAGGAGGTTTGTGAAGACTGTGCTAAAGGAAAGCATGCAAGGGAAAAGTTTTCAAAGGGCAATGCATGGAGGGCCCATCACCCACTTCAACTAGTTCATTCAGATATCTATGGTCCTATGCAAACAAAGAGTTTGGGTAAGTCAACATATTTTATCACTTTTATTGATGATTACTCATGAAAATGTTGGTGTATTTTTTGAAGGCTAGGGATGAAGCCCTTGATACATTCAAGAGGTTTAAAGCACTTGTGGAAAATGAGAAAGGGTGCAAAATCAAATGTTTAAGGACTGGTCGTGGAGGTGAATTTTGTTCAAGAGCCTTTAAAGATTATTGTGATAAGAATGGCATTAGGAGGCAACTCACCATTGCATACACACCTCAACAGAATGGGTTAGCTAAAAGGAAAAACTGCACTGTGGTAGAAATGGTAAGGAGCATGTTACAAACCAAGGGATTGAGTAACTCTTATTGGGGAGATGCAGTTGCTACAGTAGTGTACATTCTCAATCGAAGTCCCACCAGTGTAGTTGAGAAGATGACTCATTATGAAGCATGGTATGAGAAAAGGCCTAATGATAATCATTTCAGAGTTTTTGGTTGTTTAGCCTATGTTCATGTACTTGATCAAAATAGACAAAAGTTAGATGCAAAAAGTGAGTCCTGTATTTTTGTTGGGTATAGCTTACAATTTATATAATCCTTTCACTAATAATCTTATTGTTTCAAGAGATGTGATTTTTGATGAAGTGGGGATTTATGGTCATCAAAAAGGCCATATGGAGCAGTCAAAATCTATTTTGAATGATGATATTGATCATGAGCAGCCCACTAATGTTGTTGTTCCAAGTGTTATAAATCCACCAAGTAGCCCCTCATCTAATTCTTCAAGTCCAAGTTCAATTCCAATTGCAAGTCCAACTTCAACTCCAAGTTCTAGAAGGAAGGTAAGAAGTTTGAATGATATCTATCAAAGGAGTACAAATCAAGCACATGAAGAAAATCCAATTGGTGAGATAGTTATTTTTTCTTTATTTACCAAGGCTGATTTTGAATCATCATGTTTTGAAGAAGCATGTACTAATGAAATTTGGATGCAAGCAATGAAAGAAGAGATGGATTCCATTCATAGGAATGATAATTGGGAGCTTAGAGAGCTTCCACATGACAAGAAGATTGACACCAAATGGATCTACAAAACTAAGCATAATAGGGATGGAAGTGTTGAAAGGCATAAGGCAAGATTATTTGCTAAAGGTTTCACAAAAAAGTATGGGATTGATTATGAAGAGACATTTGCACTAGTTGCAAGACAAGAGACCATTAGAATGTTGATTTCATTAGCAGCTCAAAAGAATTGGAGCATACATCATATGGACATGAAAAGTGCCTTCCTAAATGGGTACTTAGAAGAGGAAGTATATGTGGAACAACCACAAGGTTTTCAAGTGGAAGGAAAAGAGAATCATGTCTACAAATTGAAGAAGGCTTTGTATGGCCTCAAGCAAGCACCAAAAGCATGGTATGTAAGAATTGATGGATACTTTCAAGAGAATGGCTTGAAGAGAACTAAGAGTGAACCTACCCTTTACTACAAACAAGAAGGCAGTGATATTCTTATTATAACTTTGTATGTTGATGATTTGTTGTATATGGGTAGTAGTTTTAGGATGAAAGATGAGTTCAAAATTTCTATGATGAAAGAATTTGAGATGAAAGATCTTGGTCTCATGAAATATTTTCTAGGAATGGAGGTTTATCAATGTAAGAATGAAATTTTCAATTGGCAAACCAAATATGCAAAAGATATGTTGAAGAAGTTTGACATGGTTGATTGTAAACCATAATCCACTCCAAGTGCTCATGGAGTTGTGTTGAGTAGGAATGATGGTGTTGAATTAGTTGATGAGACAGCTTAGAGAAGTATAGTTGGGAGTTTGATGTTTCTAACCCACACAAGGTTTGATATTGCATATTCAGTTTCACTTATTTCAAGGTATATGAAAAATCCATCAGAAATACACATGAAAGCAATTAAAAGAATTTGAGGTATGTGTAAGGCACTCTAGATTTTGGTATTCATTACTACTCTTCTAGAATATTCCATCTTGTTAGTTTTAGTGATTTAGATTGGAGAGGTAGTATGGATGATCATAAGTCTACATCTAGAAATTGTTTCTCTTTTGGTTTTGGTTTGATTACTTGGAGTTCCAAAAAACAAAGCATGGTTGCTCTCTCATCCATAGAAGCAGAGTATGTTGTAGTCACCTCGGTGGGTACATAAGCTCTTTGGCTTAAAAATTTTTTTAGAAGAAATTGGAGAGAAGTAGATTCAGCCTACAATGATTTTTTGTGACAACATGAGTTCCATCTTGTTAGCAAAGAATTTGGTTCATCACAGTAGAAAAAAGCATTTTGATTTGAAGTATCACTTCATTCATGATTTAGTCTGAAAGAAGTTGAATTGAAACACATTAGCACTTAGGATCAACTAGCAGATATCTTCACCAAAACAGTTGTAAAAGTTCAGTATTTCGATATCAGATTGTCAAATCTTTGGAATCAAGGGGGCATTTGGATAATTGATGTTACAAATATTTATTGAATTGAAATAATTGATTGAAGATCTGTTATTTTGCATAGCAAAAGAATTTTAGCTAGTTTACATGTGAAGTTTTGCTTTAATTGATATTTTATTCTAATCAATTTGGATATTCCATGGAATATTGTATCCAATTTTATTGAGATTGAACATATGGTAATATTGGTAAAATGGGTTTAAAATAATTCTTTCAAATTTTATTATTTAAATATTAAAAATCATTAAATTAAAATAATTCCTTCCTTTAATTTATTTCTTCTTAACCATATTCTTTCAAATTTTATTGAAGTATGGTAGATTAGATCAAACCAAAATAAATTAATTAAAATATGAAAATATAATATTAATAAGTGTTGATGCCAAAAATTGGAAAGGTAACAACCTTTATGGGAAACTCGGTTAATGGGGAGACCAATTGCACTAAACTGAGTGACCTCTGAGTTTTTAAAGAAGTTGGATTCTTCTGTACTTGGGGTTTTAGAATGGGAAAAGGAAGAAGATATAAAAAAATAAAGATCTAACAAAGGTGATGCACCAAGGAGTAGATATAGGCACAGTAAATCTATCCTTTGGGATTTGATTTAAGGGCCTAATCAACAATCTTCTATGTCCCAGAATAACATAAATCAAAGATATAGACTTGAACAATTCATTTAACAACATTAAATAATTCTCACACACATTCACTGAAAAGAGGAGTCAAAGACATGATCTAAACTAGAAAATTGTATTAAAATCATTGAAGTTCTGCAAATAAAAAATTCAGGACAATAAGGGCATAGTATTAGTGTTTTATCAAATAGCTTAAGAAAAACAGAAAGGCCAAACAATGGCACGGTCTAAAAGTCTCATACAATCATCTAAAAGAAATAAAAAATAAAGGCCTAGTGTCTTTCCCTAGTTTTTCTACATCTTTCAAACTCATTTTTAGAAGCAAGAAGCAGTATATATAGCTTAGCAATCCCACCACCTGGCAGGCTAGCAACAGAAAAAATTCTACATCTCTAGCAATGATGATTGCAACAATGATTCCCCTTGGCCATTGTAACAAAAAAGATTTGAGCCATAGCACGTAGTTGCTTTCCAGCCAGATGCATCCCTGCGAATGATGGTAGTGGTCTAGAAAAATATAGCACAAACAAGTGTCATTTACCTATGAAGGCAGTTAAGACACACGGTAGCATGTTGCAGCTTGTTACTTGCTCCATCCTTCCTTTTGATGAAGTCCCTGTGAAAGTGACATGTGGTGGCAGGTCAGAGTGCACTCATTGATTCCTCCCTTTGATGATGAAAACTTGCTCTAGGAAGACATGTGGAGGAATTCCCTACTACCAGTGTCGACTATGGGGTCTTCCAAAAATGCATGCGAATGAAAGCTACGTGGCATGCAAATGGGGCCCAACAAAAAAGTTAAAGGAAGCAACTATAAATAGCCTGTGGCTTAGACACGTGGAAGCATGGCAGGAGCTAGTAGAAGAGCAAAGGAAGCATTTGTTCTGAGGAGCATCTGGCGAACACGTGGCAGCAACCGAAGGAGCATATCAAAAGAGGCCTAATTGAGAAGCTAAGGGTGGCATTTCTAACATATGAGGTGCAGGCCCGTACTTAGCAAAATAAAACCACCCAAAGGGAGCTCAAGCAATTTCATATTCACAACTTTTGGCGACTACTAGGGGTGTTTCACCTATGGAATGAGGAACCAAAATTTTCTCTAGCTTGCAAACCAAAGCTACATCCATAGGGCAATAGAGTCAGAGCTTGGAAAGATCTACCTATAGAGGAAATTAGTCTACCTTGGATGGTATTGATATATTGCACAGATTCTCTTACACTTAGCTCAAGTCGAGCATCTCTTTATAAGGCAGCACCATAGGTAAATTTGCGCTAGACTTAAATTGGAAAAGTAGCTACGCAATTGAATGAGTGACACCCTCAATATATGATGTGGTAGGGAGTTGGCTAAAGCTTTGGAAAGTGGATGTGTTTTGCTGCTTCTCTTCAATCTTCACCACAATTTTCTTTGTCATGGGCACCTACTCATCTGCAAGGAATAGGGAGGGTAGACCCATCTTAGTTAGCTAAGAGAACTTCTCCTACATTCTCTCCACAATCTAAATCAAAGTGATTCTGCATGTGTTAGCATGGAGGATAGCTGAGTGGAAATGGATGAATTTATTTTCCATTTTGGCACAAGCCTTCTGATCCTCGATCCCTGCCTTTGCTAAGTCTTCATCGGAGACCATGTATAACTTACCAAAAAAATTTCCTCAGGGACCCTTTCTGTAATAAACTGCGGGAACTGCTCAATTTCTCCATGAACCTCCCTACTCAAGCTTGTTTCCTGTGACATGAATTGGAGCATCGACTGTAGTGTCAAGCAGAAGGCCTTGACCTTTTCCCAGTATGAAACATAGACCTATTGAGCCACCAGAATGAGGTTTGGCTAGGTAGCAGGGGCTTGGGGAACACTCCTAAGAAGGAAAATATTTGTATCTTTCGAGTTGATACTCTTTGTCAGCTCCATGATACTTTTATTTGCAAACACAAGTTGTTCTAACAAATTCCTCCATTAGGCGAGCCATTTCTCTTCGGCCCAAATTTTGTTCACTGATTCTACTTCAAGGGAAGACTTCATCTCCTAGAGTTGATTTTCCAATTTGGCCCTTTGGTTCTCAAAGTCTACATCCCTCTATTGCATTTTTTGCTCAAATTGAGCACATTGTTGTTCAAACTCCCCACTCTTTTGTTGTACCATCTATTCCACCAGAGCTAACTTGTTTTGATAGTCTTGGTTCCTCTGTCACAACGCATCAACTAGGGTGGGGTCAATGGATTGGAACTTTGCAAGTTCCTCCTAGAGTTTGTTCTGCTCTACTTCTGCTTCCTTCGCTTTCTTTGATAAGCGCTTAATTTCTATTTCCATTTCCTTTTCCTTCGTTTGCAAGAACTAAACCCTATCCTTCACAAGTTTCAATTCCTCCTCTTTCTTCTTTAGTTGGCAACCAGAATTGAGGAAGTCAGTGGTCACCACCTGATGCGTTTCTTCCATGAGCTCATTTTTTTCTTATGGTCAGGCTATGCTCAAATCAATTCTCATGGCATACATGTTGTAATCATCGAGGTGCATGTCCCCTTGCGGTTTGATGACAATGGGATACATGCTTGCGAAATGGATTGATCTCTAAGCTTCATTGTAAATAGTATACACCTTTGGCTCCACCGGCTTATTGTCATCCTTGGCCTTCCACTTTTGAATTTTGAGAGCCTGCGCTCCCTTTGTAACATCACCTTGTGCCATAAATTGGGCTGGAAACTAAACTAGTTCACCTACAAAAGGTGCACCAGGAGGTATGGCGAAAGGGAATGTGAGGGTAGTGGCCTCGGCCATTTTCCTCTTTGGGAGATCGATAGTTTGTGGGGAGAAATGAGGGATATGCCAAAGCTCGTATTGTGACCTTGCGGGAGGACTCATTGGGTGTTGTATTAAAAGCGGAGTCATGACGAATTCCATTTGCTGAGCAGACTAGGTTGGGCTTGATATAGTTGTAGTAGGAGGGGTGTCAATAGTAGTCATGCTTGTGGAAAGAGAGGCAAGAGTAAATTGGGTAGCGGCGGACAGTGTAAGGATCTATGGAGGCATCAAGATAAATGGCCTTGTATGAGAGAACGGGGTGAAACCTCCTATGACCATTGCAGAAAAAGTGGAAAAGGAAGGGCCGACACTTGTAGTGATGGGCACCATAGAGACAATAGGGGCAACTAGAGATTGTGAAGTTAGAGAAGAGGGAGTGAATGTTACCTTCTAATTGGATGATTGAAGTTCTTGGCTTTCCATGACCTCCTAGCTTGTTGCAGGTTCTTTTGAACTTTCTCCGATAATTGCTTTGTGCGCTACCGTTTGGCAAGCAGGGATCTCACCACCTCTTCATTTTTTTACTATTCTTGAGTTTTTCATGCCCTTTTTGTGGCCCAAGTGAGTGTCTGTGAAGCTATCGATATGTTCATCTGCACATTTGAATTAATCTGGCTAGGTCACTTTGTTTCCTTCCTCTTTTGTTGAGCGAAGGCCAACAACACTTTTGATTCCTTCTCCTTTCCTTTCCTCACATACTCTTCAAACTCCTCACCAGATTCATCATCCTTATCAATGCTCGCTTCAGAATCCATGTGCACCTCATTCCACAATCTATCAAATTCCTCATCCAACGCCATGCTTCCATAAGGGGTCTCGGGTTGTTTGATATCTTGGTGGTAAACCCATAAATCTATGATTCTTTCCTCTTTCCATCTTATTTTTTATAACTTGTTTTGAAGGTCAACTCCTATTTTGCGCTTCTCATCATACTTCACCATAGTGATGTAGAACTTATGCCATGGTGGCCTACTGTCCTTTGTAGGAATTTGAATGAAGTTAAAAAAAGATCATCCATATCTTTCAGCAGGTTTCACCTCTTTTCCCAGTAAGGTCGCGAGTTGTGCATCACCTTGAAAAATTCATTCGACAAGTCATTTTCGGGGTTGTAATTCCATTTGTCACAAATAATCACTAGCCCTAGTGAGCCAGCTTATCTTCCAATAGCTGGTGTGTCTTCTTTTCTTCATGACCACCATTTTAAAGCTTAGTGGGCAAACAAAGAATCCACTCTTCTTTGTCGGTCCTTCATAAAAGGTGTAGTCAATAAAGGATAATTGACAAAACATTTCAAGGGCTAGCACCTAATTTGTGACACATGCTAAAAGATGAAATGGTTCCCCGATGAAACTACGCATCTAGATGAATGTGAAATCCACTCTAAGAAACCAGTCACATTTGGGAGTTAAGTTCTACATATAACTCAAGTGTTTTCTCCTTGGTGAGCCGGTCCATACAATCATCCCCTTTAAAATATTACAAAATCAGAGTCAAGAAATAATCTAAAAATACATAATAATTGTAAGTAGAGGAGAGGAGAGGAGTCCATACAGAAACTAGCCTCCTTTTTCAAGATCCATAAAAAATAGCCAAATTCATATGCTTCTTAAAGAAGTCGGGGTTCTTATGCAAAAACATATGGGTAAGGAAGGAAGGAAACCTGAATCTCATTTGCATTTGGTAGTCCCTAATTTTCCTTATCATCTTCATCAACAAGTAATTGTGCAAAATTGTACCAAAAATAGGAATGTTTCCTGCAAAACTAAAACCCCATACCCAACTAAAACTCATGCACATCCTTGTCGATGTCCAAGTCACAAATAAATTCCAACATTGAGAAGTCCTCTTGCATGTCCAATTGGAAGGTGTTGTGCAGCGTCGGGATCTTTGGTGGATTTTGTTTATCTTCTTTAGGCCTCTGGGTTTCTTTGTTATAAAAATACAGAGCCTTTTTCATGGTTCTCCATATTTCCTCTCCCTTCGCTGGGTTGAATGGCTCTATCTCTTCTGCTCTGGAGCTTTGGTCAGGGATGCATAGCATATTCCACATAGCTCCCGGGCAGATATTAAGTTTTAATTCCCGGCCTTCAATGGTGTTGGTGCTTGGGTTGAAATGCTCGATGGCCGCATTGACTAGTTCTAGGAAATAGTGCACAAACGGGACCATATATTGTGGGAGCCCACTAAACCATTGCTTATGTGCCAAAGTATCTGGGTCGCTAAATTTCTTCATCCTTTCACAGGCTACCTCTCTCAAATACTTAGGGTTCTTTGCAAGAATTGGATCATGAATATTATCCCAGTCCTCTTTGATTAGGCTTTGATCTCTATAACTTTTAGGCTTGTCAAGGGCCCTTGTGTTTACCCATTCTGACTTCTCTAGTATCCTAGGTGAAGTGTAAGAGATGTATTCAAAGACATAGATAGCTGATGTTGCACACATAGCATCGAATAGACTTTTCGTTGCCTCTCCCTTCGCTTCTACTTGTGCCTCTGCTTGTGCCTCTACTTGCGAACTTTCTGCCATTTTCCTTTTACTAGAGACTTCTACTTAGCTCAAATTTTCTATAATTTACCTCGACTCTACTTGCACCCAAAACTTTTTTTTGCTCTAAGTAGTGTGTTTGAAAAGTATTCACAATGTTAGCCTTTTGCATGCGATACTTAGTTATTTCCTTCTTTGGGTGGCCAACAACACTCACCTTCTAGTATTAAATCCAACATGCACCACTAGTTATTTGCTCATGCGAAATGAAGTACTTCCCATTTTGAAATGACAAGAATTCATAATGACCTTTGGTAATAATGTCCTTTGGCATGATTTTCTTGGAACTTGAGTTGGCAATTTGAAGGCAGCTTAGGAATTTGTATTCCATGACAATTAATATCCCAAACAGAATGATTAAGCCAAATATGCAATAAGTGCTTGAAAAGATATGGGTTCTGCCTTGGAGTTTGAAAAATTCCTACAACACGACACCTTAGCATTTGGCCGTATGGACTACTACCAAAGACTGCCACCAGTTTATGCTAATTAATTAGCCCCTATTAATCCTTGCACATAGTAAATTGTACCTAGTTAACGCAAATGGGTGGAAATTTTGAATGAGCCTTGGTACAATTTTTGAGATAGTACTTGATTAACATCATGTTTATAGTATGAAAATTACCACACTTGTCCTAGTCATTTCTATAAATAGGCACTTAGGCAATAGAAAAATCACACTTAGCAATTTAACAGAATTATTAATAGGCAATTGGCTTAGCATTCGACGCTAGCAGTTTCATAGAATTTTCATAGAGCATAGACTTAGGAAGTCTACATGTAAATCTAGTATTAGATAGTTGCATAGAGCTTTCCACCATGAATACCCCAATCAGACTAGTATGCAAGAAATCCCAAATGACTTTCCTTGGTGAAATCTCAACTAGGTGTCTCAATAAAATGACCAAGAATAAGCATTCTCTGGCCATTATAGCGATAAAGTGGGTTATAGGGAGGGATTTCCTTGAATATGAAGACAAATACAGGGTTAATGCTAATGTGTACTCTCATTTTTTGGTGTCCATGCTTGACATCTAGGTTCCCAAGCTATTGCTTGACATCTAGGTTCCCAAGCTATTGGTTCTCCACCTGGTGCTTGAGATATTTCCAAAGAATTAACTGGGAGGCCTCAAGGAGGTGGTGGCGAATATTGTATTCGGTGGAGGCCTTCCAACTGCGAGCGACCCTCGCAAGTTCATTAAAGAAGATGCAATCGTACCATGGGTGTCATTCCTGACCAGTTTCTACATCAAGTCACAAGAAGACCATCGCCAAAGGGTGACCCATGCATGCAACATTTTGTTTCACCTATACAACGTGGCTCCCTTTTATGACATTGACTGGTACATTGATTTCAGGAACCTGGTGTTCCCTTCACCACTTGTCGTTGCTTCTCCGAATGTTATTTCTCTTGATGATGAAGTGATTCCAAATGCTGCCATTGACACCTCCATTGTTGTTTCTCATGCCCATGATTGAAAATTTCCTTTTATGCTTTTAGAACTAATACACGTTAGTCCATTTTCTGTACATATGCCGAGAAAAGGCTTTATCGTAGATAGATAAAGAAGATACAAAAAATATATAAATATATACTCTAAAAAGAATGGCCTCTAATCCATTTCAATGATGCAATTATCAAAGTATATAAATGTAATGAAGATATAGCTTATGTTAAAATTTATGTCTCCTTTTTCCTATGGTTGTGCAATGTGGGTTTGCTCTTTCTATTCCTGCATATGTGTGTTTACTTTAATTCTGCATATGGGCATCATTCCTCTACTTCATCAATTTCTTTTATCTCTTTGCACTTTACAATAATGGGTTCTATTTGTTTCTACTTCCTCGCACTGTAGAATTAATTATTGAAAAGACCGGCCTACAAAAAAATAATGAAAGAAAAGTAATTACATTACTCACATATTTACACTGGCAGAATAACTTTGAAGCTTAATTGAATAATTTTAGGTGGATTCCATTAACAGGAATCCATAATGCTTATTTCTCCATGGTTTCTAATTCAAATACATTATGCTACTTGCATTGAATTATTTTGAAAGGGCCTTCCCAGAGGTTGTCAAACTTTCTGTGTTGACCCAACTTTGTAGCCCTTTCATTAAACTTTAACACTAGGTCCCTGCATTTTAGACCTTGGTCCAAAGCTTTCTTGTCAAACCATATTTTAACCACATGCTGGCGGTTTGACATGGCTATCAAGGGTTTTTCCTTATTTTTCTACACTTCCAGCAACTTGACTAGCCGAACCTTCATGGTGCCATTTTTCTCTACCTCGAGGGATTTGAGCAATTACAGTGTTGGAATCTCCATGGAGATAGGCAATAGCACCTCTTTTCCATATACTAGCTCATATGGTGATGTCTTCAGGACCTACTTAGGGTTATACGGTTTTCCCAGAGCACCACCCAAAGGTTTTTATGTCGTTCTTGCTAGTGCTCTAAACCAATTCTTTTGATGAGTCGAGCTAAATTTTTTTTAGTTGACTTTGCTAGGCCTTTCCCCTATGAATAGTAGTTTGATGATGTTTTTAAGAATATTCCATGTGTGAGCATGAATTAACATACCTTAGAGCCTAAGAAATCCTTGGCATTTTCAAAGATGATAGTTTTAGGAGGGTCAAATCTCGTCACTATTTCTTCAAGGACGTCAACTATCTCTGCCTCTATCACATTATTCAGGGGAATGGCTTTGGTCCACCTCATGAAGTAGTTTGTTGCTATTAAAATTCATTTGTGTCTAGTGTTGGAGATAGGATTTATCATTCCAATGAAATCAAGGCCCCATTGTGTGAAAGGCTCATCAACCACTATTAGATTGAGAGGCATTGTAGAATTTTTTCTTCTCCCTATGAAGAATTGGCATTCCTTGAAAGATTTTACTAGGGAGTATGAGTTGTTAAAAATTTTAGGCCAAAGGTACCCAGTGCACATGATTTTGATGGCGGTGGTCTTTGCAAAGAAATACCCACCCATGGGATTGTTGTGGAAAGTGTCGAGAATCCGCTTTGCTTGCTCTATGGTGACACATCGTAATAGAACATTATTGAATTTCCTCTTGAAAAGGACCCCTTTGATAAGTGCATATCCGCTATTTTGCAATCGATAGAATCTTCTCTTTTGAGAAGGAAAGTCGGGTAGATATTTTTTTGTGTGCATGAACCTCTCTCTTTCCAACAGCCAGCAGCCTTCGAGCTCATAGTTATTTGTTAGAACCAGCTTCGATTGCTCTTCTTTGGATATCATTTCCTCATCATGGGCCAAATGATCACACAGTCCTCTTCCTCAAAAAATATTCAAGGATCTTAGTGATCTAATTATCCCTCTTTTTAGTGATTTCTCCTTCCATGATGTACTTGCGCAGACTGGAATGTGAAACATAAACAATCACCTTACTACAGGATATTAGGTGTCAAAACTTCTTGAGTTGCTTAACAATTGTGAACGCTTTCCTCTCAATGAAGTTGTAGTTTGTCTCATATTCCTTTAGGGTCTAGGAGTAAAATGCTATCGGATGTTCTCCCTTTCCTTATTCATCCTTTTGAGTTAAGATAGTAGCAATGTTTGACTTGCTACCGAATACATACATTATGAATTCCTTTGATAGGTCTAGATTGACCAGCATAGGAACTAAAGAAATAGCATCCTTTACCTTCTTGAAGGATTCTCTATCTTCTTTAGTCCATTTGAATAATTGATCTTTTTTTAGCATTAGCATGATTGGCCTAATTATTCTTGCAAAATCATAAATAAATTTTCTTACAAATTTTACCTTCCCCAGGAAAGATTGGACTACTTTCTTGTTGAACGATAGGGGAAGTTCTTTGATTGCTTTCACCCATTAAGGATCAATCATAATTCCTTCTTTAGACACTACATGTCCCAATAGCTTGCCTTGCAAAGCTCTGAAGACACATTTTTTTGGGTTTAGGGATACCCTGAACTCTTGGAATTTTTTGAAAACCATCTCAAGGTGATCAAAATGATCATCCTTATGTTTGAAGAAAACAGTGAGATCATCCAAATAAATTAGGATAATCTTATTGATCAATTCTCTAAAAGTGATATCCATGGCCCATTAGAAAGTGGCTCACGCATTTGAGAGACTGAAAGGAATTTTTGTATATGTGAACATTCCCCACTTGGTAGTGAACATGGTTTTTCGTCGATCCTCTTCTTTGACTCAGATCTTATTGTAACCAGAGAATCCATCTAATAAAGAAAAAAATTCCAATCTTTCCACTATTTGCAATATTGAATCCATAAAAGGTAGTGGATAATGGTCCTTTGGGGATGCTCTATTCAGGTCCTAAAAGTCAACACACAGGCGGATGTCTCCATTCTTCTTTTGGACCAAAACCAAGTTGGATACCCAAGTGTTGTGTTTGATCGAGAAAATGATCTAAGACTGAATTAGCTTGGTTAGCTCTTGTGCCATCATGGCTTCAATCTTCAAATTCACTGGCCTCTATTTTTGGTGGACTAGTTTTGCACCTTTTGTTAGTTCTATTGTATGCTAGATGATTTTAGGATTATATCCCTTAAGGTCATCATATGACTAGGCCACCACTCCTTCATAACTCTCACAGATGTCGATAAGTCTTTCTTTTTCATTATGCAGGACATCTTTTCTGACTTTAAGCTTTCTCCCATCTCTGACCTAAAGGTTTACATAGTCGCTTTTTTCCACTACAAACTTTCTTTTGTCATTTCTCACATCGTCACAATCAAATAGATTTTCAAGGGTGACCAGTCCCTTCAGATGCTTATTAGACCTTAGCTAAATGATTTGTCTGTCGTAGGATTCAACAATATTTGGTTGGAGTTGGTTGGAAAATTCTCCCGACTGTTGGATGAGCGATGTGTTCATTACTGCCAACTCTGATCATTATCTAGAATTTCCAATTAGACTATCATTTGTATAGAGTGTTTTTTATGCATTAGGTTGGAGGCAGGTTCAAATTGAGATATGATTTTGGCCATGTGATCCGCATCAATATTTTGTTCTATGGGCACTATCTAAATGTTGAAGGCTTCAAAACCTTCTATCAGGTCCAAGAATCTATGTTTGTAGGATCTCATGTGAACATTCTTAGCTGCGAAAACCCCTCAGACTTAGTTAACCACTAGTTTGGAATCTCTAAATACCACTAATTGCTTGATACCCATCCACTCCACAAGACTTAAACCTTGCACCAGTCCTTCATATTCAGCTTTGTTGTTTGAACAAGAAAACTAGAAGTGGAAATACCTCAGTGTCTTTTCATTCTATGGGGATATCGGGCATATCCCAGCTCCTACGCTCACTTTTCATCTTGCTCCATCAAAGTGCAACATCCATAGTTCTGAGGCTTGACCATTCTCGGGTTCCTTCATGACTTTCAGAATCTCTTATTCTTCGTCAAAGATGACATAAGTCCCCAACCCAATGGCATGATAGCTACCAAAAGGATCAACGTCCATGTATTCACTCAAGAGGACTTCTTCTTGATCGGTTTGATCTCTGATCACTTTTTCATCTTCTAGCAACTCAGTGCAATATGTTTCCTCCTTGGTGAAAGAGGTATGAGCAGCCTCAAAGTTGATCATGGCTTCATCGGCCACATGTTTCACATGCAAAGCTTTGGACACTATTTTCATTTTAGCTCTGTGCTTGGTCTCGAGGATCAAGTGTGGCCAATCCAAAGACATATATCCTCCTATATTTGAAGTGAATTCTCAAGATAGGGAGAGACTGAACATAGGTGGGGCATCTATGATCATAGTGTCTTGTGGAACTGTGATGCTAGGGTAGGAGAACAAACTTAAGGAGAGGTCTTTGATGAAACCTACGGTTTTGACTTTGTTCCCATCATGTTGCATAATCCCCTTCTTTGAAGGCTCATAGCTAGTCCTACGGCTTCAACTATCTATTTTGGCATGACTGTAGTGCTAGCACCGGAGTCAATCATGGCATTGTGCAATAATTTCTCTCCCACAATGAGGGTTAGGAAGAAGGGTTTCAGCTTTAGCTTGTCTTTAACCTCAGTAGGGGCTTCCTCTGTGTTGTTCATGAGAAGTTTGGTAGGAGGTGATTGATCAATAGCCTTTCCTTTGAGCGATTTCTCTACTGGCTCAATGATTGGATCCTCTTGAAGAGCCTTTTGTAGCAATGTTTTATGTTCTGGAATAGCTAAGATATCCCATAGGGACACATTAGCAGATGATTTTTTCAATTGTTCCACCACATTAAATGGTGGAATATTTAGAGGCTTCTGCTCCTTAGCTCTTGTCACAATAGTTTCCCTTCACGGTGGACATTGTTGTGCCACTGGAGGGGTACTAGTCATTAGGTTGGAAGCACTTTTGGGCTGTGGACTAACTAGTTGGAAAATGACTGATTCACCCTTGAATCTCCTCTTTGAGTGAGTATTGTAATCGGACTATACTTGTGGGGTTTTCAATGTGCACGCATCATTTATGAACACTGCCTCTTCTTTTTCCATCCATGAGAAGAGCGTGTGATCAGGAGCAATATATGTTTCTTGCTCCAAGGAGATCCCCTGCATTTGTGTGGTAAGCACCACATTTTCCATTTGTGGAGAGACATATACATAACCTCCATTGTCTGACATCATGCCTTGATAGTGCTACTTTGCCACCTTTTGTTGTAAATTATCACACGGGAAATTTTGAAGCATGTGTCAATCGCCACAAGGGAAACACCAAGGGTTGGTGTCATTGACTAAATTGTTTTTCCCCACTATCAGCTCTTTTCTTGATGGGTTGGCACTCTGTAGTAGAGAAGGAACATATGCTATTTGATTAGTTAGCACCTACGAACTGGTGTGAGTGCCTCCTTGGAACTCATTTTGTTGGTAAGAAGACCTTCCACCTTGATAATTCTGATAAGTTGGATTCGAAGGCATGACTTGGTTCCACTTGATGAAAATTATTTCATTGGCAGTGATCTACAAAATTTCCTTGAACTCGCTCATCTCTTCCTTCAAAGAGTTGGATGTAGAAGCAACATTCTGCGGTGCATTCAGATATGTGTACATGGATTGGGGAGGTAATTGCACACTGGTAGATGAAATTTCCTAGGAGGAAGTTGATACTTCAGGGAATATAGGCATGGTGAGTTGAGGCAGAAACTTCTCGGTGTCTATCAAATTGTTCTTCACTTTCACTTTGATGTTGTATGCATCTGGTAGTGTGGTTCCGCCAAGAGATGGATAATCATCAAAATATCGGGGTTGATAGATTTTAGGTTGAACATGAGTGCTAGCTCAGCCAACGGGTGGATACCAACTTGGAATCTTTGCCAAGTTATATGGAACCAGGCATTAAGATCAGTCATGGCTTCATATGGGGCATGTTTTATGACCGAAAGCTGATGATATTGCAAAAACCTGTCTCCATCATTTGATAATATTTCATAGAAAGGGTCTCTGAGCTGATCCTAGGTACCAATAGTATTAGCCTATAGTGTGTGGTACCAATCTAGTGCATTGCCTCTGAAAGAGGCTGCAAGCAGCCTTAGCGCCACATTTTGGTATGTAACTCCATGCACCAGACACATGTCTGCAACATCTTGCAGATGTTTGGATGGCATTCTTGAGCCATCTCTAGTGAACTTAGGTATGGATTTTAAAGCAGAGACTGGGATAGCAACCCAAACAACATGTGCTACTGGTGCAACAAGAGGAATTTTGGCATCCAATGCCACATAATTTCTATTAGAAGCGGGCAACATGGTTAACGAAAGGGGTGGGGGAAGCAAAACATTCACTAATTGGGTCACGGCCTCTATTTCTCCTAGTGGCGGCACTAACAAACCAAGATTATTCATTGTTTAGGACCTAGTAATAGGTTGATGGATCATACACCCTCTTTGAATTTAGAGTCATTGAAGTAGTCCCACCAAGCATGCCAGAAAAAAAATTGTTGATGCCAAAAATTGGAAAGGTAACAACCTTTATGGGAAATGAGTTAATGGGAGGACCAATTGCGCTAAATTGAGTGACCTTTGGGTTTTTAAAGAAGTCAGCTTCTTCTGTAATTGGGGTTTTGGAATGGGAAAAGGAAGTAGATATAAAAAAGTAAATACATAACTAAGGCGATGCGCCAAGGAGTAGATACAGGCATGGTAAATCTATCCTTTGAGATTCGATTTAAGGGCCCGATCAACAATCTTCTATGTCCCAGAATAACATAAATCAAAGATAAATACTTGAACAATTCATTTAATGACAAAATAATTCTCACACACATTCACTGAAAAGAGGAGTCAAAGAAATGATCTAAACTAGTAAATTGTATTAAAATCATAGAAGTTCTACAAATGAACAATTTAGGACAATAATGGCATAGTATTAATGTTTTATCAAATAGCTTAAGAAAAACAAAAAGGCTAAACAATGACATAGTCTAAAAGTCTCATACAATCATCTAAAAGTAATAAAAATAAAGGCCCGGTGTTTTTCCCTAATTTTTATGCATCTTCCAAACTCATTTTCAAAAGCAAGAAGCAGTATATATAGCTTAGCAATCCCACCGCCTGGCAGGTCAACAACAAAAAATACTCTACATCTCGAGCAATGATGGTTGCAACAATGATTCCCCTCAGCCATTGTAATAGAAAAGATTCAGTTCATAGCACGTAGTCACTCCCCAGCCAAATGCATCCCCTGTGAATGATGGTAGTGGTCCAAAAACTATAGCATAAATAAGTGTCATTTACCTATGAAGGTAGTTAAAACATGCAGTAGCATGTCACAGCTTGTTACTTATTCCATCCTTCCTTTTGATGAAGTCCCCGCAAAAGGGACATGTCGCAGCATGTTGCAGCGCACTCATTGATTCCTCCCTTTGGTGATGAAAACTTTCACTGGGAAGACACATGGAGGAATTCCCTACTATCAACACCAACTATGGGGTCCACCAAAAATGCATGTGAATGAAAGCTATGTGGCACGCAGATGAGGCCCAATGAAAAAGTGAAGGGAAGCAGCTATGAATAGCCTATGGCGTAGACACGTGGAAGCATTGCAGGAGTCGGTAGAAGAGCGAAGGAAGTGTTTGTTGCGAGGAGCACTTGGAGGACATGTGGAAGCAGTCAACAGAGCATATCAAAAGAGGCCTAATTGAGAAGCTGAGGGAAACATTTCTAACATATGAGGCACATGTCAGTACTTAGCAAAATAAAACCACCTAAAGGGAGCTCGAGGAATTTCATATTCACAATAAGCAACAAAAAGAATCATTAAAAAAATAGTTTTCCAAGTTAAGAGAACCATATTAAAGGCCCCTTGAACAAATAGTCTAAATTGAACATTGAGTAAACCAACACATTGAGACCCAACTAGATAGACCTTAGAGACAATATATTATTTCTCTGACATCTTTTTAAGAGAGATAGGATTACTTATTTCACATGTGGTATGTCATGTTTTTTGGACCATCAACAATACCCAATATTAGAATAAGTCAAGTTGGGGTCTTAAGAGATTTTATACAAAAAGAAGCAAGGAATAGGATAATTGGATACCTAATACTAAAGGTGGCCACTAATTTAGAATCAAGAATACCAAATATTTGATACAAAAAGATGAGGAAAGGAAAACTCTAGAGGTCAACAAAAATAAGTAAGTGGGATAACATAAGTGTTGGTGTAATTAATATTTAATTACACTTTGCATAAGTTTACTTAGGTAATTATTTAATTCCTAGGTTAATTAGTTGTCATCCTTATCTTGTTGCTCAAGATAAGATTAGGGTTATGCATATCTTGTTTTTATAAAGCAAATTATCTCTTTTAATATTTTGTACTTTGAATATATCAATTTGCACATTTCATGCAAAGCTCTTGCATTTTTGTTTTTCTCTTCCGTGGAAGGATTTTTTGGCTTGCATTTTAGATCTTGGTTTCAAACATGGTATTAGAGCCTTGATTTGCAACCCCTTCTCAGATTTTGGAGAAAATCATTGTAGGGTTTGTTCGGGATCCCTCGAGGGTATCATGCCTTGAGTTCATCTATGCAGAATTTTGGATCAGATCAGGATTCACCATTAGATTCAGAGCATTGGAAAAAGTCAGGTTTGGCTTTTATTTTGTCGATTTTGGCCATCATTTGCCAGATCTGTGAGGGTTTCAGGCTGGGATTTTTTTGCAAGTTTTGGAGGTAGCTGAATTTTCAGAGTAGTTTGAGTAGAAACGGAGGTCACCATCGTGTTCATAGCGGCCAAAAACCCTAAAAATGCCCTTCATTTCATTGATTTTGGTGCAGTTAATCCGGGAGGCAAAAAAAATTTCCTTGAGGGGCCGTACGACCTCCCCAACACGCATCCCAAGGCACGTTTTTCAAAAAAAAATTAAAAAATATCATTTTTTTGCGCTTGCCACCAGTGCCTCTAGTTCAAAAGGTAGCTGCCACCAGGCAGCCACCCGCCGGCCACTCAGCCGAGCGGCACCGCCAACCCCCACGAGCACCCAGTGCAGAGGTTGGGGTCCTATGGGGGGACCGGGCGCTATGCGCCCAGCCCCCACCCGATTTCCCAACCCCTTCTGTAGATCCTTTGGTCCCATGGAGGACCAGGGGCTCCACCCCAGCCCCCAACCTACAAGCCCTTGGTCGCGCACAGGACCAGGGGCCGAAATTTTTTTAGCCCTTGGGGCCCCTATAGCCTTCATTGGGCTTTCTGGAGCAGTGTTCACAAAATCGGGTGTAGTTTTTGCATACAATGTCCTTTTTTGCAAACGAGATACCGTTGGAAAGCTGATTCCGACACCAATCCAGTGGCTTTAGTTTTTTTACCATATTTTTCTCCAGATTTATTTTCCAGGCCTTTGAACTCAGATATTATTTTCACTCCGGAGGGCATATCTTTTGACTCGGTGATCCATTTTTCGTCATTCTTGCGGCATTGGAAAGATGATTCAGTCCTCTACACAGATCTAAGGTATATTTTATTTTTCTATTTATGCATGTTTAGGATGATCTCCTTTTACAGTCGTTGGGTTATTGTAATAAATGAACTATGATAAAGTTCCATTCAGGTGGGGTTTTTTGCATATCCATATTCATCCTTTGATCTACTATTGCTTACAGATCCCAGGGTTGATCCAGTATGTGAGTTTCCAGTGTTCCTTGGCATTGGTTCTAATGTTGCATTTGTCATTCCATTTTTGGTTTTAGTTGCAGACGAATTATCTTTCCTTGCTTGCTAGATTTGGGGTTCTAGTGTTGCTTCATCAAAGTTCTTCCAGTGCTTCTTCGCAAAAGTTCATCTCTCTGAGGGGGGTTTTTCCCACTGGGTTTTCTCTTTCTTTACATTTGTACATGAGTACCTATTTAGGCCTTGTTGTTGGGACTCATCTTTGCATAATTTTTCTTCTCCCTAAGTTTCACTTATGGGGGGGTGTTGGTGTAATTAATATTTAATTACACTTTGCATAAGTTTACTTAGGTAATTATTTAATTCCTAGGTTAATTAGTTGTCATTCTTATCTTGTTGAGCTATCTTGTTGCTCAATATAAGATTAGGGTTATGCATATCTTTCTTTTCTAAATAAAATTATCTCTTGTAATATTTTGTACTTTGAATATATCAATTTGCACATTTCATGCAAAGCTCTTTCTTTTTTGTTTTTCTCTTATGTGGAAGGATTTTCTGGCTTGCATTTCAGATCTTGGTTTCTAACGAATCAAGGATCAAAATTTATTGAATATTTGATATCAAAAGGTGATAGGATCAAGTATTGGTAGTACCAAATCATCAACACAATAAGGAAAAGAGGGAAGATGAACTCCAAAGGTCCACATGAGAAAATAAGTGAGATAGCATGTGAACATCAAGTATTGATATGTTAGAACATAGGTGAGAGGGAAGGGAAGTTAGGAAAGGAAAATTCAAATCCTTGGATCAAGAATTGAGGATACACAATATCTCCTACCTTATGGTCAAGGAAAACTTTAGTGGCAAATCTTCACCAATTGGTGAATTCTAGAAATCGACCAAGTTGAAATTGGTGAATTAATCGCACCCAACAGGTTGTCCAAATTGTTCGGATTTTATGAATTAACAGTCCAATGCATGTCCATTCACCAATGATTTTTTTATGAGGCATATTTAAGCAACAAATTCGCCATAACAAACTATACATTTCAAATGGAACGATTAATATTTTTTCCTTGAATCCTGGAAGCATGTAATAAAACACCTACATATTTTCCAATACTATTAAAACAAAATTGTATCAGGACCCATTTCACCAATAAAAAATTACAAATAGTTGCTTGTGAAGACCCATTTCACCAATCAAAATTTATAAATAGTTGCTTATGAGCACCTATTTCACCAATAACATTAAAAAAAAATTACATTTGAGGACACATTTCACCTTGAAAATTACAACGTATCATTGTATAAGCACGCAAAATTTTCCAAATTTTTAATATACCATTTAAAAATCTCATGGAATTCACCAATTATGGATTGATATAAATCCAATCAAAAAATTCATTTATTCTTACACATTTTGTTCAGTTCTAAGGTTCTCAATCTAGAAGTTAGCGAAAGCCAAAAACGTTCTAACCTAAAGGTGAGTGATCATTTCTTCATAGTGTTATTAGTTATAAGATTTCTTTATCTCTTTTCCATTCTTTCTTCAATCTTAAGGATGATATTGAGTAGGGAATGGGATCTATATTCTCTATCCTTAAACAACAAGACATTTTTTTCTAGCTTTTATCCGAAGTGAGATATCAATATGTCAATTAGCAAGGGTAAGACTCCTCAGGGTGGGGAAGGGACTAGGAGACCATCAAAACACCCAAAACATAGAGGTACCATGTAGTCTTACTTCGGAATCGACAATGCTTCTGATCCGTAAGATCAAGATGGAGGTACATCATCAAATCTTCCATAAAATATTAATGAAGAAGGCATTCACAATACCTCACCACCACTAAAAGGTCAAGGTGAGATTTTCATTGAGTTAAATCAAAATGTATCAAATGAGGATGGAAATACCACAAAAGATGTTCTAAGGGATACCCTAGTTAGCCAAAATGAGATAAGTGACTTGGATTAGGATGATGTCAAGGTAGCAAGAAAAAAAAAAGGCAAATCAAAAATGGGGCACGAGTACGAAATGACAAGGAATTTTCAACTTGCTTGGTTGTCAAAGTACCCATTCATTGTACTAGTGGGGAAAGAAAATGATATTGAAAGTGCAACATAATGCATGTGTATGATTTGTAGTTGGAAATGTAGAAGAGAGAAGAAGTTGTAGCTAAAGCTTGACACTATAGAAAAGCATATATTTAAAGTTTATTACAAACAAATCATAGAAAAAAAGGAACAATCAGTCATATGATGGAAATCAAAGGAAGAATGTCTTCATGTTAAGTATGCCGCAAAATATGAAGAGCATACACAAATAATGTTGAAGCTTGTTGCATGTCAAGGTACACTTGAGGCTCAATTTGGAAAAGCAATGGAAGGATCAAATTTGTCAAAAACTGTTCAGATGATTTGTTTTTCATATTTTGTCCAGAGGGCATCCTATGACAAACTACCCAAAATATTCTAGTTTATTATCTTTTTTAGGTGTTCCTCACTTTCATTTCTCACATTGGTTAGTAAATGTTGGATGGGAATGGGAAAATTATCTTGCTGCAATGGAAAAGTAATATTTAAAGGAGAAAATAAAAGAGACAAACTTCATTGCATTATCTTTAAATGAAGTTACTGGGATATACAATACTTCTTGGGTTTGTATGCATTTGTATATTGTAAAACAACATGTTCGCCAAGCTCATCTTCTCTATGATCATAAAATGAAGGACAGCTCAACATCACAAAATTTATTTGAACTAGTCAATAAATCCTTGAAAGAAACTGGAGGTATGGATGAGTTGAAAATTGTCAAAAAGTTGGTGTGTATAGGAGTTGATCGAGCTACAGTGATGTAAGTTCAAGGAGCAGTGTTTGAACAAAGTTTCAAACTACTTATGCACCATACATGCTTGGAATTCACTGCATGGCTCATAGAATGAATTTAGCATTCAAAATTGTAAGCAATTTTCCTATAGTATCAAAAGTTGAAAATCTAGTCTACAAGCTCCACGCATACTTCTTTCGAAGTCCCAAACATTTCTTGGAATTTCAAAATGTTGCTGAGGGAATAACAAAAAGAAACAAGCTTCTCAAGGATGTTGATACCAGATGGAACTCCCTAAATGGACTAGCGCAACAAGTTCTTTTAGAATATCAATCCTTGATTGGAGTAATGTATAAGCATCACAACACAGTAGACAAAGCTCCTAACCTCTTATATAGGTTAAACAATATAGAGACACTTTTGACTTTAGCTAGTCTTCTCCCCATGCTAAATAAAATGAACAATCTTGTGAAGAAAGCCCAAGACAAAACTATGTATATTAATGAATATGCCAAACTACATAAATATACATGCTTGTCCCTCGACCATCTATATCTAGATCTAACACAAGAGAGCCCAAATTATTTCATATGGATGATTTGAATAATCTTGATAATTATTTATAGTTTAATGCAAGCGGACACTTATGTACATGTGTACATGGATATGAGATACCAATGTACCATTATAAGACAAGTAGGCGCTCTAGCAGAGAAGTACTTGTTAAAGAGGAATATTTTAACAACATTGTTAAATATATTAGTGATAATTTGAAGGAAATTGCAAAATCTCTTTCCTCAGAGATTCGTGAAAGATTCCCTCAACATGAAATACTTGAAGCCATGGGTATTGTGTATCCTCAATTTTGGTTAAACCGAGATAGCCCAAAATGTTTTCATGATCAAGTAAATATCTTGATTGAACAATTTTAGAAAAGTGTAACATACAATGAGCAGAAAATAGAAGGAATTTTAAATAAAGATAAGCTTAGAAAACAAGGTAATAATTTTGCAATAGCTATGAGGGACTAGTATAATTCCATGGGTATGGGGAAGGCCTCTGAACTAGGATCAATAGCAAAGGTTTGGGCAAACTTAGGTTAGAGTGAAATATTGCGTGATACGATATCATAATATTTTAAACTTGTTGATTTATGTCAAACAATGATATTGGGGCCAATCTAGCACTAGAGGATGAGACAATTTCAGTTCATTGGCATTTTTGAAATCAAAGTTATGAAACAAACTAGACAAGAATTTGGAAAATTGCTTGAGGATGAAAGGAACTATGTATAATGTCAAAAAATTCCTTTTGAAAGGGAACTCACGATCTGGAGGTCCACATGTGAAAGAAGAGTGACCGCGTTGTGCAACACTCTAATTCCAAATGCTGGTACTAGTGGCATTGGTAGTGGCAATGGGACAAATGACAGTGACATAATGAATGTTGAATTTGAGAAACAGGTCAAAGAAAATGAAGAACAGACTCGGAATCAAGACGACTCTTTTACTTTATCTTAAGTTGAATGTCAATTTGAGGACCTTAACTCCATTTGGGAAATGGAAGTGAATTAGCAGCTTTTAGGTATTTATACTACACTTCATGAATTATTTTCCATTATTCCAAACTGTAGTTGATGATATTTTATATTGTATTCCATGAAATTTTGAATCATTACACTTCATGATATGTTATTTTATATTACACTTCATGAATCATATTCCAAACTGTAGTTAATGATATTTAATATTGTATTCCATGAAATTGTGATATTTAATATTTTATATTGTATTCCATGGTATTGAATTTGATATGTGATTATGTATCATTTTTAAAGAACAAAACTTATCACACTTCGTATAAACTCCTATTGCATTTCCATTCACATAATCATTGATAAATAACTAAAAGGAATATTAATCCATTCCTTGAACAGAAGCTAATAGTTCAACATCCATAACTTATAAATAACTGTTGATTATTTTGAGTCATATGATAGTGAATACAATAGTGCAGAGCAAGACAGGTCGATATTATATTCAAAATTAAAGATATTATAGTGTCTTTTCCTTTTACCTGCATTGTAATAATCTAATTTGAAGTTGACTAGGTTTTACCCATTCTTGATCTCTTAAGTCATATCTTATCCCTTTGTACTCATTTACTCACCGACCCCTTGAGCCTAGTGCTCCTAGTAGCTACCCGTAGAATCCTTATAAATCTTACCTTGTCTTATGTAGGTCATAAAATTCCTTAATTCTTGTTCTTTCCCTAAGTTTGGGTCTTAATATTCGCTCAATATCATTCATATTATAAACCTAGGTAGCTGACCCATTTTAAGTCATGTAATAAGTGCACATGCTTATTAAAATTATTTTCTATGCTTGACAGGTCCCATTGAGTGCTTTATATTGGTTCCCCTCCATCTTGTGGGATTAAATTAATCAAATTAAGGAGCCATCGGTATAGCGGGCAGGCAACACCTGGATGCCCTTTTGGTAGGTCCTACCACTGCTCGAAGGCACCGATGACTAAAGGTGTTCAAATCAATCATTAAGATTTTCCAACGGTTGGATCTAAGAATTTGATCCTAGTTGTTCCCCTTGGTCTAGGTTCATCGGTCATCCAAGATTACCATTGCTTGAATTTTCCTAAGTCCGACAAAAATATTTCATAAGTCAAGAATGACTTAAGTCTTAAGTCAATAATCTTAAGGGTATTTGTCTCATCGACCTAGTTGGGTCCCCTTCTTTTACGCCAACTTTTATGCATGTGCAGATTTTCCAACCGTTAGATCAAAGGATTCAATCCTAGCCATTCCTCGCCAGCCCCGCGAGAATAAAATAATACTTTCTAAAATGTTGCAAGGTCAGGAGGCTAAAGACACATGTTTTGTTGCAGGTGTGGGGCCCAATCTCCACTCACATACCTGATGCCTTAAGGTTTTAAATCAACAATCCACATGCAACATTGAGATTTAATCTCAACCGTTCCCCGCTCACCTCGCATGAATAAAAATAATGTTTTATGAAAAGTAGCAGGGTTACGGGCATACGACACATGGATTCTTCCACCGCATGGAAAAGAAGGTGGAGCCCATAGATCGAATGAGTCAGCATTATATCCGGTAGAATTTCATTAGCCGAAGGATAGGTGAACAATGACAATGGAAATTCAAACCATGTTGACTAAATTTGAATCATCCAAATTACCATCTCACAAGGAGATTGATGACTGATATTCAAAATTGAAGATGTAAACATGAGAGTCGTTTTGCTTCATGCGAGTCAGTAGTAATATCAGAAAATATATCCAGAGCTACCCAATCTCAATGTAAATGCACATAAAAGATTGGTTTTTCATATAATTGAAGATTGTAAATGAGTTTGAAGTATCCAGGCGATCGAGAAGAGCATTCCAAAGTTCAACATGGTCAAAATTAGGGTTTCGTACAAGTGAAAAATTTGTAAGTAAAAAAAATTCCATTCTCTGTGCTTTATCCAAACTTTCTTGAATTAGGGTAAATATTCACTATGTCTTTCAGTTGAATTGGTCTGCCTAATTTTTAGTTTCTTTATAGTGGTTTGAAATTGTGTATAAGTTGAGAATTTCTATCAAGCCCATTGAAATTATAGCTTTGAGTCGTGCCCTTGGTTTTGAATAGAAAAGCTATGTTTTGAACCTCTCTGTGTCAAAACCATAGATTAGTTTGAACCCAATTTGTTACCAATGGCACCCAAAGCACAAGTTCCTGGTTTTGAAACCGCATCCAAGACTATCTCCTAAGAAATTATTGATCAATTAAAACCCTCAACTAACAAGAAGTTTGAAGGAGCAGCCCTATTCTATGGCCCTAGAATTATAGATGGATTACTAAGAAAAATTTTATCAAGGATGTTGAGTTTCCCTATACTGGATTGCAATTGTTCAAAAACTGGTTTGGGAATAGAAATTGTGGAGTCCCTGTTTGTAATCCCTAGAGGTTGGATATGGGGAAGTTGGTCATACCAAATGTATAGATGTATGTAGACCTGTGGAAAGACATAGCTGCAAGGTATGACCCTATTTCTAGAGTGGTTAGAGCATAGGATGGTGTTGAAATGGTTAGGATAACCAAGGAAGAGATTGTAGAAGTTTTCAAGTTGCATGAGTGGATTCAAGACATGATTCCCATTGATCTTGACATTTTCACAAAAGAATATGAGAATACTAAGGTTCGGCTCAGGACAACAATGTTTCCCATACACATTGCAAGTACTGGGATTGGGAAGTCTAGAAAAAAGATAAAGATTGGTAAAGATGAAAAGGAACCCTTTCCCATGGAGTACTTTTCCAATTACTTCAAGAAGATAGTGTACTCCTTGTGCCAAATCATTGGTTATGATCCGCCAACCACTATGCCAAGGGATTACATGTATATGGCAGCACATTTACAACATACAACTTACAATGTAGTTTATGAATATGCCACATTCCTATCAAAAAACATTCACAGAGTTGTGATTGCATTAAAGGAAAAAAGAATTGGGTCAAATTTTGGTGGTATTCCATTTTGATGCACATGTTTTTATACAAGGGAGAAAATAATTTTGGTGAAGATATGAAATTATAGAAAGTAGAGGGTGATCTTGAATTGCCAGTCCAGTGTTGGACTCAAATTCTTGATAAGGATGATTTGAAATTTGACTATGTGGTGTTCCACAATGTTTTTGCTTCAAAAAGAGAAGGTTCCTGATTCGTGATCCACCAAGGATCCCCAAAGAGATACATGATTTTTTGAGGCCCTTGGAGAGGAGGACTAATTTGAAGATAGCTCATAATTGGTGGGACATCATTCCATACCCCACCACAACCATTTTCAGGGTATATGGCACAAATGTGAATCCATATGCATTGCAAAGAGATGTGCCATTGAGGATTGGATTCATTGAAATTATGAGACAATTGGGAGGAGCACAAATGGTGCATTTACTAGAGCAACTAAAGAAAGGCTCATTCTTCCTTGAATGGAAAATATTTTTAGAATTTGTAATGGTCAAGGGAGGATGGAAGGACTTGGGATAGATTCTCGCACCATACAAATTGAAAATAGTGCACCCAAGGAACCATGACCCTAAGGGCTTAATTGTTGCCTTGAAGGAAAATAATAGGAGTGGCTCCTTTGTTCACAACTTTTATTATCCTGAAGATGTCATCAAGAATATATTTGATTTACAACTCCAAAATGAAAGGAAGGCCATGTATCTTTCCTCCAAAAAGATGGTGGAAAAGGTTCAAAGGTCAAACCCCAACTATGATCCTCTACCCAACATTAAGGGAGAGTTAAATAGAGTCATGTATGTTGTTGAAATTTTTTGAGAGAATAGTTGGTGTTTTGAGGGAAGAATGCACAATCACAGATAAGGGGCAAGAAATGGAAGTAGAAGAAGAACCAAAAAGAGAAGAGGAGGAAAGACCCTCTTACTAGCCACCCCAGAAAGTTAGATTTTACTCCAGGAAGAAAGAGGTAATAAAGAAGCAACAAACACTACCAACCCCTACTACATCAGAGGGTTCAAGGGAAACTTCTCCTATGAGGCCAGCGTCATCACCTTCTTGACAGGATCCACTTATTGTAATTGATATTGATTCACATCCGAGAGGTCCTTCTCCATTAGAGAAGCCACCAACCAAGAGGCAAATGATTGAGGTGAGAGGGGTAGTTGATTACCCTGAAACAAATGAAGATGACATCTTGGTTACAACTGAAGAGATGCAACAAGGAATTCCTTCTCCCCCAAGGGAGGTTGCATCAAGCTTAGGAGAAAGTAGCCTTAGAATAGGAAAGGCCGATATAAGTGGTTTGAACAATGTAGATGACTTGAGGCAAGAAGCCTGCAAGGAATTTATGGAAGATGACTCTTTTGTTGACACTAAAGCATTCAAATATTTTGTGTGAAGAGCAAAGGCTTAAGAATATGCAGAGAATTTGGAAAAAGAGATGAGCTTGCATCCAAAACTTCATGAGGGGGTTATTCAATCAAATGTTAGGAAGGAAATGAGGAAGTGTTATGCTTTGCATACATGCCCCAACTTTTGCTTGGAAAATTCGGGGACCCCCTTTGTTTTCTTTTGTTTCACTAGTTTGTTTTGTCGTGGTTCTACTTTTTCATTCTTGTTTTCGTCCTTTCTTGTTCCTTGTTCATTTTCTTTGTCTTTGTTAGATTCAGGTTGTGGGATGGAATCTGTAATGCTGAAAATGAAATGCTTTGCACAATAGACAACAAGGAAGATCGTTAGAAGCACAAATGTTTATACAATACTAAAATCTAAAATGCAAATTCATTATTTAAGCAACAAAGAACATGGGAAAGTAAAAACGTAATTAAAACTAGAACATTCTCACCAATTCCAAACATATTTCCATGATTCATCTCGATTACCCTTCTCCATTTTGCTTGTGTAGTATAATTGACCTTATATTTGTAGTAATTCGTGCAAGTATAGCCTAAGATAGTGATTAGCAAAATATCGAAGATTCAAGATTGAGTGCTCTCCAAAGTTACAAAATTGGCGAGAGAGATTGGAATGAAGAATGACAAATCAATTTATAGAAAATTGATTATTCGAACGACAGGCCGAGATTGAAAGATTAACGGACGGTTGAGATTGACTGATTAGACATGCATTTTGTTAACTGATAGTGATGACATGAGTGATTCGAATTATAAATAGGATTAAAGATTAAATAAATAATTTAATCTTCAGTTCGGCATTTGAAAACATTAAAAATATCTTTGCATAACAAAGATGAAGATTGATTATAATGACTCAGTGTTCGAATGCACGCACAACATTTAATTAATTAAATAAGAATATTTAATTAATCTGCATGTACACGCAAATAAGTTAGAACTGGATGATTGAATGATCTGACGAAGAGATTACTCGAGACAACCACTCAGACATCAAATCAAGAGTTAACTGAGTGATTAAAATAGATGTCGAGTTGAGTAAAAGTGAATACTTAGATAACTCACATAATTATCAAAAATATAGAAGAATGTGTTAAAATAGAATTAATGAATTAAATAATTCATTTAATTCAAGACTCGATATTTGAAGAATAATTAAATAAATAATATTTATTTAATTAAATGATTAAGGGATTTTAAATGAATAATTAAATAAATAAAGAATTTATTTAATTATAGTTGAAATATAATAAAGAATAAATTAAATAAGAATTTATTTAATTTGACAAGAAGGATAAAGTTAATTAGTAATATAATTAAATAAAAATCTTTTATTTAATTAATCAGATAGAATAAAGAAAAGTGCGAATTAATTAAATAATTAAGATTATTTAATTAATAGAAGAATTAATGTTAAGATGAATTAATTAAATAATTAAGATTATTTAATTAATAGAAGAATTAAAAGAAAATGAACTAATTAAATAATTAAGATTATTTAATTAATGACCATGAAGAATACGAATTATGATGAATGTGGAAGTCGCAGGCCTAAACCAGATTTCGGTGTCTACAGAATCAACACCTAACACCTTCCGGGGTTTCAAGTTTTGGTTCCACACTGACTTTGATCTATGTTTCCTTTGTGTTCCTTTTTTTTTGGTTTGGGTTTGGGTCTTGAACCAAAATGGGAACAAGGAACCTTTCCAAGGTTCTTGTTCCTAGTTCCATCCCGATCTTGGTTCCCCACTTTTCCTTTGGGTGTTGTTCGGGTTCGCGTTCCTTTTCTGGTCCTGATCTTGATCCCTATCTTTTCATTGGCATCTTTTCGTCTCATCGTCTTGTTTCTTTTCTGCTCTTCATTTTTGTTTTTTGTTCTACATCTTCATCCCCGCCTCATTGTGTCATTTGTTTGTTTTTCGGTTGTCATTTGGTCTCCTCTGTTTCTTCATCCCTCATTTCTCGTCATCGTTGGTTTGGTTTTTGCATCACTTGTTCTTTACAATAAATAAATATTTTTTTTATTTAAAAAGGTTTAATTGAAAATGAGAAAATACAAAAAATGGAAAAATATGAAAATACAAGAAAAATTAAAACATTTTCAAAATACAAAAAAAAATGATTAAATAAATACTTTTTTTAAACTTATAAATTTTAAATTTTAAATAAAAATAAATCTTTTTATTTTAAAAGATTTATAAAACTTTAAATTTTAAAATAAACAAGTTTTAAAAAAAGATTGTGAAATTTAAATAAAAGAATATTAACATTTGAAAAGATCTCTAAAATAAAAAAAATACATAAAAAGTAAATAAATTATAAAAGTGAAAAATCAAAAATTAAAAAGATGCTTTGAAAACAAAATAAATAAATAAATAAATCTTTTAAATTTAAATTTAAAGGATTTTAAAAAAATTAGAAAAGCAAAAGGTACAAAGGATTAGGAATTACCCTATTCCCGTTCTCGAGCATAAAGGGGTAAAAACAAAAAGTTAAAGAAAGGTGTCTTTTCGGACGGAGGAAAATATTGTGGGAGAATTTTAAAAGTGTCTTATGTTTGGAAATATCCCAAAAACCCAAACCCGCCACTCACAAAATAATCAAATCCCGCTCCCATTCTGATCCCACAAGTAAAGAGGGAAAAGAAAAATGTAATTCAAGTTAGAAACCTAGGAGAAACTTGGCACCTAAGATTAAAAATTTCACTTGTAAGGTGTGGGTCTGGCCCCAAGCCCGCCTTAATAAAAATTTATTTTCAGAACTAGAACCATATAAGAAATGAGACTAAAAAAAAATGTCCCTGTTCTGCTCCCGTGCAGTCATGGCTCTAACCTCACTTGGTGCCAGATCCCACTTAAACCCCGCACGCAAAGTAATTCTAATTCCACACATAAATAAATGTTCAAAGAAAACTCCTGATGGACTAAAACTTTGGATCACCCCACCTGAAATGGAATGAAGTAATTTGATGCAAAATACTTCAGAAATTCTCAAGCAATACAAACAAGAGTTTCAAAACAGAGTTTAGAATCCATCGAGGAATAGAAAGGTTGTGAGTAATCGAGTAAGATGCCTCAATAAGACCTCATCTCATGGAATACAATAATTATTAATGAAAACTGTAAAGGGTTTTGAAAACTCGCTAGCAAATGTGATGGCAGGTTTAAAGCCGATTTTCACGGCATACAAAATACAGAAGCATAGACACGGCTTGGAAACTGTTTGATAGAATATCTCAAAGACATACCACCTCATCAAATGCAATGATTGCATATGCGCCATGTACAAAATGGAACTAATGGGAAGGCTTTAAAGTTTTCAAGCAAAATGCAATGTTTTCTAAGAATGCGCATCAAATGGATTGGTTTAATAGGCTTTCGAAACCTTCAAGCAATGACGGCCTTGGTGAATACCCACCACAAAAATGTGAAGCATCGACAAAGCATAAGAACTAAGAACGAAGGGGAGGGGTGTAATTGACGGACTATGTAATATGTTTGACAGACCACCCTAATGAAATGTTAATCACATGGATTGTAAAATTTGCAGGATCTGCACAAAATAGAGTTGGTTGATGTTTCAGAAGATTCCAAGTGAAACACAATTTGAAGTTAATCAAACATCCTCCCTGCCGCACAAATGAACCTATTTAATGAAATTCCTTGAGGAGATCAGGTTTCGTGGAATGCAATGTTGGAAAAATATGATTTAATGAACACCATAAAAACACAAAGCATGGAGGATAGAGGGATTATGTCAAGATGTTGTGATTGCAACTTCCTTGGCAAAGATAATGCCAATGAAATGAGGAAATAGACACAAGGCATGCAAATTTTTTCAGGATATACACAAAATGGATTTAGCAAGGATGCTCTAAAAGTTTGAATTAATAAAGCACTCTGGAACATATCCTAACATTGTCAAGCCTTGCTTGTGTTCTATGTGTGTGTAGCCCTACAAGTTTGGTGAATGAGGGCTACAAGTGGAGTGAGGATTAAATGTTGAGGATATTGATGAAGGGTAGAGGAATTTTGTTAGTTGTAATTCTATCCACCCAGGTAAACATTCACACAAAAATGTGGAGGTATAAAGAATGAATGCATAAGGCATGCATAAAATGGAGGCAGAGACAAGGCAAGCTAAGTGTTTGATGGAATGGCTTGATAAGAGGATCTCTTTAATATGTAACACAATGGTTACAGGGGGCGCATGAATCATGGTCCCATGCAGTGTTTTGAATGCAAAATGTGTGCAAAATGAATTGTTGTAAAAATTTAGAAATCTGTAAGAAGATGTTGATCGATAGATTTAGAGTGAATGGGAAAAGGGAACAGGTTGTATAGAAAGGAATACTTTCATGTTGAAGTTGCAAAGGATATTGTAGAAATATCTGAGCAAAAACATGGCACATGAGCTGCCCGATGGAAGGTAAAAAATGGTTGTAGGGGCATCAAAACCCCACCATTCAGCAATATCGAATTTTCAAGTATAAATGGGAATAGCAATTCGAAGTATTTGCTTTGGCATGGAAGTGGTTGAGATTCCAACTAAAAGGTGGATAGATAATATACCTGCAAGTAAATTAGGCATAGCTATGTATATAGTGACATATGACCATTGCAAATTCAGGAGTTGAATCTAGTTGAATTACCGAGTCACGAGTGTAAAACAAGGGGTGTGGAGAATGTTGAACGTGCTATGTCTGAAATGGAAACTTTTACCATAATAGTGACACCAGATGTCAGTATATCTAAGGAGATCGTTAATGGGTATTCAGTGATTTATGTGGGCTTTGAAGATGCCTTAAAGATGGATGGAGGGTCAACTTTATTGATTTCTTTACATTAAGAGGAACGAAGCAAAAACGAGTATGGCCACATGTTTGCATAGGTAGAGTTGCATACACCTATCAAGGCATGAAGGGATTTGTTGGAAAACGTCTGCAAGTGCCTCTTATAGGGAAAACCAAGCTAATTTTCTTTTTAGGTTCAGAAAATGCAAATAGTGCCAAGATTCTGAGCAAACCTATTTTTTAATTTAATGTTATTTTATTTTTGAAATAATATTAAATTTAAAAAGAGGATATATTTCCATTTCAATTGGAAGTTTAAAGCTTATTATTTAATTGGGATATTTTGGAAATGTTTCAAATTGATTATTATTATTATTTTTGACATTAATTATTTTTTATGAATTAATTAATGTGCTTCATGTTTTATAGGTACTTTCGTGCAATAGAGATGATTTGTAAAACTCATGTACAAAGAGGAGAGATTTTTTGATAAGACTATTGACTAGGAGTAAGTTGAACACAAGGTGGGCCCACGAGGCATGATTTATGGAAAAAGATATTGCTCTACACTATGCAACAAGGAGAGAACTCAAATTGCAATTGGAAAGTGTAATTGCTAACCTAAATCACCCTGAAATATAGTTTCAAACTGAAGTCAACTGGAGTGAAGCAAAGGTTGAAATTGAAAGTTTCTTGTAGAGATTTTGTACGCACAAGAAAAGCTACAGCTTTCGATGAGTTGTTTTTAGCAGAAATGATGGAATGAGTTGAGCTATTAATTGTAAAATATGCTCATTTTGAAGAGGGAGTGTTTTTAGAAAAACAAGTTAGCTGGTTAGAGTTAGCAATAGGATAGATGATGGATTTTTCTGCATTTTTAATTAATGGAGTTAGTTTGAGGATATTGGTTTCTGTACACTGGTGAAATTTCCATATTTATAAATGTTGTTTATTTGTTTTCCAATAGTAGAAGCAACCTGACTTAAATCTACTTCAAGTTGTATTCTAGAGTGATGTTTATTCTTTTAATCATTTTGATTTAAACTTTCAAGGAATGAGTAAAGTTTTATTTTATTTTGTTCGAAATTGTGATTTGTGATATGTTGTTGAAGTTTTCAGTGTAAATGAATGAAGCTTTGTATTGATTAGAGGTTGATTTATTTTGCAATTTTATTTTAGGAATTCCTTGAAGAGTAATAGGTCTGGTTAACTGAATGAATCAACATTCTTCTCTTTTTGGTTTCCTTGATCTATCTTTTTTCTTTTTTTATACCCCGTGGTTAGAGTAGGTTTAGATAGGAGTTCAATCTTGCAGCAATCAAGAAGCTCAATAACTAGTAGGCCCCTTGAACATTACAACCTCATTCACCACTCAGCAAAATAGCATAGTTGAGAACCTACTAGAGAGACCTTGGAAGATAGGTGGTTTTAGATCAGTTATCTTTTTTAGGAGAAATAGAGTAGAAATAGTTTGTTTAAATGCTGTTGTGTCTATTTGGCCATCAATAGAACTAGCGCTAGAAGGAGAGACACTTGAGAAATTTTGAATTGTTGTGAGTTGGAGTGGATTGGATATTGGAAAACCCAGCTTTGATGGGAAATCCTTTGTGTATTCCCAGAATTTTTAACAAAATTTTAAGTACTATAAGTGTGGAAAAAGTATGAGTAAATACAACTAAAAACACTTCTTAATGAAACATTATATCAAGATTTAACATGAATTAAACTAATTTAAAGCACAAAAAACTTGAAAGCATCTCATTGTTTCCTATCTCCAAAGATTTATCAAATCACAGAGGGCTCTTAGATTTGGTAAGCATCGTGACTATTTAAATTGCCTATCTAGAGAATGGAATGATGCAAAATGCAATGATCTAATTATTGATAATGATTTCTAAATGATATTGATGCTAGTGTAAACTATATTGATAGAAAACTTGATGGATGAAAGCTACAGTAAAACTATGAT
>VDFB02058242.1:60605839-60669466 GCA_007258455.2 Sequoia sempervirens
TAGAGTGTTTGTTACAAAAGCTTGTGAAGGATTCCAATTCATGATTATCTTTTGTCATAATAGATTGAGTATACTTGACGTTAACAAAAACATCATCATGATCATGTAGTTGTATTATCATTTTCATTGCATACATTAGAAATTATTTAATTATCATTTCATCAATCATGCATTTAAATCAAATAATTTTGCATTGATCATATCACATTTTTAATATCACATAAATTTGCATAAGAAAATCTCAAAAATAAATCTATATCTTTGCATTTTCATTCATCCATCAATTATATCATATATCATATAGCTACATTTCCATCAAAATATCATTTATTACATCATTTTGTATCCATTTATTGCATCATATAACACATTCATTTAAAATCATAATCCACTTATTACATCATATTCATTCATTTGTTACATCATATGTTTACATAAGAATAAAAATACACAAATCCCATTTACATCACCCATCATAAATCATTTAAACCATTTTATCCACATCCATGCATATAGGCACATTATCATATACATCATACATCCATACATCATACATCTATACATCATATATCCATACATCATCATCTTTTCCTAATCTTCAGGTGCTATATTTATTTGGTTGTACCCTAAGAAACCATCCATTAATGACAACATAGCATGGCCTGATGTTAGATCCACATTGATGTCAATGCTCAGTAGAGGAAAATCATGTTTCTGGCACGCCTTATTTAGATCTCTGAAATTTGTGCATATCTTGGTGCTATTATCCAGTTTAGATATAGGCACAATATTGGAGATCCACTCAGCATAATCTATCGACCTGAAGAACCCTACATCCAACAATTTCTTCAGCTCATCTTTTACCATTAGGGTGATGTGAGGATGCATTTTTCTCAATTTTTGTTTGACCGGTTTGATTCTGGTTGGTAGAGACAGATGATGCATCAGGAGATTTGGATCTAATCCTAGAATTTCAAAATAGGACCAAGAAAAATTGATATGTCGCTCTTCAAAGAATTTTGTGAATGCGGGCTTCTCCTGTTCTATCATAGACACTGTCAGATGTAGAATCTTTTCCTTTTCAGTTGTTCCAAGATTTATGGATTGTGTTGGTTCCACCAGTACTGATGATATGCCATGGTAATTCTCTGGAAGGGTGTCAAATCTTCCATCTTTTAGTGCCTCAAAAAGGTTTTCACTATTAGATATGTTCTTTATTTTTTCTTTTTCAAAATCTAATGCTGCCTCAAAAAGGTTTTCACCATTAGATCTTTTTTTCTTGTTGTCTTTTTTGCAATTGGAAGATTTGGCACCCCCCTAATTTGAAGTGTTGTTATGAGTGTTATGGGTTACAAAACTAGTATCGGGTTCATCACTGCAAAGAAATTTTATGATGGCCTCATCATTTGAAAAGACCGGTATAGTAATAGGTTTGGTGGGTTCCTAGTCAATTATTTCAAGATGGATCAAGGGTAATAAATCATCAGTTTGAGTAAGATCGATGACCATAAGGGTTCAAATAGCCAAGTGGTCAAAGTTATTAGTGGGAAGGTTGAGGTCTATGATATTTCCCTCCTCTGAGTCATCTATCTCACTCGATGTTTGTTCATCCTCGCTTGAGTCATCGATATTTGTTGATCCCAAAACAAATGGTCTAGTTCATGAACTCTTTCCCTCCTCTAATGTGGGTGTATACGCTTGGATGGCATCAATTTATTTGTCAGTGTATGATGTTGCAAATAAATGATCCCATTCATATTCATTTGAATTTGTTTCAAACCCATCCCTCATTTGTAGAATAATTTCTACCACTTTCTAAGTTACTTCTTCTCTTGATTCCCTTGTATAACCTAATCCTATTTTGTCCTTAGGCTAAAGTGTTAGAGGTTGAATTGGTTCTATAATACCATCTTTTCTCTTGGCAATTGGTCCTTTCCTTTCATAGCCCATTTTTTCTAAGATAGCATTTCCTTTTCCATACTGATATGTTTTGATGCTGATATTTGCTGATGTTGAAGCTTCTTTGTCCTTGTATAGCTAATTGAGAATGGCCTTGTCTTCTAATTCATCTTCTAGAGTTCCTACTTTTACAAAAATTTCATCTAGAACTGTGATGGGTTGTGATGATTGGTGTGTGTTTTTTGTGGTCTATCCATATGATTTTGGGGATGGGAGAAATTGTGAAAGACACAAATATTGCTCAATGGTATATTCTCCCAAGACTTTATCCTTTAATTGGATCTTTTCTATAAATTTTTGTGATAGAGTGTTAAGGGGACCTTCATTATTTGATATAGTTGAGTCAGTAACAGCTGTTTCCTTTTCCTGGTATTTCTTCTCAACCCATTTGGATATAAAATTGAGTTGCTTTTCACCACCGGATGAAGCAAATGTGCGAGCTTCTCTATTGTGGGGTACCAAAGTGTCTTGATTTTCCTTAAGCATGTTACATGTCTGGGGATTATTGTTGTTTGCTGAAATTGTGACCTCTTGCCCATTGACAGGAAATTTCAAACATTGATGATATGCCAAAGGTACCACTTGCATCTCATGGATCCATGGACGTCCCAAGAGTATGTTATATGTTATCTCCTTGTCTAACACCTAGCAAACAATATTTTTGACAATCAGTCCCACTTGAATTGGTAGTACAATCAACCCTTTGGAAGACCTTTCCTCTTCATCATACAATTTTATTGTTATCTTTCTCCTGGCATCAATGGCGTTGTCGGAATAGCCTAGTGCACAAATTAGTTTTAAAGTACAAATATTTAATCCAGCTTCTCCATCTATTAAGACATGCTTGACATGATGTTTATGGATTAGAACCTCTATATGCAAGACCGCATTGTGTGGGTGATTTAGTGAGACATCATCTTGTTCAGAGAATGATAGACAATGAGGTGTGGTCAAATGTCTCACCATAGATTGAAATTGACAGACATCCAAATTTTTGGGTACCGTAGTGGCTACCAGAGCCTGTTCTAGAACCTCTTTATGTGATGGTGAAATTTTAAGAAGTTCTAGTATGGATATCTGTGCGGGTATCTTTTGTAGTTGATCCATAATGTTGTATTGATGTGATGGGGGAGTAGTGATTTTAGGTGAAACTCCTTTCAATATCACTTTGGAATATGCCCTTTTCGTTACATTGACCAGTTGGTAGTCTTGTGTTTCTCTAATTTTGATGACGTTGATTTGGTTGTCGAATGTGTTTATGTTTGGAATCATGTTTAGGGATACAGTGTCATTGATGCTTTTGTTATCTATTTGATTATCAATGATATTATCTTCCTCAACCTCAAAAATGCAAAGAATGGTCATGTCATAGATATATTTTACACTTTTTCCTTTACCGTTTGAAGAAGATTCTCATTTTTCTTAGTTGGGTATGTGCAGGATCATCATGGAAAAAATAGGCCCTTAAGTGGCAAAAAAATCAGAAAAAGCAGAGTTAGGCAACTTGACATAAAAAAATGAATAAGTTATCTATATTATTTCAAAAATATGTAAGAATAGAATATGTAGCAAATTGAATGTAGTTTCTAAGCTACTAGGTTTTAAAGTCTATTTGAAAATTTGAAATTTCAATGCAATAGTGCTTAAATTTTAGGGAAAAAATAAGTAGGTATGCAATGGAGCCACCTAACCACAATAAAATGATATTTTTTTATAAAAGATTTTAGATATAAAATTAGAGGACTCATGTCCCGATTAGTGATGCATATATTTTTTGTAATTTTTAGTAAATAATTAATTATGATTTTTTTATTAAAATTTTAAAAATATAAAAATTTGTGTCGACCACCTTAACTTGGTCAAAACTTCATGAAATTATTATTTTTTTTAAATCCTATGATATCGCGAGAAGCATAGAGATGTGATGCATGTTTTGGATTCAAAAATGTGATACCATTTAAGCTATAGATGTTTTCAATCAGCCTATCAATTGGGACTTTAGTCATAATTCAAATAGAAAATGAATAATAATTATTTATTTAATTCAAAGTACAGAATAATTTATATTGGTGGAAAGTTGAGAGTCTCCTTTAAAAACCCTTTTCGTTTCATCATTTTTTGGTAAAAAATAAGTTGTCAGCCACATACCCTACACATACCCATTATATTGCCACTTTTTGGCCCATCATGATCCTACACATACCCATTTGTAAATGCAGTGTGATCGTTGTTTGCTTGAGGTCCTTCGAAAGACACCTTTTTCGCTTCAATTAAGTCTTGTATCAAATGCTTTAATTGCATAGTCATTTGTTTTATGTCCTTTATTTTTGTGAAATTTGCAATAGTCAACATCGTTCCACCAAGATGGTTTCACTTTTGGCTCCCAATTTCTTGCTTCTAGTAGAGTAATAAGTCTATTTGCAACAAGCTATCTCATTTTTTATTCCAAAGTTTGTCCTAATGGTGTGAATCTTTGTTGATTGGATTGTCTTTGATATGGTGGCGATTGAGATTCTCCATTATTTGAATTATTGTTTTGAGTGGTACCTTGATTTTTGTTTTGGTTTTCATTCTGATTTGTTTTCACATTTGATGTTGTTAAATTGAATACTAGTTTTGTATTTTGCATGTCAGTTGTAGTATCGTTGTTTCTAGTATTTCTATTTTTCTGCCAAAATTTAGGCTTGGCATTGTTTCCATAGTGATTTGAGGAAGTTGCATTGTTTGGTGTGTCATTGTAATGTTTAATCACTCCTCTTTTGACTAAGGCTTCTTTAATTTTAAGCCTATTCTCAATCACCTTTTCAAAGGTCGAGGGACATTGTAGATCCAGTCTATAATTCATGTCATCATTTAAGTTGTCAATAAATAATTCAATATTTTCCTCTTCAAGAATAGATCGAGGATATCTAGTGAACAACTTTTTCCAACATTGTAAGAATGATAGGAATGCCTCTCCCTTCTTTTGTTTCATGTTGTATAAATATTTTATGGTTACATCATGTTGAATGTTGAAGGAGAACTGTGTGATAAATCTATTGACTAGTTCTTCAAAGGATTGAATCCCTGTTTGTAATTTGGAGAACCATTCCATATAGTGTGCTCCTAAATTTCTAGGACGCAACCTCATTATGTAAGTGTCTCCCTGTGCAAACTCTAGACTCATTGTTCTAAATTCCCTTACATGGTCATTTGGATATGTTTTGCCATTGTATTTTTCATATTTGGGGAACTCACAATGCCTAGGGAAGGGTATCATGTCAACACTCAGATGAAAGGGATAAGGAAAAATGTCATGTAATGAATACCTCTTTGTGGTTCCCTTTTGCATGTCTTGAATTTTTTGTTTTAAGTTCTACATTTTACATGTTAAGGAAACAACTTGATCAGTGTTTTGAATGTTAGGTAATTCCATTTCAACAGTTTTAGGTGTTTCCTTTAGTTGATTGACATCAAAATCTTTTGGAATTTTTGTACCCAATTATGCTAACATCAAGAGGTATATTTCCATGTCTTGTTCCAAGACCTTTTCCATGAATTTATGGAAATTTGGATCTTGTTGTGCTATGTTGACATCTTCTTGGGTTATCTCATTGGGATCATTTTGATGAAATCAAGAAAAGGGATTTTCTTTAGCCATAATTTTTGGTGTTTCGATGTCTTTTTCTCTAAGTTTTTGTGTTTGTGACCTTGTAAAAATTGGCATACAAATGTTTGTTTTCCACACTAAACTTTGATCTTTTGGGTTTTGATAAGTGTCAAATGGATTTTAACAAAGTCAAATAGGATGATATATCCTATTGATGAGACTAGGTTAAAAATATGATTATTATGTTTAGTTTTGTGATGGTAGGATGATAATATCCTAATGAAGAAACTTAACCTAATAACCAAGATTTTGTGTTTGATTTGTACACACTTTAGTGTTTGCAAAATCTAGGTTTAACTTGAAAAGGTTTGATTTGTATGATCCTATTTGATTTAGGTTTAAGACTCTGTTGGAACTGTGGAAAATGTTTTTGACTGGTAAAAACCCATGTTCTGTTGTCTGTAGTCTGACAGATGTTTCTAACAACTCTCTATTTTATGGTCTTGTAGATGCACTATTACAAAAGGAAGAAGCGCTAAAATAGACACTATATGTGCTAAAAGATATAGTGAAAGCACTGTTAAATAGTTTAGATGTGCTAAAATAGTGGGCAGAAGTACTAAAGTTTATGGTATTTTTATCACTAGTAAATTTTGTTTTGACAGGGTGCAAATACACTGTGATTTTTGTCAGATGCATTGGAATAGACTGTGTAAGCACTAAAACAGACACTGTATGTGCTAACAAACAAAGTATATGCGCTAAGACAGATAGTGTATGCACTAAAGTTTCTGGTATTTTTCTGACACTGATGGATGTTTATAAAAAATTGTTGATGAGCTAAAATAGTGGCCAGAAGCACTTAAATAGACTGTGGATGCGTTGTTTTAGGATTTATCGGTGTTTTGTCTAGTTTTCTTCATTGAATGGACTGATTCTGGAATACTTTGATAGAGTATTTTTGCTGGTATTTTTTTTGATTTTGATAACAAGCCTAATGTGTCAAGTGTTTCCTCTATTGTATGAATTGAACTGGCCTGTTAAAATACTTTGTCGCTGGTTGTGGAATGGAAGATGGATGAATAGGTTGACTATGATTATGTTTCTGTGAAAGAGCTCTTCTTTGAAAGTAGGCTTGTGAATATAAGGGATTTATGGCATAATCATCTATGTATCCTCTAGAGAAATCATGAAATCTATGGATGAAGGTTCTAGGTGAAGTAAGATTTTCCTATTTTGATACAAAAAATTTCTTCTTTCCAACAATTTCTTGTAACTAAGTTGTTTTTTTAGTTTTCTGACTTTTTTTGCAAGGGATATCTTAACAAAGTTTGTGGATTTCCAATCCCTAATCATAAGTTTTCATGGACTGACTTGTCAACTTTTTGTGTTCTTTTTGGATGATCTTTATCTATTTTAATGATTTAAAGACACAACAAGAAATTGTAGAACAAGTGTTTTTAAGTCCTAAGATCTAAACAGTGAGTGTATGTTCAAGGATCAAATAGATCCTTCTTGATTTTCATAGGTTTTTTGAAAAAAAGAAAATTCAAACAGACTCACTCTTAAGGACAAGTAGGTCATCATTATACTTAATTAGCCCACATCTTAAAATTGTTTTGACTCACACAGCCGTGTCACCCCCTAGAGGGTGCCCGTGTTTTTGTCTTTTCCAACCACGTACTCAAGGTTAGATTTCTCGATCCCCTGAGAAAATGGTCCTTGGAAGTTATATGGTGAGTTTCTTGTGGATAGATTCTTCCCTTCCCTAGCACTACTGAGGATTACAATGCTCAAAAACTTACAAGTTGGATACTACACTATGGCTCATAGATAGGGTTTCTATTTGGAGCGACAATAATAAACTCCCTCAAGATACCTCCCAATCTTTAGAAAAAATATTTTGGGGATGGTTATCTTGCACACTTCTGGTAAATGAGGATTTATCTATATTTACTTTTATTTTATAGTGGGTTTGAAAACCTGGCTTTGGTTGTTCCCACTCAGGTCATTCCCATAGGGTGAGTACTTTTTCCCACTATGGCGGACCTTCTAAAGGATTTAACAAAGCTTGAAATGCATAAAATAAAGGATGAGTCTGGAATTTTGATCACCCAATTAAGGGGAGAGCATATTCCTATCACCACACAACCAAAGTAATCAATTGTTCAATTTTAGAGCCCAAACAACAATTTGCTATCTATCTGAAGATATTGCTTCACAGTGAAGATATTGCTTCACAGTGAAGATATTGCTTCACAGTGAAGATATTGCTTCACAGAAAGAGATGGTGTTCACTTTTAATCGCAAATTGAAATATTTGGTGGCTACCCTAGATTGATATATTTAAACTTAAGTGACTATTCTAGTATTGATTCATTTTAAATCCAATTGAAAAAATGAAGTTTATTGGACGTGGTCATGTTAGATCCATATAACAATTACAAAAGTGCTATAACAGAGGTTAGAAGCACTATATAAATGCTTAGATGCGTTGTAAAAATCATTAGAAGCGCTGCAGAAGTTGTCAGAAGCACTACAGAAGCTGTCAGAAGCGCTAAAACTAATTGTGAATATGAATTGTCGATCTGTGCTAAAAGTTGTTTGATCGAAGCGCTAAAATAGTCTTCAAAAGCATTATAGTTTTTTTTGAAAGCACTAAAATAGTCAGAAGCACTATAGTTTGGGTTAGATGCACTGTAGAATCTTCTGATCATGCTAAAAGAAAACACACATGTATCTTGTACTAACACTTTCTAGAAAAATTGTTAAAAACATGGGGTTAAGCCCCATGGTGAGCGCCAAATTGTAAGTGTGGAAAAGTATGAGTAAATACAACTAAAAACACTTCTTAATGAAACATTATATCAAGATTTAACATGAATTAAACTAATTTAAAGCACACAAAACTTGAAAGAATCTTATTGTTTCCTATCTCCAAAGATTTATCAAATCACAAAGGGCTCTTAGATTTGGTAAGCACCGTAACTATTTAAAATTCCTATATAGAGAATGGAATGATGCTAAATGCAATGATCTAATGATTGATAATTATTTCTAAATGATATTGATGCTACTATAAACTATACTGATAGAAAACCTAATGGAGCCATGATACAGATTCTATAGATGCTATGATGCTATTGCTATTGATTAAAATGTTGGTGCTATGCTTAAGATGCTTGATTTATATTCCTGCAGAGTAAGTTTGCACAAAAGATGAGAATTCTTGGATCATTTTCATGATTCAGAAGGTTGTATTTATAGATTTCATGGTAGCACAATGTGATAGGGTAGTGCAATAAAGGCTTGGATTTAATCTGAAGAATTGAATGGTGAGAGATTGAGAAGCTTGAGCTAATCATGGGAATGGTTTCTCCCCATGAAAACATCAAGAAAGAGGATAGGAAGAATTAGAGGAAGGAAATTGAGGATGATTACTTGCAAATTTGTCTCCACAACTTTCCCGTGAATGCCAGTTAAATTAATTAGATTTAAAAATCTAATTTTATTGGTGAATGAATGGAGGAATATTTCTTTTATTTGAATATTTGATTTATACAATTTTAGCAAAGTAAGAAGATATTTAATTAAATAAAAATGGATATGAAAATTAAATAAGATTTTAGGATATCTTCATTTAATTAAGAGGAAAATAATAGAAGAATTAAAATTGAACTTAATATAAATAAATATTTCTATTTATTTATTAAGTAGATGAATTTATTTATGATAATTAAATAAAACTATGTGAAATTCGTTTATTTAATTAAGACGATAATGATAGAATAAAGATTGAAGAATTTTAAGATGAACTATAAATAAATATTTCTATTTATTTAATACTAGATGAAATAAAGGTTAATTAATCAAATAATTTATATTTAATTAATTATATTCTCCAAACCATTTTTAGGTGTATACAAGTACCACATGCATAATAGGTTTCCATTATTTTTTGCTAATAGTGGACAAATTGCTAAAGATCATGTTAGGATCTACAAGGATTTGATGACTCTTCACTAGATTCTTCATGAAGATACATGTTAACTTTTCATCAAAACACTACAAGGTATAGCATGGCAATGGTATGTTAATCTTCCACCAAATTATATTTGTTCATGGATGGAGTTAGAAATTTTATTTGTGGATCAGTTTGACCCTTATGTATGAACACAAGACCCATCATTTGAATTTGCAGCTACAAAAAGGACACCATCATAATCAATTTACTAGTTCAATCATAGGTTTTTGTTGATGTATCAATGAGTTCAAGATTTAAATCTACTTATTAATAATTATATGCTAAAAGAACATTACTATTGCGGTTTGAATCCTTCATTTGCAGCAAAAATTAGACGTTGGGAGGAGATTACCTCCCTACATGATGTATTGAACAAAGCTCTCTTACTGGCACAAGTTGGACATGATGTGATAAATTCAAGTAGCCAAAATCAAGATTGTAATACTCACGTGTTTGCAAGTTGTCGTCCTTTCTAGCCTTATGCCACTTTACCCACAATACCTACCCAGGTGCAATCATTCTCACCATGCAGCTACAGCCTTCCTAATCTTCCAAACACCACATTTTCCAACGCTTCATATCAAGTCAATCCCATGCAAGACCAATGGAAGAATCTATCTCTACAAAATCCAACCACAGAGGTAAGTATTCCACCCGTCAATGAAGTTGTGACTATATCATCTCTTTTTAGTCATATTTCAAAACATAATGCATTGAATAATGATGAAATTGTAGATGAAGCATTTGATAGGAAAGTATATCATTTTGATGTTTTATTTGACAAAGAGCATGAAATTGATATAAATTTAGAGCATAATGGAAATCTCATATTAGAATCTAGTTTCGTTGGAATGTTAATACTACAGATGGTATTGAAAGAGATGAGATATTAACACAAGACTATTGTCATGAAAAATCAGCAACTAAAGAATCTCCTTCCAACACTTTGAATATTTCTTCTGAGCAAGTCAAACAACAAGATGAGGGATGGACAAAGGAGCATGGTTCATGTTGGATAGATATCCCATGTATGCAAAATTGAATAAGGGAGAAATTGGAAAAATTAGGAGATCTAAAGCTATCAGAACTTGTTAGGCCAATTGGATGTAGGATACATCAAAAAAATCAGCATTCTCAGATGGATTTCCATGTTTTCCTTCATAGGATGGAGTTATATTTCAAGTAGCTAATCATTGTTGAAGGAATACTTATGGAAGATCCCTGGAGTACGTATCCCCTCAATGAGGAAGATGAAAAAAATAGCATACATGAAAATGATAATGACTCCATTTGAAATGATGAGAGTAACTTTGAGAACATGTTGAGCTCTTCCCCATCATCTGATGACCTTGATCCTTGAATCGAAAAAGACTCTATGACCACTAAAGTTTCCTTACCTTGTGAAGATTTGCTCGATGTGGAAAATGATTTTATCAATGCATTCAGAGATTCTTTCATGATGATGAATAAGGGAGAAACACCCTTTGATGAGTTAACACAAGAAAATGACTTTGTTGATTTGAATAATGAACACATAGAAACTAAGAATAGCATGACTACAAATGAGGCTGCAAATGGATCTTGTGGTGAAGGACACAAAGTTGAGTGCCAAATTGATTCTTCAAAGGAGGGAGATCAAGTGGATGTTCAAGTTATTCAAGGGTTTCCTGATAATCATTTAGATCAGACTTACCCTTGTTAGGAAAATAAATTGGATTCTAATGCTAATCAAGATACTAACATTGATGAAATTAGTGGTTGGTTGCAGCAAGGAGTGAATAATGATAAGATTTAGTTGGAAGAAGTAGAAGAATTTCAAGAAAGTGACCAAGAGGTTGTCTCAGAAGTTGAATCCCTTCAACATGATGAAGAGAATGAAATGAGGGAGTATTTTCTTGGTTTTGATTATGTTTATTCAAATGCGTTGTTTCAAGAAAGTCCTTGCTTAGCATACACTAATAAATTTGATCTTAACAGTGATGAACTTGATGCTGACTCACATGTTCTTGTTAATGATACATAGAAACATGAACTGGGGAAGTGTTTTCTTGGATTTGACTCTATGCATTTAAATGAGTTGTTCAAAGAAAATTCTTGTTCACCGTGTATCAATATCTCTGACATTAATGGAAATGAGCTGGGGGCTGATTTTAAAACTCTTTTGGGTGACATGTTTGAAGAGAGTGCTGACAGTAATACTTCATTTCTGGAGGAAAAGGGTTTGCAGACCTTGCAAGTTGATGACATGGGTGATTTGTTGCTTAGTTATTCTAAGGAGATCCAGAAAAAATTTGACTCTATGCCCGAGATGAATACAATGAAGTTGGTAAATAGATATCCCAGCTGCGAAACAAATCTCACTTCAGGTGATCCAAGTAAGATTCATCATTTTGGTTCTCCTTCTGAGGTAAGTTGCTCTGATTTCTTATCAGTTGGGAAGGATTCCATAATATGTAAGGAAAATGTTGAACATATCAATTTCAAGGTTGAGGAAAATGACCATATAATTGGTAAATTCTATGCAGTTGAGAATTTGATTGAGGTTGATAATCCTGGTGAAATCAAGCATACTGGTTCCCTGTCTGAAACTAGTAATGATAGGGATATGCATGTAAATTTTAAATCTTCTTTTGACATATTGAATAATAATGATGTGCCCCTAATGGATTCCCTTTGTGTTGACATGCATGTACTGGAGCGGAATAGAGTGGTGTTCCATGAGTTGAGACCTCGTGAGAAGGAAGTGGTACAACACAATTCTACCACAACAACTGAAGGTCTTTTAAATCTGGTGGTGTATTTTCATTACCCCTTGTGTTTTAATGATTTTTAGTTTGATTATGATGTTGGGGATGATAAAATGTGTTTGTGGATAAATCATGATAAGGCTGGAAACCCACAACTGTTAATATTTCAGACTTTATACCTTCAGAATGAATATATTGCACATAACTTTACATCTCTAAGTATAAAGATAAATTTGCTAGGTTCAAAACTATACCTAGTAAGTTAATATTTCTATACATAATGAAAAAACAGTCAAGTGGATGTACAAGTTTTCATTGTTTCATGTTTGTAGAGCTTTGTTTTGGAGTTAGTTTAGGATTAGGACTAGTTAGTGTCAATTTTTGGATTAGTTAGTTTTCTTTTTGTTTTGGTTTTTTTTGTTGGTTTTGGTTTCTTTTCTTTCATTATGTTATTTTTCTTTTCTTTGTGTCCTCTTATTTTTATTTTTGTTTTTCATTTTCAGGTTTGTTTGTTTTCCGTTGTTTTGGTCTTTGGTTGTTTGTTTTCTAGTTTTGTTCTCATTTTCTATTTTGGTCTTGTTGGTTCATCGTTCCTGTGTTCTCGTGTGTTGTGCTCCTCTCTTTTCTTATTTTTTTCTTTCTTTCTTTTGGGGGATTCCTCTCATTGACAGTAGAAGCTAAGTTATTGTATCCAAGTTATGCTAAAAGGTGAATCTATTGAGGGTCTTTTATCTATATTCTCAAACACTTGATCAATCAATTACTATGAAAAATTTGATTTACCTTCATCCATTTCAAATTGGGGAATGTTAGCATGGATTAGGACTTGGTACATTATGCAGTTTTGGGGAGTTTTTGAAAGTCTATCATGATATGCACACCTTAAGAAATCCATCAATTAGTTTACATCGGGTGGCATAGCTCTATTCCAACTGAAAAATATAAAGGGTTACATTTCTTTCACAATGTCCACTATGGTTCTCAACCCACTACTTAGGCTTCATTGCTTAAGGATTGAGAGAAATGAGAAATTATACTTCAAAAAAATCAACACTTGAAAAAAAGAGGAAATAAAAGAAATCTGAAAATGAACTCAATCAACAAGGGTGATTTGAGTATCTCTATCGAGGCTATGGACGCTTGACTGGCAATAGAGTAATGCTCAGAGAGAACTAGAGGTATCTCTGTTGGGGCTATAGACGTCTGTTTGGCAGCAGAGTTATGCCCAACACATCATAGCCCATTGGAAATGTAACTCAAAACTACGTAGCTTGGGTAGAGTCTATTCCACTTTGATCATGAAAATGCTTATGGAAGGGAATGAATCATTTGCACACACAAAAAAAAAAATAGTTTTGTCTCAGACCTCTATCGTGTCCCATTTTTATCATGTTTATGCTTCTTAGGTTGCCTTGAATGAGTGTAAACCAAAGATTTTGGGTATTTGGAGGGTTATGCATTTTAAAATTCTTAGAGAATTTTCCCAGCCAAGTCGCCATTTGTTATGCCTTGCATACACGTCCCAACTTTTTCTTGGAAAATTTGGGGACCCCCTTTGTTTTCTTTCATTTCGCTAGTTTGTTTTTCGTGGTTGTGCTTTTTCATTCTTTTTTTCGTCCTTTCTCATTCCTTGTTCATTTTCTTTGTCTTGTCGGATTCAAGTTGCGAGATGGAATCAACACCTGGAACTTTTCGGGTTTCAAGTTCTAGTTCCGCCCCAACTCTGATCTCCATTTCCTTTGTGTTCCTTTTTGTTTGGTTTGGGTTTGGGTATCAGACCAGAACCAAAACAAGGAACCTTTCCAAGGTTCATGTTCATGGTTCTGTCCTGATCTCAATTCCTCACTTTTCCTTCGGGTGTTTTTTAGGTTTGTATTCCTTATCTGGTCATGATCCCAATCCCCATCTTTTCTTTGGAATATTTTCATCTCGTCATTGTGTTTCTTTGTCTCTCTTTGTTAGTTTTTCATTTTTCATCTTCGTCCTCGCCTCATCATGTCATTTGTCCATTTTCCGGTTGTCATTTGGTCTCCTCCATTTCTTCGTCCTTCATTTCTTGTTGTCATTACTTTAGTTTTTGCATCACTTGTTCTTTAGAATAAATAAATATTTTTTTATTTAAAAAGGTTTAATTGGGGTAACAAGGTGTGGCCTACATGGTCATTGTTTTCCTATGCATGTTCATTATGAGGGCACAAACTTCTTTGTTGAAGGGTTTATGTTGTGTGTGGGGGTGTTTGAAGATTTATTTGTCATTGCTAGATGCATGCTCGTGTTGGTGCTTGGATTGGGTTAAAAGGTTCTCTTTTTGCACGCGAGGGGTCATTCCCTATCTGTTGGGGGCAGTTGTGTGTGATCTTCCCTTTCTCCTATGTTTTCTTGTCTTTTTTTCATTTTTCCTGGCATCGGTTCTTTACAATCTATTTGGGATTGTGCCAACCTATGGAATGGGAAAGAGGTGCTTTAGTTGTGTCCTCTATAAGGGGAGCTCGTATCTTTTAAAAATTAGTGCTTTTGATCCTATTGTAGTTTCCCTTTGCATGCCTTGGGTAAGGCTTCCTTTTTCTCTGGTGTTTTCCTTTCCTCTGCCGATGGTTCTCTTCTCAAATGGGGGTGTGTGTCATTCCTCATGGAGGGGAATATGTTGGTTGATAGACCCAATCATCACTCGTTTCTTCCTGGAGGAAGTCAGAGATCAAGGAATGCTAGATACTCTAGTGAAAGTTTGATGAGGAATGATGGCTTCCAACTTCAAAAAGTAAATAGGTGTTTGGAGAGATCAAAGGATCGACCGGTGCTAGTGATACAACCTAAATTTGTAGCAGAGGATGTGGAGTATTACTGCAACCATGTTTTGATTTGCAAGTTCATGGGGATGTGAGCTATAGTTCCCTTTCTCGATTTGTGGATTCATAAAACTTGGAACCCTAAAGGTGATTTCGATACCTTGTTGGTTGCAAACAACTTTTTCATGGTGGATTTTTCTTGTGTTGCTGATAGAAATTGAGCTTTTGAGGGTAGACCATATTTTTATAATCAAGTGGGTTTATTTATTAAACCATGGCACATGGGGTTCAACTCTACTGAGGAGATTCCTTCTCTCATTCTAGTTTGGGTGTGTCTCCCTCGTTTTCCTCTAGAGTGTTGGTGAAGTGATATTTCACAAATGATTGCTCTCTTTCTTGGTAAGCCTATTGGGCCCTCTAAACAAACTTTGAATAAAAGGATTATTTCTTGTGCTTGTGTTTGTGTTGAAATTGACTTGAACAACCCATTTTTGGATTTTGTGGCCATGAGCATTGGAGAAACTTCTTAGATCCAACAATTAGACCATGAGGCTTTACATTTTCGATGTCAACTATGCCATGAGTATGGCCAATTGCAACGAATGTGTCCCAAAGATTCTAATACAACTAGCTCAACTTATGCTCCTCATCAATCTGACTTGAAGATGGAAAAGGGTAAGTCCCCCATGTAGTGGGTGGTAGATAAGGATGGTTTTGTGCTTGTTAAATCTCATAATAGGAAAAAGGCCTGAAGATGATCATCGAAGAAAGGTAGGAAGAGGAATACCTCAACAGGTTTGAAGCTTTAGAGGGTTTGGTTCAGGAAGAAGGGGCCCCCTTTGACATGGAAATTGTAGATAGTTCTATTGTTGAGAAATGCTTGGTGGATCAGCCTAATGTTATTTCCAATGTGTCCCCAACAAGGGGTCAAATAAGCCAGATAGATGTTGAACTCCCTACCTCAGTCTCTAGAGGTGGGGGAATTGGTATATCATCAGACATAAACTTGGTAACGGCTCCTAGTTCTGGGATCATTAGTGAAAAGGTTGGTGTGGAGTCTAGTAAAGGAAAGACCTTTGCTTCAGCTTTGGGTCTTTAGCAAAAACCCCTCAAAAAGGGGGCTCCAGAGAAGACTCTTAAAGTTGGAAGGAAGGATCAAGAAAAGGTTAAGTTGATTGGGGAGACTTTGGTTGAATTTGGCATGGTGAGAACTATTGATTCCCACTTCTCACAACCGCAAAGATGACTATAGTATCTTGGAATGTAAGGGGTATGAATAGCATGCCTAGACAAAAGGCTATTCATGAGTTGATTCGTGTTCATTCTATTGATTTGGTCCTCCTTCAAGAGACTAAGATGTCCATTGATGGTATGTTAAATTTGGTTCCTAAAATCTAGGGTAGAGGTCTTTGTCAATGTGTTGGAGCACTGGGCAGTTCAGGGGGTCTTGCCTACTTATGGGACCCACACAAGGTCATTCCCCTCTGGTGGATTTCAGATAGATGCTCTATTTCCCTTGTTGCTTCTAGCTTGGAGTCAGGTGAGAGAATCCTTATTTCCAATTTTTATGCTCCTACGGATATTCCTGGTAAGATTCACCTATGGTCTCAAATTAGATTCTTGTGTTCTTTGGAGCCTTTTCTCCCTTGGATTATTGCAGGTGACTTTAATGCGATATTGTCTTTGGATGAGAAAAGGGGTGGAAATTTCTACTTGGATGACTCCTCTAACCTCATGAGGGACAATGTGGCCTCTATGAACTTGGTGGATATCAAACCCTCGAATGGGGTGTTTACTTGGAATAATAGGAGGATTGGGGATGATGCCATTTCTGAAAGGTTAGATAGGTTCCTAGTGTCTAGTTTTTGGGTTGGTGACAGATGGGTGACTAGTTCTGAGATATTGGACTAGCGGGGCTCATATCATTGGCCAATCAAACTTTATGCCTATTTAGTGAGGTCTTCTACAAGACAGTCTTTTAAATTCCAACTCATGTGGCTTCATAATGTATCTCTCCATGACTTAGTCCCTGGGTGGTGGAGGGAGGGCAAGCCGGCTTTTGTTATTGCTATGTATTCCTTTGTAAAAAGGCTTTAGTATGTTAACTATGGGTTGAAACGTTGGAAGAAACACCATTTTGGTAATATTTTCCAGGCTAAAAGGGCTTCCCAAGAGCACTTGGATTCCATCACTGAGTAGATCTAAGATGAGGGGTTTATGGAGGAGTTGAGTGGGATAGAGGTCATGGCTGTAAAGGAAGTGGAGGAATGAGAGTTGCGCAAGTAAATTATTTGGAAGCAAAAGTCACGCATTGATTGGTTATAGGAGGGGGACAAGAGTACTTCCTTCTTCCACAATTCGATTAAAGAAAAAAGGTAGGGAAACATTATAACTTCTCTGAAATCCCCAGTTGGGGACCCTCTTCTCTCTTTGGCTGAAATTTCTAAGGAGTTTATTCGATACTTCTTCACACTTTTCCATGATGATTCAACTCCTTCCAATGAGTATGAAGATGCAATCCTATCTTGTATCCCTCTCTTGGTGACTGAGGAAATGAACAGTTCTCTCCTTAAGCCAATCACTCTGTTGGAATTGGAAAATGTTGTGTTTTAGATGAGGAAAGGTAAATCTCCTAGTCCTGATGGGTTCTCGGTGGAGCTCTTTCAGGAGTTTTGGGAGGTTATCAAGCTTGACTTTCTCAAGGTTGTCCAAGAATCTCAAAAGAATAAGCAAATGCTCAAAGCTTTTAATTCCACCTTTTTGGCTCTCATCCCTAAGCATGAGGGAGTTATTTCCTTGGATCTCTTTAAGCCTACTTCCCTTTGCAATGTTGTGTACAAAATTATTACCAAGTTGATTTTTGAGCACTTGAAGCCATGGCTTGATAGGTTGATCTCTAAGGAATAGGGTGGGTTTGTGGCTGGTAGGAAGATTCTGGATGGTGTGGTCATTGCTACAGAGATTGTGTGCTCTATGGCCTCCTCCAAGAAAAGGCGATATTCATTCAGCTTGATATGGCCAAGGCCTATGATCATGTCAAATGGGATTTTCTAATCAAGATTTTGATAGCTTTTGGATTTGGAAAGGATTGGATTGGATTGATTGGGTTTTGAGCTATGCCACGACTTCTTCCTTCTCTTTGCTCGTCAATGGGGAGCCTTTTGAACTATTTGGGGCATCTAAGGGCCTTTGGCAGGGTGATACGTTATCTCCTTACCTATTCATTTTGATGGTGGAAGGACTTGAGGGATTCTTGAAATCTCAAGTGGAGCTAGGCTTGATTCAAGTTTGGCGGTGGGACAATAATCTTCCCCCCAGTCCCATCTCCAATTTGTGGATGACATAGCGCTTATGGGCATGGCTAGAGTAGATGAAGCAGTCAATATAAGGAGGGCCCTAGATTGTTATATGGTAGCTTCGGGTCAAATCATTAATGAAGGAAAGTATTTTATCTATTTTTTTAACACTCCTAACCTCTTTCAGTAGAGGATTGTAGGAATCCTCAGGTTTCAAGTCGGCTTGCTCCCATTTGTCTACCTTGGTATTCCTCTAGTTGTCTGCTCCTTACCTTGAGTGCTCTGGCAAGATGTTATTGAGAATTTTTGAAAAAAGGTTAGTCATTGGATGTTCAAATGGCTCTCTACTGCAAGGTGAGTGACTCTTTTGCAGTCTTTGGTGTAGGCTCTCCCTGCATATAGGTGCTTTGTTCTATCTACTCCTGCTAGCTTTGTGAAATATTTTGAGGCCCTCTATCAGAAATTTATTTGGTCTAGAAATCTTCTTTCATGGAAGTGGAGTTTGGTCAAGTGGGATGTGGTTTGTTGTCCGAAGCAGGAAGGTGGGCTCGAGCTTCGTCGGGCTGATTTGACTAGGAAATCTTTGGCTACTGAGCTCTATTGGAGGTGGTGTTCTTAGCATCAACAGACTTGGGCTAAGATCCTCACCTCAAAATACCTTGGGGTTGTGGATGAAGCAGATGTTCTGAAGTACTCTCTTACAGGTAAAGGATATATGGTTTGGAGCACCCTTAAGAGGGGAGCCAAGTTGACTAAGCAAGGCTTGTTCTAGATATGTAACAGGGGTTCATAGGCTCTCTTCTACTTTGATTCCTAGGATGGACATCCTCCTATTATGTCTACTCATCATCAGTTGTAGGACCTAAGTAGATTTTTTTGGATGTTGGATGGTCTCATGTGGCTGATTTCAAGTCTCCTCAAGTTCTGGATCGAGCTTTGGTGTATAGGTGGAAAGAACCACATGAGTGGTTGCCTAGAGGTATGAAGGAGGATCATAAGGAGCTTGCTTGTATCTTGGCTGGTAGGGTCTATAGCTACCTTTTGGAGAGGGATGTTCTAGCTTGGGGTGGAGACCTAAAAGTAAAATTCACTGTGGCCTCTAGGTACAAGGTTCTGGATAAACAATTGTTTGGATGCACAAGGATTTCTTGGTGGAAGTAGATCTAGAAAAAATGTGTAATTTTTTTTCCTAGTTGGTGATTTATAATAGATGCCTGACTTGGGAAATTTTTTGAAAGCAGGCCTTTCAAGGCTCTTCGGTGTGTGTTTTATGTGCTAACAGTGAGGAGAATACTTCCCATCTCTTCTTCTAATGCTCCTTTGCTCAGGCACTCTAGCATTTTTGTGGGGTCTCTGGAGTGAACCATGTTGGCATTCTTCATCTCTTGAGGAATTTTGTAGTAGGTTGGGGAGTTCTACAGCTAAGAGTTCATTTCTTCACACTACCTAGTTAATTGGTCCTAGCTTCATCATCTAGTAGATTTGGTTAGAGTGTACAATCATAGGATTTTCTTGGATAAGAAGCTTTAGGTGATACAGGTCTAGATGAGGATATTGGGAGCTCTGCAGGAGACTTTGGCAGATAGTTGTGACCTCTCCGGCCGTATGGACCCTGGAGATATGAGGATTTCTCAGAGTTTTGGACTCTCTTGTTGCACCAAGGATGAGAGAAGGCCTGGATTTGGTCGAAGTGATAGAGAGAAGGTTCAAAGAGATGGCCACAAGATTCCCCACCTTTGAGGGTGTTGAAGATAAATACAGATGGGTCCTCTAGAGGTAATCATGGCCATGCTAGGGTCGAGGGCATTGGTAGGGACTGCTTTGGAGTTGTTGTGTTCTTATTTTTTAAGTATTGTGGCCTACATTCTAATAATTTCATGGAGGCCTTGGCTATTCTCTCAGCTTTAAAGAGGGATTGTGCCCTTGGCTGGAGAGAGATAATTTGTGAGTCTGATTCCTAGATTGTAATTGACTTATTGGACAAGTGACATCTAGAGGATGTTAATTGGCAGTTGGCGGGTGTGGTTAGACAAATCATCTCCCTGGGGAAGTCCTTGGACTCTTTCACCTTTTTTTATATCCCTAGGGAGTGGTATAAGGTGGCAGATGATTTGGCTAAATGGGCTTCAGAGTAGAGGGGAACTTGGAAAGTGGATGTTTGGTGTGCTCTTTCAGATTGTCTTTCCAGGGATCTTGAAGACCTGGTTGTGGAGGACATGAGATGTGTTTTGGGTGTTGCTTGATGTTTTAGCTTTTGGCCCCTATTGGGTGGCTTGTGTCTCTTGACTTTATACTACTTCCCTAATTTAATAAAGTTTTCACCCCCCTTTTTTATTAAAAAAAAGGTTTAATTGAAAATGAGAAAATACAAAAAATGAAAAAATATGAAAATACAAAAAAAGTTAAACATTTTCAAAATACAAATAAATAAAATAAATAAAGATTAAATAAATAAAATTTTGAAAAACTCATAAATTTTAAATTTTTAAATTTTAAAAAAATAAATCTTTTTATTTTAAAAGATTTATAAAAGTTTAAATTTTAAAATAAATAAGTTTTAAAAAGATTGTGAAATTTAAATTAAAAATCTTTTTAACATTTGAAAAGATCTCTAAAATCAAAAAATACATTAAAAGTAAAGAAATTATAAAAGTGACAAAATCAAAAATTAGAAAGAAGCTTTGAAAATAAAATAAATAAATAAATAAAATCTTTTAAATTTAAATTTAAAGCATTTGAAAAAAAAATAGAAAAGAAAAAGGTGCAAAGGATTAGGAATTACCCTATTCCCATTCCCAAGCATAAAGGGGTAAAAACAAAAGTTAAAGAAAGGTTTTTTTTAGACAGAGGAAAACATTGAGGGAGAAATTTAAAAGTGTCTTATGTTTGGAAATATCCCAAAAACCTGAACCCGCCACTCACAAAATAATCGGATCTTGCTCTCGTTCTGATCCTGCAAGTAAAGAGGAAAAAGAGAAATGTACTTCAAGTTTGGAACCAAGGAGTGTGAGCACCTAATATGCAACATAGCTTCAAACTCAACACATATTGTTATGGGTTAGTTTAAAAACCAGCAAAGTAAGTACTCCTATGAAATATTGAACCATGCTACCTATGCAAAGAAAGAAGTTTAAGATATCAAATATATTAAGTGAAAGCATAAGAAAGCAAGAATCAAACTCTATCTGATAGTGGATTGGTGCTTCTTTGATGTGGAAAGAAGCCCTTTCCTAATCCTTGATAAGCTCCTAGATAATGGATGTAGATTCAAATGACTAAGATTGTGGAGAAGATTTTGGAGTTGTGGAGGATTAATACAATAGAGGAGGCCTCTATTTATAAGAAAGTATGATGGAGGAATGCAAAACATGGAGGATGTGGGACAAAACATGAGCCAATGACAAGATGCCACTTTTCAAGATGTGAGAGGATGAAGGTTGAGCACATTTTGGCCAATGTGCATGATAAATGACATTAGATGGCTTTTCAAATTTGAAAGTTGGCTTGTTGGAGGGAGAAAAAAGAGTCTTAAATGCCAAGTGGGAAACATGTAAGAGAGGAGTTAAATGTTTTGTTGGAAGGACACATCCCATTTGGAGGGATTTTCAAATTTGGAAGAATATTCTATTTTTATGCCATGTTGAGAGAAAATAGGGATTTAATAAATTAATTAAATGTATTTTCATGTGCAAGTGGCAAAAGTTAGAGGATGTGATAGGGGATTAGATTAGAATTAATCATGATTTGATTAATTTAAGAGGAGGTTAGGTGATTTTGACTTTTGACTTAGATTTTAGGATTAAAATAAATCAAAATGAGAAGAAAATGATTTTAGATTTAATTAAATAAATATTTGATTTATTTAATCAAAGAGGATGATGTTAGTGATTAAATAAATTTGATTTATTTAATTAAATGAAGAACTTTAGAGGTTAATTAAATAAGATTGATTTATTTAATTAAAGGGGGACTTTAGGGTTGATTTATAATTTAATTAAATAAAATTGATTTATTTAATTAAAAGATGAACATTAGAGATTTAATTAAATACAAGGAACATTAGATGCATGATGTCAATTTTGTATGTCTACATTTTTCCCCTATTTGAAGCAATGTACCTGTTGCATTGGTTCAAAGAATAATCTTTCCACGGTCAAATTTTAAAAAAATTCTAACTTTTTCGAATGCCCCAATGGAAAGAAGTATACTGGTACATTGCCCTCTCAAGAGATCAAGCGAAAAGTTTGATTTGAAGGTTGATCTCATGACAAAGAGGTTCAATATGGATATATGGATGGTTATGATAATGATGCAAATGAGATGTTTTTTAAGATGCTTAGAATAACCAATCTATATTATTCTAAACAACTTAAATGATGATGTACTGCATTTGAGATAGATGATGTGATGATGCCTATATGATTATGCAATGGATGTTTTATGAAAATGTATGATTTATGAGATGCTTAGACTAACAAATCTATATTATGATGATGATAAATATGATATGATATGATGTGTGGTATCTTGGTGGTTTGTGGATGTAGGATAGATGCATTGGCGATGATGATTAACTGCTAGCACAAAGAGAAGAAAGAAGAAATGAGATGATGACAAGAGGATTCAAAAAGCCAACTTTATTAGAGATGATGATGACAGATGAATGATGATTTTCTTATCAGGAATTGGGACTTTAAAAGGGCTACTTACCTTATGTTTGATAACACACATAAGCACACTGCATCAAGGTATAAAGAACCAAGATGGTGTTGTACCTAGTGTGATGGACTTTGACTCAGCAATCAGATAGGAGTACTCATGTCCAAACCTGATATATAGAACCTTATTAAGAATATAGTTCAGATATCTCAAATATCTCAAACCAAAACATAGAAAAGAAATCCTTTCTATGTGGTCAACAAGACACCTAAAACACCCTCCTTACAAACCAAGCAAAGCACGCATGACCAAGTTATATTACAAGAATATCCAACAAGCACAACAGATAAAAAGATAATGATCATTGCCCCATTCCTTTCTCTCTAAATCCCTTTGTTTAGACATCATCGAGAGGTCATTAGAATGAGCGCAATAAGATAAGTCAAAAGGACAAAGATAAAGTAAACAAATAAGCTAATGTTCTTCATACCTTTAACCAAAAGGAAATGTGTTTTAAGGATAAGAACAAAACGATTGCCAATAGATAATTCCCTTTGTAGGAAGGATACATCCTAGGACATGTTAGTGGATGGCAGTATGTCCTTTCGTTTATCCAAAGTGTTATTTCTGATAAATAATGTCCATTGTAGGAAGGATACATCCTAGGACTTGATGTTATCAGATTCAATTGATTTGGGACTGAATGGATGATAGGCTATTGACACAAAGAGTTGACCAACTTGTTTATATACTAACCTAGACTTGAGACTTTGATGTTTTAAGTTTTCACTTTTAACCTACTAGACTTGTTTCTGACTGTTTCACCAAAGGTTGAGGGTGATGATTGTTTATTATGAGCAACATTTATTGAGAATGAAAGTGAGATGGGGCAAGTGGATTTTTTAAATATTTGGATGTTTTGGTTGTTTCAAAATGTTTTGAGGCTATTTTTAGTTTTGTTTTTTTGAATTTTCAAATGTTTTTTTTTGGATTTTCTGAGATTTTATGAATGTTTTTTTGGATTTTGGTGTTTTTTGAATGTTTTTGTGTTTTGTTTTTTTTGAATGTTTTTGTGTCTCGAGGGCCGATCAAAGATTAGCCTTTCCTACATTTAAGCTCAGAGATGACGTAGTTTGGACAAGATGACTCTGTTTTTGACTTTTTATGAATGTTTTTGGATTTTTCACATGATTTTGACGATCTGGATATGTGTGATAATATCAGTGATCTATTTTGGGATTTTTTTGAAAACCAAGTTAAGGTTGATTGATCGAATCAATGGATTGATGATGATAAAATTGTTGAGGATACACAACAATGAAAGGATAGTGTTAAGCAACACAAGGATTAGGATGGATATCCCAAGATGATAAGGGATTGATGATGATAACATTGTTGAGGATACACAACAATGCAAGGATTTGATTGATCAGGATTGATGATGATAACAATTTTTGAGGATGCACAACAATGCAAGGATAGTGTTAAGCAACACGAGGATTGGGAAGGATATCCCAAGATGATGATGGATTGATTGGATTTGATCAATTAGGATTTTGAAGCTTGGTTTGAAATAAAGGATGTTTTGGATGATTTGATGTGACGTTGAAGCACGCATTAGATGCGACTAGTAGTGATTATTTGGATTGATGTTTGATGAAAGATGAAGATTGATAAGGAATATCTTCTCGTCAAAATATGCCATGGGCTACTGATTTGGATTTTTTTTCTCTCAAGTGTTTTGACCAGTTTGATTTCACGTTTGCCAATGTTCGGATTACCACATAAGTTGGAAGATATAGATCAAGATTTATTCTCGAAGAAAGATGTAAATATCTACCCCTAGTGTCTAGAAATGTATGGAATGCCTTGGGTGGATGCTTGGATAGGTGTGTGGATGGATGGATGTGGTAAGCACACAAAGGATACCAAGGATTATCTTGTGATAAGGTGTTTGAACAGAGGATGCTCATTTGGATAGTGCTTCATGGCTCAAATAACATTGGGTAGGATAATGAAAATGACTCATGTCAAGATGTCTACCATTTGAAAGTGTAAAGTGTGCACCAATCTTTTTCAAGATCAAGATAACTTTGACTATGGATCTAGATGGATGAAAAATGGATTGGATCAATGGTTTATGGATGAATGGATTTATTATGGATGGGATGAGATACTTCCACCTGAACTGGCACACGTAGATGCTTGAGTTTACACATGACACATTTTTGTCGGGTTTTCATCATGGTACTTGTCCAAAGCGCTACCGTAGTGTTTTTCACTGGAGGACAATTTTTTTATTTATTGTTTTCAATCCTTTATTTATTTTTTTGGATTTTTTATTTTTTTGAAAGATTTTAAGCTCATGTTGAATCACCTTATGATGTTGATGTAGATTCCCTTTTCATAATCTTCCATCAACATATTTCTTGAAGAAGTTGCTTTTCCAAGATACATGCACTTGAATACAACTTTTGAGATTCTTGATCAGCTTTGTTGATACCAGAGTTAACTTTGTCTTTGTGCTCACATTGCAATAGAGTGCCTTCTGAATCCTTATGATGAAGGGTCACTACCAATACCTGGTCAATTTGAGAATTGGATATCATACATGGAGGCATGGATGGAGTGTGTTTAGGATAAAAGATGGATTGGTTGATAGTTTGGAACCTTTGACTCTCCAAACTTGGGAAGATGAGCACTAATGGGTGGATACATAAGTGTGTATGGAATTAGACCAACTGCTTGATATACCTTGTATGTTGCTTGAGAAGCATGCTTTTCCTTTGTGGACATCTTTGATGGATACTTTTCCCTTTTTTATTTTTCCCCATAGTTTCTTTGACTAATGGATTTTGATAGGGATAAATATTTTTTGTATTCTTTGGTATCCATGTTTATTTGATTTTTCCTTCATGCTTTTCTTTTTTTTCTTTGATAATGTTTTTTGTACTTTGATTCAACTCTTTCTTTTCATGTTGGTCCCAATTTGTGGGTGGGGTGATGGGTGGATGAAGATTCATGATGTGGTTGGTTATTGGCATTGGTTTCATCATAAGGATTATCCATGCTCCCTATGTTGACATTTTCTTGAGACATAGGTGCCCCCAGTATGGTGGTAGTAGCACCTTTGTTCTTTGATTCTTCCTGCTTTGAGATGTCTTGTTTAGTAAGCATTCTCTAATAAATGACCACTGCAGATGATCTTATTTCAATTTGTTGCTCTGCTGACTCTAGAATATCCTATTCTATCTAACCTGTTTCCTTGAGTGTATAATGTTGGATATCTTCATACATGATGTCCTCAATATGAATTTGGGATATATCTAATCCCAATGTTGACAACTTAGTTTGACTGTAGGAATCAATAACCTGCTCTTTTTGTGTAATAATGTTAGGAGTAAAGGAATCATGTTCTGAATGAAGATCATCTGCGTGTCCATCCAAAGAAAGAATCTCATGGGTAGATGAAGGAATATGTGCTATATGGATATGATCATCATTTGGGACCTCTTATATAGATATGAGAGTGTCCATTAGATTATTGTAGTATCTTGGAGATACAGATTCTTGATCTTGATTAATGTTGGAATTTATTTTGACATACTTTGGATCAAGTTCTTGACATGGGTCAATTTCAAAGAATGGATTTCTTATAAAGGGTTCTTGGATTTCATCATTAGACATGGGAAGTAGCTCAATATCCTCTTGATCTTTGGGTGGACTTAGGTCAAATGTTGAGATGAGGATCCCTTCAGTATCTATAACCATGAGGTCAAAAGGTGTCAACATGTCTTGGAAAGGACCATTGCTAGACCTTGTTGAAATATGTCGATCATGCTTTGGAATAAATTCTTTAGATATGTTCTCTAACTCATTAGGTGATGTGGAGACATTTTCAGCATGATCATTGGTCGATGGGTCATGGATTATGTCAATAGGATCAAATAATTCTAACACTCCTTGAAATATATCACTAAATATTGGCTCTTGATGTATGGTGAGTAGATCATCGAATGGGGTAGAAACATCTTCAATGTGCTCATTAATGGAGAGTTCTTGAACATTGTTTTCAACAATTGTGGCAGAGAGATTGTCAATGTCTTCAACCATAGGGTCAAGTGATGTTGACATTTCTTGAATTGGATCATTGTTGGGTATTGTTGGTGTATTTTGATCATGATTGAAAAGTGACTCTTGATATATGTTGATTTGATCTTCAAATGAGGTAGAAACATCTTCAAGGTTCTCATTTATGAATAGATCTTGATCATTTTTTTCAACAATTGTAGTAGGGAGATTGTCAATGCTATCACTAGTGGTTGAAAATTTATTGTCCCCAATAGTTATTATTTTTTCATCAACAAGGTCTTGGATGAGATTTTTGAGTCAAATACAATCTGATGTTGTGTGTCCCTTGATTTTATGGAAATCATAAATGTTATTTTCATTGTACCATGGCGGTTTCACTAAGGGCTCTTGATAATTTTCATAGGTGGGAATTGTGATGAGTTTTTCTTGCACCAACTATTGGATGATCAATTTGATTGGTTCCCCAAGTGATCTATATTTTAATTTGTTACCCTTTGAGACTTGTACTTTAAATTGACCTTGTAGTGATTGAGTTTGGAGATGTGGTGATTGATCTTTGAGATGTGGTGGTTGGGTTTGTTTTTGAGGTTGTTGATCTTGATATCCAACCTCTTAACATTGGAGATGTTGTTCTTGATGTGGTTGTGGACACAAATAAATTATTTGATGACATGGTTCAACCAATGGAAGAGTGTATTTATTTTTGGGTGGAGATGTCTCTTGGTGCAATGACCCAACGATTTTGGTAAGTGTAGCAATTTGATCTTGCTATATTTTAACTTGATTTTGATCTTGACTCCCTTGATATCGTTGATTTGACTTTTTTTTAAGCATATTTGGAATGTGTACTTGTGGTGTTTGCATGGGATCATGGAAAAATTGATTTTGGACAATGTTCTGACTCAAAGTGATGCTTAGATTTGGCATGATAGGTTGAAATTGAACATTTTTGTGCTTAGGAATCACAATGCCTTGATTTAGGTAACTTTGATTTAACATGGTGTTACCTTGACTTGGATCAATACATGGAATCCTTAACATTTTTTTTGGACTTTGAACAAGATTTGTATGATTTGCAAACATATCTATCCCAAAGTTTTCCAATTGTGGATTTGAAATTTTCATGTTTGGAAAACTTGTACTTGATATATTCACATTTGGCATGTATGGATTTGGTGGGATGATGTTGTTTTGTGGAAGACTCATGCATTGAGTGTTCATGCATTGAGTGTTTGGTTGATAGATTTGTAGGTTTGGACTTGGATTTAAATCTACCATTGGGAAAGGTCTTCCAAACTTTTGACTAGGCATACTCACATTTGTATCATTGAGGTTTGTAGGAGATAATGATCCCATGTACGGATTGTATAAATGTGAGTTTTGATAATCAATCAGCATTGTAAGGCTTTGAAAGTTCAGTTGACTTGGATTACTCATGATTTATGGATCAAGTTTATATTTTGTGTTCTTCTTGTGTTTTGACCTTTTTGACCTCTAAGGGATTTAGGACCAATGATGAGATGAAGGATGAAAGGGGTGAATGATATGGGTGTTGAACTTCTTAGGAACTTTGAAGAGGATGCTAGACTTTTGGTACTTCTTGGATTCTTGGATTTTGGATTCTTGGATTCTTGGATTTTGATTGATTTGGATAATGAACAAATAAACCCCCATATGTTGGATGTTATCTATGGGATAAATATGTTCACAAGATGATAATCTGACTAAGTGTAGGGAGAAGGATGCATCTACCTACACCTAACCAAACAAGATGATTTGATGATAATTTGACTAAGTACATGGAGAAGGATGCATCTACACATACCTAGCCAAACAAGCTAATTTGATGTTGGACTCAAGGATTTTGATTCATGGATTTTCCAAAAAGTTTAGCATAAAGGATGGTTTGAATATTTTCAAGAGTTTTTGGTGAGATGATTTTGGTTTGATGTTTGAAGCTGGATGAAGGTGTTTTGATTTTGATCCTAAATCAACCTAAGAAGGACTTGTTTACTAGACCAAGATATTGAAGAACATGCTTTTCTCTAAGAGTAGTTCAAACCAAAAGACCAATGTTTGCATGGAAAACCATAAGACAAAAGATAACAAACACTTGTGTGGGGTTCAATTGATTTAATCTTGGTTAATGAATTGCTTTTACCACATCCACACTTTCTTGCTTAGCTTTTCAAATTGAATGTCTATGTATTAACTCCTTTTCATCCCACAAGGTCCATTATGTGAAAATCAAGGAATCAAAGGCACAGTTTTCCTATGTTGACCTTAGTAGGAGAAAATTGAGATTAAATCCAAATGCTTATAAGTCTCTAAGGAAAGAATCCCTAGGACAAGCAATAACACTTGAATTTTGTCAATAGTATTTGCTCCCTAAAGGGTTTGAAATTTGATGATGATGTTGAATGTTTATTTTCCAATGTTTACGATCAAGCAAAGTGTTTCAATTTCAAGAACATACACAACCCTATGGATATTTGAGACAATATTTGTTGAATCCCCACTTGGACGAATCCAACTACACCTAATTTTAGCAGATGATTAGATTCTTGACCACACAGGCTCCCCCTTACAATGCACTCACTTCTTGGGTTAGCCAAGCATCAGTACCCATGAATCTCCCATGGCATACATTCCATCTCTACTAAAAACCTTAAAAGTGTGGGGCGGCTTCAAAATGACCGTTCGTGCACCAACAAATAGATTAAGGATTTTGGTCTTTTAAACAAGGGGTTTTAATGAGGGCATTCCATTCATGGGGTATCATCCATACGACGAGAGACCATTGCTTCCCTTCTCATTGAAACAATCCTCATGATACTTTCCTTTCCTCAAGTACCCATACTTATATCCTGGGTGGAAGTCGCTTGGCTTTAGTGTGTTCCCGATTGGATCGTTCCCTTGGGTGATTACTTTTTCCAACAAGGAAGGCCTTCTAAGATAAGACAAAAGTGAGCAAACACATTTGTATTTCGATCAATCTTCATTTAGAAACAAAGAAAGAACACAAGCAATATGTTCCACTCACACTCGCAAGGCTTGTTCAATTTTTTAATCCCAAATTAAATGTGGAGGAAATCACTTATGCAACTTAATATCGCCAAAATCCTTTTGATTCTCAAGATTGTCGTGAGGCACGAGAGAAGCGCATACGTATTTTGATGATATTATTTTGGGTAAGTGATTACAAAAAAAAGATGTACATGTTCATTTTAAATCCTCAAAGCAATAATTTGATTCTTTTTAAAGCACAAAAATGAAAGATGAAAGTTGCTTTTTTCAATTGTTAACCATAAACAAAATCTAGTAAGTTTGCCTAAAGTTCTTTTTAAGCCCTTTGTAGCAAAAATGAAATCTTTTGTAGTGTTCTTTTTAGAATCCAAAAAGACATGAATTGGCCTAAAACAGAAAACAAAAGCATAAAATGGAAGCTCTAAGCATTTAAAAATGCTTTGTGAATTTCAAGTTTCAATGCCCGATTTTCTTCAACTCTAATATTGCTTGCTTTCACTTGATTCCAATGTCAACCTTAACCTTTAAACATTACAAAGTAAAATCTGATATTTATTTTAAGGAATCAAGATAAGTAATAGTTGATAGTCATAGATAAACATGAAATATAAGTTATGCCAAGATAAGTAATAGTTGATGTAGATGGCCTTCTTGTTGCTTCTTATATCCACTGTGTCATAACCCTTATAAATATAAGATTAGCGATACAAAATTAGAACTTCAAAAATCATAACAAAATTTATTTTCATAGTAAAAGGCACTTTCCTATTTTCTGATATCATCTATTGCAGCAGATTCCATGCAAAGCTCATAGATACATAGAGTCAAATTCAAAACTTTAAATTTGTTCATCATTCAAGGACAAGCTTTCATTCCTCTATTAGCAAGCATATTTAAAGTTGAGGGAATGAATAGCCAACAAAACTAACACAACAACAATCTGCTATAATGCAGTGACATTAATTACAAGTAGTTTCATATGACATTGAAAATTTTGATCCACTATGACTTAGAGGAAACTAGAATGATTTAATGTTGTGATTATTGGATTCACATAAATGCATTCAAAATCATGATCAAGCATATATTGGTCAAAATCAATAACACCACCTGACAATGATTTGGGGAAATTAGACAAAAGATATGTTTATATTAAATGTATTAAAATTTTGATTCACAAAAAATCAATACAGGCAGATTTCAATTTTCCAAATGCCTTAATTGATTCTGACCAAATAATAAAAAATCTCACCTCTAATCAATATTCAACATAGGAAGACAGCTAGATATACCTTAATTGATTCTGCAAAGAGTGATGGAGTTACTTTGATCAAGTGCAAGAAGCTAATCACCTATCACAGGTTACTTCAATGAAATGCATTTTCTTATGAAGCTAATCACCTATCACAAGTTACTTCAAAATGTGAGATTCAATAAGATATTTAAAAAAAAAAATCATGAGGACCTTTCAATGTGGCACCTATTATAGTCAATGCGGCTTGATTTGGTCTAGGATTTTTCTAGGAAACAATGTGCAGACGTGTAGCAGTAGGTGACTACCTTAATAGACAATTTCATTGAAAATGTGTTGTTTTAGGAGCTGGTTGTACATAGCAAGATGAAAAAATTGAACTGCAAATCTATTCACAATAAAAATAAATTATGCTAGAGGCGTCCTAAATTACTTTGTCTCTGATGAAATATCTCATCTCTTTTCCCGTGCCATAATATTAAGACAACAAGTGATTTAATGCAAAATGTATTAATAGTGCAATGAATATGATATTTAGAATGCCAACCAAGCATAGACTTGGGACGCCATGCGTAGGGTGATCAATACACTTGAAAGGATCAGGTTTTATAAATTGTTCAAATATAATATGATCAAATCTACTAGATGCACTCTTCTTAATGAATACATTACAAAATAAAATATATTCCAATGATATCCACTTAGAGATGGCCTCGTACGGTCTGATAAAGTAGAGACAACTTGTATTACAAGAACGTTCTACAACCAAACAAGAAGATGACGTTATGAAAAGTTAGTAATAGCAGGCAGGAGCAAGTGTATTTTTGAAGAAAAAATGTGGCATGGTAGTGACGCATTGGTAGAGTGCAGTGTATCAAATGTTTTTTTTTGTCTTGGTTGATGGTGCATGGAGAAGATGCACAAATCAATGAAATAAAAATACAATAAAAAAAACTTGCATTCATCTATTGCATATAATGGAATGCATTGTATTCATGTTTAGGACCTATCACATCTCAAAATTGTGTAAAATATTAATATTTTGTTGGAGGTCAATACTTATGGTGCAAAGAAATAGCCAATAAATGAATATAGAAGGATGTGGCTAAACATTTATGTGAACAAACCAAGTAGATCTGCAAATAGAGACTTTCACACCTAGAAAGGAAGATCGTGGACCATTTAACTAATAAGAATTATCCAAATTAAATAATTTTTTATGTGACACCATGAAGATTCACTAAATTGGTAGACTTGAACAATGTGATTCAATATTTAGACTTTTCAATATGTAAGATTCAAATTCCAATGAAAGTTGTAACTCATGATCCAAAGTCTAAGGTTAGTCGAAGGGAAAAAATTAAATTCATCTTCGACTTCATTTTCATCTATATTGACAAAAAAAAGTGAAGCCTTCCAAGCCTTTGTGTTGTCCGCAAGCTCTTTGAAATTGTGCAATGCACGACAAAGTCTAGGCAATCGTTGTCACTCAAACTACCAAATTTATGAAACGATCAATACCACCCATGTGAAATCCACACATATTTTAAATAAACGTGAAGATAAGTCAAATCTGAAACTCATTCACTAAATGTCCCACTATGGCAACTGTATTTCAATGGACTTTGGCAGAGGAAAAAATCAAATTTATGCAAGACATGAAAGAAGCAAGTTCTCATAATAGGTCAACCTCATATAATAGATAGGTTATGGTGTAACAGGAAGCATTGCAATGAAGATGCGTTATGGGAAAGAGAAATTAAAGATTATTTAAAGAAGAATAATGTGAATAAATTCTCTGCTAAGTATGATCTAACATACTTAAAAATTCTTAGCGCTTGTAGTACTAAAGACAAATGTTACCCATACCGCAAAATTTGCATGCACTGTCTTCCCTGCTAGGTTGTGAATAAACAAAAAAAATCAACCTTTCAAGATGCATGGGCTTCTCTATGCCGAATGAAGGCATGGGCACGGGTATGATTTCACCATGGTGACCTGCACAAACATCAAAGAGATATCTTGTCGTGGCGCAAGTCTACAATATGACACTTCACCTTCTCCATCAATGAATAGAAGGTAATGATTGTTGACACTAGTGTAACCATAGTGAGAATGAATCACAGAAGGACAAAGGAACATTGGAGTTGTGGTGAAGTAGACATCTTTCTACCTCGGTTGGCACACTAATAATGTGGTAGGCTTACAAAGCGATAAGAAATCAACAAAGTAAATATGCAAATGTTTTAGATGTCTATCTTCAATAGTGGATTACAGTATGGACATCTATCGATGCATAATAGGCGAGGCTTTATATATTATAGATGGAAATGTGTGCCACATTGAATGTAGATAAGGGTACACATACTGCTAAACCATTAAAGTTCTACACATAGATCCATGAGCCTTTCTCTCCATCCAAACAATGAGTTTCTAGCATCTATAGATAGTGATGGCACTGTTATCTATTGGCAGCTATCAACAAGGAAACCTATGCATACACTAATAAAAGTTGTACCTAATACAAATTTGAATCCAACAAGTTTAAAACCATATTAGTTGGTTCCCTGATGGGGAAATGCTAGTAGTTACTAGTAAAAAAAAATGAGGTTTCAATGAAAGAGATACAACAAAGACATAGCATAAACCACGCCCTACTGGATGGCATAACAACCCCTTATTTGAACCTTCAAATTTCAACTCTACCATTGATGAAATAATTTATACATCATTGACTACAGTGAGTATATCAACAGAAACAAAGACTTTACAAAAGTGAAGAATTTATAACCCTATCTAGAGCATGAATCAATATGATTGTTAGAAACAAAAACTTTATATTCAGCTAGGATTAATTCCCTCCTTCTAGCACCATTTTGTGAGCACCTAATCTACAACATAGCTTCAAACTCAACACATATTGTTATGGGTTGGTTTAAAAACTAGCAAAATAAATACTCCTATGAAATATTGAACCATGCTACCTATTCAAACAAAGAAGTAAGATATCAAATATATTAAGTGAAAGCGTAAGAAAGAAAGAATCAAACTCTATCTCATAGTGGATTGGTGCTTCTTTGATGTAGAAAGAAGCCCTTTCCCAATCCTTGATAAGCTCTTAGATGATGGATGTGGATTCAAATGACTGAGATTGTGGAGAAGATTGTGGAGTTGTGGAGGATTAATACAATAGAGGAGGCCTCTATTTATAAGAAAGTATGATGGAGGAATGCAAAACATGGAGGATGTGAGACAAAACATGAGCCAATGACAAGATGCCACTTGTCAAGATGTGAGTGGATGAAGGTTCAGCACATTTTAGTCAATGTGCATGATAAATGACATTAGGTGGCTTTTCAAATTTGAAAGTTGGCTTGTTGGAGGGAGAAAAAAGGGTCTTAAATGCCAAGTGGGAGACATGTAAGAGAGGAGTTAAATGCTTTGTTGGAAGGACACATCCCATTTGCAAATATTTTCAAATTTAGAAGTGTATACATCTAAAAATGGTCATGGTTAATCAAGCTTGGTAATTAATTAAATATAAATTATTTAATTAATCTTCTAAAGTCATCTACATATAAATAAATTTAATTATTTATTTATTGTTCACTTTTATAATTTTCTACCTTAATTAAATAAATAACTTTATTTAATTCACCGTTTTCCATATTCAATGAAATTAAATAATTTTTATAATTTATTTATATTAATTATCATGTTATTCTAAATTTGAATATTTGAATTCAAATAATGGAATATTCCTCCAAACACCCTCTTCATCTCATAGTAATATTTAATATTAATACCTTTTCTCATCTCCACACATAATTAAATATATTTAATTATTTCCATTTTCATCTCACACATAATTAAATATTCTAAAATATTTAATTAGAAACTTTCCTCACTCTTCACATAATTAAATATTCTAAAATATTTAATTAGAAACTTTCCTCACTCTTCACATAATTAAATATTCTAAAATATTTAATTAGAAACTTTCCTCACTCTTCACATAATTAAATATTCTAAAATATTTAATTAGAAACTTTCCTCATTCTTCACATAATTAAATATTCTAAAATATTAATTAGAAACTTTTGTTCACATAATTAAATTAAATATTTAATTAGAAACTACTCTACTTTCTCAAATGGCAACTTTCCCTTCTTCACATAATTAAATATTCTAAAATATTTAATTAGAAACTTTCTTCACTTCATATTTAATTAAGTATTTTATATATTTAATTAAACGCTTTTCTATCATCTTCCCACACATAATTAGATATTAAATATTTAATTATGGAAACTTCTAAATTCACCATCACATGTAATTAAATAAATTTATTTATTTAATTATGAGACTTATCTCTTACTCACTTCTCAAATGGCAACTTTCCCTTAGATTTGAAAGAGAAAATTTGTGTAGAAGGAAACATTCCATTTCTCTCTCAACTTTTAAAAATCTATCACCGTTCGTCTTGACAAGCTTGATTTAAATCGTTGATCACATCAGCCAATCCGAGTCTTTCAAAAACTCTATAAATACCTCTGTAAATCCAAACACTGGTTACACTTGCATATACTTACATTCATGTGCACATGTTATTTTAATATCATCTAGCATTTATCAATATTTTTGCAATCACTACATTTAGTAATCTCATATTTTAGCTATCATTTTTAGTCTTGTTAATGTCATCTTAGCATAAGGATGCATTTATTTTAAATCTTGTTCTCTAGGAGACCATTTTGTTGAGCCTAGCATATAATCTAAGAGCAAGCTAGATTCAATGGAACATTGGAGATAGAGGACAATAGGATGCTTTCAAAGGAGCTACGAGTTTAAGAGTTTTTTTCTTCTTTTAAATTAGTTTCCTTTGATCTAATGTTTTATTGGTGTGTTTTAATTTGTTAGAATATTTTTACACTTAAAATTGATCACACATTTTTGGCGCCCACCGTGGGGCATATGCCCAGTTTTTAACATTTACTTGCAGGTTTTTTGATAGGTTTTTTGTTTTCTAGAATCTAGATTTTTGTCGAAAATCCCCGTTTTAGCCCTTTCCTAGCTTTCTTTAGCACATGCAGGATTTCTAACAGTGTTTTTGTAGGTTTTTCAGCGCTTCCAGGGATTGCTTCAATGCATCCAAGAAACAAAATAGTGCATCCATTTAGTTCATTTAATTAAAAACATTGTAAAAAAAAAAAAATGTTTTTCCTTCCTAGATTAGCACATATAGAATTTTCTGTAGTATTTTTCGTATTTGTTTTGGCGCATTTACTATTTATTTTAGTGCATATTCAGAATATTTTAGTGCTTACAGGTTGTAATTAAATAGAGTTCTGAGTCTGACGCCTTCTGTAAATAGAATTTTCTCTGGTTAAAAAAAAGAAGCAACCCTAGGATAGTCACATCTGGATAAAATGAACCAATCCTAGGATAGACATGGAATTTAAAATGAAGCAATATAGGATAGTCACCACACAATGATCTTGCAGTTAAAATTGAACAACTTTTTTTTATGAAGCAAAATCTTCACTTAGATTAGATCATTGTGATTTGGGTTTTAAAAAGAACATTTGTTTGCTTTGTCTGTGGCAATATGTCTATGCTCTCCCCTTAACTAGGTGACCAAAATACCAGACTTTCCTTTTCAATTTCATGAAAATTTACTACTTTATTACATCCTTTAGAGGGCCTTCTCTTGTGGGAAAAAGTACTCACCCAAGAGGAACGACTCAAGTGGATTCAAGCCAAAGCCAGGCTATTTCGCCTCACTATAAAATTTAAAGCAAATCTGGGGAAACCCTCTTTTTCCGGTAGTGTGCAAGATAACCATCCCCAAATCCTTTGTTCTAAAGGTTGGGAGGTCTCTTGAGGGAGTTTATTATTGCCGCACCGAATGGAAACCCTTACTACGAACCTAGTGTAGTAGCCAGCCGAAGTCAGTTTTCGAACATCCTAATAATCACAGTACAAGGGGAGGGAAGAATCTTCCCTCAAGACACTCACCATATAACTACCAAGGACCATTTTCTTAGGGGATCCGGTATCCACTTCTATCACTCTGAGTACGCGCCTAGAAAAGACAAAAACACGAGCACCCCTTCGGGAGTGACATGGCTATGTGAGTCGACGCAGTTCTAAGATGTGGGTTGTTGATTACTAGGATGACCTACTTGAGTACTGAGATTGAGTCTGCCTGATTTGTCTTTCATGTGCTAAATCTGTGAAAACACTTGTTGAAAGAAATTTTTTTGATCATACACTTAATGTTTAGTATAGGGTTTTAAAAACAACTATTATTAGAATGTTTGTTGTGTCTTCCATCACATTAACTTAGATAAAATATCATCCAAAATGAACATGTGAAAATTCAGCTGAAAATTGTTCTCAACTGTTCAAAAAATTATTTTGGAAAATTGTTTTAGCACATCTAGGGAGTGTCTTAGCGCATTTGATTGTTTCTCTAGCGCATATGCCTGTTTCTGCAATGTATATAGGACACAGAGTAGTGCATCTATCATTTTCCATAATTTTCACTTTTGACAGATCTGAGTTTATAACATCCTTGGTCTAGTAGCATCTCAATATTTCTCTCATGCTTAGAGAGTGGAAATCAACCAAGTTTGTTAGGAAATCGATCACCAATAGGATCAAGAAGCCTAAGAAACATTTAGGCTACAAGAAAAAATTGCAATGAAGAGATTTTTTGTATAAAAGTCAAAACGTTTTGCTCCATTATCGTGAGTTTCTCCATAGGTACCAAGATTTTTCTAGGGGATTCACTGATGAGTACATTGTAGAGCCTTTATATTCACGAGCCTATTTTCAGAGAAGAGCTAAGTTATCTCAACGACATAATCACAATCAACCTCTTGAGATTGATTATCTACCACAACCTTCTATTGAATATCCAACACATCCCAGTCAAATCCTTCAGTGAGTTTAATTAGGCTATTTGATATACTCATCATTCTTCAAAAACAAGGATCAAATCTTAAAAGTGCACCTTTCAAACAAATTTCTAATTTCTTGATTCAACTTCCCCAATAAGATTCTGATATCCTTCATCATTGGAAGCCACAATCAAGAATTAGGAACATCCTTGATCATATCATAAGATTTTCATCTTATTAGATCAAGACATCATCCTTTGTGTACTTCTCAAACTTGTGATCTAAGTTTAGAAGAACATTTCAAAATCATATGCCTATTTTTACAAGATCTCAATACAATAAACTGAAAGAAGATATTCAAGAAGAAGGTGAGAGTAGTAGTCCCCTTTATAGTGTGAGTCGAAATCTCTTTTTAACGATGACATGGGTAAAAGAGAAGAAAATCCATTCCACAAATACAAAGACATAAGCAAAATCCATATAGATAGTGATGATAAATGAGATGAATAATGTCTTAGAGAAGCTAAGCAAGATCCCAAATTTCATAAAGCCTTAGAAAATATTTTAGAGCACAACAAAGAAAAATATTTTCTATATCTAGTTGACAAAGGAGCTAAGTTGCCTCATGACTTTGATACTGAAAACATAAAGAGTAATCCCGAGGAAACACCCTTGTCTGATATTAGTGCTTTGTCTCAACAGATTAAAGCATTACAAGGACAAATTAAAGATCTACAAGGGGGAACCACAACAAAGACATACGCTCTTGATGACATATTTCCTTATCCTTTTGACCGATGTCTCAACATGATCCCATTTTCCCGAACATTGTGAAATCCCAAAGTCTAATTGCTATAATGGGAAATCGGATCCAATTGATCATATTAGGGACTTTCAAAATATGACTTTAGAGTTTTCTCACAAGGACACATACTTGATGCATTTGTTTCCTAGAAATCTTGGAGGCCAATCTATGGAATGGTTATCAAAAATCACACCACCTGTCAAGACATTTGAGGAGTTGATTAAAAAATTCATATCACAATATTCCTACAACATCCAACATCAAATAACCATGATTGATCTTTGCAAGGCTAAATAGAAACCTGGTGAACCATTCATTACATTTCTTCAAAGATGGAGAAGATTGTTCGCTAGATACCCACGTCATGTTCTTGAAAAGGAAAAAATCAGCACTATTATAAATAGCTTAGATCAAGAGATGAGCTATCGTCTTAATCTTCATTGTCCTCCCTCTTTTCAAAAACTGATTGAAAATGCCATCACTATCAAAAGCGCCTTGGTCCAAAGAGGGATAATAAAACTTGATAAGGACAATCCTAGCTCTTCAAATCACCACAATGAAAAATCTAAGTTTTGGACTTGCAAAAAAAATGTGGTGAATGATGGTGTTGTAGATGCAAATCATGTATCGACTAAGCCATTTGTTCTTAGTGTTCCAAATTCTCCTCACAACAATAACTATAACAATGTCAACTCGGTCACAAATCAAGGAAACAATCCTCCTCCTCCGAGGAATAACGTGAATCAAAACTTTACTCCCAATCAAGGGAATGCTAACAATCAAGGTTACCGTGGAAACAATAACAACAACAATGCCTTAGGTAATGCCTCAAACACAAATCCACAACGATCTTCATTTTTCTCTAGTAGAAGAACTTTTACTCCACTGGGTCAATCTCTTGAATTTTCCCTTAAAGAGTTGATGGAAAAGAACGTTATCAACCTACCGCCTCAACAAAATTTTGAACCCAATGTGAATCCTCCATCATGGAATGACACATACTATTGTGAGTATCATCGGTGCAAGTGCCATCACATGAATAATTGTCAAGCCTTGAAAAATGTGATCCAAGACTTGATAGAAAATGGCACCATCAAAGTAGAAGGACACCAAAAATTGAACGAAGACCACCAAGCATTTCACAATCCTTTACCCAATTATCAAAATGGTGAGTCTTCTAGAAAAAGGGTGAATCATATCAATGATGATCATATAATCAATCATATCTACAATGACGACGAGTGGGTCAATGTTATAAAAGTCAAGGAAAAAATGGAATATAGGGAGGTCAACACAACAACAAGGGCACAAGCTAAAGTTGTCTTAAAGGGTGCTTCTTCAAAAATAATTGTGCCCCTACCTCAACATTAGTATGACTTAGTCAATCAACTTCAAAAAACTCCTACTCAGATTTCCATCTTAGAACTCTTGAAGATTTCCCCAGCACACAAGGAAATTCTAAAAAAGGTCCTTGTTGAAACAACTGTATCCACTGATCTGGATGTGGATCAATTTCAAGCCATGGTGGGACACTTGTCCTCACCCACATGCCTCTCATTCTCTGAAAAGGATAATGTTTCCATAACTCATCCCCATAATTCATCATTATACTTAGAATTCATGGTCCACAAGTTTCATGTCAGACGGGTTCTAATAGATGGAGGTGATGGTTTGAACATATGTACCATGAAGTTGGTTAAGGCTTTAGGATTTTTTGAGGACTCCATTGATCCCAGAAGAAAGATTACTATTAAATCCTATGATAATGAGGAAAGAGCATCCAAGGGTTTAATCATGCTACCAATCAGAGTGGGACCTATTATCAAGAATACTTTCTATCAAGTATTAGACTATGATCTTGCATACAACATCTTATTGGGTCATCCTTGGATCCATGAAATGCAAGTTTTCCCATCCACGTATCATCAATGTCTTAAGTTTCCCTATGATGGATAGGAGATCACAATACCGGCTGATAATTCAAATACTCAGACTTGTGCCAACATCAAATCTAGTCAAGACACTTTGGTTCCTAACAATCGAGAAGTTCCTGCTAGTACTTCTCCCAAAGTTGATACAAAAATCAGTCAGTTAACCAAAAGCTTTGACAAGCAACTATGATTCAAGGAAAATGGAGTAGGGGAGTACTCTCTCTATCTTGCTAATCTACCTACATCACCTCAGTAACATGGGCAACCTTCTATCATGTAAAAACAAATATATGTAGCATCAACATCAATGCAACCACCAATAGGGCCAAATACAAAGTTTAATGGACGTTTTATCAAAGAAAAATTCCCCATGGAAGATCCTAAGGATAGAGAAATTCCAAGTTGGCTCTATAAAGATGAAGATGAAACAGTTCTCAATATCAAGTTACCAACTGATAAATATGGTAAGGGGTATTCAATCATGCAAAAGATGGGATATGATGGTAATGGTCCTATTGGAAAGAGAAAAGAAGGAGTAGTTGAGCCTATTGACCCTCCAGGACTAGTTGAAAAAGATAAAATAGGACTAGGCTATGATACTAACTCAACAGAAACAACATCCAAGCAGTCACATGATATTGTCCTCACATTGCAAGAAGGTTCTGATACAAGAGAGGCATGTTTGACAGCCATTCAGAATTTCATGGATAATAACTTTGACACAGACTCTAGTGAATATGAATGGGACACCATGCACAATGATGAGTTTTGGATGGATAAAAAGGTTAATGTGATACACAAGTATACCCCAACTCTAATAAAAGGTGAAGGCTCAGGGACCCAACCACAAGAATCTAAACTACAAGGTGACTATGATTCTAGTGATACTGAGTCATATTTAAATGAACAAGACTATCGCGAGAATGGTACCATCATTGATCTGTCTCATACCTCGAATCCTACGATCAACTTCATTATGACCATAACTATAGTTGATTTCATGCAACTCGACGACTTGTTATCTTTGATCCATCCTAATCTCATTGATTAGGATTCATTTGAACCTATCGATATACCTATGTTTCCAAGTGATGAATCTATCATAAACTCCCTTTCCGCAGATCACGCAAATGATTGTTCCACTAGCGATTTTTGACATAGAGTCTTTAATCAAGAGAGTTTCAATTCTCCTAGCTGTAAAAATAATAATAAAAAAGAAAGATCTAATGGTGAAAACTAGAATCTGGCAGTGTTAGATCAAACAAAAGATAAAATAAAAGAGCGTATCAGATGGTGAAAAACTTTTTAAGGCACCAGATGATGGGAATCTTGACACTCTCCCAGAGCACTACCATGAGCAATCGCCTATCTTGATTGAGCCTAGAAAAGCCATCAATCTTGAAACTTCAAAAAAACCAAGGATTTTACAGTTAGTTGCATCAATGACAGAGAAATAAGTACTAGAGTTCATAGATTTTCTAAGAGCAAATCAAGTCAACTTTTCTTGGTCTTATGCAGAAATGCCAGGTCTTGATCCTAATCTTATCATGCATCACTTGTCTATCAAACTAGGGGTTAAGCCTGTGAAACAAAAACTTAGAAAGATGCACCCCCATGTTGCATTATTGGTTAAGGAAGAACTAACAAAACTCCTTGATGTGGGATTCATAAGATCAATTGACTATGCAGAATGGATCTCCAACATTGTTCCTATATCCAAGCCAATTAAAAGTGTCAAAGTGTGCATATATTTTAGAGATCTTAATAAATCATTTCCTAAGGATGACTTCCCACCTCCAAACATCAACACTATAGTTGATCTGATAGCTGGACATGCCATGTATTCATTAATGGATTGTTTTTCTGGTTACAACCAAATCAAGATTGCACCCGAAGACCAGGAGAAAACAACTTTCACATGTCCATGGGGAACTTACTGTTGGAACATCATGCCTTTCAGTCTAAAGAATGTTGGGGCTACTTACCAAAGAGCCATGACTACAATATTTCATGACATGATGCACACATTCATGGAAGATTATGTAGATGACATATTGGAAAAGTCATATACCAGAGAAAGACATCTAGAAATATTGTCCAAAATATTTGCAAGATTGGAGAAATTCAAAGTTTGCCTCAATCCCAAGAAATGTGTTTTTGGGGTCACATCTAGAAAACTTTTAGGATACATAGTATCAGGAAAAGGAATTGAAGTAGATCCTTCCAAAGTACAGGTGATTATGGAAATGCCTCCACCAAGGAATATTAGTCAGTTGAGATCATTATAGGGATGACTTCAGTCTATCCACAAATTCATTGCATAGTTGGCCGATAAGAGTTTACCTTTCAAACATCTACTATATAAGAATGTTCCTTTTAGATGGAATGAAAAATGTGAGATGGCCTTTCAAAAAATCAAGCAGTACCTAATGAACCCAACAGTTCTAATACCGCCAAATCCAGACAAACCTCTAATCTTATATATTGCAGCAACAAAGACATCTTTAGGGGAATTATTAGCACAAGAAGACTCTACAGGAAAGGAACATGCAATCTATTTTATCATCCAAACATTAACAGAGCATGAACTCAACTACACTTTCATTGAGAAGGCTTGCCTAGCAATGGTCTTTGCTTCACAAAAGTTTTGACACTACATGTTAACTCATACAATCAATCTTGTTGCAAAGATTGATCCACTCAAGTATCTGTTAAGCAAGGCTACATTGACAGGAAGGCTAGTAAAATGGGTTATGATCTTAAGTGAATTTGATATCCATTATGTTGATCACAAGGCAATCAAAGGACAAATTATTTCTAATCAACTAGCTAAAGCACCACTACATGAAGAGCATCCCATGCACATTGAATTTCCAGATGTTGATGTCTTCACTGCCAAATCAAAACAACCATGGTCTTTATATTTTGATGGTTCTTTCACTCAACATGGATCAGAGGCACGCATACTCTTTGTAAACCCCTCACAGAAATACCATTCCTCAGTCATATAGGCTAATGTTTCCATGCACTAACAACATAGCTAAATATGAAGCCTTAATCACCAGACTGAAGATTGCATTGGAATGGAGGATCACTAAAATATAGGTTTATGGTGACTCACAGTTAGTCATTAATCAAATCAATGATGATTACTAGACCAAAGATGACAAACTCTTGCCATACAAGAAAATGGTTGATGACTTCAAAAGGTACTTCGTGGACATAAAATTTATATAGATTCCAAGACTTGATAATAAAGCAGTTGATGCCATGGCCACAATCACATCATTGCTACAATTCCCAGAAACTCAGACTTGCTATGAATTTCTGGTGGAAAAATCATTTGTACTTGCTTATGACACCCCTAAAAGCCAAATCATTTGCCACTTGGTGGGATCCGATTCACCTTGGTATGGAAAGATTTATGCCTACCTAAAAGATGGCATCTTACCACCTGATTTATCCCATAACCAAAAGCAAAATTTTATCCGCCAATCTTCTCGCTATACTCTTATCACTGACACCCTTTATTGTCACGGTCTTGATGGTACTTGACTTTGATGTCTTGAAAGTGATGAATCTAACAAGGATTTACAAGAAGTTCATGGTGGCATTTGTGGTACTCATTCAAGTGGACTAACCTTATCCAAGAAATTGATTAGAATGGGTTACTACTGGCCTACAATGGAGAGGGAATCATTCACTTTTGTGAAGAAATGCTCTAAATGTCAGATACATGGAAATCTAATTCATGCACCAGCATAGGAACTACAACCATTTACACCAACCTATCCATTCTCTCAATGGGGGTTAGATCTAGTTGGAAAGATTCATCCTTCATCATCGAATGGACACAAGTTCATCATCACAGCGACAGAGTATTTTACCAATTGGATTGAGGTAGTACCTCTCACTAAAGTCACCAACAAATAGATCTCATCTTTTATACTCAACTATCTCATTTGTCGGTATGGAATTTCCACCTCCATCATCACAGATAATGGACGACCATTCAAGAATCAGGATGTTGATGAACTTTGTGAGTGATTTCATATTCAACATAGATATTCAACACCTTACTATCCACAATGGAATGGCCAAGCAGAGGCCTCAAATAAAACAATATTGAAAATTTTGAAGAAGACTGTGAATGATGCAGGGAAAGATTGTCACATTCAACTCAATCTCACAATATGGGCCTATAGAACTAGCATCAGAATTCCAACAAGAGCCACACCATTTGTTCTTTTCTATGGAGCAGAGGCTATACTTCCTCTAGAAGTTGAGATTCCCTCACTTAGAGTATCACTAAAAGGTCTCATAACAGATGATGAATATAGAGTTTCTTGACTACAAGAGCTAGAACTCCTTGATGAAAAGAGACAACGAGCATCTGATCATTTGAAAGCATATCAAAAAATGATGTCTCACAGCTATAATCACATAGTCAAGCTGTGTACCTTTCAGGTTGGTGATCTTGTTCTAAAAGAGAACCCACACAATCAACAAGACAAAGAGAAGAAAGGAAAGTTTGAACCAAATTGGTTGGGTATGTATGTGGTCATAGTAGTATACGGTTCAGGAGCATACAAGTTGTCAACACTAGAAGGGGACCTATTTGACGAACCCATTAACAAAATGCACCTGAAGAAGTATTATGTCTAAACCAGTCATCAAAAACATCAAAAAAAGTAATGAAAAAATATCAAAAATAGCAGAAAAAGTCTTGAAAAAATACAAAAACATTAGAAAAAGTCCTGAAGAAATCACAAAAATAGCAGAAAATGTCCTAAAAAAAAATTACCCTAGTGAAAACCTGGTAGACAGGCATCTCGATAGCAACAAAAAAAAAAAAAATCATCATAGGGTGAAAACCTGGCAACAGGCAGTCTATTAACAAGAAAAATGCAATAAAAATAAATAGTGAAAATCTGGAAAACATACGCTATTTGTAGCTCTCCATCTATTAGTTCATGTTCTGCACTTGGCTTCTCAGCCTTCATTTCATGCATCTTTCCATCATCTTAGGGCCATACCAACACAATACTATCATCAAAAACATCTTACCATGGCTTGATCATTGTGCATATCCATTTTGGCAAGTTGTGTCAATACTGGGGGAAAACGTTGACATATTGGGGGCAATCAACTTTTAGGTTTTACTGAAACATCTAGACAATGACATCAAATCAAATCATGTGAACAAACAATCAAATCCTATGAACAACTATCCAATCATTGATCCAAAGCACAATAGTTTTCAACTAAGTACCATATCATGACTCATATCTGGATGATCTAAAATCTGAATATTTTTTGCATAACAGTACTAAATTTTGAAAAATGGTTGTTTAATTTTTGATATCATCTCTCTGGAGTACACACTCAATGATGTACTGAACTAGAGTGGCGAGGAAAGAGGATGATTTTTCTTTGTCTATTGTCTTGAGGTTAACTATCCATCTGTAGCAAATATGTTGTGAGACATGATTTCCAAAGTTTATCATTGATGGAAGCTCCACATTTGCATCAAAAAGTGGTTAGTCTTTGTCTATTTATGCAAGAAATGCTCAGGTCATCTCAGTTCAATTATACCTTGATGCTTGTGTTTGCTTGCTATATCAAAAATCATGAAAGTTGTACTCAGGTCATCATTGGTGCTAATTTCCCCTCTGATGCTTGTACATACTTCCAACATTTTAAAACTCTCTATGATGATTCAAGAAAGCTAACAAAAGGCTCAACAAATGGTTGGTTTCATTTAGTTGATTTCATCTCGCTCATTGTACATATCTGCATACTGGATTTGCATCAGAGTTTTGAAAGGCTAACAAAAAACATCAATGGCTGCCATGTCTCTCTAGACTATTTGTGGAGGACATTTGGACATTTGTTTCATCATCACCTTTCATCTTCATTATCATTTCATTGATCATTATCATTTCATCTAGGTCCTATCATTTATCATTTATCATTCATTTGCATATCATTTAGATCCTCTATCATCTTCATATCATTAACATCTCACTTATCATTTTCATATTCATTTCATTTTCATTTTGCACATTTGCATCCCATTTATCACTTTATTTCATTTCACTTATCACTTATCATTTCATTTCATTTCATCATCTTTACAAATCATTAAATTTCATCACATATCATTTATCATCTTATCATACATCTCATTATTATTAATCATTTCACTTCATATCATTATTCATATCATTTATCATTTGTCACATTACATTCATATCATACCTTTAATCATCCTATCATTTTTCATATCAATTCATATTACAAATTCATGATGCATATCATAAACACAACATTCATTTTCCATCATATTATCATTATTTACTTGCATTTGAAAATCCAAAAACAAACATTCCATACATACATTTTTCATATCATTTTCCAAACAATGTTTTTCATAAAACATATCAAATATCCCATGGCATATTTTCATAATCACATCATAAGTCATCCACCTGCATGACATCATTAGTACACATCATCAATCATTTTTTATCATCATCATAAACACATCATATCAAATCATCCTGCATATCATGTTAGTCATCAAATCATTCAAATGCATACCAAAATTCATAACATATAGAAATAAATGCATATCACATAATCATATCATAAATGCACATCACATCATCAAAAATCATCACCGCTGCATATCATCACTCATCAAAATAATACAAATGTCCAATGTCCAATGAAGCTAAAAATTCCAAAGAGAGATACATGAGATATGACCAAAATAACGTACATGCTCCAAAAATAATATACATTGATATGTATACATCAAAAACATCACATGAGCCTCATAACTCCAACTACTAGAGCCCCCTGATAGAGTTGGCCTCTGTGGTGGAATTCCACTACCTCCTGCCCCAATATCTCTGCGTGGTCCTGACACACCTCGACTATGAAAAGGTCAATCAAAATCTCTCTATCTATCAATGCCTCACATCATGCAATCACAACCCATATTAGTGAACCATATCAAGTGACCCATATCAACAACCCACATTAGTGACCCATATCAAGTGACCCATATCAGCGACCCATATCAGTGACCCATATCAACGACCCATATCAGCAACCCATATCAGTGACCCATATCAGTGACCCATATCAGTGAACCATATCAAGTGACCCATATCAGCAACCCATATTAGTGACCCATATCAGTGAACCATATCAAGTGACCCATATCAAGTGAACCATATCAAGTTCTCTATCTAAGTGACTCATATCATGAACTCAATGCTAAATCGATCTATCTGAATATCAAATCAAGCTACTCTATCATCATATTACTATTTGTTTTCTTTTTTAGGAGATCAAATTTATCAACGATCAAATCATTTTCTTATTTGTACTTCAGTCACAAATACAAATATGTTTGAATCACATTATCTACTATTTGGTTTCTATCACAGAAAACAAATTTATTAGAAGTCATATCAAGCATCTACTCTTTGTTTTCTAAAAGCAAAGTTATTAGACAATACATCAATCATTCTACTCTTTATTTTTCATTCAAGAGAAACAAAGTTATCAGCTACCTACTCTTTTTTTTCTATTTTTGGGAAGCAAAGTTATCAGTTGATCATCATCATTTTATCATTTCCATAAAAAAGGGCATCATTTCAATAGGGGCATCTTTATACATCAATTATCGGGAGCTAAATCACTGCATCCCTCTCATCATTCATATTTCATCATCAACTCAACATTTCTTTCTCATCACTAGTGATTTACCTCTTGAGGGGGCATCATCAATATCATCATCAAAAACATATCAGGTTCAAATCAACGGCATATCAGTCACATTTTTCTGATTAGGGGAAAATTTCTTGCTGGAATTTTTTTTTTGAAGCAATGTGTTTAACACATCACTTCAAAGAGAGGCAAAATGAATATGTCTAAAAATGGTCATGGTTAATCAAGCTTGGTAATTAATTAAATATAAATTATTTAATTAATCTTCTAAAGTCATCTACATATAAATAAATTTAATTAATTATTTATATTGTTTATTTTTTATAATTCTTCTACCTTAATTAAATAAATAACTTTATTTAATTATTACCGTCTTCCATATTCCTCTTAATTAAATTAAATAAATTTTATAATTTATTTATATTAATTATCATGTTATTCTAAATTTCAATATTTGAATTCAAATAATGGAATATTCCTCCAAACACCCTCTTCATCTCATAGTTGAATTAAATATTATAAATATTTAATTTAATACCTTTTTTCTCATCTCCACACATAATTACCTTCCATTTTCATCTCTCTCACATAATTAAATATTTTCAATTTCATCTCACACATAATTAAATATTCTAAAATATTTAATTAGAAACTTTCCTCACTCTTCAGTTAATTAAATATTCTAAAATATTTAATTAGAAACTTTCCTCACTCTTCATTAATTAAATATTCTAAAATATTTAATTAGAAACTTTCCTCACTCTTAGCATAATTAAATATTCTAAAATATTTAATTAGAAACTTTCCCTCTATTCTTCACATAATTAAATATTCTAAAATATTTAATTAGAAACTTTCTTCACTTCATATTTAATTAAACGCTTTTCTATCATCTTCTCACACATAATTAGATATTAAATATTTAATTATGGAAACTTCTAAATTCACCATCACATGTAATTAAATAAATTTATTTATTTAATTATGAGACTTATCTCCTACTCACTTCTCAAATGGCAACTTTCCCTTCTTCACATAATTAAATATTCTAAAATATTTAATTAGAAACTTTCTTCACTTCATATTTAATTAAACGCTTTTCTATCATCTTCTCACACATAATTAGATATTAAATATTTAATTATGGAAACTTCTAAATTCACCATCACATGTAATTAAATAAATTTATTTATTTAATTATGAGACTTATCTCTTACTCACTTCTCAAATGGAAACTTTCCCTTATATCTAAAAGAGAAAATTTGTGTAGAAGGAAACATTCCATTTCTCTCTCAACTTTCAAAAATCTCTCATCGTTCGTCTCGACAAGCTTGATTTAAACCATTGATCACATTAGCCAATCTGAGTCTTTCAAAAACTCTATAAATACCTCTGTGAATCCAAACATTGGTTACACTTGCATATACTTACATTCGCGTGCACATGTTATTTTAATATCATCTAGCATTTATCAGTCTTTTTGCAATCATTACATTTAGTAATCTCATATTTTAGCTATCATTTTTAGTCTTGTTAATGGCAGCTTAGCATAAGCATGCATTTATTTTAAATCTCGTTCTCTATGAGACCATTTTGTTGAGCCTAGTGTATAATCTAAGAGCAAGCTAGATTCAACAGAACATTGGAGATAGAGGACAATAGGACGCTTTCGAAGGAGCTACGAGTTTAAGAGTTTGTTTTTCTTTTAAATTAGTTTCCTTTGATCTAATGTTTTATTGGTGTGTTTTAATTTGTTAGAATATTTTCACTTAAAATTGATCACACAAGAAGAATATTCTCTTTTTATGGCATGTTGAGAGAAAATAGGGATTTAATAAATTAATTAAATTTATTTTCATGTGCAAGTGGCAAAAGCTAGAGGATGTGATGGGGATTAGATTAGCATTAATCATTATTTGATTAATTTAAGAGGAGGTTAGGTGATTTTGACTTTTGACTTAGATTTATGATTAAAATAAATCAAAATGAGAAGAAAATGATTTTAGATTTAATTAAATAAAGATTTGATTTATTTAATCAAAGAGGATGATGTTAGTGATTAAATAAATTTGATTTATTTAAATAAATGAAGAACTTTAGAGGTTAATAAATAAGATTGATTTATTTAATTAAAGGGGGACTTTAGGATTGATTTATGATTTAATTAAATAAAATTGATTTATTTAATTAAAAGATGAACATTAGAGATTTAATTAAATACGAGGAACATTAGATGCATGATTTCAATTTTGCATGTCTACAAGGAGAAACTTGGCACCTAAGATTAAAAAGTTCACTTGTAAGGTCTGGGTCCGGCCTCAAGCCCACCTTAATAAAAAATTATTTTCGGAATCATAACCATATAAGAAACTAGAATAAACAAAAATTTCCCTGTCCAAGCATGGTTATGCTCCCCTGCAGTCATGACTCTGACCTCGCTTGGTGCCAGCTCCCAATCTAACCCCGCATGCAAAGTAATTCTGATTCTGCGCATAAATAAATGTTCAAAGAAAAGTCTCGTCAGACTAAAACTTTGGATCGCCCCACCTGAAATGGAATGAAGTGATTTCTTACAAAAATATTCAAAAATTCTCAAGCAATACAAATAGGAGTTAGGGCATCCATCGAAGAATAGAAAGGTTGTGAGTAATCCAATAAGATGCCTCAAGGAGACCTCATCTCATGAAATACAATAATTATTAATGCGAACTGTAAATGGTTTTGAAAACTTGCTAGCAAATGCAATGGTAGGTTTAAAGCCAATTTTCATGACATAATAAATACAAAAGCATAGATACGACTTGGAAACCATTTGATTGAATATCTCAAAGAGATACCATCTCATCGAATGCAATGATTGCATATACGCAATGTACAAAATGGAATTGTTGGGAAGGATTTAAATTTTTCAAGAAAAATGCAATGTTTGCTAGGAATGCACATCAAATGGATCAGTTTAATAGGATTTTGAAACCTTCAAGCAATGATGGCCTTGGTGAATACACGCCACAAAAGTATGAAGCATCGACAAAGCATAGGAACTAAGAACGAAGGGGGGGATGTGATTGATAGACTATGTAATATGCTAGACAAACTACCCTAATGAAATGTCAATCGCATGGATAGTAACATTTGCAGGATCTGCACAAAATAGAGTTGGTTGATGTTTTAGAAGCTTTCAAGTGAAACACAGTTTGAAGGTAATCAATTGTCCTCCTTGCTCATGCAAATGAACCTGTTTGATGAAATGCCTCGAGGAGATTCGGTTTCATGGAATGCAATGTTGGAAAAATATGAGTTAATGAACATGCATAAAAACATAAAGTGTGGAGGATAGAGGGATTATGTCGAGATGTTGTGATTGAAACTACCTTGGCAAAGACAATGCATGCAAAATAAGGAAATAGACACAAGGCATGCAAATGTTCACAAGATATGCACAAAATGGATTTAGCAAGGATGCTCTAAAATTTTGAATTAATAAATCACTCGGGAACATATCCTAACATTGTAAAGCCTTGCTTATGTTCTATGTGCGTGCAGCCCTATAGGTTTGGTGAATGATGGTTGCAAGTGGAGTGAGGCTCGAATGGTGAGGAGATTGATGAAGGGTGGAGGAATTTTGTCAATTATAATTATATCTGCCCAGGTAAACATTCACACAAAAATGTGGAGGTATGAAGAATGAATGCAGAAGGCATGCAAAATATGGAGACCGAGACAAGGCATGCTAAGTGTTTGATGAAATGGCTTGAAAAGAGGATCTCTTCAATATGTAATGCAATGGTTACAGGGGGCACACGAACCATGGTCCCATGGAGTGTTTCAATGCAAAATGTGTGCAAAATGAATTGTTGTAAAAACTTTATAAATTTGTAAGAAAATGTTCATCGATAGATTTAGAGTGAATGGGAAAAGGGTGCAAGTTGTATAGAAAGGAAGACTTTCATGCTAAAGTTGTAAAGGCTATTGTAGAAACATGTGAGCACAAGCATGGAACATGAGATGCCTGATGGAAGGTAAGAAATGGTTGCAGGGGCACCAAAACCCCACCATTCAACAATATCAAATTTTCAAGTATAAATGGGAATAGCAATTCGAAGTATTTGCTTTGGCATGGAACTGGTTGAGATTCCAACTAAAATTTGGATAGATAATATACCTGCAATTAAATCAACCATAGATATGTATACAATGACATATGACCATTGCAAATTCAGGAGTTGAATCTGGTTGAATTACTAAGTCACGAGTGTAAAACAAGGGGTGTGGAGAATGTTGGACTTGCTATGTCTAAAATGGAAACTCTGACCATAACAGTGACACTAGATGTTAGTATATCTGAGGATGAAATCATTAATAGGAATTCATTGATTTATGTGGGGTTTGGAGATGCCTTAAAGATGGATGGAGGGTCAACTTCATTGATTTCTTTACATTCAAAGGAACCAAGCAAAGAGGAGTATGACCACATGTTTACATGGGTAGAGTTGCATACACCTATCAAGGAATGAATGGATTTTTTGGATGATGTCTGCAAGTGCCTCTTATAGGGAAAACCAAACTAATTTTCATTTTGGGTTCAAAAAATTCAAACAGTGCCAAGATTCTGAGCAAACGTATTTTGTAATTTAATATTATTTTATTTTTTAAATAATATTAAATTTAAAAAGAGGATATATTTCCATTTCAATTGGAAGTTTAAAGCTTATTATTTAATTGAAATATTTTGGAAATGTTTGAAATTGATTATTATTATTTTTTTGACATTACTTAAATTTTATGAATTAATTAATGTGCTTAATGTTTTACAAGTACTTTGGTGCAATAGAGATGATTGGTAAAACTCACCTACAAAGAGGAGAGATTTTCTGATAAGACTATTGATTGGGAGTAAGTTGAACACAAGGTGGGCCCACGAGGCATGATTTCTGGAAAAAGATATTGCTCTACACTATGCAACAAGGAGAGAACTCAAAGTGAATTTGGAAAGTGCAATTGCTAACCTAAATCACCCTGAAATATAGTTTCAAACTGAATTCAACTAGAGTGAAGCAAGGGTTGAAATTGAAAGTTTCTTGTAGAGAGGTTGTATGCACAAGAAAAGCTACAACTTTTGATGAGATATTTTTAGTAGAAATGATGGAATGAGTTGAGCTATTAATTGTAAAATATGCTCATTTTGAAGAGGGAGTTTTTTTAGAAAAATAAGTTAGTTGATTAGAGTTAGCAGTAGGATAGATGATGGATTTTTCTACATTTTTAATTAATGGAGTCATTTTGAGGATATTGGTTTCTGTACACTGGTGAAATTGCTAGATTTGTTAATGTTGTCTATCTGTTTTGCAATAGTAGAAGTAGCCAGACTTAAACCTACTTCAAGTTGTATTCTGGAGTGATGTTTATTTTGTTAATCATTTTGATTTGAAACTTTCAAGGAATGAGTAATTTTTTATCTTTTCTTTTGTTCGAAATTGTGATTTGCTATCTATTGTTGAATTTTGTGCTATAAATGAATGAATCTTTGTATTGATTGCAAGCTAATTTATTTTTCTATTTTAGTTTAGGAATTCCTTGAAGAGTAACAGGTTTGGTTAACTGAATGAATCAACATTCTTCTCTTTTATGTTTCCTTGATCTATCTTTTTCCTTTTTTTAATACCCCCTGGTTAGAGTAGGTTTAGATCAGAGTTCAATTTTGCAGCAATCAAGAAGCTTAATAACCAAAAGGCCCCTTGAACATTAAAACCTCATTGACGACTCAACAAAACAACACAATTGAGAACCAACTACAAAGACCTTAGAAGATAGGTGGTTTTAGATCAGTTATCTTTTTCAAGAGAAATAGAGTAGAAATATTTTGTTTAAATGTTGTTGTGTCAATTTGGCCATCAACAGGAAGGAATTCCAAGGTATCACAGTTGAAGAATGGAAAGCACTTGTGCAGAAAAGTGGTGTATTATTGTTGTCTGAATGGGATATTACTAATGTAGTTGTACAAGATACAATAAGGAGGTCTGAAAGGACCTTGCTTCAAAACAAGGAAGAGGCCAAATTGGTACTTCAAGGATCAACATTTAGTGAGGAATGGGATGCCTTGGTTGTTTGGTAATTATCCTTGGGTTCTAGGAAGCCAAGAGTTGTTGAACCAGCTGACTTCAATGGGAAATTGATTATAAGGATGGTTTTGGATACTCCAACATTTGAAGCAATTGACATGACAATAAACATTGCTAAATTCACTAAGGCAACAGTGGAGAGTCTCACTACTAATAGAGATTTATACAAGGGTAAATATAATGAACTTGTTGATGAGTACAATAAGATTTAACAAAGTGTAGAACTGAATTGGAAACAGAGCTAGCATTGTACAAGAAACAAATGGAAACATTGAGGAATCAAGGCCCCTCTAGCTCAAGTCATGTTGCACCCACTTCTCCAATGGCACATCCTCAATCCCCTCCTCCCCCACTAGAACAATCCTTGGAAATAATTCCATACAACTTAGTCCAAGAACCACTTGCAGTTGAGGAGCCAAGTACATCAAGTGCAGCTCCATCAAATGAGCCCACCAAAGAGCAATTATTTTTGCAAATTGAAGTGTATAAGAAATTGTTTGCACAGGTTCAAGATACAATGTATGAGACTACTTCAAAGATTGTTTATACTATTTTGGAACATATGAATGAGAAGATTTAGAGTAAATTAAATAGCATCCTTTCCAATTATTCTTTAAGTTGCAAGAAATAAAGTTGTCTCAAATAGACAATGATTTAGCTACCCCAATCTTGTACAAATGGATTCCTAGGGTTTATAACTTGAAGCTCATTGCATTTGGGTCAAGACATCAAAGGGATAAGTATCCAAAGATCAACCCAACTTATAGATTCATTGATTGGATTAAAGAGCATAATTTTCAAGGGTATGCTACTCCTTTGGAAGTGAAAATAAAAGAGTTAAAGGAAAAATTTGAGGAAAATTTGGTATTGTTGCTTGATACCCAACACACATATGATGAGGTAAAGCCTTTATATGAATGGAAAGATCAAGTAGATACAACTATTTCTTCTCAAGCATCTCTAATATGTGAGAGTGTTGATATTGAAGAATACTCTTGAGAATTTGTCTTTCACCATCAGCTTCCTGGAAGATTTGATAAAAAATTTAATTCATTGATAGAAAAATATGCTCCCTATAGAAAAAAGATGGATGAAATTATTAGATTTAACTAGCCTTCTAACATAGAATATGAATAATGGAAGAATATATTCATTCATGAATTGGGGCTGTAGACACAATGACTGGGAACATACTCACATGGTCAAGTATAGTACATTTTTGGCCTCAGAAGATGTACATTTGCATAAAAGATATGTTTCTCCCAATTCAAAATATAATGGGTAAGTGTTGACTATTGATGACTTGGACTGGTGTTGGATGCTAATCTGGATTTTGATCCACCTTTTCCCTCCTTTTGGAATCCTTTTGTCATTTTGCTAAAAATAATAAAGATGTTGCAACAGTTTGAAGACCACTCTTCAACAAACTACCTTTTGGAAGGCATGGGAATCTCCACCGACTGAAAGGAAACCTTTGTCTCAATAGAGAATATTGTTCGAGTTTGTTGTAACCATTCCTCATGGAATGACTAATATAGGTCTTCAAATGAAAATGTGATGTGTACTTTTCAGCCCGAAGATTTTTTTTCTCTCTTGTTCTTATAAAAGGGAATTCAGGGCCATTTGTGTGGGTCTCTTTTTGAATTCTAGATCTGAAAATGCAAATTAAGAACATAGAGAAAACATATTTTGAGTTTGTATCTTAGGTTTTGAGTTGAGCAAGTAGATTTTGTAAATTGTGTGGTTTTCAAGTATGTCTAAATAAACAATGCAAATCCTTTGATTCTATTGGCTCTCAATCTGTAACATTCCATATGAGTTATTAATGAAAATTTTATCAACGATCCTTTCAATAATTTTAATCGATGTTTTGCAGTGAAATATGTTTTAATTCTCGCTCTGGTTTAATGAATCAATTAAAATACCTTTTAGATTAAAGCATGAATTCATATAAAGAATTAATTAAAATTCTCTGATGGAATCATAGGTTTGTATGGATAAATTAACATAATATTAATAATTTCATATTTTAATTGTGTTAAAACTTGAACATGTACTCAGTGATTCTTCACTCAACTCAATGATTAATGCATATTAACAATAGTATTAGAAGCATATACAACAATGAACATCAGCAATCGTTTAATGTGTATCTAGTAGTTGAAACCACTACCAGACTTTTTCTTCAAATTATAAAATAAATAATATAGATAATTGAACATCAACACATTATTGAAGTCTGAATTTGAGCTTTTTTATTGATTTTCACATGAAGAAATACATAGAGGAATTGGCAATGAAAAATATTTCTCAAAGACAACTCTGCATAGACCTGAGTTACAACTTGGAAACTCATATTATCAAAACTCAAATCATTGTATTACCTTTTCTAGCAACTTCCACTATTCAGGTGATGGAATTGTCATTTTTTCTAACTGATGTTGTTTGAATTGAAGAATTTTTAACATTTCATGATTGAAATTAGAACCTGTCTTGAATTCTTCGGTCAATTTTTCATTCAAGGTTATCAATGGTTTGATGGAATCAAAATAGTTCACCACATATGGGTTTTGAGGAAACTATTCCATATCAATCTTCCTTGCACCCTCCATCTTCTTACTGAAATCATTATTTCCAATTAATTGCTCATTTGTGTCAAAAGCCTCTAGAAAACCAAGCTCTGTGAACTTCATTACCTTTTCATCCACCTTCTTCATCTTATCTACAACGAAATGCAAATATTCCTTTGCCTCACGCATTCTCAAACACCTTTCAATGGTAGATGACAACGTCATTGAGGTAGCAAGCCGATTAATAATCCCTTTTGATTTCAAATCATTGTCATTGGCTTTGTAGATTGTTTGTTGAACTTGATTTGCAGATTTCTCTAATGCCAACACATTTTTGTTTTCCACTAAATATTTTTTGAGCTTCTTACAATGTAGTCCAATAGCATCAATCAATTGAAACATGTCACACAAATAATCAATCCTCTGCATTATTTCATCCTAGATATTTTGTTTCATATGCCTCATTGTTTCTCTACAAAATGCAAATAACTTATTTTGACAAGAGTTAATTTCTTTTTTTGCTTCCATCAGCTCTGCCTCCAATCTTTCATTTCTTTTTCTCTTTCTCCAATGTTTTTTTCTCATTGTGCATTTCCATTTGCAATTCTTAGTCTTAATTTTTCTAAAGTGGATTTTTCCTCATCATATTTCTTATTGCTCTCATCTAGCCTTTGCTTCAATTCATTCACTTCTCTCTCATTTTGTTTATCATCTTTGCTTGTTGATGTAGAGGCAAATTTGTTTATTCTTTTTTCTAATTCATTGCTCTTGTTATATGTTGCTTTCCTCTTTGCTTTCTCATTTGTTATGTTTTCCTGTAACTTTTCTATTTGAGTCTACAACCTTTTTTTCTCTCTATCTTGCTTCAACAATGATGTGTACACCAATTCATTGTTCTTTGATACATTAATTTTGTCAATAATTTTCAGTCTAGAAAAATCTAATTGAAAATTGCTCACCTAGAATTCAAATTGATCCATCTGTTTTGCTAGTTTTTTTTTAACTATGGGAACAAAAATTGTGCACTCCATGATTTATTTATTTGTGTCAAGTGTGGATAATACCATGGTTGTTGTAGGGTCTAAATTTATAGCAGACACACTCTCCATTAGTTGCTTCTTTTCTTTTTTATACAAGTGATATTTCTTTTTAAACTTTTCAATGTAAACAAAACCTAGGGATGCATGAACAATGGAATGCTTGAATGGTGAAGGAATAGGAGTACTTGCAGTTGCTAATGGTCTTGCAACCACACTAATTGGCAATGGGGGAGTGTCTGGAAATAAATCCTTTGTGGTGTATCCACTGGTAGTGTGACTTGGACCTGTCAAAATCCTTTGCCTCTTATGTATGCCTTGATCACCTAGTGTTTGTGTGGTATCTTGTATTGTTGTCCTCTTGTGTTTAATTTTTTGTTGTAGGACATGTTGACCACTACTAGTACTACTACTACCCATACCATCACCACTAGTGGTAGTGCTAGTTCCACTAAGCTCTCCACCATGGGAATGTCCTAGTTGTGATTGTATCTGACCATGAGGATGAGGATTTGAAGCTCTAACAAATTTAATTGTTTTAGCTCTACTTGTATTCCCTTAGTCTACTTTATCAACTTCAAGGCCATATTTATCAACTGGTTTCCTATGTTGTACATCTATTACTGTAGGAATTCCTTGTCCTTAGGACCCCAAACCACCACCTTCATAACCCATTTTTTCAGCTATGGCTGCTCCTGAAGTATATGCTTCTTTTCTGGCCTCACTTAAACCAGATTTGACATGGATTTATTCTTCCCTTTCATCATTAGATTCATTGAATTAGTTTCTTTATGTTCATGTTCATCAGGATGCTCTATATTCCACAACTTTCTAAACTCGTGATCTTCTTCGTTATCTCCATACTCTGCAAGAGCTCTTGGATCACCTAGCTCCTTCCTCATAGACCAAAAGGTAGCAATTTTTTATCATGACCAATTTTTATCTGTAAATTCCTTATCTAGAGAATCTAGTATTTTTACTCTACTAGATGGTTTATCACTTTTTTCATAAAAATTGTTGTACCTCCTAATTGTCTTTCGATGTGCAATGCCATAATTTCTGCTAACAATTGCTCAAAAGAAATACCATTCTTAGGAGCATTTTTCTCCACTGCTATTTTGACCTCATCCCAAGAATCCTTGTTTCTCAAGTTTTCAAGTAAGCGTTTACTTTGATGTTGAATTCTACTTACAACATTCTTATTGGCCACAATCATTTCTTTAATGGTGTCACATGGATCATACTGCCAATGAAAGACAACATCAAAATTTTAAAAAATCAAAAGATCATGTGCCAACTTAAATTCTTTTCTCTAGAATGTGATCCCTCCACATGAAAAGGGTAAAGAAGGAAATAAGGTCTTCTTCCCTTGATTGACAAACTCTAGTTCATCAATAATATTCATCTACTTTACATATTCCAATGCAAAAACTCTTTCTGTCACATGTATTGGAAGTTTGTATGGCTCTCCTCCTAATCCATAAAATATTAGCACAGTATATTCTTCCATTAAGTACCAATAAACCAATTTTATTTATTTTCCTAGTTGAATGCAATTTCTACATGACATAGGAAATCTAGGCATTAGAGTATTTGTAATTGCTTAATGCAATGGAGCTAAAAAATAGTCTACAAAATGACTGTAGTTCCTTCGAGAATAATGCATCCTTATCTTAGTGGTCCAATCATATATTGGAGCCATTTTATTTTCTTGGGCATTACTATAGGGTTGAATCTGAAGCTTGTTGGTCTGAAACATTCCTCTAAATATGAGTAAAAAGAAATAGCAAAATTAGGTTGTGAACCTAAATGTCTTGGTGGGACCTCCTTTAATCATTAAAAATTGTTTATACATGGATTCTACAATGCGCTCAATATAGTTATATTTGAAATGTGGTCCATAATGGATATTATATACCATTTCAAGGAGGCTTGCACCCACTTCCAAATTGCTATCCTATCTGAGGAAAAATGCTAACATGGAAATAATATCTTGAACCCATGGTCTAAAAATATCATTGAAATCATAAGTAGGCTTATGATCACCTTTCAATCTATTTCTAACTTGTATGTTATCCTGAACTATTTTATTTATGAAAGAATTCTTCTCCCTTTCATCCACTGCTTCATAATCACTAGCAAGCTTTTCTAGGTCAATGTGGACGTTTCCAAATTCTTTGGTTGTAAAGCCAAACACTTTTCCAAGTTCTTCTACATTAATGGATAATAATTCTTCTTTGCTATATTTATTAGAAATTTGTCTTTTGGTATCATCATAATTTTGGGCACAAACCATGATACATTCTAGGCAAGGGAAAACCTCATGTAACATCACACGCTCTAATCCAATTACCCACGGTGCACTAATACTATTAACTTGCACATGCTTTGTAGCTTTATTCTGAGATGAAAATATAAGTTTTGAGGTATGCTTACCATATATTTCAAGATCATAAATATCATGGTATTCATCAGTGAAACCTGGGGTTTTAAGCAATTCTACATAATGTATTTTTTTATCTGACATCAATTGCTCTAGTGGTACTGCTGGTAGACATGCTTATACAATGTGAAATTGTGAATTCCCTATTAGTACTTAATTTTTCTTAATTCTTAAGTCTCTCAACCCTAAACCAAAACTTCAAATTTTGACAAAATAAGATTTTCAGAAATTCCAAACGATGAAACATAGCTGCAGGAATTCTTTCACTTACCCAAATTTTGACTCTTGAAAAGATTAATGTTGATAGTCATGGAAACTGGAATGGATTTGTTGGAAGTGGAATTGTGGAACCCAGAACAGGGTGGTGAACTGCAATGAGCAATCTAAAGACTGAAATCTCCCTATGTGTTGACCCTCTCACTTTAAAAAATAAAATCACTTAGCAACTGAGAAAGTGTTTTTTTTCAAACATTGAAGTGAATGAAATGTCAATGTGTTGCTTCTGGACAATATAATTAGCACATGGCTGACAACATTTAGAAATAAACAATTAGTGCATGGTTGACAACATTTAAAACAATCCATTTAGTCCTATATTGACAACAAATTCTAAACCGTTGATCTTTGTAAATCTAATAGTTTTATAGGGTAATTCTGTAGGTTTAAGTTTGCAAGACTAGTACTCTATGCATTTCATTCCGAAATGAAACTACAACCATACATCAAATGTTAATTGAATAGTTGAAACTTGAGTAATTTATGATATAAATAATAAACATGTATTTTAAAGGGGTCAGTAACTTATCATTGCAAAGGACTTAATAAAATGAATAATGATACTAGGAATTGGGGGAGATCAATGACAAATTAAAGTGAATGAAACATTGAAATGTCAAGGTGTTACTTCCAGACTACACAATTAGTACATGGTTGTCATACATTGACAACAAATTCTAAACCGTTGATCTTTGTAAATCTAATGGTTATAGGTGGTTTTAGAGGTTTAAGTTTGCAAGCCTAGCACTCCATGCATTTGATTCTAGAATGCAACTACAACCATACATCAAATGTTCATTGAACGGTTGAGTAATTTAAGATATAAACAATAAACATGTGTTTTAAAGTTTTTTAAACTTTAATGCGCTAGGATTGAAATCAAGGCCAAGGGTCTAATAACTTAACTTTGCAAAGGAATTAATAAAATGAATAATGATACTAGGAACCAAGGGAGAAGGTCAATGAAAAATTAGAAATCAATAAAATTTTGATAAACCTTGACAACAGTGACAAATTTCAATGTATAATGTTTTGTTAGAAGATTAATCTTTACTTGGTAAAGGTTATTCTTTAATTGTAATTATTTATTAACTTGTAGGAATATTCCAAAGGAATCCCTACAAGTCTTTTGTCTTTTTTTGTCATCTCACACATGTGTGAGGATGACTTATTTTTTAATTCCTTTATTAAGTAATATTTGTAACCACCTCCTTAAGAGGTGACACTTTGCACACACATAGATGAATGGTGGAATTCATTGAGTTGGGAGTTACATTCTAACTCCTTCTTCTCACCTCTACTCATTGAGGTGCCTCTCCTCTCATTCTTCAAGATTCAAGCAAGCAAGCTAAGGTTGAAGCTCTCTCTCTCTCTCTTTGTATTATTCTTTAGCATTTTTCCTCCATTCATAATATTGGGGTTTTTTCTTGTTTTTTCCCCTTAACAAACTCTTGTGTCTCTCTTGCTTTGGTGGTGGGTATGTGCAGGATCATCATGGAAAAAATAGGCCCTTAAGTGGCAATGAAAATTCAAAAAAATTAGAGTTAGGCAACTTGACATAAAAATTGGAATAAGTTATCTATATTATTTCAAAAATATGTAAGAATAGAATCATTGGAAAGAATTGAATTTAGTTTCTAAACTACTAATTTTATTTCATTTTTAAAAGTCTATTTGGTGAAAATTTGAAATTTCAATGCAGCAGTACTTAAATTTTAGGGAAAAAATAAGAAGTAGGTGGCTGTCTGACCACCCTAACCACAATAAAATGATAATATTTTTTATAAGATTTTAGATATAAGTAGAGGACTCATGTCTAGATGTGACACATATTTTGGACTCAAAAAATATGATACCGTTTGAAAGTTATAGATATTTTTCAATCAGCCTATCAATCAGGACTTTAGTCATTATTCTAATAGAAAATGAATAATAATTATTTATTAAATTCAAAGTAAAGAATAATTTATATTGGTGGAAATCTGAGAGTATCCTTTACAAACCCTTTTCATTTCATCAATTTTGGCTAAAAATAAAGTCGCCAGCCACATGGACGAAGTCTAGAAAAATAAGGTGAGTTGCCAAACACGTTTTTTGGGTTGACTTCTTAGGATTGGCATGTCCAAGCCAAATACCAAAGCAAGCCCAAGGCTAATCCCTAGGCAATAAATTCTTTGTCAGAAATATTGGATATTTGTTTCAAATCAGATATCCGATTTGGTTTATATATGATTTTAAAAAATGTTTTATACTTTATAATATATAATTTAGAAAACGCAATAAATATTTTATAGTTTATTTTAATATATCTAGTTTAGAATATACAATATAGTTTATAATTTAATATATAATATATTATATTATTAT
>VDFB02058242.1:60669566-60684133 GCA_007258455.2 Sequoia sempervirens
ACTTTCCAAAATAAAACAATGCAACTAAAAAAAGAGAAACTATGTAACAGGTAACCCAATAGTGCAATCTATTTTCAACTTAATTTTTAGTCAAGATAATCAATGTGGATCCAAAAATTTTATCCTAAACTATGTGCACAACATCCTAATAGCATAACGTCTAGAAAAAGATATTTAAGTCAGTATTGGCATAGCATACCCTATTCCGAGCATAGGAAGATGATGACTTTCCTCTAAATAAATTCACATATCAAGATCAATCCAACCCTATCCATTCCAACTCACTACACTCTCGAAATTAGCAAACTTCATAGCACGAGCCTAATTGGTTTTATTTTATACACTAGACGAATCTTGACATTGAAATTGGTAATCCCAATAGAATGAGCATGGATGGATATGATGATGTGCAAAATTGGAGAGAAATTTTAGAGCCTAATTATTGGGATTCAAAATGTACCAAAACTATAGTGGTTTAGAAATGAAGGCCTCACAGTGGAAAACATTAATTGTGAGCTAATATTTTCTTTCAAATGTGGAGTGAGGAATGGTTCGCTGCCAAAAAGTTGCTTTTCTCTATGTGGCTAGATAACAACATAATTTTTTTAGGATGAAATAAAACATGAAAAAAATGAAAGATTCCTAAAAAATAAAATTCACTGAAACCATAGAAAATGATTTACCTCAAGATTTTGTGCAAATTGTGTTTGCTATCAATGATGTCGATGAGAGAAAATGGGTAGAGTTTGCAAGAAAATATTACGAAACCCTATCACAAGAGTTTTTATCAAATAAGATGAACAAAAACAAAACTCCCTACTATTGCTGCTTCAATCTATTAACATTAAATGAAAGTGGATCTACAAATATCTAGGTTTTAGGGTTTACCAAAATTCGATTTGATTCGGGTGTCTGACATATGATTTTTTTGTAGTAAATAGTAAATGCAACAAAAAAAAAAAAAAAAAGGTAATCTCACAATAGATCTGCATTTATCACTTTAGTAATATATCGATTTAAGTATTGTGTTCCAAGAGAATGAAATGTGACATTGAAAACCACTCTCAACAACATGTTTCAAACATTGGTAAAACGGTTCCTAGAAGTGAGACAGGTTTGGCATGAAAATGAACTAGGCAATCCCAAAAGTAAAGCCTATCGACTAATTACTTTTTAGAATTTACAAAATTTACATAAACTTTCACAAAGTCATGGTTGTTGTTAAAGTCTATAAAATAAAAATTCAAAGATGTTTCCTACAATTCTACCATCTCCAAGAATTAAAAGAAGTCACAAAATCATAAAGGCACATACAACTAAAATGCAGATTAGAATTGCTACACTCAAATAATTCTAAAGAAGCTTTATAAATTGCAAAGAATGAGTTGAAGACATGATCTCCAATCCATAATATTCCAATTATGATCAACATTGGATGCCCATTTAACCAAAGAATCAAAACAACATTCCACTCTCTAGGAATATGAGTGAAAAACTACAATTAAAATTTTGTGACATGCAAAGAGTTTGCTGCAAGAAGACACAAAAATTTTTATTATTCAAAAGAAAAACCAAAACCACGGAATCCATCTCATCCATAACATTTTTCCAACTTAGTTCATGGATTTTCTCTAGAGCCAAAATGTTAGTTCAAGCCTCCATTTGATTATTAGTATCAATCCATAGACCATGAGAGTATAAGAGGAGAACCAATCCAAAACTATCTCTCTCAACTCTACTAATTTCTTGAACTTAGATTACCTCATGAAAACCTATTAGTATTAATTTTTAAAAATCCAAAAAATGAAGAAGACCATTTACATACTCTAATCACCATATTGAAAGATTTGATCCTAGAATTAAGATTAGTAGAGCCAATCAAATGCACCAAATCTAACTTCTTTGAAATTAGTTTATTAGAAGGAGGTAAGACTAAGCATCCTTAGAGCTCTTAGCCATTAAAACTTAAATAAAAAAATCTAAAACATTGTAACAAATAACTCAGTAAGATTTTGATAAACTTCAAATATTTGACAATTATTTTCCAACTAAATATTTTAGAGAATGAAAACAAGACTTATGTTCTAGGTGACTAAAATAATGGAGGTTGAAGTAGGAGGCCTCACCAAAATAGCTCAAAAGTATGCAAGCGAAATATAATAAACAAAATTTTGATTCCAAATGTACTACCACCACCTCTAAAGTAGCTCAAAAAGGAACATTGGAAGAAAAGATGTGACACAAATTTCTCACTAATCCCACAAAGAACATGAATGTTCTTGGAAATTTTTTTAATCTTATATTGTTTTAGGTAAGATTTTTATTTTGAAATATAATTCAAATAAAGAAGTTATACTTTGACCAACAATAATTATTCTTGATCTTTTGTCACCAAGGAAAACCACATTACCCGTTTCATTCATTTTCTAAGAGTTGGTATCCACTAGACACCAATTAAACCCCCTTCAGATCATATCCTTAGCAAAGGGCATCAAAATACTCTAAAGAACAAGGTTTACATGCTAGTATAGAAGAAGGATCAACTAGATCATTCAAATCACCCCCACTAGCCAACAATTCAAATCCTTCCAATAGTATATATGAGTTTTCCACACAAATTAAGAAGTCTTTAAGTTAGAAACTTTGGACCAACTAGCCTCCAAAAAAATATTACTCAAAACAACAAGATGGGGAAAGGAGGTGAGAATTGAAGGATAGAGACCCCAAGGATCTTCCCAAAAAGAGCAGTACAACCTAAATTGGTAGTTCATAAAAGTCCTTGCTTATCAACTAATTCTCCCTTTTCAAAATTATTCTATATAGAGTCTTTCCCAACCAAACTCATTCTCAATACCTCCTTAGTGTCGGGAATAGGATGCCATTTAATTGAAATCCTAAACATATTTCATGGATCTCCTATGTCCTTGGAAAGTGTTCCCCAACACTAGAATTAGAAAGAGATTGAATTCAAATGAAATGAACATGTAAATTGAAATTTGTGATTATTCCTAAATTATAGGAACATGTGGGGACATCCAAGAACAACTCCTACAAAATAGGAAAACATGGGGCACCCACATGGAAGGTGGGACCCACCTTGCTTAAGTTAATTGTTTGGAGGATTGATAACACTTTAGTAATGCATGTTTTAGATCCTACAATTTAGGGATTGATATTTACATGAGTGGAGAGTGACACTATTAGTTTAGTATGTGTTTAGTATCAATTTAGTTCAATTCAATTCATTTTTCAGTTTAGTTTAGTTCAGTTATGGTTCAATTATCTTCAGTTGCATGTAGTTATTTTGAGTTGAATTCTAGTTGACCTAGTTCACCTAGACTCGATCAAAAATTTTCTAACTTGCTAACCCGTACTTTTGGCCTTGAAATATTTCTTATAGAAAATGAAGGAGAAAACAAGCATCGGGCCATAAAGTACACGTCACAAGCCAATTGAAGCACCTGGCGATATTCCAAAAATTGTTACAACAACAATCACCCTAGAGAATATTCCTATTCATCGTGCACGTTGAGAAAAGTTGATGCAGCAACAAAAATTGCAAGAAACCCATGTCGAGACTACCATCAAAGCAAAACTGGAAGTCGTTGTAACCGCAGCATCTGATTTACCACCTGTTAGTAGTCCATTCTTTTATTCTTCCTTAGTCAAATATTTAGTTACCCATTTCTGGTATTCCTCATTAGTCGGCTAGTCAAAATTAATTACCTCATTTAATTATTATTAGGGACGGATGGCCTGGTTTTCCCTAACATTAAATTATAGCCATCGATCCTTCAATTGAATCAAATCATCGAACGATCATCTTCAAAATAAGCTGACACAATCGCCAACATGGCAATAAGGGGCCCACCATACCGTATGTTGTGAAGGAAGTCCACATGGCAGTCATTCGTGATATCATAATCAGTAAAGATCCTGCAACTTCTGATCACGCGATGGCGGGAAACCATAGATCTTGAACATCAGTGATCTCGTTCCTTCAACATAGTCGCTAGCCTTATCATTAACCATTGAGCAGATTTCCCACCAAGATTATAATAGATCTGTCAATTTAAAACACGTGCACCTTAAGAGCACTTTAGTAACCCGCCTTTTAATGTATTTAAGGCTAGATTAATGTACCACGATATTTCCTTTATTCCTTCAGCTTCATTAGATGAGACACGTGGCGCCTGCCTATGATATCGCGATCAATAAAAACCTTGTAACTTTTGATCACTCGATGGCGAGCAACTGTTGATATTTGATGATAATTGATCGACGGTCAACCAAGCCTATCCCCATTGGCCTCACTAGAAAGGACACATGGCGCTCACTCTTGATATCACAATCAACCAAAGCAGTGTGGTGGGGTCATCGCAGGATAGCGAGCAACAACTGAGATCAAAAGGCAGTTGATCAATGGTAGCATTAATTTGATCCCTCTGCAAAATAAAAATTTAATTAAAAGAACAAGGGGACATCACTTGGCAGATGATAAACAATGACATAAGTTTTTTTTGAAAGATGAAACAAGGGGCCAACCAAGACTTAGGAAAATAAAACCCTGCGGAGGAAATAAAATATTTGAGACCAAAGGGACCCAGCCTAGACAAAATGATAGGACATAAGATGTTTTAAAACTCCCTCAAAAAGTAACAGAGAAATAGATCCCAACCAAGGCATAAAATAAACATAAGGGTTTTACATGTAGGAAAAGCTAAAACCCCAACCCTAAGAAATTTTCAACACCATGAAAGACCAATAACACGAGGTAGGGTAGGAATGGAACATAAGGAGCAAAAATTTGAAGTTCCATCACTACACACAAGAAAGAGAGAAAATTGTTGGGGGTTGTATAGGGGTTTGCCTCAGTTAGACCCCCATTTCAGTGTTTTCACATCCATGGACAACCAAGATAACAATGATAGAGAAATGTATGATAAAGAAGTAAAGAAAGAAAGTACATGAATAACACTACAAAACAATACATAGCTACTTAACCAAATCATAAACAAGAGGAGTGAAATTACCACCTCCACCAAGAGCTCACTAGCCAATGATGGAGAAAGAGAGCTTAAACAATCACCACAACCTCAACTGTGATGAAGGGAGGTGTTGCAAAACCTCAAGCCCCTACTGAAATGGCGTGCTTCACACTTGCTTGACAAATTTGATGGAGTGTTGTTGCTACAATAGAGTGTCGAGAATGTTGGAAATGCTAAGAAAATGCGAAGGAAGATGAAGTGAATTCTTGAAGATTGCAAAAAGAGATGAGTTTAATGAAGAATGAAAGAATTTGAAGGAGAAGGGAGAGAATCTACTACTTTTGGGGTCGGTTGGTCAAAGATGGATGTTACAAACCAACCCCAATGGGAAGTGTAACACCTTTGCTAGCTTTAGACACAAGAATCCATCAGGGACGTAAGCACGCCACGTGGACGTGTATGTGTCGTTTGGGAATTTCTGGAAAATATTCTTCTACCAACAAAACAGACAAATTCCAAGTGGAAGGTAATTATCCAACCGATGTGGAATTTCATCTTTGTATTTGGTTTTCTAAGGTGAGGAAGGGACGGGTGCAAAAAGATGGGTAGTCAATTTATGGCCAAAATTTTAAAAATGTTTTGAAAGATCATAACATGAGCATGTTATAATGTGATCGCATTATAATACTCATGTTAAGGCTTGGTGTGATGAGCCTAAGTCTCGGCCACAACGAGCCCATAACGTGAGCACATTATAACATGCTCACATTATAAGCTATTAAAAGTAAAAAAAAGAATTCAAAATCATTCTCATTTGTGACTGTGTTTTTTTTCTGCCTATGGCCAAAACCCCTCATTTCTACGTTCACATTCTAGGAGGATCCATTTTGCAAGATTCTTCAACAAACAATTAATTAGTTGGAAAGATAGGAGGTAGGCGGCTTGTTAGCTAGCTCTCAAAAACGTGAGGGTTTGAAAGCATCAGAGTTGCCAAGCCTCACAACGCTTTAGGCAATGCATTGTCAAATGATTTGAACCTTCTTCTCTTTAGGTGCTGCTAGACCTAGGTGGGTATACCTATTTGAATAAAGTAGACTTGACCTCTGTTCATTTCCTAAAGCAATTTACCCACACTGGCAAATAGGAGTGGATAAATGAGTTTTATTTTGGTATAAATTGTATAAGCAATATCAAGGCTAAATCTAATGTGTTCATATGAAAAAATGAATGAAACTAAATAATGAAATAGTAGAGACTAGTGCCTTATTGGGTGTATGGAGTCAAATGAAATATGAAATGAGTAACTTCTTCGGGCAGAAAATCAAATTGTTTGGCATATAAGCTTAAGTTTTGCAACTTCGTATAAACATGTGAATGTGATTACTAAGCTCTTCTTAATGATGGGTGATCCCACAATAGTGGTTTACAATTTTTGGCCAAACTAGACACTAAAATTATTATTTTTAACTAAATCTTCACATCCGTGCACCTATAGCGGCTAAACCGTCAGGAATTTGAAGATGATGCAAACTAGAGTCTCATCGCATTTTGTCTGTAGATTCTAAAAATATTTTTTTCAAAATTTTTGGAATCAGATTGCACTTCTTTTTCCATCTCCCACAAAAACTAGTTTTTTTTTCAAAAAACAACATTTTTAAAAGTGACGCACACCATCTAAATGCATAACTTTTTTTCCATGAAGCATAAAATTATAATTCTTTTCTAAATTTATATTTGTAATCTCTGATATTCATGCTTCCAATTCTGTTTATATAGTTTTAATTTGAATATTTTTCTTAATCAAGTTTCAAAAAGTCAAACTAATTACAATTCGCATACGCGCACCGTGATAACGCTGCGAATCCTGTATATGTCAAAATCTCTAATTTAATTTTTTGTTGATCAAGGACTTCCACATCTAGTGCACCTATTTTTCTATAATTCTTTTGATAATCTCTATTTTTCCAATATGTGAAGAATAAAGAAATTCATTTTCGATGAAACCCTATGTTTAATAAAACTTGGTAAAAACAAATACATAACAAAACCAAAATATATTAAAATTATATTCATATTGATAGCTTGGCCCCGAGGAATTACAATCATTTGAAATAAATTTTAAATGAATTCACTTGATCCCCCAAAAAGTAAATCAAAAGTGGTTTTTTATTAGCGTTTTGATAGGTGTAAAGGAGACTCCGTTATAGGTATGGTTTTAAACTAGCGGGGTTCTATCTAAGGGTTTGATCAAAGGTGATTTGATCAAATCCTTCAATCAATCCTTAAAATGGATATTTTGCCATTTAAATCCATATTTTCTAAAAATAGTGGATTTCAAACTAAAATTACTCCTCTCGTGAATTATAGTAGTAAAACTACTATTATGACAAAGACTCGATCCAAATGAGATTCCCTAATTACTATGATTGAATAAAAGGATTTAATCTCTCTTTGAAAGAACCAATTAATCCAACCATATAGATACATCAAGTGTGCACTGATAAATTGAAAAATATCCTTGATATATCAGTTTAAATAATTAGAAAACATCAACCTTGGAGACAACTTCAACAATACTTTCAATTAACACAACAAACAATTGATACCAGAAAAATGTCACCACATCAAATGAATTCAATTGAAATCTCCATTGTTTCAAACATGCATCATAGTCTCAAAATTGTAAACATTTTATATCCTACTGTATTTTTTTACTCGCTATCTACTATCTCTCCCTCCACAATCGAAAATGAACATTTATACATTAGTATTCGAAAGGATGCGTCCTTTCATATTCAAATCTTAGTGATCTATTGTATTCAGGCTTTTTCAAACGTTCATCAGATACTCGCGAAGACATCCTGTAGTTATGCCAATGCCTTGAGTCTCTCTGACTACCACACATTATATATCGCTTTGGTGTCCCATAGTATTGATCATCGATGTTCTGAGTCTCACTGATAGCCTATCTGTTTCTTCGCTTCCATCGCCAAGTTGTCTTGTAGTTATACCGATGTTATGAGTCTTCCCAAAAGTTATCCTTTCAGTCCCAAGTGTATCGCTATGACTTTCACCGATGAAGTCCTATCGCTGTGACATAGGGGGTCGACTAGATGTTCCACAGATTACTCATATCCTGTCAAGAAATTTCCTTTGGACTGTTTTCTTCATCAATTCTGATCGCCAAGACATAATGGTTTTCCTACCAATGGAAGAACACTCGATATGAGCTTCCTATCTCTCTCCGATGATGCCAGTCTTGCCGATGATCAAACATATCACCAAGTCCTAATGTAATCCTATCGTTGTGACATAGGGAGTTGGTAGGACTCCATGAGCTCATCCCGATGACAACGACGAAATATTCCTTTGTTTTATCGATGAGACTGGATGAATACTATGGGACATTACTCCGATAGCTCTTGTCTAGGTGGCATGTCACTTTTGTGCTTCATCGGTAAGACACAAATGAGCTTGATATGACTTATTCCAATGCATATTGTCTTGTTGATAGGATCCTCTGGTTGCTAAGATAGTGAACTGTGTCTACCCAATGTGTATTAAAAAATGAAATTTTATCGGTAAGACAATCCTAGTCTCTTGCCGATAGACTACAAAAGACACACATTAGTATTAAATGCTTCATGGATTGGTGAGACCTGTATCATCTCTTGCCAATATGATTTATACATTGAAATACTCAAGGTTAGATGAATTCTATGGGACCAAATGATAAAATATGGGAAAAAATGTTATGCAAAGCGGATTTTTGTGCTTATGGTACAGACATTTTTGGGAACTAACGGGTATGTGCAACCATGAAAATTTCAAAATTTTATAGGTCTAACATGGCTAGGGCTTATTACCAAGACAAATTATCATATAAAGATGTGAAAGATCTAAAAATTACAAAATTTGGTTTGTGTTCATTATTCACTAACCCACACACAAATGCAAATCTTACCCTCAATGCAAAGAGGTTTCCTATCCATTGATGCCACCACCAACACATTAGGAACTTTTTTGGAATAGGTGGTACATGGTTTTTTATTACCCACCATGTAACAATTGTGAAGTCCTACAGTATTTCCTTAGGAAACTATACTATGAGTTCATATTGAATAAAATCCTAAATTATTTTGATATGAGGGACTTCCAGGGGAGAGATGGGGGGTCGGCTCAAGATAGACTTAGTGCACAAAAGGATCCTACACACCAAGGGAGACTACCTCTTGCTAATTTTCCTCATGAGCACATCGTTATCTCTTTTTTTGAAGGAGAGTGCTGAGGTAGAGACTTTGCAAGCCATCAACTCTTTGACCCAGAGTGTCATCTAACATGCCAACCCTATTCTATAGCACCATCCAGGGGAGTCTTCTAGTGGTGGGCTTCGATCCCATTTGTGTCAATCTTGTGAGGCGACTTGTTCATATGACCCCACCGACACTTAGGAGGCTGATACATAGGATACATCTACAGCTATGGAGATGGTGAGGGCAGTTGAAATTTTGAATGAGGCCTATGGCATTGATATTCAGGTAAATGTTAGCATGTTCATTGAATTTAATTTATTAAATTTCATTTTGAAATGAAAGATTCACTAATTTAGTTCTATGATTTTAATAAAATTTTAGGGTCACAGTGTTGATATTGGATACACTAACTCTACACCCACTTATTTCTCCATTGCATCTATCGTTGAGGTATGTAACTAGTAAACAATTATAAATCTATTACATGTTAATAACATTGTTTTATGAATGGTATTTTAATATGTGATTTTGGATGTTGAATAGGATAATATTGGAGATTTTGAGGGAACACCTCCTAGTGCCAGTGTATTTAGACAAACCTACATGCAGGTAATAGAATAAAGAGCTTTAACTAATGAATTGTACTTTGGCCAGATTTTGTAGTTTTATATTCATATTGTTGACACGCTGGTATCAAACAATTCTTCAAAACCCAAAGAATTACTCTACATTCCATTAACCACAACTAGGGATATGTTGATAGATTTAGGCAATTTTCAACTGGCTAAATAAGTAGTTAAGCTTAGAAAGTCAATATAAGAAATGATGCACTACTTCCACATAGCATGCACAAGTGGTATGCTTCCCAATTGAATTTGCTTCATCATGGCATTCCATGAGACCACATTTTATTGAGTGCATCTTTTTTCAAATAGGTCACTTCCTTATCTAAGTTCGGATGCTTTCAGCGAATATATGAAATAATAATTATAATAGCATAGATAAGGCAATGAATCTTTTGTAACACTCAATAGGGTCCATGGTGATTCCCATCACCATGAGACCCAATTTCTTTGAGGCACTTTTTCAAACAGCTCACAACTTTTCTATGCTACCACATTTTTCTATACATGTCTACCAAAACATTTTATTTGAATAGTTCATTTCCCCTTTGCTGCTATGAAGCTATTAAAAGGTGTTTCCAACAAACTAAGGGATGCTTGAAAAATATATCAAAGAATAATAGTATAATAGTGATAGACAAGGTAGTGAGTAGTTTGAAAATTTCTAGAAGAATGGGAGTCTACGGTGATGGAATGCCATTCCATCACCATGAGACCACATTTCTTAGAGGTATTTCTTCAAACAACTCACCACCTTTCTATGCTACCACATTTTTACATACATACAAATAATTTTATCAAACTACTCACTTCCTTGCTGCTATGGCTTAAAGCCTAAAATAGATGCTTTCCAACAAATTATGGATGCTTGGAAAATTTTCTATCAAAGCATAATAGTAAGCAATATCATAGTCAAGGTAGTGAGTAGTATGAAAAAATTCCTTAAAGAAATGTGGTCTCATGGTGATGGAATGCCATTCCATCACCATGAGACCACATTTCTTTGAGGCATTTTTTCAAACAACTCACTGCTTGAAGAATAGAAGCCAACCCATTAGCCAAAATTCCCCTCCAAATTATTTTCAAGGTCCTCATCCTCAATTTACCAATCCATGGAACCTTCCACCCTTTATTCCACTTGTTCATGTCCCCAATTCTCCCTCTTCATGTCATGATCTCCCTCCATCTCATAGCCAAGGCCACACTATACTGTCCACCCCATCCTAGTATAATACCATAGAGAATGCAATGAACTATTTGAAAAAATTCCTAAAAGAAATGCGGTCTTATGGTGATGGAATGCCATGATATGCATTTGTTTGTAATGGAATTCCATCACCATGAGACCCCATTTCTTTGAGGGATTTTTTGAAATAGTTCTCTACCTTCTCTATACCACCACAATTATCGTACATGTCTATGAAAGTATTTTATCAAACAGTTCACTGGTTTGCTTCTATGGGTAAATTCCTAAAAACACGTGCTTTCAAACAAGATATTGATAGGGAAAATATTAAGCATGATAGTCAAAAATATATAGTTTAATAAGTACTCAAAATTTTGTTCATTATCTCATACCTTATAAGTCATGATGTGGATCACTATTGTAGTTTTTGTGATTGAATAATTTGTTGTTTTATTTTTAGATGTTGCAAGCAGATACACCTCCGAATGTTTAGAGGGCAATGGAGATTGGTGTTTTATCTATTATAGACTCCTCAATGGCTCTGACAGGGGAGGTATGTGACAAATTATTAAATTTTAATTTACATTCATTGTTATAGATGTTAGTTAGTGAAAAATCAAACCATTATTGATTCATAGTTTAATTTCTATTTGGATGGTTTATACAAGGCTTCAACATGCCTCAACATGGGAATTTGAATATTTCCCTCATGGAGAGTGATCATTAGATGGCGGTAAGTGATTATATTTTGTTAAATATATCATTTTTTTTAATGTAATTTTTGTATATTAATGTCTTTATTTCTTATTGTAACAGATACAACTTGACCAAGAACTACACCTTAGGAGGAGCAACAAGAGCACTCCTCAACTGCAAAATAAATGAGTGATAGACGTATCACCATCCAATTGACTAACAAAGGGAAAGAGTTTATTTCGATAGCATGGAGAGAAATGACTTTTGATTCTAGAGCCCTTTGTTGTATGCCTATATGGAATTTTTTTACATATTTTTTATTGGATATATTTGACATTATATGCCTATATAGCATTCTCATAAGCCTATATGGCTATTTTGTACCTATATTTGATACTTATATTGACATATATTGATGTATGCCTGCAGGGCTATTTGGTTAATACAAATATTTTTTATTGATGGTGTCCATATTTGCATTATAAATTAATGGTTCAATAGATATGAGTTACGTGTATTCAAGTGTATAATTTACAACTTACATGTATACTTTGTGACTTACGTGTTTTCATGCATATACCATGTATTCATGCATATACTTTGTATTAATTTGTGTAATCTATGTATTCGTGTGTATACTTCAAGACTTACGTGTTTTTGAGTACTTATGCTTCCATTATTCACATGTACATGCTTGAATTATTCACATGTATACTTATTAATTGGTTAGCCCTAGCATTGATCATTGTTGTCCTTCATGGTTTGTCTTGAATATTAATTTATTGATACTAAACAACTTTATTAGTCGATGCTAAACAACTTCAATATTTCTAGGAATACTAGTAGAGTTACAATTTTCAAAACTACACAAGTTGAAAAGAAAAAATTAATTGTAAATAAATGCACTAATTATTAACTTGATAATTGATTAAGAATGAGTATAAAATATATCAAGAGATGAGCCTTCTAGAATGACAACTACTAACTAGAAAATAGGCAAAACATTCCCAATACTTTGAAAGTAATAATCCACCCAAAATTGCAATGGGAGAGATTATTTAAGATCCTTGAGCAATGTATTTCCTAATGCTCCCTTGTTCTTACATATCTCAATTTAGTTTAATCCAAATAATTCCATGAAATGCTTTATCTAAAAGTAAAAAACACATTTTCAATTGGTATTCCATGAAATGTTTCATAAAAGGATTCCAATATATTTAATCTTTTGATTGGAACAATTCAATTAAGAAAAGAATACATAATCTTCACAACACTTGCAAAGCATAATATTCATAGTAGATGAAGTATTTAACTTCTTGACACATTATCATACAAAAATTTATCTTGAATAGTCTTTAAACATTTTCACAGCATAATCCTTATAGTGCAGAATAAATTGTTATGTTCTTGATCCATCACAATATAAACACGTCAAAATATTTATATGTCAACATTTTACAATATTATTTCCTGTATAGGAAATGGACTTAGGAGAAAGCAAGTTATAATTTATAATACAAATTTAAGAAATGGAATCAATGGTGGAAACTTTATTTATCACACCAAATAATAAATGTGTGTGAGAGCATCACTTGTTTCTCTTAGACTCCAATTTTCAAGCATAGAAAATCATTTCAAATGAAAATGACAAAATGCTTCACAACCAAAGTTGTTAATTGAGGAAAAGTAAAATGTTTCAAAGTTCCACCATTGTACGCATTTACAATTGGTTGTATATTGTTGTAAGGGAAAGGAGGATAATTGAAAATGCCCCACTTGTTAATGAGGATGATCATATGCTTTGTAAAGAAAAACTCAAAATTTCCGTTCATCATGTATGTTTCTCTTGATTGTTTGCATGCCATCATAAGGATCAAGCCGGTTGAACATAGTCGTATTATCATTGCATTGCTTTGGTGAGCAGGACCATGCCTAAATGAAAACAAAATCTATCATGATGCATTTATAGTTTTTGATACATGAATGTAAAACAAAGTTGGAAACGTCACTTAAAATCTCAGATTGAAGCTGCATTTGACACTTTTTCCATCAAGTAAAACCGACACCATGGGAAAATGACTCCTCAGGAGATAACAAAAACTAAGAGAGGTTATTGTAGAGGGGTCTAAGGTGATCCCGTAGGCTCAAACAAAGATTTTTTAAGCATCATAGTTTATGAGTAATAGCCCGTCAAAAATTGTTGCCCTTTTTCACTTTGGACCCTTAAGGGATCAAGTCGATTCAATGTACCTTAGAGTGATTCTGTGTGTTTGGGTGCAAAATAATACCATTCATAGTGTAAACGTACCCATCTAGATGTGTTGGAATAGTTTTTTTGGTCACACGAGTTGCAGAATGAAAGTTGCACCATTTTGCAACTTTTGACTACTTTCATTTGAGAACTTTTTTCCCAAGTGAAAATTCACCACTACGAGAAAATTCCTTTGAGATAGAAAAAACTAAGAGATGCTATTTTATAGGGGCTCAACACAATCACGTAGGCTTAGACAAGAAGTTTCTAAGCATCACAGTATCCGAGTAACAACATGCTGAAGTTTGCAGTCATTTTACACTTTGGACTCTTAAGGGATCGATATGGTTGAACATAGCTTGGAGTGATTCCACATGTTTAGGTGTGAAACAGGACCATTCTTATCATAAAAATACATATTCAAACACAATGGAACAATCTGTTTTGTCACATGAGTTGCAGAATGAAAGTTGCACCACTTTGCAACTTTCAACTACTTGCATTTGACAACCTTTTCCCCAAGTGAGAATTCGCCACCATGGGAAAATGCCTCAGAGATAGAATTTTTTT
>VDFB02058242.1:60684153-60714098 GCA_007258455.2 Sequoia sempervirens
ATATACCTTTCCCTTTACCTTGGATTCCGGTGGCAACAATCTTTGTCTCATCTCCGGAGTCTGAACCAAGATCTTGTTGAATTACTGCAGTAGTCTTCTGCTTGCCTTTATTACCTCCATATCTTTTCGGCCTCAACTCAGGATGAAGCTTCCAACATCTTGAATCATCATGCCCCTCTTTCTTGCAATGGGAGCATGTGGGTTTCTCACCCTCTTTCTTAGCTGTAGCTATCTTCTTCCCTTTGCCTTTATCTTTGTCTTTTTCTTTCCCTTTAGACTTACCCTCGAACTTAGATGGCTTCTTGGAAAAGTTATCACTAAAAGTATTCTTACCCCTTGACTCTATATGAGTAGCTTGAACAGACACCTCGTCTAGATTGTTGGGACTCAACATCAAAATAGTGTGCCTAAGGTAAGAATGCAAACCACCTATGTACTTAAGTAATGTGTCTTGAGTATACAAGGGAACATTTAAAGCAATAGCTCATTTTCTAAACTCGTGAGTATAATCCTGGACAGATTGCCCCTTACCTTGTCTAAAGGTTTTCCAATTCATGGTTAACTGTTGCATGTAACCTAAAGGATAGAATTGTTTCCTAAGGGCAGCAACAAACTCCATCCAAGACATATTAACTTGACCATGGCGAGCAATTTCTTCCTGAGTCTTACTCTCCCACCAGGTGAGAGCTATACCTCCCAACCGAAGAGTGGCTAATTGGATCCTAGAAGCATCTTCTACTAGGCCTTGAATCCTATAGTACACTTCTACTTGTTGGACCCAATCATCTAACTTCTCAGCATTTAACTCCCCACAGTATTTAGGTAACTCAAATTTTACATCTAGCTTAATAACAGGCTTAGATTTGCTCTTAAATGGATTTACACTAGAAGAAGGAGAAGGAGGAGGAGAAGGGGGAGGAGAAGAAGAGGGAGAATATGGAGGAGGAGTTTCTGGAGCTTTCTCCTCTGTGTCTTTCTGATCTTCCTGCTTCTTGTGCTTTGAAGAACCTCCCTTTTCGCGCTTCTTCTTTTTTGCATAAAGTTTGTCCACCATCGCCTTCATATCTAGAAATAGCTTCTGGAAATCCTTGTCACTAAGCGCTGAACTTTGTCCACCTTCTTTTTCTACCATCTGTGACAATGGATTAGCTCTTCGTCTTCTGATCTTAGGATTATATTCTTCAAGTTCTCCTTCACCTCGTTGAAACCTGGATCTCATTAGCATTCAATTTCCATAATACTAGCCACACATAAAGCTCTGATACCAACTTGATCTATTTAGGATCTAGGGAAATTGCTTATAGAATGCTTAATGTAAACGATAACTTAATACAATGCTTAAATGAACAAATTAACATAACATGATTGCCAAGATAATGAACTGAAAAGAAAGAGAGAAAATAAAGAGGAGAACAAACGCAATTGATAACGGAGTTCGTCCCTAAGGACTACGTCTCCGGGCCCCTCTCCAACAAAGTGACGGATCTGATTATACTCCAAAAATAGTTACAATTGCTTCATTGACTATCTCCTTCAAGCACAACAGCATAACGTTCCTCTAATGTGTGGAAATGTCTGCAAAATCTCCTCAGCATTATCTCATTCTCACCACCTGGACTTGGCAAATCCCATCTCTACCCCTCTTTTTATACATAAATTTTTCCTAATTAGGCTTAACCACCAAATAAATGCTTAACCCCCTTCTACAACTCGGATGCAACTCCTTTTGTAATTCAAGACCTCTTTTGTTTCAGTAGTTATGGTGGGTTTTGTTTGTTTTGGCTTTATTTGGCCTTTTGTTAGAGATTCGGCCTATATTCTTATAACAAAACCAAACAAACTGCTATATATAATCAAGAGTCTGTGGTGGCATGCCGATGGTTATAATTTTTGGATGCTAAGTGGTCAGGGGTTCAAACCCCACCGGCCACGGTTTTAAACCAAATCCGCCGAAACTGTTAACAACAAAATGAACACCTAACAATGTATGGTTGAGGAGCTGGCCGTAGGTGCAATGGCTAAACATCCCGATGTTTGCAGAGAGATCGTGGGTTCAAAACTCATCCACCATTTTTAGCAATCTGTTTAACAAACCCGACTGTCGAAGACCCGACATGTGTCAACATGTCATTTGCTGGAATCTGCCGATGTGTCCGCTGACAAGGCAAGCCCGTACGTTGACTGTGCCGAGTACGGATGCTACATGTCAATATATGATTGGTCCATACAAGTGAGTCACTTGCCACATGTCTTGTGCTGATTGGTCCACTTGGCTTCCGTGCTGTACGGACTAACACGTCAGCATGATGACGTCATCATCTGTACCCTCAAGTCAACCGATCTTTGATTGCTTGTAACTCAAGCATATGATGTCATATTTCAACAAAATGAATGCCATCGGAATCATCTTGATGAGCTCTTCATGATGACACTGGTTCTGTCAATTTCTGAGATGATTATTTTTTCACCTTCTAGATGCCCCTGAAGCTAGTTTGACTGGAAGTTTGACTAGCTGTAACTTGCACAAACGGAGTCCTTTTCGCCCCATTCAAGTTGCGTTGGAATCAGGACGTCATTCTCTTTCTGATGGTTCTAAAATCTAGAGCATTGGGAACACTTCAATTTTCACTAAAAAATGTCCCCTAGATCATCTATAGTGCCATCTAGGGGAGTCTTTGAGTGGTGGGCTTCGATCCCATTTGTGTCAGTCTTGTGGGGTGACTTATTCATACGACCCCATCAACATGCAGGAGGCTACTATGTAGGATACATCTACAACTATGGAGATGGTGAGGGTAGCTAACATTTTGAATGAGGCCTATGGCATTGATACTTAAGTAAAAGTTAGCATGTTCATTGAATTTAATTTATTAAATTTCTATTTTGAAATGCAATATTAACTAATTTAGTTTTATGATTTTAATAAAATTGTAGGGTCATAGTGTTGATACTAGATACACTGGCCCTACACCTACTTATTTCTCCATTGCATCTATCGTTGAGGTACGTAACTAGTAAACAATTATAAATTTATTACATGTTAATAGCATTGTTTTATGAATGGTATTTTAATATGTGATTTTGGATGTTGAATAAGATAATATTGGAGATTTTGAGGGAACACCTCTCAGTGGGCCAGTGGGTTTAGACAAACCTACATGCAAGTAATAGAATAAAGAGTTTAACTAATAAATTGTACTTAATAGATTTTTGTAGTTTATATTCATATTTTTGATTACGTTGCATTGCACATCTTTCAAACTCAAAGAATTATTTCACATTCCATAACTAATAACTAGATGTTGATAGATGAAAATTTTTCAACTACAATATAGTTGTTTAGAAAGTCAACATAAGAAATGATGCAATTACTTCACATAGCATAAGTAATAAGTAGGAGCAGCTTCCAATTGAATTTGCTTCTCATGGCATTCCATGAGACCAAATTTTATTGAGGCATCTTTTCAAATAGGTCACTTCCTTATCTATGCTTTGGATGCTTGGAAGGAATATATGACATAATAATTGTAAGCAATAGCATAGATAAGGCAATGAATTTTTTGAAAAAATACCTCAAATAAATGTGGTCTCATGGTGATGTCCATCACCATGAGACCCAATTTCTTTGGGGAAATTTTTCAAACAACTCACAGCCTTTTCTATGCTACCACATTTTCCATACATGTCTACCAAAACATTTTATTGAACAGTTCATTTCCTTGCTGCTATGGCTAAAAGCATAAAAAAGGTGCTTTCCAACAAACTATGGATGCTTGGAAAAAATATATCAAAGAATAATAGTAAGCAATAGCATAGACAAGGTAGTGAGTAGTTTGAAAAAATGCCTCGAAGAAATGTGGTCTCATGGTGATGGAATGCCATTCCATCACCATGAGACCACATTTCTTCGAGGCATTTCTTCAAACAACTCACCATCTTTTCTATGCTACCACATTTTACATACATGTGTACCAAATAATTTTATCAAACTACTCACTTCCTTGCTGCTATGGCTTAAAGCCTAAAATAGATGCTTTCCAGCAAATTATGGATGCTTGGAAAATTTTCTATCAAAGCATAATAGTAGGCAATATCATAGTCAAGGTAGTGAGTAGTATGAAAAATTTCCTTGAAGAAATGTGGTCTCATGGTGATGGAATGCCATTCCATCACCATGAGACCACATTTCTTTGAGGCATTTTTTCAAACAACTCACTACTTGAAGAATAGAAGCCAACCCATTAGCCAAAATTCCCCTCCAAATTATTTTCAAGGTCCTCATCCTCAATTTACCAATCCATGGAACCTTCCACCCTTTATTCCACTTGTTCATGTCCCCAATTCTCCCTCTTCATGTCATGATCTCCCTCCATCTCATAGCCAAGGCCACACTATACTGTCCACCCCATCCTAGTATAATACCATAGAGAAGGCAATGAACTATTTGAAAAAATGCCTAAAAGAAATGCGGTCTTATGGTGATGGAATGCCATGATATGCATTTGTTTGTAATAGAATTCCATCACCATGAGACCCCATTTCTTTGAGGGATTTTTTGAAATAGTTCTCTACCTTCTCTATACCACCACAATTATCGTACATTTCTATGAAAGTATTTTATCAAACAGTTCACCAGTTTGCTTCTATGGGTAAATTTCTAAAAACACATGCTTTCAAACAAGATATTGATAGGGAAAATATTAAGCATGATAGTAAAAAATATATAGTTTAATAAGTATTCAAAATTTTGTTCATTATCTCATACCTTATAAGTCATGACATGGATCGCTATTGTAGTTTTTGCGATTGAATAATTTGTTGTTTTATTTTTAGACGTTGCAAGCAGATACACCTTTGAATGTTTAGAGGGCAATGGAGATTGGTGTTTTATATGTTATAGACTCCTCAATGGCTCTGACAGGGGAGGTATGTGACAAATTATTAAATTTTAATTTACATTCATTGTTATAGATGTTAGTTAGTGAAAAATCAAACCATTATTGATTCATAGTTTGATTTCTATTTAGATGGTTTATACAAGGCTTCAACATGCCTCAACATGGGAATTTGAATATTCCCCTCATGGAGAGTGATCATCAGATGGCGGTAAGTGATTATATTTTGTTAAATATATCATTTTTTTTAATGTAATTTCTATATATTAATGTCTTTATTTCTTATTGTAACAGATACAACTTGACCAAGAACTACACCTTAGGAGGAGCAACAAGAGCACTCCTCGACTGCAAAATAAATGAGTGATAGACGTATCACCATCCAATTGACTAACAAAGGGAAAGAGTTTATTTTGAGAGCATGGAGAGAAATGACTTTTGATTCTAGAGCCCTTTGTTGTATGCCTATATGGAATTTTTTTACATATTTTGTATTGGATATATTTGACATTATATGCCTATATGGCATTCTCATAAGCCTATATGGCTATTTTGTACCTATATTTGATACTTATATTGACATATATTGATGTATGCCTTCATGGCTATTTGGTTAATACAAATATTTTTTATTGATGGTGTCCATATTTGCATTATAAATTAATGGTTCAATAGATATGAGTTACGTGTATTCAAGTGTATAATTTACAACTTACATGTATACTTTGTGACTTACGTGTTTTCATGCATATACCATGTATTCATGCATATACTTTGTATTAATTTGTGTAATCTATGTATTTGTGTGTATACTTCAAGACTTACGTTTTTTTGAGTACTTGTGCTTCCATTATTCACATGTACATGCTTGACTTATTCACATGTATACTTATTAATTGGTTAGCCCTAGAATTGATCATTGTTTTCCTTCATGGTTTGTCTTGAATATTAATTTATCGATACTAAACAACTTTATTAGTCGATGCTAAACAACTTCAATATTTCTAGGAATACTAGTAGAGTTACAATTTTCAAAACTACACAAGTTGAAAAGAAAATATTAATTGTAAATAAATGCACTAATTATTAACTCGATAATTGATTAAGAATGAGTATAAAATATATCAAGAGATGAGCCTTCTAGAATGACAACTACTAACTAGAAAATAGGAAAAACATTCCCAATACTTTGAAAGTAATAATCCACCCAAAATTGCAATGGGAGAGATTATTTAAGATCCTTGAGCAATGTATTTCCTAATGCTCCCTTGTTCTTACATATCTCAATTCAGTTTAATCCAAATAATTCCATGAAATGCTTTATCTAAAAGTAAAAAACACATTTTCAATTAGTATTCCATGAAATGTTTCATAAAAGGATTCCAATATATTTAATCTTTTGATCGGAACAACTCAACTAAGAAAAGAATACATAATCTTCACAACACTTGCAAAGCATAATATTCATAGTAGATGAAGTATTTAACTTCTTGACACATTATCATACAAAAATTTATCTTGAATAGTCTTTAAACATTTTCATAGCATAATCCTTATAGTGCAGAATAAATTGTTATGTTCTTGATCCATCACAATATAAACACGTCAAAATATTTATATGTCAACATTTTACAATATTATTTCCTGTATAGGAAATGGACTTAGGAGAAAGCAAGTTATAATTTATAATACAAATTTAAGAAATGGAATCAATGGTGGAAACTTTATTTATCACACCAAATAATAAATGTGTGTGAGAGCATCACTTGTTTCTCTTAGACTCCAATTTTCAAGCATAGAAAATCATTTCAAATGAAAATGACAAAATGCTTCACAACCAAAGTTGTTAATTGAGGAAAAGTAAAATGTTTCAAAGTTCCACCATTGTACGCATTTACAATTGGTTGTATATTGTTGTAAGGGAAAGGAGGATAATTGAAAAATGTCTTGCACTTGCTAGACTTGAGGATGATCATATGATTTTTGTGTGAAAAACTCAGACTTCTCAACCATCATGTGTATGTTTCTCTTTTTGATTTTTTTGCATGCCATCATAAGGGATCAAGCTGGTTGAACATAGCTCAGAGCGATTTTGCATGTTTTGGTGTGAAAGAGGACCATGCCTAATGAAAATGTACCTATCATGATGCATTGGAGTAGTTTGTTTGGTTACATGAATTACAAAATGAAAGTTGCACCACTTTGCAACTTTACATTGCTTGCATTTGACACTTTTTCCATCAAGTAAAAACTGGACACCATGGGAAAATGACTCTGAGATAACAAAAACTAAGAGAGGTTATTGTAGAGGGGTCTAAGGTGATCCCGTAGGCTCAAACAAAGATTTTTTAAGCATCATAGTTTATGAGTAATAGCCCGTCAAAAATTGTTGCCCTTTTTCACTTTGGACCCTTAAGGGATCAAGTCGATTCAATGTACCTTAGAGTGATTCTGTGTGTTTGGGTGCAAAATAATACCATTCATAGTGTAAACGTACCCATCTAGATGTGTTGGAATAGTTTTTTTGGTCACACGAGTTGCAGAATGAAAGTTGCACCATTTTGCAACTTTTGACTACTTTCATTTGAGAACTTTTTTCCCAAGTGAAAATTCACCACTACGAGAAAATTCCTTTGAGATAGAAAAAACTAAGAGATGCTATTTTATAGGGGCTCAACACAATCACGTAGGCTTAGACAAGAAGTTTCTAAGCATCACAGTATCCGAGTAACAACATGCTGAAGTTTGCAGTCATTTTACACTTTGGACTCTTAAGGGATCGATATGGTTGAACATAGCTTGGAGTGATTCCACATGTTTAGGTGTGAAACAGGACCATTCTTATCATAAAAATACATATTCAAACACAATGGAACAATCTGTTTTGTCACATGAGTTGCAGAATGAAAGTTGCACCACTTTGCAACTTTCAACTACTTGCATTTGACAACCTTTTCCCCAAGTGAGAATTCGCCACCATGGGAAAATGCCTCAGAGATAGAATTTTTTTTTAAAAAATATTGTAGAGGGGCCCAACATGATCCCATAGGCTAAGACAAGAAGTTTCTAAGCATCACAATATCCAAGCAACAACATGCTAAACTTTGCAGCCATTTTGCACTTTGGACTCTTAAGGGATTGATTCGGTTGAACATAGCTCAGAGCGATTCTGCATATTTGGGTGTGAAAGAGGACCATGCTTAGTGTAAACATACATATTTAGATGCATTTAAATAGTTCATTTGGTCACATGAGTTGCAGAACGAAAGTTGCACCACTTTGCAACTTTCAACTACTTGTATTTGACAACTTTTCCTCAAGTGAAAATTTGCCACCACAGGAAAATGCCTCTGAGATAGAAAAAAATGAGAGAGGTTATTGTAGAGGGGCCCAATATAATCTCATAGGCCTAAAAGAGAAGTTTCTAAGCATAATATTATCCTAGTAACAACATGTTGAAGTTTGCAATCATTTTGCAATTTGGACTCTTAAGGGATCGATCTAGTTAAATGTAGCTTGGAGCGATTCTGTGTGTTTGGGTGTAAAAGAGGACCATGCCTAGCATAAAAATACCTATTTATACATGTTGGAGTAGTTTATTTGGTCATATGAGTTGCAAAATGAAAGTTGCACCACTTTGCAACTTTCAACTACTTACATTTGACAACTTTTCCCTAGGTGAAAATTTTCCACCACAGGAAAATGCCTCTGAGATAGTGAAATTAGATAGAGATTGTTCTAGAGAGTCCCAACATGATCCCATAGGCTCAGCCAAGGAATTTCTAAGTATCACAGTATTCGAGTAACAACATGTTGAAGTTTGCAACCATTTTGTACTTTAAACTCTTAAGGGATTCTACCAGTTGAATGTAGGTCAGAGTGATTCAACGTGTTTGGGTGCAAAAGAAGACTATTTATAGTATAAATGTACCCACATGGACACATTAGAATAGTTCATTCGGTCACACGAGTTGCAGAGTGAAAGTTGTGCCACTATGCAACTTTCAATTACTGGCATTTGACAACTTTTTCCCTACGTGAAAATTTGCCACCACGGGAAAACGCCTCCGAGATAGAAAAAACTAAGAGAATTTATTGTAGAGGGGCCGAACATGATTCCATATGCTTAAACAAGAAGTTTCTAAGCATCACGGTGTCTGAATAACAACCCATCAAATATTGCAGTCAGTTTGCACTTTGGACTTTTAAAGGATTTTACTGATTGAATGTAGAGCTTAGAGTGATTCCATATGTTTGGGTGTGAAAGAGGACCATTCCTAGCATAAACCCACCCATCTAGACATGTTGGAATAGTATGTTTGGTTATAGGAGTTGCAAAATGAAATTTGCATCACTTTGCAACTTTGCACTGCTTGCATTTGATAACTTTCCCATCAAGTGAAAATTTGACACCACAGGAAAACCACTCCAAGATAACAAAAAGTGAAAGAGGTTATTGTAGAGGGGACCAACATGATTCTGTAGGCTTAGATGGATATTTTTTAAGCATCATAATTTTTGAGTAATAGCATGTCAAAGATTGCCACCCTTTTTCACTTTAAACTCTTAAGGGAACAAGCCGATTGAACATAGCTCAGAGCGATTCCGTGTGTTTGGGTGCAAAAGAGGACCATGCTTAGTGTAAATGTAACCATCTAGATGCATTGAAATAATTTTTTTGGTCACATGAGTTTTAGAATGAAAGTTGCACCACTTTGCAACTTTACACTACTTGCATTTGACACTTTTTCCATCAAGTAAAAACTGGACACTGCAAGAAAATGACTCTAAGATAAAAAAATACAAGAGGTTATTGTAGAGGGGTCCAACATGATCTCATAGGCTCAGATGAATATTTCTTAAGCATCACAGCTTATGAGTAATAGCCTGTCAAAGATTGTTGCCCTTTTGCACTTTGGACTCTTAAGGGATTTATCCAGTTGAATGTAGCTCAGAGTGATTCCGTATGTTTGGGTGGGAAAGAGGACCATGCCTAGCATAAAAATACCCATTCAGATGCGTTAGAACAATCCGTTTGGTCACTGAGTTGCAGAATGAAAGTTGCACCATTTTGCAACTTTATATTATTTGCAATTGACACTTTTTCCATCAAGTCAAAATTGGACACCATGAAAAAATGACTCTGAGATAACAAAAATTGAGAAAGGTTATTGTAGAGGTTTCCTACATGATATCGATGCCTCGGACATAATTCCCATAGCTAACACAATATCCAGGTAACAGGCCGTCAAAGATTGTTTCCCTTTTGCAATTTAGACTGTTAAGGGATCACATTGCTTGAATTACAAATGTTTGAGGGCAGCAATAAATTTCAATATTTGAGTAAATCTCAATAAAAGTTTTTATTTCAATAGATTGTATGCTATATTGATATTGATATATAATCATTAGGTTGATTTGTTTTAATAAATAAAGTTTTTATAATAAGTTAGATTGTATGCTAGTTATATTGATGTAGAGCAAGGTATCAAAACACTATAACTCACTCAAATCCTAATGAAATCAAATGAGAAAAGATGCAAATGAAAGGTAGTTCACTCATCCATCAATTCCAATGCACAAATGAGCACTTCTAGGCCATACCAAAACATACAAGTTGTTGTAGCAGCAAAATTCAATGTAGAAAAATGCTTAAAATAGTGAATCTTTGTTATTCAATCCTCCAAATGTACATCCAAACCTTGTTTCGACCATTATGTTGGAAATAGGATGTCATTTGATTGCAATCCTAAACATTATTTCATGTATCTCCTAATTCCCTGGAAAGTGTTCCCCAACACTAGGATTAGAAAGAGATTAATTTTGAATGAAATAATCATGTTAATTGACATTTGTAATTAATTCTAAATGGTAGGAACATGTGAGGGAATCCAATAGGAGTTCTTAAATAATATGAGCACATGGGGCACCCACATGGAAGGTGGAACCCACCTTAAGTTAAGTTAACTTTCTGGAGAAAAAGATAACACTTATGTAATGCATGTAAAGATCCTAGAAGTTAGGGATTGATGTTTACATGCATGAAGTTCAATTCATTTCAATTATGGTTGAGTTATGACTTTAGTTTGGGATGCCTAAGTATTAAGCTACAAAATCACCTCAATTTTCAACATTTGGTATCAGAGTTGAGGTTGGGTAGGAAGTTTTGGGGTTGCTCCTTGAGAATGTTGGGGTTTTTTAGGTTTGGGAATTTTACTGTTGCTAGTTTCCCGATATGGGTTTAATGATTTGCATTTGAGTATTCAGAGTTTAGTGGGATAACTGTGAAATGAGCTACAGAAATGGAATCTCCTTGAGAGATGGTGTTAGGTTTTGTGTGGAGATAAAGACTTTTGTGATATCCAAGGATTGGGAGCTAAGCAGTGCTGAAGGAGAAAGAGACCACCAAGGAATATAATATTTATTACATTCTATTTTTCCTGCTTGATGTTTAGGAATGAGAGAAAACTCCATATAAACTTCAGAGAGCCAGACAGCTCTATCAAACCAAGAAGTCTTACTAATGATTTGTAAGAAAGACAGTTGTATTCTTTAAAATAGAAAGACAATGAATTTGTTACAAATGTTTAAAAGTAGCACTAATTTGGATTTCTAATTTTAGGTGGCATAAAGTTGAGTGCAGGCTGAGGTGAAGGAATGATGGGCAATTTGCTTTGAACCTACACCAGAGTCTTTTGGAGAATCTGATTGTTACTTCATGGTGTGGTGATTGTAGTCCGAGGTGGTTAAATATAAGTGCCTCTCTGTGGGAGATGGTCTAGTGAAACTATAAATTGCCTTTGTTTGGGGCAGGCTTCCAGAGAATAAAGGGTGAATGAGAGGAGGATGAAATTAAAGGGATGCAAGTGCAAGAATCACTGGTGGCAGTGATGGTGAGAATTTATTTGAGAAAGCTTCCAGACATATAAAGAAGGATTGTAAGAGCAAGAAAAATAGTTTTGATGCTTCTACAAAGAAATCCATGGATGATAGTAATGATGCATTAGTAATTTCTTCTAATACTATTGTTGATAACTCTTGGCTTATTGATTCTAGTTGCTCCTATCATATGACTCATAACAAGAAGTGGTTCACTAAGTATACTGCATATGATGGAGGGGATGTGTTCTTTGGAGACAATTTCACAACAAGGATTGTTGGAAAAGGAGAGGTAAAGTTGTGTTTTAGTGATGGTAGGGTTAAGACCCTTAATGATGTTTTACATATTCCAGGACTTGCTAGAAATTTACTTTCTATCTCTATGTTCAATGATTCTAGAATGCATGTGACATTTGACAAAGGTGGTTGCAGATTGGTGAAAGGGAATATGGTGGTTCCTAAAGAATCTTGGGATTGGGACTTTGTTTAAGCTGAATACCTCCAATGTAAATAATTTAGCCAATGTAATTGAAGTTGAAAATACATGTATGTTGTGCCACCATAGATTGGGAAACATTGGTGAAAAATGTCTTAGGACCATTTTTAATAAGAAATTGGTTGACAATATTCCTCATATGATATTGGAAAAAATGATTTTTGTGAGCACTGTGTGTTTGGAAAGCAGTCTAGATCTTCATTTCCTAGTGGAACAAATAAAGTTAAAAGATTATTAGAGATTATTCATTTAGATGTAATGGGGCCATGGGACCCATGGATATTGACTCTATTGGAAAATATATATATTTTGTCACATTTATTGAAGCTTTGGTTGAGAAACAATCAGATCATAAGATAAAAGTGTTGAGATCAAATAATGGTGGTGAATATTGTTTTAGGGAATTCGATGAATATTGTAAGCATGTAGGAATTGTGAGATAGAAAACTACTCCATATACACCTCAACCAAATGGAGTAGTAGAAAGGATGAACCAAACACTAATTGAAAGAGATAGGAGTATGTTAAGTAGTGCTAAGCTAGATTGGTCCCTTTGGGTTGAGGTTGTATGTACTTCTTGCTATGTAATCAATAGATCCCCTAGTTCATCTATTGAAGATAAAACTCCTTATGAAATGTGGTTAGGTAGGAAGCCTAGTGTTGCACATTTAAGGATCTTTGGTTGTGAGGATTTTGTTCATGTGCCTAATGAAAAGTGATCTAAGTTGGATCCAAAAGCACAAAAATTCATATTAATAGGTTATGGTAAAAATGTTAAAGGTTACAAGCTTTGGAATCCTCTAACTCAAAAAATTACTTTATCTAGAGATGTGATTTTCAGGGAATTTAGAGCTTATTCAGGAGAAGAATACTTCTCGAACATTGTATTTTGAGATAAATAATGAGAAGCAAGAAGATGCACATGTTGAAGAACAATTGGATGAATTAGATGATGATAATTCACAGAGTTCTTCTGAGATAGATGCTCAAGATGAGCATATTGAGGAACAAGTAGAAACCCCTTTGAGAAGATCCACAAGACAATGAAATCTCGTTGATAGGTATAGTCCACCTAATTTCCGTTGTATATTTTCTTTGATGAGTACTAATGATGAACCCAGTTCTTATAGGGAAGCTTTGTCTTCAAATGAGAACAAGCTTTGATCACAAGCTATGCATGAGAAAATGGAATCCTTGGATACTTGTGACACATGGGATCTTAAGAGTTTTCCCAAAGGAAGAAATGCCAATTGTTGAAAATGGATATTTAAAAAGAAAATCAAAGAAGATGGTAATCTCGGAAGGTACAAGGCTAGATTAGTAGCTAAGGTCTACTCCTAGAGAGAGGGAGTTGACTTCAATGAAATATTCTCTCCTATTGCTAAATTAACTTCTATTAGATTTTTTTTATCTATTGCTACTACTTATGATTTTGAGATAGAGCAAATGGATGTGAAAACTACTTTTTTGCATGGGAATCTTGATGAGGAGATTTATAGGAAGCAACCTGATGGTTTTGTTGTAAAAGGAAAAGAAGAATTGGATTGCATGTTAAAGAGATATTTATATGGATTTAAATAGTCACCCAGAATGTGGTACTAGAAGTTTGATGCTTTTGCATTGAAAATTGGTTATGTTAGGAGTGAGGAAGATCATTATGTTTACATAAAAGTTATTGATGATTAGCTTTTAATTATTATCTTGTATGTTGATGACATGTTGTTTATTGGTAAGAACAAGGTAATGATCAAATAATTGAAAGCACAAATCTCGAGCACATTTTAGATGAAAGATCTAGGAGCTGCAAAATATATCCTTGGTATGTAGATCAATAGAGATAGAGGTAACAAAAAGATTTTCTTAAGTCAGAGCAATTATGTTGATACTATTTTGAAACAGTTTAACATGCAGGAGAGTAAATCAATTAATATTCCTTTACCAGTTGGAATGAATTTAAGTTTAGAAATGAGTCCTAAATCTGATTTTTTTAATTAGGAAATGTCTGAAATTTCATATGCTAGTGCAATTGGTAGTTTATTGTATGCAATGGTTTGTACGAGACTAGATATAGCCCAAGTAGTGGGAGTTCTAAGTAGGCTAATATCTAACCCTGGTAAAGAACATTATCTAACTTATGTTAAGAGGGTGTTTAGATATTTACAAGGTACTTATGATTACTGTTTGGTTTATCATGGTGCTAATGACATTGATATTATGCATAGGTCATTGGACATACAAGGTTTTATTGATTCATATTAGGTAGGAGATTTGAACAGTTGGAGGTCAACAAGTGGCTATGTGTTTACTTTGTTTGGGGTTGTGTTTAGTTAGATGATTAAGAGGTAGCCCACAGTTGCTTTTTCCACCACAAAAGCAGAGTGCATGGTTGCCACACATGCCTATAAAGAGGCAGTTTGGTTATAGAGACTTGGGAAAGGTATTGGTTTTAATTGCAAGCAAGTTCAACTTGAATGTGATAGTCAGAGTGCTATTTGTTTAGCCAAAAATCCTATGTATCATGCTTGTACTAAGCATGTTGATGTTCAGTATCACTTTGTACAAGAAATAGTTGAAAGTGGAAAGGTATTAATTGAGAAAGTTGAAACTTTCATTAATGTTATAGATTATCTTACGAAACCAGTTCCTAGAGATACATTCTCTTGGTGCAGGAAGGCCATTGGCCTTGAGTCTTGTACTTGATTTATAATAATTATTCCTTTTTTATAATAATTGAAATGTATAATTTCAAGTTGGAGAATGTTGGAAATAGGATGCCATTTAATTGCAATCCTAAAAATTATTTCATGTATCTCTGAAGTCCTTGGAAATTGTTCCCCAACACTAGGATTAGAAAGATTAATTTTGAATGAAATAATCATGTTAATTGACATTTGTAATTAATTTTAAATGATATGAACATGTGAGGGAATTGTCCAATATGAGTTCCTAAATAATAGGAGCACATGGGGTGCCCACATGGAAGGTGCAACCCACCTTGAGTTAAGTTAACTATTTGGAGAAAAAGATAACACTTATGTAATGCATGTAAAGATCCTAGAAGTTAGGGATTGATGTTTACATGCATGAAGTTCAGTTCGGTTCAATTCATATCAGTTTAGTTTAGTTTAGTTTAATATCAATTTAGTTTAGTTCAATTATGGTACAATTACCTTTAGTTGCATGTAGTTAGTTTTAGTTGAATGCTAGTTGACTTCAGTTGACTTGGAATGCATGAGTAATGACTTGAGTTGCATGGAAAATAATAGGTGACTACTTTCAGTTAATAGGGGATGATCAATTATGCATGGTATTTGCATAAATGGTGGAGAGATATGTTTTAGTTAATAGATATTGACTTGGACCCACCTTGGGCACCCAAGTTTGCATCTTGGAGTTGACACTTTTGCATGATAAGATATTTTATAACCTGCCGAGTTAAGTGGGCCCGTTCTTGGGTGTCAACTTTGAGGATAAGCTCAGAAGATATCTTCAGAATTAAGGTTGAGTTATAACTTCAATTTAGGATTCCCAAATGGATGAAGCACTTGTTTTAACATTGTTCTTCACAGTAGAACTCTACTTGCAAGGAATAGGCATAGGTTTTGTGAGATAAGCATTAAGCTTTGTAATTGTAACTCTTTAGAGTTTACAAGGTTGATTATTGTCTATTTATCTCAAGCAAGTTGAAGAGAGTTTTATTAGATTTTATTGTACGTTGTGAAGAAGATTTGTTGAAGGAAAAAGAAGCATCTCAAGCAAGGATTGAATTATTGTAATCTTATTCTGAAATTAAATAATACATTGATTCTTGGTGGAGTTTTTTCCCGAAAGGGTTTCTCCATGGTATATGCTATGTAACTTCGAATATTCTATCTAATTCTTCTACAACCTTTTGTATTCATTCTATAAATGGTAAAATGAATCTAACTAGATAACCATCTGCAAAGAATCTAGAGCAAAGAATACTTAATTAGATCAACAATCACAAAGTTATACAAAGAATTAAGCTACATAATCACCTCAATTTTCAACACATTGAAAATCATATTTAACCTTTTCCAACCATATACAACCAACTACAACTAAATTTCAATATCCTAACTATTCAACTTCCCTTTTGCATCAAAAATGCAAAAGTTACTATGCAACTTTTTTTACAATTTTTGCAACTTTACCAAATTGAATCAAAATGACTCCTCCTAACCAAAACCAACCCAAAAAATTGCAACATGGTCTTAATTACCTTATTTCAAAACAAAAACATGACCTTAAACATAAAGAAACTACATAATAAACCCATTTTATAAAATGAAGGCCCAGGTGCCCTGCACCATAGGCACAATGCCTTAGGTACTCCATTCTCATAGATCTTTTACAATGTCACTCATACATTCGAGATTATCTTATAATATCTAAATTATAGGTGCTCATGATGAGGTTAACTTAAAATGAGTAACTTGAGATTCCCTTGCTAAGCTTCACACGCTTTTTTTTATAATGGCTTCAAATCAAAATTGATATTTTTCAAGATCATCAAAATAAGGATGTTGCATTGCTTTCTTGGCTAATATTCTCTTCAATGACTCATAAATCAACACTTTTTTCAAGGAGAGACCAATCAATTTTTAGTAGTTTACTTAAAAATACGCAAATTCAAAGAAGAAAAATAAATAACATCCAAAATGGAAATGAAATGAAAATAGATGGAAGGCACTTATAGACAACAAAACCACACCATTTGGTTCCAACTTGGGAACAAGGCATAAATCTTGATGCTTCCATTGAGTATAGGCATGCTAGTCTCTCAACTTAGTTACTCTTGGTCATACATCTTCACTGAGAGTTCCAAGATACCTATTGCACACAACACCTCTCATGAATAGAATAACTTGAAACTCAAGATGCTCTTATAATTTCTACATCATAGGTGCTCATGATAAGGTTAACTTCAAATGAATAACTTTAAATTCCCTCACCAAAATTCGTACACACTTTTATAATGACTTAAAATAATAATTGAGATTTGTCAAGATCATCAAAATAAGGATGTTGCATTTCTTTTTTGGCTGAGATTCTCTTGGATGGCTCATAAATCTGCATTTTGTGCAAGGGGACACTAATCAATTTTTAGCAGGTTACTTACAAATAGGAAAAGTAAAAGAAGATGATAGCATTGGCATCAAAAAAATTAATGTACATAAAAGTATAAGTTAATAAGAATGAATGTGCATACTTACAAATTAATCCAACGAACCATCTGGGTCTACTCTACTCTTTATTGTGTCAAGTGTTTCCTCATGGTTAGACTCATAGACCTTCCACAAGGTCTTGTTCAAAGGTCTACCCCCATATTTTTTCAAACAAACATTGGATGCCACAACAAGGTTTGAGTAATGAAGAATCTTACGATGCATGTCAAAGTCCTAAAGCAACCAATATTTAACACTCTTATGTGAGTACTTTCTAAACCACGTTCCAATAACAACAACTGAGCCTGTAGGGTATTTGATGTTTTCTCCATCTATAACTAGCGCCTCCAATTTCCTTTTTTCCCCAACAAAATGAAAAAAGTAATAGTCCATTCCCTCTTCGTTGTCTTCATCTACAATAATTGCATAAATATGCCTTGCATTGATATGTGCAGCAAATCTCTTAAAGTTAGTCAACATTATGAATACACTACAAAGGAAGATAACAATAGGAATTTCAAAAACTAAGCAAGTAGATATATTACCTAGTTGAACTAGATATGATACATGGTCAAAGTCAATTGAAGATTCCATCTGTGCTAGTTCTAATGTTTTTGGAGGACGATATGTGTGAAGTGGGCTAAGATAACTTGTCAACCATTTGTGAACCCACTCCCCTAACTCACAATCATTCCAAGATTGCATTGTACATGAAGAACAAAAACATGCCATCTTTCGTGTGTTGATACTCCATGAGCCTACATTTGAGCTAAGGAAAGAGTGTAGCTCACTCTATCCTGTTAGGGTACAAAAATCCTCATATGGTGAAATGTTAGTATCATCCATCAACCAAAAAAGTCTATGAATTGAAGATGTACCTTCATTACCTAGACACATCAAAGCATTACACCACTTGAAAATTGATGTTACATCTGTCACTTTGGAATTGTCTTTATACTTTAACTCTTCTCGTGCTAATGCTCTTTTCACACATGTTCCTGCACCATCATGCTCCCCCTTTTCCATACCTAGCCTCACAAAAGTTCCACATATGTTGAACACCTATAATAACATGCATGCTACTCAACCAGTAGAAGATGCATGAGTTCTTGAACTGTGTTGCATAGTTATCTAACCATATTATGTGTTAGGGATCCAAATTTGCACACTAATGCCAAAATTTAAATGAACTCAATAGATTTGGATGTAACATGGGACTGCTTTCAGGTTGTGGGTATCCTATTCAAAAGAAAACCTCCAATGATAAGGATTGACTTCCCCTTTCGATGTCACCTAACTATTAATCTTTGAGGTAAAGGGTAAGAATTGCATGAAAATAAACCTAATGCTAAAAAAAACCTAAGGTGATGCACCAAAACAACATAGACCTGTTAACAACCTATCACATTCAAATTAATATCATAAATATGGATTCACACAACTCACTTTCCAATGCATTTTACATAAATAATTCATAAGGAGGTCTATAAACACTTCTTTTAAAAGGAAAATAGGGATTTCATAATTAACAACACTACTAAACAACACAACTTATAACCTGTAAACATGCATTTTATGCTAAACAGATGCCTAAACATGAGAAAAGCTTGCAAAGGAAAAGATAAATTTTCACAAGACAAACTGATCAATCATTAACAACATACATGAGAAACATGAAATGAGAAGGTAAAAATGCTCTACTTTATTAATTCAAAGTGCTTACTATATAATAGGCCCATCTGAGTTACAATACTCCATGAAAAGTAGCTCCAAGAACAAAGCTATCCTGCTGCTAGAAAGAAAAAACTCCTTAAAATGTTCAAAATGAACATACTTAAGCAAAAACCCACCAAAAACCCCTCACACATGTCCTTCCAGAAGGTTCTGGTTGGATGCAACAGAAAAGGCCAAAAAGAACCTTCTAGAAACCCTCCAAACTGTCCTCCACATGAAGGAAAGTTAAGCCAAGTCAAAAGTCACACTAAAAATGTGACAAAAATGCCTACAACACAACCCCTTTTCCTCTAAAATCAGTTAAAACAACCTCTCACACATCCCTCATGTCTGCAAGTCATCATTGGTCTTCACACAAGTATTGACCCACACTCTCCTCATGCAATATGTGTGTTTTGAAAACACAAGACTCCAAAAAGCATTAAAGATAATAATCTTGTTTAAGTGATTCATAAAACATCACTTAATCAAGTCATTTTACATTTCAAAGCACAAAATAAGGGGCCCACCATCTCTTTGAATTACATTACATTTTCATTAAAAAGACATAATAAAAGTGATTTTCAAATCACTTAAATGATATCTTTATAAATTGAAATAAAATGCAACATATAATGTCATATCTAAATGCTTCCAAAAGCATTAAACAAGGTTAAAAACTTCCAAGGCACATGACCATCTCTACTTACCTCATTCTGCATTTTAGACCACACATGGTCAATACTCACTAGTTTTCAAAGGCATCATTCAAGCTCAAAAACACTTGGCCAATATGGCCGACCTCCAAATTTCTTGGAAAGCATATTCCAAGTCACATGATTATTGGTCAAAATATTAAAGGCATCACATGTGTTGTATTGGCACACTCCATATGTTGCATTGTTGAGAACTTAGCAAAGTTTTGAAATAAGGGGAAAAAAGAACTTAAGGCATAGAATACCTAAGTCAATAACATATGTTTTGGCCCCCATTGATTAACACAGGTTTTTAATTCTAAAAACATTGGAAGAAAATCCTATCCCCATCAAATAGGGTCAAACCCTAATCATCAAAACACCAAAATAATGGGAAAACACCATCATTTGGTCATTGAACAATCTGGAAAATAGATGTTACCGCCGTGGGGTTTGAGAAAACATAGGAAAAATATGGAGATTCACACTAGTTTTGTTGATGTTTCATGAGAGAAACACTTTGACAACAGGTAAAAAAAAATTATGTTGCATAAAATCTAGATTTTTCTACCATTTGGAAGCCATTTCAGAACCTAAGGTCACGACCATGGACACATTTTTGACCCAAATGTATCATTTGTTCCTTTTGTTTTTGTTTCATTTTGTCACAACCGCCATGAGAACTCTAATGAAGCTTTGTAAGAAGCAAAAGCTTGAAATTTTTGCCAAAATTTTCTGAGCAAAAGCTCCAAGTGAGTTAAATCGACTCCATTCTTAGATTTCGAGCAAAAGCAACCCATATTTTTTTTCTACCTTGAGAATAAAGCATAAAAGGCTCGTTTCTTTTCTGCATTTGTTAATGAAGACACTCTGTTGTTGTTTTTGTTGCTTTCATGAAGGAAAAAAGGCTTCCTAGCCATGGCCATGGATAGAAAATAGTGTGTTTTTATAAGTGGCTCTGCTTCATTTGAAAACCCCAAAATGTCTTTCGATTCTCTTCTGTATTAGCAAGTTTTTTAACAACCCAGATGGGTTTTTGATATGTAGAAGAGAAAACATGGCTTGTGAACTTGGCCTCCAAATTTCAAAATGGGTTTCCTCTATATTTCTATATTTCCTTTTCTTTTTCAATATAATTGCATAACCCCTAAGTGGGTTTCTATAGCATATATATTTCTGTATCTGCAAATGTTTTCAAAATAACCCAAGTGGGTTTCTTGATTTCTTGAATAAACTCAAATTTTGCTATAGAAATACAAGTGGGTTTTTCCATTTTTTGTAGAAAAAGGGGTCTACTTGGCCATGACTTGTCATAATGGATAAAAAAAAATTTCATTTGTCATTCTTGTAGAGTGTTCTCCATTATTGTTTCTTCTGGATTGAAATCTCATGATAAACCCAAACGGGTCTTTTCAATTTGAAGGAAAAATCTGATTTTGTTTGCAAAATGATTCAATGTCATTGTACAGTGTGAGCATAATTGAAAGCTCCAATTTGTAGCAACAATGTGTTTTTTTGTGAGCATCAAATGCTTGTTTTGCAAATGCACAGTTTCTTTTTTGTAGAATTTCTTTGAAAATAAAAATCCCCAAAGTGGGTTTGTCATTGTGAATAAACTCCTGCATTTGACATTTCTTTTAAGAATATCATACTCCTCTTTTATTGATGATACCTCTTCATGTTCTAAACACTCATGGTAACCCCCTTTTGATTCCTCAAACACTTTGAAAAATCACCACTATATGAGACTTTGGCACCATGATAAGTATATTGGATTACCTTTTGAAGTTTATCTGCTCATAAGTTTTTTAAAGAATGTCATTTTGTCATACTTGTCAAGGTTCAACACAAACTTGTCATGAAATATCATCCTTGCTTTGTTATTGGAAACTACCATTGCCCTCTTATGAATAACATGCCATCTCTTAATATCATTGTTGTTATCACAAGGTAGATTATGATATTGCTCCTTTACTTCAAAGATTCTCTTTCAATATTTAATGACTATCATCTTTTGTCATGATTGCCTCCTAAAATATTTTAATGCCTTGCAATTCACTGTATAGGATGAAGTAATGACTATCCAAAGAGGAAAAAAGTGACAGTGGCAACAACCATTTATATTACTTATCTCACTTCAGTCCATTTCATGGCTATAGTCATGTTGTCACCCATTGTATTTTTTTTTTCAAATTCATAGATAACATGAAGATAAACCTGTAGCCTTTAATGATACTACTCTTATTCATGACTATGCTTTGTTCCCTTGAAGCACCATGATTCATGATGGTTTCAATATGACTATCTTCAACAAAACATTCCTTTCCTTATCTTGATTTCCAATACCATTTCCAAAACTAAAGTTATTGTCGACTGCATATCACTTGTGGAGGTAATCCTTGGTTCTGGGCAACTTCAAGAAATGTAGATGAAAGTTGATCATTATGTGACACCGAACAAGACATTTGAAAAGCTTTACTACCCTTCCTTTCTTTTTCATTTGTAATGCAATCTCTTGTGACCATTTATTGTTTTCCCTCAGTAAATTCAAAAGACCTTGCTATCCTACATGAATCTACTATCTGATTCCACCACATTTGTTTATTTTTTATCATGTGTAATACATAACAGTCTCCCCACTTTGATCCTATTGGGAAGACACATGTCCCCTATGTTGGTAACCTAAAATCTCACCGTCCTATATGATGTTTGGTTGTCCAATAGGTTCAAGGTGAGAGGGACCTGATAATACTCTGGATAGCTCTCTCATTATTTAGGAGATGCATAATTGAACTTGATGCATCTTTTGAATCTAATAATGAAAGTTGATCAACTAGTGTGATTCCATATTGATTTAATGCATTAATAACAGGTAAATATTTGATCAAGTTGCTCAATTTCCTTTTTCTTTCAAAGAATGTTGAGCTCTACCCTCGTGGGAGCCACATTTACCCCACATGCTATATTTAATTTGAATCAGAATAGTAACCAGACTTGTCCTAAATCTACACATGAAGCAAACAAGTTAGAAAAATATATGCATATTTTGGATGTGTTTGATGGATTCATTGTTTTCTAGGACATCCAAGTTTTGCATGCTTATTTAATGCACTTGTGGATCAGTTTATACATGCATAGGTAGGTGTGTATGTAAGGATTGAGATCTTTCATTGCTTAGAGCCTCACTCTAATATCATTGTTTTTTTAGATGCAGGAGCTAGGATCACTACAGAGCTCGGAAGGACACAAGCAGCTTGGGGCAGCAACATCAGGGCAAGAGGGAAACTTTACAACTAGTCATTCTTAGGCAATGACTAGTCTCCATTCTTATATGCACATTGTGTTTTTACTTATTCATGTATAAATTGTTTCTTCATTTTCATTGAATAAGTAAAGTTAGTCCCTTGGCTTGTGAGGGACATGTACACTTCACGATTATCAATAAAAGATTACATTTGTATACATATGATTCTCTTTTCTCATTTGTTGTAATTGCAACATTGGGATGAAAAAATGTAATCTATTTTATTTGAAAATATTTTTCCATGCATATTAAACCTAGTAGACTTATGGATTATCTTTTAAATGTTTAAACAAACAACACAAAAGAATAAACACTAAATCCGATTTCAGCTAAAAGCTAAAAATTAGGTAACAATATGTCAATCGCATGTTATGCCCCTCTGAGCCAAATCACTTTAGAACATCTAGAAGCAACCTTGTATGAACTCTGGAGAATGTGTGCTATCATCACTAATATAAAAGTGATACTCCCTCAATACCTTCCTTTGGTCCTCTGTACTATTAGTTGCATGAATGAATGTTATGTGGACAAATATCAAAACTTGTGTGGAGTTATAATATTATGACTGCACCTCACATTGTGGCTATAGAGTGTAGTTGAGCTGCAAAGTCAACCACTGATACTATGTTGCCAACTGGAAAGGTGTCCTTGCATAGCTTGAATTGTGTGTCTATTCATTAGGATCTATGGGTATGCCTTGCATACTCATACACTATATTATCACAAAACATGGACATAAGATGATACATTGAAATCTTATGAATAACCAAGTCATACATTTTTTCTTGAGAGGTCCATCTTTTGTAATGTATGAAATTGTTTTATACTTCCTGAACTCTACTAGTTTCTATCCCACCTCATTTGTGCTTTCCATATCTTGACATACTGGCATATGTTGCAAGCCACCAAAACGCTTGCATGAACCATCCAAGCATGTTGTCTTGTAGAATATTTGGCCATCTTCTATTTCACATAAATTTTTTTATAATAACTCTCTTGAAGATGTTGGTGGGGCTTCTATGCCACAATCCTACAAAACATTGATAGTATGCAAATCTAAACATATAGAACGATAAACATCATAATGGTTAGAGAATTTAATATGTAGTCTACAACAAAAAGTAGTGCATGTGTGATTTATCTTGACATAAAAAGGTTTAAGTATTTCAAAAAATCTTTGACAAATACTAATTTGAGGATACTCCTGTTGAAATTTGTGAAAAATTTGAGTTTGAGTCGTATCCAAAAAATGCTTTAGATGTGGCTTACGATTTTGACTGCCAATTCTCCTTCTTACCACATCCCTTTGATTTGGAGATGGCCTTGTGTTATTCTTCCAATACTCTTCAATTAGTTTTCTCAATGCTTCAACAATTTTTTTATCTTTTTGTGGAAGTCTCCCCGAGAATTCCCATAATTCATTTGAATCAATACCCTCAATTCTTTGCTGCCTTTGAATAGCTCTTGATAAATTTTTTCTACTAATTCTCATTTGTTCACTCATCTTTCTAATGATATGAGCTCTCTTTGTTTGAATACTTACCAAATTCGATGTAATAACATGTCGGGTGACATTATTATCCTTTGAGCATGAGGTATTACCCACACTCTCATAAGAATCCACTAAATTCTTCACAATAGTGTTTTCACTTGATGCATTTGATGTTCTCAACCCAAGAGTCTTCATGATGTTTATATACTTTATAACTCGCATCATTTCAACAAATAGTTGACATCTTGCAGTCTCATTTAGGTTTTCAAAGAATGATTTCCAAATGTTATCAACATATCTTCTACAAGAACATGCTGGAATATTACCTTCCATGTGCTACAAAATATCCTCATCAATATTAATCAAATACTTTGGCTTTCTACGCAAAATTCTAGGTGGTGTTCTCCTAGGTACATACATCTCAACATTAGGAATTTCATCAATATTTAATTGAGGTGGGCTAGATTGCGTACCTTTGATCGAGGGTGGAGTAGAAGACATACCTTGAGGTTCACATGGGGATGATGGAAAACCTTCTTCATCAAATCCAAGTGATGATGTACTCTCAACTTGAGATGTGGTGGATGGTGTCCAACCATATTCACTTGCGGTAGATGGTGTCCCTCCATATTCACTTGTAGTAGATGGTGTCCCTCCATATTCGCTTGTGCTTAATGGTGTCCCTTCGTATTCACTTGTAGTACAAGGAGTGTCTCCAAATACAATATCTAAATCTATCTTACCATGATGCTTTCACATTCGTGCCCTTTGTGTTGCCAATGCCTATTCTCTTTTTGATGGTTGAGGTTCCTCTTCAATTGGCTTGTTTTCATAAATTGTATCCAATTTTTTATTTTCACGATATGCCACCACTCGTTCTATCTCCTTTTCTTTTTTAGTTTCATACTTTAGTTTATTCCTTGTTCATTTCCTCGGCATGGTAGATAATTTTACCTGTAGCATGGTAATGAGATTAATATTAGTTCCTAAAAAATGTATCCATTCAAATAAATGAAATATATGTTATTCAAGGCTTCTTTAAAAATACTTAAAATCATCCTATAGAAGAGTATTTCTAGCATAGACAAAGGTCACATGATTTTTTTCGATGGAATTCCTTAAATAAATGTGGTAGTGTGGCATGCCATGATTGCAAGATTGGCTCAAAATGGAAGCATGGACAATGCATGTGAATTCAAATTCTTTGGAAAGCTAGTGGAGCATTAGCAAGCTAGCTCACTCACTAGCTTGTCAATGCAATAGGGTTGACAAGGTAGGGGCAGCGTATTCCTCATAGAATTGGGGACTCACGGTGATGTAGATGCCCCTACCTTCTCAACCCTACCGCATTGGAAAGCTAGTGAGCTCACTCACTAGCCCACCAATGTGGAAGGGTTGAGAAGGTAGGAGCAGTGTATGCCTCATAGAAATGGGGTCTCATGGTGATTTGATACATCACCATGAAACCCCATTTCTATGAGGCATATGTTGCCCCTACCTTCTCAACCCTACCACGTTGGAAAGCTAGAGGAGCATTGGAAAGATAGCTCACTCATTAGCTTGCCAATGTGGTAGGGTTGAGAAGGTAGGGGCAGTGTATGCCTCATAGAAATGGGGTCTCACGGTGACTATGAGACCCCATTTCTATGAGGCATATGTTGCCCCTACCTTCTCAACTTGGTGCAGGGGCACCAAGTCCACTTTTTGTGAATAAGGTCATGTAATAGGTTTGAAGGTATTTTTAGTTTAATGTCATTCAATAAGGTCATAATAGACCATTGGTAATGTAATTTGAGTCTTTAGGGGTTTATTGTGTAAATGTCACAATTCTTGCAAAATGTTGTCAAATGCAATATTGTAAAAGTGAAAAAATGCAAAGTGTGGGAGACCAAAGGTCATGGGGTTCAAATGTTGGTTGAAGTCAGTTGGATGGGTTAGTTTTTGGTGTGTAAAGTTTAAAAATTCCTTGAAAGGCTCGAAGCAAGGTTGGAATGACTGTATTTGAAGTTGAAACAATAACAAAACATTGTTTTTCCTTGTCTTTTATTGGTAATTTGTTGTTCTAGACCTCTGTGTGGGTCCACACTGAGTGTTTTTCCTCTAAAATGTTTTTAATCTTGTGGGGGCATGAATTAAGAGATTTATGGTTTTTTTTTGGGTTGAATTCATCAAGTTAGAAGATTTTTATTGCAATTTTGTTAGGAACGGGTTTGTAAACCCTGCTTTTGAGGTTTTGGTTAACAAAATGGGTTTTTAGGCCATTCCATCTAGTGAAATTTGAAGTAACTTGGTGGAATGGCATGGTTAGATGTAGGATTTTGTTTTTAAGTGGTTTCTAAGAGAAAGGAGAGTAGTTTTTATAATTTGGAATGATACCCTAGGTGTTTATAGCCAAGTTTTGAGGAAAAATGGTGGCTAAGAATAGAATTTTGATAAAATTGCATTGTTGAAGGATGGTAGATGGTTGTAATAGCATAGTAAGACCTTAAATGATGTGTTTGAAGTGTTGGAAAAGTGGTTGGAGGTTTGGAGAATAGAGTTTCTGTAAACCCTCATTGTACAAGCTTAAATAGGCCTAAAACAAGGGTTTAGTGGTTTGTGGACTTGGTAGGCATTTATTTGGTTAAATTTTTTTAATTCAATGTATTTGGGGTATAGTTGAGGTATGGGAATGAAGTTTTGTGATTGGTGTGGAGGTTACGCAGTAGTTGTTTTGCAAAAGTGGCCTAATTTGGCCTTGGGGCAGCGTAGTAGTAGTGATTTGGGGTTGATGGTCCAAAGTGACCCTAGGAGATTTTAAGATATGATAAAATATGCCTTAATGGGTATCTAAAATTCCCATTCTTTTATGGGTTTAGAATTTATTTTGGAAGTTGTGAAGAAAATTCTCTGTTTGCAATGCTACAAGAGAAACTTGAAGGTATGATGAAATAAGGTCAAGTTGGGGTTTTATGAATTGAAGAATTGTTGTATTTGGTTTGAATTGTGTTATTTTGAGGTTTACCTCCCTTTTTTACAGCACAACCCTACCGCATTGGCAAGCTAGTGGAGCATTGGCAAGCTAGCTCACTCATTATCCTACCAATACGATAGGGTTGAGAAGGTAGGAGCAGTGTATTCCTCATAGAAATGGAGTCTCACGGTGAGGAATATCACCGTGAGACCCCATTTATACGAGGAATACGCTGCCCCTACCTTCTCAACCCTACTACATTGGGGTCTCACTCACTAGCCTGCCAATGTGGTAGGGTTGAGAAGGTAGGAGCAGTGTATGCCTCATAGAAATGGGGTCTCATGGTGATATATATTCATCACCATGAGACCCCATTTCTATGAGGCATACACTTCCCCTACCATCTCAACCCTACCGCATTGACAAGATAGTTGAGCATTGGCAACCTAGCTCACTCACTAGCTTGCCAATGTGATAGGGTTGACAAGGTAGGGGCAGCATATGCCTCATAGAATTGGGGACTCATGGTGATGATGATTCTAATGCAAAATTTGGTGCAAATTCAACCTGATTAGGAACATAAGGGGGGTTGTATAATCAATTGGAACATCTTGATGTTCCCTTCAACCCTATGCAACTACCTCACTGTAACCCCATTTTTTATACATCATCATGATCCCCCAATTCTATGAGGCATATGTTGCCCCTACCTTGTCAACCTTACCACATTGGAAAGCTAGTGAGTGAGCTCACTATCTTACCAAGATCACTAGCTTGTCAATGCGACCACATTTTGCATACATTTATATGAAAACATTATTTTCAAACAATTCAAATGCTTTGTCCATGCTTCCATTTTGAGACATCATTGCAAGATAGGCTGCACCTTTCCCCATGTTGCTAACTTAGCCTTGAATAAAGAGTCTTGAAACAATGGAGAGAAGGGTTAGAATCTCTTGTAGGTAGACTAGTTAAGGAAATATTTACAATATATCACAACATAAGTGATGAGGTAGGTTTAGTGATGAGGTAAATTTAGAAATAGGGATGAAAAAAAAATAGTTTCAAAGATCTATTAATGTGGGAGGAGTATATTCCATTTTTTTAGAGACATGTATGGAAAATTTGGTAGCATAGACAAGGAAATCAGCTGCTTGGTATAACTGTTTGAAAAAATACCTCAATGAAAGATTTGGAGAGTGGTATGCACATCCATAATAAAGGATTGAAAAATGATGTTTTATTTTACTTCTTATAACTTATGTCATATATATGTGTATACAAAATGTGGAAGCATAAACAAGGTAAGTTGTTAAATAACAAAATGCCTCAAATAGATGTGGTTTAAAAATGTAATTGGAAAGTGTATATAATTGTGTAATTTAAACTGTGCATTAACAACCTAAGGTTATAACAACAAACAAACAATGATCAATATGGAATATGCAAAATAAAAAAATGAAAGCAAGCCATAATAGAATGAAAGAAAATGTGTAAAGACTTCACATACCTAAAAAACCAAAGTTTCAAATGGAGAAGTTCTACCCAATTATGTAGCCTTTGATTCTTTCTTCAAACTCCTCAACAATTTGACTTTTTCAAAAGCTTGTTCCCCTCCAAACTTCAATTGTATATCACTTTTGAATGGAATTTAGACTTGAATTGATATTATATTCCTTTCAACATAAAAAATCTAATATTTCATGCAAAGGTGGCGGAAAGATCATGAAAAATGTGGTGGAATGTGAAAAACATGCATGCACACTTCACAACATCATCAAAAAGCTACTTTTTGTCGGAGCATGCGCAAAACCAGGAGAATATGTAGATTGTAGGCCTTGATATCACAGGTATATTGAGTTTTTTACCATTTTTAGATCAAGCCAAAACTCGCTCACATTATAGCATGCTAATGTTATAACACGAGCACATTATTTCTTGCTAAAAATGACCATATCTCTATTGCTTCAAAACACGCTCGTGTTATGAGAAAGTTAATTTTTTAATAGATTTATTTTCTCTCTTTTTCTATACCCTCTAACCTCAACCCAAAACCCTTAATCCCTCTACCCTTATACCCTAAACCCTCTACCCTCAACCCTAAACCCTAAAACCTATACCCTCAAACCCTAAACCCTCAACCCTAAACCCTTAAACCTTCTACCTTCTATCCTCAAACCCTAAACCCTATACATTGGACCATCAACCCTAATCCTTCAACCATATGTACCTTCAACCCTAATCCTTCAACCATATGTACCCTCAATCCTAAACCCTTAAACCTTCTATCCTCTATCCTCAAACCCTAAACCCTCAACCCTGATATCCT
>VDFB02058242.1:60714198-60724950 GCA_007258455.2 Sequoia sempervirens
GAACCCCTTAATCTCAACCATTTTCAAAATAAATTAGTAGTTTAGAAAGTAGACTTGGAGCACTTCGATCCTTGTTTTTGTTGCATCTCAAAATTTTGAGTGTAACTATCCTCAATTTCATGTCCAAGGTTAGTATTTCCTTATTTTAGAAAAAAAGTGGCCACTTAAGCCCCCTTTTTGGGAATCATCTTTGTGCACTTACCCAAAGTGTTAAAGGGGAATTTGCATAAGGGGTGCAAATTCACGCCTATATAGAAAGATATGGGAATTTTTGAGGACATCCCTAATGAGGCAATGAGAAAATGTTGAATCTAAGGTATGATCCATAGAATATAGATAGTATGCCTCTTGTAATGATCAATTGGGTAGTTGTAGAATATCATGATTTAAAGATCATAAATCAAAATATAGAAAATTAATCCTTGGGATGGCTACAACATCGAAAAAAAAAAATGGGAAAGGGAAATAAAAGAAGAGGAAACAAATGAGTGGTCCACCCCCTACATATAAAAGGTCTAGAACAAAGAAGGTTGATCCTCTCATGGACAAATTGCACAAAGCCTTGGAGCAAGCTCAAAAGACTAAAACAACTATTGAAGTAGTGGTAATAGTAGGATTTAGAGTACAACCTTTGCAAAAAGTTAATCGGGTAGACAATAATATCTCATTCTCCCTTCACCATCATTGTATATAGAAAAACCAAGGAAAACTTAGTTTGAGTCATCTCCTTCCTTCAAGAGGACCCATTTTTCTCCTCCCACCAAGTCACCACCAAAGACACCTACTTCAACAACTCCAAGTACCTTAGAGACTCAAAAAGATGAATATCCTAAGGATACTACTAAGAATGTTTTTGAAAAAATATAAGAGAAACTTAAAAGGAGAGAAGATATAATACAAACACCTCAGTCTCCTAATAGCATGATTGAGCTATAACATGATCAATTTACATAGAGGATATTAAGGATGAAGGTGACAAGATAGGACAACAAGAAGTGAAAACTCCTCTAAAAATTTCTCCTTAGTAGGATGTAATGAAGTCACTTTCTAAGATACCTCTTCAATAAAAAGTAGCTTAGTCTCCTCCTAATTCTCCACAACAACAACAAAAATAGGTAATTTCAGAATCAACTAAATATAACACACCCATTTCCCCAACTTAGCTTAAGTTGGATTTTTTTCCCAAGAAAAGGACTGCACAAGTGCAACCAAATGTGGACTTAGCAGTAGTGTAGGTAATGGTTAATAAAGAAAGACCTCAGGTGAACCCCAAAATTCTTTTAGCCATCAGGGTAATTCAAAACAAGGAAAGGACTGTTGAAATAACAACTCCTATGGTGGAAAATAATGCTAGATAAATGACACCTTAGGATTATCAAGTAACCCAAGTCAATCTCCAGGTAAAAAATAAGTGAACAAGAGGTGGTCTCTCTTGATACTACAATAAAGACTCTAAAACTGAGAGTCACCAAATATGAGGAAACTAAAAGGTGACTTAATGAATAGCTACAACATTACAAAAATCTTGTAAAATAATTGATAACTCCCAAAGCTTACATACCTAGTACCTTTAATGGATCTCATGATTTTCATGTCTAAGAGTGAGGTTGATAATCTATAGGTGATAAAGAAAAATGAGTCAGATTTGGATTCTTTTATAGGTACAATGGAAATTGAAGCTAATAATAAAATTGAAATGGGTTGTAAATTTCATCAATGGGCCATCCACTTGAATCAAATAATGGTTCAAATTTTAAAATTAATAAAGTCAGAGGATGGAATGTATGTTCATATTAGTTTTCATTACTTAGAGAGATGGGTAAAGAAAATTTTAAGGTATTAATTGATAATAATATTTTATAGTAAGATGATAAGGATTTTATAAAAAATATTATTATGGCTATAGCCTTCAAAAGGGACTTGTTGGTCTAGAATATGCAAAAGTTCCAAAAGAAAGACTGGAACTCCATAGAATCAAGGAAATTTTAAATATTCTGTGGGCTAGATCACATTTTATATTTAGTAGATATGAAAAATCATACAATAGCACCATTGCAAGAGATTCAACAAGTAGTTTAAGGTAAAATAGAGCAACTATGCAACAAGTTGGATAAAATATGATAGATCATCTAATGAATCTTAGGTCGGATTTCAATACCTTGGATAGTGGGTTAAATGGTATGAGAAATCAAATTGAATTTTCCTAGAAGATGTGCGAAGAATCTAAATTTAGGGTGAATTTTCTAAAGGGTCCAAACAATGCAAAGTGAAGCAAGTGCCTAAATGACTACAAAGATAACAAGTATAAGACTTAGTAGTGAAGTTTTGGCCTTAACTGGAAATTATTATGAAATCTTATTAGACATATTATTTTATTCTTTATTTTTTTAGTGATGTAATTGTAGAGGAGGAGGACCAACCACTCAGCGGATATAGAAAATGGAGAGCCGAGAGTTGAAGGTTTCCCTAATCTATCTCAAGTTGGACAAGTGTTTAGGATAGTGTTTGATACTACAGATGGAGAATGAAGAGCACTCAAGCAGTGCTTCTATCAATCTGCTGACCTGAAGGTTATGTTTACACTAAGCGAGCAGGTTTTGGGAACCTAGATTGCGACTCTGTCAACTCTCTACTAGAGAACAATAGTGTGGAATAGGGACAACAATACAACACATTGGCGTCTCACAAGCGTGTTGTCATCCATACAAGTAGACAATGAAAAGGATAGTTATAAGTGTTGGAAACCTACTAACAACTTAGTTGCTAAAGTTTGAGGTGATGAGGAAAGTAAGAAATGACAGAATAACTAAAATTTTAAAAGAGATTCTATGAGAAATGACAAGAACGAGAAGGATAAGAGTTCAAGTCACAAAGTCCAGTTCTCCCACAAGCTCCACATGAAAAAGTACCTACAAATAGAAGAGTGGGGAAAAATGTTGGGGTTGTTTCAAGGCTTGTCACAATCAAACCCCCATTTAGGTGTTTCCACCTCCACAAAAAAAAAGATTGATAGAGAAATAGAAATGAAATAAAGAAAGTATGTTGGAAAGGAAAATACACCAAATACTACAAGAAGCAATATGCTACTCAAATCCAACAACAATGCAGTAGTAAGAAAATAATACCACACTCGACCAGAGGCACTCAAGGCCAATGGGAGAGGAATTTGCAAGTCTACAACCATGGAAAAGTTTCTATGGCTATAGCGACACTGAAGGAAGTCTTGCAAGACACCAAGTTGCAGCTTTTGTGGTAGGTTTGAAGAATGTTGTGATGTTGAAATTTGGAATAGTTGATAGTGCAGCAAGTAGCGAAGAAGTGTGAGAGATTGTGAAGAAGTTGGAATGAATAGGAAAGATAGGCATTTGAAGATGAGTTTGGGAGGGAAAGAGTAGTTCAAAGGTTAGTTGAAGGGTGCAGATATATTACACTTCGACCCCAATGGTGAATGTAACGCCTTTGCAGATTCCAAAGGTAGGAATCATGTAAAGACGGTAGTGTGCTACATAGACATCTGCGTGTTGCGCGCGCGTCCTCGATAGAAATTCCCCCACCAATAGCACAAACAAGTGCCAAGTGGATGGAGGATGTGAAATTACATTGTTGTGTTTTATTTTTCTAAGGTAAAGGGTGTAAAAGGGGAACTTTCAAGGGGGTGCAAATTCACGCCTATACAATAATAAAAAAAGCTAAATAGTGGACCCCATTTAAGTGAATAGAGGTGGTCCCTATTTTTAGGCAGTTAGTTGGTAGTTTAATTTTAGTTCTAAATGACATGCAAAGTGAATGGAAAAAAAATGTAGGTGTTTTATTTATGAAAGCTCTAGTTAGGATGTTAATTTTAGACAAGTTTTATAGTTGAAGTAATTTGCATTTAACACTTTGTTGCAATTAATATAGGTTAATTAGACGATATTAGCCTCTCCTTTTCTTTTTAAAGGGACTATTCAAGATTGTAAGGGGAATGTCTATTTTGATATGTAAATTAGTGGGACAATACTTAACATTTCTTTATTTTTCTGCAATAGTAGAGATAGAACTCTAGAAGGAGGAGATCAAGATTTTGGTGTAGTGAATCCTACCTAAAATTTATATTAAATATGCTTCTTCAATTGTCTTGAATATCTAGAATGGTAGAGTGCATTTATTATTCTTTGTACATTAAATGTGTGAGCAAGCTGAGAAAAGGTATAATAGGAAGAAAAATATTAAAGGCCCAAATCACTATGGTAAAGATAGAGTGAGGACTTGGGCAATGGGGAAACCTCATGTAACTTAGTACTTGAGAAAAGGAAATTTTGAAAACTTGAAATTCATAAACGACTTAGAGGAATCCAAGGAACATGAGGGAGCAAAGATTGGAGGAAAAGCACGCCAATAGTGAAAATTCTACAAACCCATCCTTGTCTAGAAATTGAGTAGATAACAACTTCATACTTAAAAATTTTAGGAAATTTTACAACTCACATACATGACTAAGACATGAGGGAAAATAAAGCACCACTTCAAGCATAAATTTGATAAATGAGGCCCATAAATTTGATAAATGAGAACCATAAATTTGCTAAATGGGGCCCCTTTAAGTGAAGGGAAAAATCAACAAAGAAGACAACAACACTAAAGGAGTTCCTTGGTTTTATCAAAAACTTGGAGATGTTGTAGTGCATAAATATGACCTAAACTAAAAGTTGCCTCTATAGTATCTCGATGATGGTGACTAGACTAGATTAAACAACATGGCAATGCAATGTTGTTCTAAGATATTAAAAAATCTATTCAATGGAGATATAATGCTACAAATATGGAAAAATAATCAGATTTGGGCATATAGCCCATGCTGGCAAAAATATTCTATTGATCATCATTTCTAAGACGTAGAAATAAAAATTCATCAACAAATGACAAATTGTGAGAAAATCCTTGTGAATCATGAATAAAAAATACTTATGATGAAATTTTATAAACTTTGATTTGACAAATATGATATCGAAAAAACATTATTTAAATAAACAAACTCATGAAACTTTACGACTAATAATTCATTCACATTAATTATAATGGACAGACAGGATTTTACATTCCCACCATGTGAAACAGCCATGATATTAAATTATTATGCCTATTATATCAATTTATAATATATCATCCATATCTGACTACGGAAAAATAAGCCTGTGTTCCGGCAAAGACTAAACAAATAATATAACATCTTTAATCTTAATATAATGTAAAGAAATTTATATAAAAAACTATAGTGAAACAACGAAGTCCAAATCTTCAATCAATTGCGAATATAGATATGTATTCAACTACTCTTCTACCTTTATCTGGATTTAGTTAATGTTTAATTGATTGTTAGGTAATTTTGTTTAGTTGAATTTATTCACAGCCTATCTAGTTTGCTTTTCTATATACCAAGGACGGACTCAACTGATCCCAAGCAATTCCGAGACAAGAAGATGAATGCTCTGCACGCAGTGATGATTCCTTCCCCTGCGCAAGGCAGTATCAATCCTCTTATCAATTTGGCTCGCCTGGTCTCTTCAAGAGGAGTTTTCATCACTTTCGTCAACACAGAGTGGAGCCACAAATTCATGTCAACAGCAGCGGCTGCTGAATTCTCCACCTCCACATTTAAGTTTCTTACCATTCCAGATGGGTTGCCACCTGATCACGGTCGTCTCTCCAATCTTCCCGCGTTGATAATTGCATTGGAAAAACTTGGCCCCGTCTTGGAGCATTACTTGCTGTGCAGATTATCGGACGGATCTCCTCCCATTACCTGCATTATAACGGAAAATTTCTTGTCTTGCACTCACGAAGTGGCCAGCAAGCTTGGAGTGCCCCTAGTCATTTTCTGGACAATGTGCGCCGCCTCTCCTATTGCTCAGTGCAACGCCAACTTTCTCTTCTCCCGCGGACATATTGCTGTCAAAGGTACAAAAATAGTGATCTTCAGTTTTATTGCTCAGTGCAACGCCACCTTGGGTGTATGAGTCCCACTTAGAGGGGTTCTATATGTCACAAGTGGCGTATGAGTTTCATTTGGCCCCTTTTTAGGGTTTTGAGTAGGAAATCAAGGTTTTGAATTTGAATTTCATGAATTTCGGCATTTGGGATCTAATAAATGGTAAGTTAGATGGAATGTCTATATAAACAAGGTTTCAAATTATTATTTCACCTAAGCAATCATAATATCAAGCTAGCAATCAAGAGTTAAGAATCCTACGACTTCACAAGAGTGGCAAGAGAGTTTACAAGAGCATTTCTAAGGCATTCAAGGGCAGATTTCTTCATCATTTATTGTAGCAATTCAAAATCCATCATGATGTCAAAGGCATATGGCATCAAGGATGTTTTTGAGCTAGTGTTGTAATGTAGCATCCAAGATTAAGCATTGTTCAACATATAATTCAAGATCAAGATCTACATTCTTAATGGTCACTTCATGTTAGATTGTTGATTTACATTCCAAGGCATCATTAAATGTATCATTGTTCACAGTTCATGTTTCATGCTTCTATTTCATTTTTTACTCACAAGGTTTAATTACTTAAATGGTGTTTGACCAAAGTAAAACTCCCCATTCCTTAACAAATAACACCTTTCTCTCCCACTTCTTCTCTTTGTGTGATTTTCCATGTGTTTATGTAGGGTTGGAAGAAATGGGGACTAAAGCCTAAAAATACCAAAATGACAAAGTTGCAAATTTGTCAGTTGTCATGAAAATTTGTCATTCAAGTGAAAAACTCAGATCTAGAGCAAGATATACAACCCATTTCCAGAACATGAAATTAGGTGAGAAAGTGCTTACTGATCTGACATCTCAAAGGCTCATTAAAGTGTCACTTCAATCTTATCTTGGGAAAATCCTCAAGAAAATGACTAATACCACTGTGCATATGAGTCCCAAGATACCTGTTTCCAAACTTTTCTATAGATCCTCATTTAGTAGTTTTCCTCTAGATTTGCCTTCAAAATTTTGAAACCATAAATTCGGTACTAAATTGCCCAGCTTGACATATGAGTTCTAGTGTGCCTTAAAATCAACATTTTTAGGATTTCAAATCTTCATCTAAGCCTCTTCATATTTCCAGGTGCACCTCTGTACTTTCTTAGTTTACTGTTATGATTTGACCTCATTTCTAGGTCATTTATTCAAGTTTTGCATATCACTAGGTTTTACTTTAGTTTTTCCAAGCCCCAGCTGTGAGGGTGAAACCCCTTTGGCACCTCTAATCACACCCTAGACACCTCTTTATTGTAGATCTCTTTCCTATTCCATCCTTGGATTGAGATCTCTAGAGCTCCTTTGAATGAAACGCAGTAGGAAAACAGCTGCAATTCTATCCAAAAATACAGAGCTAAACACTCTCAAGCTCTTGTATTTGTATTTCTGAAAATGCGCTTCTAAATTGGTAATAAATATAACATCATATGGATCTGCAGACACTGCAAAGCATTGGCTATCAAAACTATATATAATAGTTTTACAAGAGGCCACCACAAGTCTCTATTGTGGTCATAAGTCTAAAGTAAAATCCCTAAATTAGGGAGGCTACTTAGGCTTTGGATAGATACCTATATATCTAAACCATGAACATAAGTATCATTAATGCCTTCTTGGAGCTATCTAAAACACAAATTTTCCACAATCACTACCAACAAGAAGCAAAGACCACAAATAATGTCATCCATGCATTAGTTACTTGGCATGTTTTAATTTATTTCCATAATACCGCCATGGAACACAAAAAACATCAACAAGCTACCAATCCTTCCATCACCACCAATGCAACATATGACAAGTAATAATTTATCTTTGATCCTACATAAGCCTTTAAAAATAAATAATCACTCATATCAATAACATCATGGCCCATCATCTAACTTTAGCTTGAGGTGACATTAACTCTATGTATGTGGTTTAATTATACCATCACAATTGAGATGGTGATACATGTGAAATTAAACACATAGAGATCAAGGGCATAAGATACTAATATTAAAGTGATTAGGAAAATATAACAAAAATTATTAGATTGGCCAACATTAGAGAATATGGTAAAAGTACACACACAAGCATATTAAAAAGGTCTAGTATATTATCTTGGGATATCTTTTAACATAATTAACAAGGAAATGAGAGCACATAATTGTCATGACTTTAGCAGGCCAAGACATACAATATTAGATTCAACATAGGCTCTTATTGGAGATGAGTACCCCTAATGAGTAGTATAAGAACCCACAAGCCCCAATATCCAAAATATAACAAAAAGAGGAATTAGGATAATGGGGACAAAGAGCATAGGGTAGAGACAAAGAGATACACATCCACATGTATATTCAAAAATTGAAAAAGTATAAGAGATATGGACTTGACAATAGATATGAAATAAAATCCTTGGGTATAAACATTGAGACTAATACCTTACATCCATTAACATGATAACACAAAATGTATTTTGTATACCTACAAGTGAACTTGAAGATATATTACATGAAAACCCTTGTAAAGGATACATATGGAAAAATGATATAGATAAACTAAGAAGCTTATCTTTCATCTCACATACACAATGTTGATGAAAGAATATTTATTTTTACAAAAATAGTGCATTCTCTATTCAATTGCACCTTACACTTGTGCATGAGAAGATAAAAATTTCTAAATATCTAATACTAAACATGGTGGCTATTATGATGATCAAGAGAAATGAAAAAATAAGAGAATAATTCCTACATTTATTATACACTCAAGATGAAATATAATAAGCCATCACAGATAAGGTCAATAAAAATGGTCAAATAAATATGTGAATAATGACCATTACCACACATATGACTATAGTGGTATCATAATGGCTAGCCTCCTTCCATAAATTTAGGAAAAAATAAATTGCCTCAAGCTCATATGAAATCAAGAAATATACCTAATTATTATAACCCTAGTATGTGTAAAGAAGAGAGTCCTCATACACCGCAAAGTAAAAAAAATTAACCTTAGGTATATCCACATAGTTAGTTGCATTATTTTGATCTTATACTTCATAAAAATATTATAACCCAATATCATGTTAACTTATAAGTTGCTCTGAGGATAATGACTCAAACTCATGTACAACACATTCTTTCCTTAAGAGTAGACACTTGACCTTAATCAAAGTATAAAGTTTCCAATTTATTTGTGCATGCAATATACTCACTTATTCTTGGTAGCCAACATATAGTACCATTATGAGAACTAATAAAATTACTTACATCTTAACCACACAAGGTCCAAGCCATATTTTAGAATATCAACACAAAAACATGGACACTATAAGCAAATAAACAAGTATTTCAATATATCCCTCCACCACATATGTTTCATCATTACTTAGAGTGACTTATTATTCACTACTAAAATTAAGTCTCCCTTAAAGGAATGAATATAATTTATTTTCTAACAAGAGTAAACCAGTCTAGAAACAAGGAATTCTATCATTAGATCAAGCTAGGAAATTTCAATAAGTTTACTAGTCATACATTGAAGTGCACTCATATCAAGTTTGAAAGAAAATGAAGAGGTTTCATCCTCAATTCCATTAGCATGATCATCTTCATTGATAGGTTTACATCATTAATTGCCATCCCTATCAACTCATCCTCATATGCACCATTGCATGTACCAAGACATTCAAGTAGTATCATCAAGAGAGACAAGGAAAGGAAGGACATCACATGGAAAACTTTGTTCGTGAACCTCTACTTCATCATTTAGATGCATTACATGTACACATAATCAATTCTATAAAAAAAAGTTATCAATCTTAAAATTCTCCTTCATGTTTTCCTCTTCATCATCATTACTATCATATTATGTTCCTTCACATACCTTGACCTATTTAGTATAGCATAAATTTTGATTGTTTACCTGATAATCCTCACTAACTCATATTGTACCTCCTTCTAGATTATTTAAGATAGTTATGTCATTGTTACTAATAAACTAAGATAACATGAACTACACACATATTCTTAGCTTATACTTTCATGTTTTTCTCCATTTGCTTTTATATACAAATATATTGCATTCAATTCATTTGCAAAATGCAAGATATATATTATATGTTTTGAATTTCTCACTACTATACCAAATTTATCCTTCTTCTACCTTCGAAGAATCTTTGGCGTACCCATTTCACACTAAGATGCAATTGCTAATTATTTTGAAACACATAATGCAAAGACGGGATACACTTTCCACCATGTGAAACAGCCATGACAATGCTTTTCTATATAAAATTAATTATTGTTGCCCATTATATCAGTTTTATTATCTAAATTATTCAATGACTTGACTGATGAAATATAAGTCTGTGTTTTTTAGAAGACTAAAGAATAATATAAACTTTTTAACCTTAATATATTGTAAAGAAATTTATATAAAAAACGTCCACTCATATATTAAAACAAACTCTAATGATGTCCAAATCTTCAATCAATTATGAGTATTCAACTACTCTTCTACCTTTCTAGTTGAATGTTTGGTAATTTTGTTTAGTTGAATCCATCCACAACATATCTGATCTGTTTGTATCTATACCAAAGGACGGATTCAACTGATCCCAAGCAATTTCAAGACAAGAAGATGAATGCTCTGCACGCAGTGATGATTCCTTCCCCTGCGCAAGGCAGTATCAATCCTGTCATCAATTTGGCTCGCCTGCTCTCTTCAAGAGGGGTTTTCATCACTTTCGTCAACAC
>VDFB02058242.1:60725050-60805393 GCA_007258455.2 Sequoia sempervirens
GAGGTAGTTGCATAGGGTTGAAGGGAACATCAAGATGTTCCAATTGATTATACAACCCCCCTTATGTTCCTAATCAGGTTGAATTTGCACCAAATTTTGCATTAGAATCATCATCACCATGAGTCCCCAATTCTATGAGGCATATGCTGCCCCTACCTTGTCAACCCTATCACATTGGCAAGCTAGTGAGTGAGCTAGGTTGCCAATGCTCAACTATCTTGTCAATGCGGTAGGGTTGAGATGGTAGGGGAAGTGTATGCCTCATAGAAATGGGGTCTCATGGTGATGAATATATATCACCATGAGACCCCATTTCTATGAGGCATACACTGCTCCTACCTTCTCAACCCTACCACATTGGCAGGCTAGTGAGTGAGACCCCAATGTAGTAGGGTTGAGAAGGTAGGGGCAGCGTATTCCTCGTATAAATGGGGTCTCACGGTGATATTCCTCACCGTGAGACTCCATTTCTATGAGGAATACACTGCTCCTACCTTCTCAACCCTATCGTATTGGTAGGATAATGAGTGAGCTAGCTTGCCAATGCTCCACTAGCTTGCCAATGCGGTAGGGTTGTGCTGTAAAAAAGGGAGGTAAACCTCAAAATAACACAATTCAAACCAAATACAACAATTCTTCAATTCATAAAACCCCAACTTGACCTTATTTCATCATACCTTCAAGTTTCTCTTGTAGCATTGCAAACAGAGAATTTTCTTCACAACTTCCAAAATAAATTCTAAACCCATAAAAGAATGGGAATTTTAGATACCCATTAAGGCATATTTTATCATATCTTAAAATCTCCTAGGGTCACTTTGGACCATCAACCCCAAATCACTACTACTACGCTGCCCCAAGGCCAAATTAGGCCACTTTTGCAAAACAACTACTGCGTAACCTCCACACCAATCACAAAACTTCATTCCCATACCTCAACTATACCCCAAATACATTGAATTAAAAAAATTTAACCAAATAAATGCCTACCAAGTCCACAAACCACTAAACCCTTGTTTTAGGCCTATTTAAGCTTGCACAATGAGGGTTTACAGAAACTCTATTCTCCAAACCTCCAACCACTTTTCCAACACTTCAAACACATCATTTAAGGTCTTACTATGCTATTACAACCATCTACCATCCTTCAACAATGCAATTTTATCAAAATTCTATTCTTAGCCACCATTTTTCCTCAAAACTTGGCTATAAACACCTAGGGTATCATTCCAAATTATAAAAACTACTCTCCTTTCTCTTAGAAACCACTTAAAAACAAAATCCTACATCTAACCATGCCATTCCACCAAGTTACTTCAAATTTCACTAGATGGAATGGCCTAAAAACCCATTTTGTTAACCAAAACCTCAAAAGCAGGGTTTACAAACCCGTTCCTAACAAAATTGCAATAAAAATCTTCTAACTTGATGAATTCAACCCAAAAAAAAACCATAAATCTCTTAATTCATGCCCCCACAAGATTAAAAACATTTTAGAGGAAAAACACTCAGTGTGGACCCACACAGAGGTCTAGAACAACAAATTACCAATAAAAGACAAGGAAAAACAATGTTTTGTTATTGTTTCAACTTCAAATACAGTCATTCCAACCTTGCTTCGAGCCTTTCAAGGAATTTTTAAACTTTACACACCAAAAACTAACCCATCCAACTGACTTCAACCAACATTTGAACCCCATGACCTTTGGTCTCCCACACTTTGCATTTTTTCACTTTTACAATATTGCATTTGACAACATTTTGCAAGAATTGTGACATTTACACAATAAACCCCTAAAGACTCAAATTACATTACCAATGGTCTATTATGACCTTATTGAATGACATTAAACTAAAAATACCTTCAAACCTATTACATGACCTTATTCACAAAAAGTGGACTTGGTGCCCCTGCACCAAGTTGAGAAGGTAGGGGCAACATATGCCTCATAGAAATGGGGTCTCATAGTCACCGTGAGACCCCATTTCTATGAGGCATACACTGCCCCTACCTTCTCAACCCTACCACATTGGCAAGCTAATGAGTGAGCTATCTTTCCAATGCTCCTCTAGCTTTCCAACGTGGTAGGGTTGAGAAGGTAGGGGCAACATATGCCTCATAGAAATGGGGTTTCATGGTGATGTATCAAATCACCATGAGACCCCATTTCTATGAGGCATACACTGCTCCTACCTTCTCAACCCTTCCACATTGGTGGGCTAGTGAGTGAGCTCACTAGCTTTCCAATGCGGTAGGGTTGAGAAGGTAGGGGCATCTACATCACCGTGAGTCCCCAATTCTATGAGGAATACGCTGCCCCTACCTTGTCAACCCTATTGCATTGACAAGCTAGTGAGTGAGCTAGCTTGCTAATGCTCCACTAGCTTTCCAAAGAATTTGAATTCACATGCATTGTCCATGCTTCCATTTTGAGCCAATCTTGCAATCATGGCATGCCACACTACCACATTTATTTAAGGAATTCCATCGAAAAAAATCATGTGACCTTTGTCTATGCTAGAAATACTCTTCTATAGGATGATTTTAAGTATTTTTAAAGAAGCCTTGAATAACATATATTTCATTTATTTGAATGGATACATTTTTTAGGAACTAATATTAATCTCATTACCATGCTACAGGTAAAATTATCTACCATGCCGAGGAAATGAACAAGGAATAAACTAAAGTATGAAACTAAAAAAGAAAAGGAGATAGAACGAGTGGTGGCATATCGTGAAAATAAAAAATTGGATACAATTTATGAAAACAAGCCAATTGAAGAGGAACCTCAACCATCAAAAAGAGAATAGGCATTGGCAACACAAAGGGCACGAATGTGAAAGCATCATGGTAAGATAGATTTAGATATTGTATTTGGAGACACTCCTTGTACTACAAGTGAATACGAAGGGACACCATTAAGCACAAGCGAATATGGAGGGACACCATCTACTACAAGTGAATATGGAGGGACACCATCTACCGCAAGTGAATATGGTTGGACACCATCCACCACATCTCAAGTTGAGAGTACATCATCACTTGGATTTGATGAAGAAGGTTTTCCATCATCCCCATGTGAACCTCAAGGTATGTCTTCTACTCCACCCTCGATCAAAGGTACGCAATCTAGCCCACCTCAATTAAATATTGATGAAATTCCTAATGTTGAGATGTATGTACCTAGGAGAACACCACCTAGAATTTTGCGTAGAAAGCCAAAGTATTTGATTAATATTGATGAGGATATTTTGTAGCACATGGAAGGTAATATTCCAGCATGTTCTTGTAGAAGATATGTTGATAACATTTGGAAATCATTCTTTGAAAACCTAAATGAGACTGCAAGATGTCAACTATTTGTTGAAATGATGCGAGTTATAAAGTATATAAACATCATGAAGACTCTTGGGTTGAGAACATCAAATGCATCAAGTGAAAACACTATTGTGAAGAATTTAGTGGATTCTTATGAGAGTGTGGGTAATACCTCATGCTCAAAGGATAATAATGTCACCCGACATGTTATTACATCGAATTTGGTAAGTATTCAAACAAAGAGAGCTCATATCATTAGAAAGATGAGTGAACAAATGAGAATTAGTAGAAAAAATTTATCAAGAGCTATTCAAAGGCAGCAAAGAATTGAGGGTATTGATTCAAATGAATTATGGGAATTCTCGGGGAGACTTCCACAAAAAGATAAAAAAATTGTTGAAGCATTGAGAAAACTAATTGAAGAGTATTGGAAGAATAACACAAGGCCATCTCCAAATCAAAGGGATGTGGTAAGAAGGAGAATTGGCAGTCAAAATCGTAAGCCACATCTAAAGCATTTTTTGGATACGACTCAAACTCAAATTTTTCACAAATTTCAACAGGAGTATCCTCAAATTAGTATTTGTCAAAGATTTTTTGAAATACTTAAACCTTTTTATGTCAAGATAAATCACACATGCACTACTTTTTGTTGTAGACTACATATTAAATTCTCTAACCATTATGATGTTTATCGTTCTATATGTTTAGATTTGCATACTATCAATGTTTTGTAGGATTGTGGCATAGAAGCCCCACCAACATCTTCAAGAGAGTTATTATAAAAAAATTTATGTGAAATAGAAGATGGCCAAATATTCTACAAGACAACATGCTTGGATGGTTCATGCAAGCGTTTTGGTGGCTTGCAACATATGCCAGTATGTCAAGATATGGAAAGCACAAATGAGGTGGGATAGAAACTAGTAGAGTTCAGGAAGTATAAAACAATTTCATACATTACAAAAGATGGACCTCTCAAGAAAAAATGTATGACTTGGTTATTCATAAGATTTCAATGTATCATCTTATGTCCATGTTTTGTGATAATATAGTGTATGAGTATGCAAGGCATACCCATAGATCCTAATGAATAGACACACAATTCAAGCTATGCAAGGACACCTTTCCAGTTGGCAACATAGTATCAGTGGTTGACTTTGCAGCTCAACTACACTCTATAGCCACAATGTGAGGTGCAGTCATAATATTATAACTCCACACAAGTTTTGATATTTGTCCACATAACATTCATTCATGCAACTAATAGTACAGAGGACCAAAGGAAGGTATTGAGGGAGTATCACTTTTATATTAGTGATGATAGCACACATTCTCCAGAGTTCATACAAGGTTGCTTCTAGATGTTCTAAAGTGATTTGGCTCAGAGGGGCATAACATGCGATTGACATATTGTTACCTAATTTTTAGCTTTTAGCTGAAATCGGATTTAGTGTTTATTCTTTTGTGTTGTTTGTTTAAACATTTAAAAGATAATCCATAAGTCTACTAGGTTTAATATGCATGGAAAAATATTTTCAAATAAAATAGATTACATTTTTTCATCCCAATGTTGCAATTACAACAAATGAGAAAAGAGAATCATATGTATACAAATGTAATCTTTTATTGATAATCGTGAAGTGTACATGTCCCTCACAAGCCAAGGGACTAACTTTACTTATTCAATGAAAATGAAGAAACAATTTATACATGAATAAGTAAAAACACAATGTGCATATAAGAATGGAGACTAGTCATTGCCTAAGAATGACTAGTTGTAAAGTTTCCCTCTTGCCCTGATGTTGCTGCCCCAAGCTGCTTGTGTCCTTCCGAGCTCTGTAGTGATCCTAGCTCCTGCATCTAAAAAAACAATGATATTAGAGTGAGGCTCTAAGCAATGAAAGATCTCAATCCTTACATACACACCTACCTATGCATGTATAAACTGATCCACAAGTGCATTAAATAAGCATGCAAAACTTGGATGTCCTAGAAAACAATGAATCCATCAAACACATCCAAAATATGCATATATTTTTCTAACTTGTTTGCTTCATGTGTAGATTTAGGACAAGTCTGGTTACTATTCTGATTCAAATTAAATATAGCATGTGGGGTAAATGTGGCTCCCACGAGGGTAGAGCTCAACATTCTTTGAAAGAAAAAGGAAATTGAGCAACTTGATCAAATATTTACCTGTTATTAATGCATTAAATCAATATGGAATCACACTAGTTGATCAACTTTCATTATTAGATTCAAAAGATGCATCAAGTTCAATTATGCATCTCCTAAATAATGAGAGAGCTATCCAGAGTATTATCAGGTCCCTCTCACCTTGAACCTATTGGACAACCAAACATCATATAGGACGGTGAGATTTTAGGTTACCAACATAGGGGACATGTGTCTTCCCAATAGGATCAAAGTGGGGAGACTGTTATGTATTACACATGATAAAAAATAAACAAATGTGGTGGAATCAGATAGTAGATTCATGTAGGATAGCAAGGTCTTTTGAATTTACTGAGGGAAAACAATAAATGGTCACAAGAGATTGCATTACAAATGAAAAAGAAAGGAAGGGTAGTAAAGCTTTTCAAATGTCTTGTTCGGTGTCACATAATGATCAACTTTCATCTACATTTCTTGAAGTTGCCCAGAACCAAGGATTACCTCCACAAGTGATATGCAGTCGACAATAACTTTAGTTTTGGAAATGGTATTGGAAATCAAGATAAGGAAAGGAATGTTTTGTTGAAGATAGTCATATTGAAACCATCATGAATCATGGTGCTTCAAGGGAACAAAGCATAGTCATGAATAAGAGTAGTATCATTAAAGGCTACAGGTTTATCTTCATGTTATCTATGAATTTGAAAAAAAAAATACAATGGGTGACAACATGACTATAGCCATGAAATGGACTGAAGTGAGATAAGTAATATAAATGGTTGTTGCCACTGTCACTTTTTTCCTCTTTGGATAGTCATTACTTCATCCTATACAGTGAATTGCAAGGCATTAAAATATTTTAGGAGGCAATCATGACAAAAGATGATAGTCATTAAATATTGAAAGAGAATCTTTGAAGTAAAGGAGCAATATCATAATCTACCTTGTGATAACAACAATGATATTAAGAGATGGCATGTTATTCATAAGAGGGCAATGGTAGTTTCCAATAACAAAGCAAGGATGATATTTCATGACAAGTTTGTGTTGAACCTTGACAAGTATGACAAAATGACATTCTTTAAAAAACTTATGAGCAGATAAACTTCAAAAGGTAATCCAATATACTTATCATGGTGCCAAAGTCTCATATAGTGGTGATTTTTCAAAGTGTTTGAGGAATCAAAAGGGGGTTACCATGAGTGTTTAGAACATGAAGAGGTATCATCAATAAAAGAGGAGTATGATATTCTTAAAAGAAATGTCAAATGCAGGAGTTTATTCACAATGACAAACCCACTTTGGGGATTTTTATTTTCAAAGAAATTCTACAAAAAAGAAACTGTGCATTTGCAAAACAAGCATTTGATGCTCACAAAAAAACACATTGTTGCTACAAATTGGAGCTTTCAATTATGCTCACACTGTACAATGACATTGAATCATTTTGCAAACAAAATCAGATTTTTCCTTCAAATTGAAAAGACCCGTTTGGGTTTATCATGAGATTTCAATCCAGAAGAAACAATAATGGAGAACACTCTACAAGAATGACAAATGAAATTTTTTTTTATCCATTATGACAAGTCATGGCCAAGTAGACCCCTTTTTCTACAAAAAATGGAAAAACCCACTTGTATTTCTATAGCAAAATTTGAGTTTATTCAAGAAATCAAGAAACCCACTTGGGTTATTTTGAAAACATTTGCAGATACAGAAATATATATGCTATAGAAACCCACTTAGGGGTTATGCAATTATATTGAAAAAGAAAAGGAAATATAGAAATATAGAGGAAACCCATTTTGAAATTTGGAGGCCAAGTTCACAAGCCATGTTTTCTCTTCTACATATCAAAAACCCATCTGGGTTGTTAAAAAACTTGCTAATACAGAAGAGAATCGAAAGACATTTTGGGGTTTTCAAATGAAGCAGAGCCACTTATAAAAACACACTATTTTCTATCCATGGCCATGGCTAGGAAGCCTTTTTTCCTTCATGAAAGCAACAAAAACAACAACAGAGTGTCTTCATTAACAAATGCAGAAAAGAAACGAGCCTTTTATGCTTTATTCTCAAGGTAGAAAAAAAATATGGGTTGCTTTTGCTCGAAATCTAAGAATGGAGTCGATTTAACTCACTTGGAGCTTTTGCTCAGAAAATTTTGGCAAAAATTTCAAGCTTTTGCTTCTTACAAAGCTTCATTAGAGTTCTCATGGCGGTTGTGACAAAATGAAACAAAAACAAAAGGAACAAATGATACATTTGGGTCAAAAATGTGTCCATGGTCGTGACCTTAGGTTCTGAAATGGCTTCCAAATGGTAGAAAAATCTAGATTTTATGCAACATAATTTTTTTTTACCTGTTGTCAAAGTGTTTCTCTCATGAAACATCAACAAAACTAGTGTGAATCTCCATATTTTTCCTATGTTTTCTCAAACCCCACGGCGGTAACATCTATTTTCCAGATTGTTCAATGACCAAATGATGGTGTTTTCCCATTATTTTGGTGTTTTGATGATTAGGGTTTGACCCTATTTGATGGGGATAGGATTTTCTTCCAATGTTTTTAGAATTAAAAACCTGTGTTAATCAATGGGGGCCAAAACATATGTTATTGACTTAGGTATTCTATGCCTTAAGTTCTTTTTTCCCCTTATTTCAAAACTTTGCTAAGTTCTCAACAATGCAACATATGGAGTGTGCCAATACAACACATGTGATGCCTTTAATATTTTGACCAATAATCATGTGACTTGGAATATGCTTTCCAAGAAATTTGGAGGTCGGCCATATTGGCCAAGTGTTTTTGAGCTTGAATGATGCCTTTGAAAACTAGTGAGTATTGACCATGTGTGGTCTAAAATGCAGAATGAGGTAAGTAGAGATGGTCATGTGCCTTGGAAGTTTTTAACCTTGTTTAATGCTTTTGGAAGCATTTAGATATGACATTATATGTTGCATTTTATTTCAATTTATAAAGATATCATTTAAGTGATTTGAAAATCACTTTTATTATGTCTTTTTAATGAAAATGTAATGTAATTCAAAGAGATGGTGGGCCCCTTATTTTGTGCTTTGAAATGTAAAATGACTTGATTAAGTGATGTTTTATGAATCACTTAAACAAGATTATTATCTTTAATGCTTTTTGGAGTCTTGTGTTTTCAAAACACACATATTGCATGAGGAGAGTGTGGGTCAATACTTGTGTGAAGACCAATGATGACTCGCAGACATGAGGGATGTGTGAGAGTTTGTTTTGACTGATTTTAGAGGAAAAGGGGTTGTGTTGTAGGAATTTTTGTCACATTTTTAGTGTGACTTTTGACTTGGCTTAACTTTCCTTCATGTGGAGGACAGTTTGGAGGGTTTCTAGAAGGTTCTTTTTGGCCTTTTCTATTGCATCCAACCAGAACCTTCTGGAAGGACATGTGTGAGGGGTTTTTGGTGGGTTTTTGCTTAAGTATGTTCATTTTGAACATTTTTAGGAGTTTTTTCTTTCTAGCAGCAGGATAGCTTTGTTCTTGGAGCTAATTTTCATGGACTATTGTAACTCAGATGGGCCTATTATATAGTAAGCACTTTGAATTAATAAAGTAGATCATTTTTACCTTCTCATTTCATGTTTCTCATGTATGTTGTTAATGATTGATCAGTTTGTCTTGTGAAAATTTATCTTTTCCTTGCAAGCTTGTCTCATGTTTAGGCATCTATTTAGCATAAAATGCATGTTTACAGGTTATAAGTTGTGTTTTTTAGTAGTGTTGTTAATTATGAAACACCTGTTTTCCTTTTAAAAGAAGTGTTTATAGACCTCCTTATGAATTATTTATGTAAACTGCATTGGAAAGTGAGTTGTGTGAATCCATCTTTATGATATTAATTTGAATGTGATAGGTTGTTAATAGGTCTATGTTGTTTTGGTGCATCACCTTAGGTTTTTTTTAGCATTAGGTTTATTTTCATGCAATTCTTACCCTTTACCTCAAAGATTAATAGTTAGGTGACATCAAAAGGGGAAGTCAATCCTTATCACTGGAGGTTTTCTTTTGAATAGGATACCCACAACCTGAAAGCAGTCCCATGTTACATCCAAATCTATTGAGTTCATTTAAATTTTGGCATTAGTGTGCAGATTTGGATCCCTAACACATAATATGGTTAGATAACTATGCAGCATAGTTCAAGAACTCATGCATCTTCTATTGGTTGAGTAGCATGCATGTTATTATAGGTGTTCGACATATGTGGAACTTTTGTGAGGCTAGGTATGGAAAAGGGGGAGCATGATGGTACAGGAACATGTGTGAAAAGAGCATTAGCACGAGAAGAGTTAAAGTATAAAGACAATTCCAAAGTGACAGATGTAACATCAATTTTCAAGTGGTGTAATGCTTTGATGTGTCTAGGTAATGAAGGTACATCTTTAGTTCATAGACTTTTTTGGTTGATGGATGATACTAACATTTCACCATATGAGGATTTTTGTACCCTAACAGGATCGAGTGAGCTACACTCTTTCCTTAGCTAAGATGTAGGCTCATGGAGTATCAACACACGAAAGATGGCATGTTTTTGTTCTTCATGTACAATGCAAGCTTGGAATGATTGTGAGTCAAGGGAGTGGGTTCACAAATGGTTGACAAGTTATCTTAGCCCACTTCACACATATCGTCCTCCAAAAACATTAGAACTAACACAGATGGAATCTTCAATTGACTTTGACCATGTATCATATCTAGTTCAACTAGGTAATATATCTACTTTCTTAGTTTTTGAAATTCCTATTGTTATCTTCCTTTGTAGTGTATTCATAATGTTGACTAATTTTAAGAGATTTGTTGCACATATCAATGCAAGGCATATTTATGCAATTATTGCAGATGAAGACAATGAAGAGGGAATGGACTATTAATTTTTTCATTGTGTTGGGGAAAAAAGGAAATTGGAGGCCCTAGTTATAGATGGAGAAAACATCAAATACCCTACAGGCTCAGTTGTTGTTATTGGAACATGGTTTAGAAAGTACCCACATAAGAGTGTTAAATATTGGTTGCTTTAGGACTTTGACACGCATCATAAGATTCTTCATTTCTCAAACCTTGTTGTGGCATCCAATGTTTGTTTGACCAAATATGGGGGTAGACCTTTGAACAAGACCTTGTGGAAGGTCTATGAGTCTAACCATGAGGAAACACTTGACACAATAAAGAGTAGAGTAGACCCAGATGGTTCGTTGGATTAATTTGTAAGTATGCACATTCATTCTTATTAATTTATACTTTTATGTACATTAATTTTTTTGATGCCAATGCTATCATCTTCTTTTACTTTTCCTATTTGTAAGTAACCTGCTAAAAATTGATTAGTGTCCCCTTGCATAAAATGTAGATTTATGAGCCATCCACGAGAATCTCAGCCAAAAAAGAATGCAACATCCTTATTTTGATGATCTTGACAAATCTCAATTATTATTTTAAGTCATTATAAAAGTGTGTGCGAATTTTGGTGATGGAATTTCAAGTTATTCATTTGAAGTTAACCTTATCATGAGCACCTATGATGTAGACATTATAAGAGCATCTTGAGTTTCAAGTTATTCAATTCATGAGAGGTGTTGTGTGCAATAGGTATCTTGGAACTCTCAGTGAAGATGTATGACCAAGAGTAACTAAGTTGAGAGACTGGCATGCCTATACTCAATGGAAGCATCAAGATTTATGCCTTGTTCCCAAGTTGGAACCAAATGGTGTGGTTTTGTTGTCTGTAAGTTCCTTCCATCTATTTTCATTTCATTTCCATTTTGGATGTTATTTCTTTTTCTTCTTTGAATTTGTGTATTTTTAAGTAAACTACTAAAAATTGATTGGTCTCTCCTTGCAAAAAGTGTTGATTTATGAGTCATTGAAGAGAATCTTAGCCAAGAAAGCAATGCAACATCCTTATTTTGATGATCTTGAAAAATCTCAATTTTGATTTGAAGCCATTATAAAAAAAAGAGTGTGAAGCTTAGTGAGGGAATCTCAAGTTACTCATTTTAAGTTAACCTCATCATGAGCACCTATGATGTAGATATTATAAGATAATCTTGAATGTATGAGTGACATTGTAAAATATCTATGAGAATGGAGTACCTAAGGCATTGTGCCTATGGTGCAGGGCACCTGGGCCTTCATTTTATAAAATGGGTTTATTATGTAGTTTCTTTACGTTTAAGGTCATGTTTTTGTTTTGAAATAAGGTCTTTAAGACCATGTTGCAATTTTTTGGGTTGGTTTTGGTTAGGAGGAAGCATTTTGATTCAATTTGGTAAAGTTGCAAAAATTGTAAAAAAAGTTGCATAGCAACTTTTTCATTTTTGATGTAAAAGGGAAGTTGAATAGTTAGGCTGTTGAAATTTAGTTGTAGTTCGTTGTATATGGTTGGAAAAGGTTAAATATGATTTTCAATGTGTTGAAAATTGAGGTGATTATGTAGCTTAATTCTTTGTATAACTTTGTGATTGTTGATCTAATTAAGTATTCTTTGCTATAGATTCTTTGTGGATGGTTATCTAGTTAGATTCATTTTACCATTTATAAAATGAAGAGAAAAGGTTGTAGAAGAATTAGATAGAATATTCGAAGTTACATAGCATATACCATGGAGAAACCCTTTCGAGAAAAAACTCCACCAAGAATCAATGTATTATTTAATTTCAGAATAAGATTACAATAATTCAATCCTTGCTTGAGATGCTTCTTTTTCCTTCAACAAATCTTCTTCACAACGTACAATAAAATCTAATAAAACTCTCTTCAACTTGCTTGAGATAAATAGACAATAATCAACCTTGTAAACTCCAAAGAGTTACAATTACAAAGCTCAATGCTTATCTCACAAAACCTATTCCTATTCCTTGCAAGTAGAGTTCTACTGTGAAGAACAATGTTAAAACAAGTGCTTCATCCATTTGGGAATCCCAAATTGAAGTTATAACTCAACCTTAATTCTGAAGATATCTTTTGAGCTTATCGTCAAAGTTGACACCCAAGAATGGGCCCACTTAACTCGGCAGGTTATAAAATATCTTATCATGCAAAAGTGTCAACTCCAAGATGCCAACTTGGGCGCCCAAGGTGGGTCCAAGTCAATATCTATTAACTAAAACATATCTCTCCACCATTCATGCAAATACCATGCATGATTGATCATCCCCTATTAACTAAAAGTAGTCACCTATTATTTTCCATGCAACTCAAGTTATTACTCATGCATTCCAAGTCAACTGAAGTCAACTAGCATTCAACTAAAACTAACTACATGCAACTAAAGGTAATTGTACCATAATTGAACTAAACTAAATTGATACTAAACTAAACTAAACTAAACTGATATGAATGAACCGAACTGAACTTCATGCATGTAAACATCAATCCCTAACTTCTAGGATCTTTACATGCATTACAAAAGTGTTATCTTTTTCTCCAAATAGTTAACTTAACTCAAGGTGGGTTCCACCTTCCATGTGGGCACCCCATGTGCTCCTATTATTTAGGAACTCATATTGGACAATTCCCTCACATGTTCATATCATTTAAAATTAATTACAAATTTCAATTAACATGATTATTTCATTCAAAATTAATCTTTCTAATCCTAGTGTTGGGGAACAATTTCCAAGGACTTCAGAGATACATGAAATGATTTTTAGGATTGCAATTAAATGGCATCCTATTTCCAACATTCTCCAACGTTAAATTATACATTTCAATTATTATAAAAAAGGAATAATTATTATAAATCAAGTACAAGACTCAAGGCCAATGGCCTTCCTGCACCAAGAGAATGTATCTCTAGGAACTGGTTTTGTAAGATAATCTATAACATTAATGAAAGTTTCAACTTTCTCAATTAATACCTTTCCACTTTCAACCATTTCTTGTACAAAGTGATACTGAACATCAACATGCTTAGTACAAGCATGATACATAGGATTTTTGGCTAAACAAATAGCACTCTGACTATCACATTCAAGTCGAACTTGCTTGCAATTAAAACCAATACCTTTCCCAAGTCTCTATAACCAAACTGCCTCTTTATAGGCATGTGTGGCAACCATGTACTCTACTTTTGTGGTGGAAAAAGCAACTGTGGGCTACCTCTTAATCATCTAACTAAACACAACCTCAAACAAAGTAAACACATAGCCACTTGTCGACCTCCAACTGTTCAAATCTCCTGCCTAATATGAATCAATAAAACCTTGTATGTCCAATGACCTATGCATAATATCAATGTCATTAGCACCATGATAAACCAAACAATAATCATAAGTACCTTGTAAATATCTAAACACCCTCTTAACATAAGTTAGATAATGTTCTTTACCAGGGTTAGATATTAGCCTACTTAGAACTCCCACTACTTGGGCTATATCTAGTCTCATACAAACCATTGCATACAATAAACTACCAATTGCACTAGCATATGAAATTTCAGACATTTCCTAATTAAAAAATCAGATTTAGGACTCATTTCTAAACTTAAATTCATTCCAACTGGTAAAGGAATATTAATTGATTTACTCTCCTGCATGTTAAACTATTTCAAAATAGTATCAACATAATTTCTCTGACTTAAGAAAATCTTTTTGTTACCTCTATCTCTATTGATCTCCATACCAAGGATATATTTTGCAGCCCCTGGATCTTTCATCTCAAATGTGCTCGAGATTTGTGCTTTCAATTATTTGATCATTACCTTGCTCTTACCAATAAACATGTCATCAACATACAAGATAATAATTAAAAGCTAATCATCAATAACTTTTATGTAAACATAATGATCTTCCTCACTCCTAACATAACCAATTTTCAATGCAAAAGCATCAAACTTCTAGTACCACATTCTGGGTGACTATTTAAATCCATATAAATATCTCTTTAACATGCAATCCAATTCTTCTTTTCCTTTTACAACAAAACCATCAGGTTGCTTCCTATAAATCTCCTCATCAAGATTCCCATGCAAAAAAGTAGTTTTCACATCCATTTGCTCTATCTCAAAATCATAAGTAGTAGCAATAGATAAAAAAAATCTAATAGAAGTTAATTTAGCAATAGGAGAGAATATTTCATTGAAGTCAACTCCCTCTCTCTAGGAGTAGCCCTTAGCTACTAATCTAGCCTTGTACCTTTCAAGATTACCATCTGCTTTGATTTTCTTTTTAAATATCCATTTTCAACAATTGGCATTTCTTCCTTTGGGAAAACTCTTAAGATCCCATGTGTCACAAGTATCCAAGGATTCCATTTGCTCATGCATAGCTTGTGATCAAAGCTTGTTCTCATTTGAAGACAAAGCTTCCCTATAAGAACTAGGTTCATCATTAGTACTCATCAAAGAAAATATACAACAGAAATTAGGTGGACTATACCTATCAACGAGATTTCATTGTCTTGTGGATCTTCTCAAAGGGGTTTCTACTTGTTCCTCAATATGCTCATCTTGAGAATCTATCTCAGAAGAACTCTGTGAATTATCCTCATCTAATCCATCCAATTTTTCTTGAACATGTGCATCTTCTTGGTTCTCATTATTTATCTCAAAATACAATGTTTGAGAAGTATACTTCTCTCGAATAAGCTCTAAATTCCTTGAAAATCACATCTCTAGATAAAGTAATTTTTCGAGTTAGAGGATTCCAAAGCTTGTAACCTTTAACATTTTTACCATAACCTATGAATATACATTTTTGTGCTTTTGGATCCAACTTAGATCACTTTTCATTAGGCACATGAACAAAATCCTCACAACCAAAGATCCTTAAATGTGCAACACTAGGCTTCCTACCTAACCACATTTCATAAGGAGTTTTATCTTCAATAGATGAACTAGGGGATCTATTTATTACATAGCAAGAAGTACATACAACCTCAACCCAAAGGGACCAATCTAGCTTAGCACTACTTAACATACTCCTATCTCTTTCAATTAGTGTTTGGTTCATCCTTTCTACTACTCCATTTTGTTGAGGTGTATATGGAGTAGTTTTCTATCTCACAATTCCTACATGCTTACAATATTCATCGAATTCCCTAAAACAATATTCACCACCATTATTTGATCTCAACACTTTTATCTTATGATCTGATTGTTTCTCAACCAAAGGTTCAATAAATGTGAAAAAATATATATATTTTCCAATAGAGTCAATATCCATGGGTCCCATGGCCCCATTACATCTAAATGAATAATCTCTAATAATCTTTTAGCTTTATTTGTTCCACTAGGAAATGAAGATCTAGACTGCTTTCCAAACACACAGTGCTCACAAAAATAATTTTTTCCAATATTATATGAGGAATACCGTCAACCAATTTCTTATTAAAAATGGTCCTAAGACCTTTTTCACCAATGTTTCCCAATCTATGGTGGCACAACATACATGTATTTTCAACTTCAATTACATTGGCTAAATTATTTACATTGGAGGTATTCAGCTTAAACAAAGTCCCAATCCAAGATTCTTTAGCAACCACCATATTCCCTTTCACCAATCTGCAACCACCTTTGTCAAATGTCACATGCATTCTAGAATCATTGAACATAGAGATAGAAAGTAAATTTCTAGCAAGTCCTGGAATATGTAAAACATCATTAAGGGTCTTAACCCTACCATCACTAAAACACAACTTTACCTCTCCTTTTCCAACAATCCTTGTGAAATTGTCTCCAAAGAACACATCCCCTCCATCATATGCAGTATACTTAGTGAACCACTTCTTGTTAGGAGTCATATGATAGGAGCAACTAGAATCAATAAGCCAAGAGTTATCAACAACAGTATTAGAAGAAATGACTAATGCATCATTACTATCATCCATGGATTTCTTTGTAGAAGCATCAAAACTCTTTTTCTTGCTCTTACAATCCTTCTTTATATGTCTAGGTTTTCCACAATTCCAACACTTTACCAAGTTACTCTTACCAGGGATTTTAGACCATCCTTTAGACTTACCCTTTCCTTTCTTATCCGCCTTAGATTCCTTTTCCTTAGGCCCACCTCTTACAAACAAGGCATCTTGAGAGCCAGTTTTAGACTTCCTCCTCATCTCCTCCAATAGGAGAGTAGGAATTATATTGTCCATCTTTGGATCTGCACCACTACCATTGATAGCAACAATTAGATTTTCCAAAGACTTTGGTAAAGAACAAAGTAACAAAATGAATTTATCTTCATCTTCTAGCTTTACATCAACTGATGCTAACTAAATTAGAATCAAATTAAAAGCATTTAAATGATTTGCAACAAAATCACTATCTTTCATTTTTAAAGAATACAACTATCTTTTCAAATACAACTTATTAGTAAGACTTCTGGTTTGATAGATATCACCTATTCTCTTCCATAGTTTATATGTAGTAGTTTCATCTGAAACATTCAAGAGAAAAATATCAACAAGACATAATCTTATGGTTCCTCTTTCCTTCATATCAAGCTTAGCCCAATCCTCTTTTGACATCGTTGTAGGTGTCTTTATCTCATTACCAAAAACTAACCACTGATCTCTTTCTTCAAGGAGATCCTCCATTTTTAGTTTCCATATTTCATAGTTAGATCCATTGAACCTTTGAATATCTAAATGTGAATTCATTGTAACAAACTTATTTTCCAAAATTAGCAATTACAAAAATAGTAAAATCTCCCACTACAACCAAAAAACCTTCAATATTTTAAGAGAAAGGTGTCCCAAACTCTACCCAACCTCAACTCTGATACCAAATGTTGAAAATTGAGGTGATTTTGTAGCTTAATACTTAGGCATCCCAAACTAAAGTCATAACTCAACCATAATTGAAATGAATTGAACTTCATGCATGTAAACATCAATCCCTAACTTCTAGGATCTTTACATGCATTACATAAGTGTTATCTTTTTCTCCAGAAAGTTAACTTAACTTAAGGTGGGTTCCACCTTCCATGTGGGTGCCCCATGTGCTCATATTATTTAAGAACTCCTATTGGATTCCCTCACATGTTCCTACCATTTAGAATTAATTACAAATGTCAATTAACATGATTATTTCATTCAAAATTAATCTCTTTCTAATCCTAGTGTTGGGGAACACTTTCCAGGGAATTAGGAGATACATGAAATAATGTTTAGGATTGCAATCAAATGACATCCTATTTCCAACATAATGGTCGAAACAAGGTTTGGATGTACATTTGGAGGATTGAATAACAAAGATTCACTATTTTAAGCATTTTTCTACATTGAATTTTGCTGCTACAACAACTTGTATGTTTTGGTATGGCCTAGAAGTGCTCATTTGTGCATTGGAATTGATGGATGAGTGAACTACCTTTCATTTGCATCTTTTCTCATTTGATTTCATTAGGATTTGAGTGAGTTATAGTGTTTTGATACCTTGCTCTACATCAATATAACTAGCATACAATCTAACTTATTATAAAAACTTTATTTATTAAAACAAATCAACCTAATGATTATATATCAATATCAATATAGCATACAATCTATTGAAATAAAAACTTTTATTGAGATTTACTCAAATATTGAAATTTATTGCTGCCCTCAAACATTTGTAATTCAAGCAATGTGATCCCTTAACAGTCTAAATTGCAAAAGGGAAACAATCTTTGACGGCCTGTTACCTGGATATTGTGTTAGCTATGGGAATTATGTCCGAGGCATCGATATCATGTAGGAAACCTCTACAATAACCTTTCTCAATTTTTGTTATCTCAGAGTCATTTTTTCATGGTGTCCAATTTTGACTTGATGGAAAAAGTGTCAATTGCAAATAATATAAAGTTGCAAAATGGTGCAACTTTCATTCTGCAACTCAGTGACCAAACGGATTGTTCTAACGCATCTGAATGGGTATTTTTATGCTAGGCATGGTCCTCTTTCCCACCCAAACATACGGAATCACTCTGAGCTACATTCAACTGGATAAATCCCTTAAGAGTCCAAAGTGCAAAAGGGCAACAATCTTTGACAGGCTATTACTCATAAGCTGTGATGCTTAAGAAATATTCATCTGAGCCTATGAGATCATGTTGGACCCCTCTACAATAACCTCTTGTATTTTTTTATCTTAGAGTCATTTTCTTGCAGTGTCCAGTTTTTACTTGATGGAAAAAGTGTCAAATGCAAGTAGTGTAAAGTTGCAAAGTGGTGCAACTTTCATTCTAAAACTCATGTGACCAAAAAAATTATTTCAATGCATCTAGATGGTTACATTTACACTAAGCATGGTCCTCTTTTGCACCCAAACACACGGAATCGCTCTGAGCTATGTTCAATCGGCTTGTTCCCTTAAGAGTTTAAAGTGAAAAAGGGTGGCAATCTTTGACATGCTATTACTCAAAAATTATGATGCTTAAAAAATATCCATCTAAGCCTACAGAATCATGTTGGTCCCCTCTACAATAACCTCTTTCACTTTTTGTTATCTTGGAGTGGTTTTCCTGTGGTGTCAAATTTTCACTTGATGGGAAAGTTATCAAATGCAAGCAGTGCAAAGTTGCAAAGTGATGCAAATTTCATTTTGCAACTCCTATAACCAAACATACTATTCCAACATGTCTAGATGGGTGGGTTTATGCTAGGAATGGTCCTCTTTCACACCCAAACATATGGAATCACTCTAAGCTCTACATTCAATCAGTAAAATCCTTTAAAAGTCCAAAGTGCAAACTGACTGCAATATTTGATGGGTTGTTATTCAGACACCGTGATGCTTAGAAACTTCTTGTTTAAGCATATGGAATCATGTTCGGCCCCTCTACAATAAATTCTCTTAGTTTTTTCTATCTCGGAGGCGTTTTCCCGTGGTGGCAAATTTTCACGTAGGGAAAAAGTTGTCAAATGCCAGTAATTGAAAGTTGCATAGTGGCACAACTTTCACTCTGCAACTCGTGTGACCGAATGAACTATTCTAATGTGTCCATGTGGGTACATTTATACTATAAATAGTCTTCTTTTGCACCCAAACACGTTGAATCACTCTGACCTACATTCAACTGGTAGAATCCCTTAAGAGTTTAAAGTACAAAATGGTTGCAAACTTCAACATGTTGTTACTCGAATACTGTGATACTTAGAAATTCCTTGGCTGAGCCTATGGGATCATGTTGGGACTCTCTAGAACAATCTCTATCTAATTTCACTATCTCAGAGGCATTTTCCTGTGGTGGAAAATTTTCACCTAGGGAAAAGTTGTCAAATGTAAGTAGTTGAAAGTTGCAAAGTGGTGCAACTTTCATTTTGCAACTCATATGACCAAATAAACTACTCCAACATGTATAAATAGGTATTTTTATGCTAGGCATGGTCCTCTTTTACACCCAAACACACAGAATCGCTCCAAGCTACATTTAACTAGATCGATCCCTTAAGAGTCCAAATTGCAAAATGATTGCAAACTTCAACATGTTGTTACTAGGATAATATTATGCTTAGAAACTTCTCTTTTAGGCCTATGAGATTATATTGGGCCCCTCTACAATAACCTCTCTCATTTTTTTCTATCTCAGAGGCATTTTCCTGTGGTGGCAAATTTTCACTTGAGGAAAAGTTGTCAAATACAAGTAGTTGAAAGTTGCAAAGTGGTGCAACTTTCGTTCTGCAACTCGTGTGACCAAAAAAACTATTTAAATGCATCTAAATATGTATGTTTACACTAAGCATGGTCCTCTTTCACACCCAAATATGCAGAATCGCTCTGAGCTATGTTCAACCGAATCAATCCCTTAAGAGTCCAAAGTGCAAAATGGCTGCAAAGTTTAGCATGTTGTTGTTTGGATATTGTGATGCTTAGAAACTTCTTGTCTTAGCCTATGGGATCATGTTGGGCACCTCTACAATAATTTTATAAAAAAAATTCTATCTCTGAGGCATTTTCCCATGGTGGCGAATTCCCACTTGGGGAAAAGGTTGTCAAATGCAAGTAGTTGAAAGTTGCAAAGTGGTGCAACTTTCATTCTGCAACTCATGTGACAAAATAGATTGTTCCATTGTGTTTGAATAGGTATTTTTATGATAGGAATAGTCCTCTTTCACACTTAAACATTTGGAATCACTCCAAGCTATGTTCAACCATATCGATCCCTTAAGAGTCCAAAGTGTAAAATGACTGCAAACTTCAGCATGTTGTTACTCGAATATCGTGATGCTTAGAAGCTTCTTGTCTAAGCCTACGTGATTGTGTTGAGCCCCTATAAAATAGAATCTCTTAGTTTTTTCTATCTCAAAGGAATTTTCTCGTAGTGGTGAATTTTCACTTGGGAAAAAAGTTGTCAAATGAAAGTAGTCAAAAGTTGCAAAGTGGTGCAACTTTCATTCTGCAACTCGTGTGACCAAACAAACTATTCCAACACATCTAGATGGGTACGTTTACACTATGAATGGTATTATTTTTCACCCAAACACACAAATCACTCTAAGGTACATTGAATCGACTTGATCCCTTAAGGGTCCAAAGTGAAAAAGGGCAACAATTTTTGACGGGCTATTACTCATAAACTATGATGCTTAAAAAATCTTTGTTTGAGCCTACGGGATCACCTTAGACCCCTCTACAATAACCTCTCTTAGTTTTTGTTATCTCAGAGTCATTTTCCCATGGTGTCCAGTTTTTACTTGATGGAAAAAGTGTCAAATGCAAGCAATGTAAAGTTGCAAAGTGGTGCAACTTTCATTTTGTAATTCATGTAACCAAACAAACTACTCCAATGCATCATGATAGGTACATTTTCATTAGGCATGGTCCTCTTTCACACCAAAACATGCAAAATCGCTTGAGCTATGTTCAACCAGCTTGATCCCTTATGATGGCATGCAAAAAAATCAAAAAGAGAAACATACACATGATGGTTGAGAAGTCTGAGTTTTCACACAAAAATCATATGATCATCCTCAAGTCTAGCAAGTGCAAGACATTTTTCAATTATCCTCCTTTCCCTTACAACAATATACAACCAATTGTAAATGCGTACAATGGTGGAACTTTGAAACATTTTACTTTTCCTCAATTAACAACTTTGGTTGTGAAGCATTTTGTCATTTTCATTTGAAATGATTTTCTATGCTTGAAAATTGGAGTCTAAGAGAAACAAGTGATGCTCTCACACACATTTATTATTTGGTGTGATAAATAAAGTTTCCACCATTGATTCCATTTCTTAAATTTGTATTATAAATTATAACTTGCTTTCTCCTAAGTCCATTTCCTATACAGGAAATAATATTGTAAAATGTTGACATATAAATATTTTGACGTGTTTATATTGTGATGGATCAAGAACATAACAATTTATTCTGCACTATAAGGATTATGCTGTGAAAATGTTTAAAGACTATTCAAGATAAATTTTTGTATGATAATGTGTCAAGAAGTTAAATACTTCATCTACTATGAATATTATGCTTTGCAAGTGTTGTGAAGATTATGTATTCTTTTCTTAATTGAGTTGTTCCGAATCAAAAGATTAAATATATTGGAATCCTTTTATGAAACATTTCATGGAATACTAATTGAAAATGTGTTTTTTACTTTTAGATAAAGCATTTCATGGAATTATTTGGATTAAACTGAATTGAGATATGTAAGAACAAGGGAGCATTAGGAAATACATTGCTCAAGGATCTTAAATAATCTCTCCCATTGCAATTTTGGGTGGATTATTACTTTCAAAGTATTGGGAATGTTTTTCCTATTTTCTAGTTAGTAGTTGTCATTCTAGAAGGCTCATCTCTTGATATATTTTATACTCATTCTTAATCAATTATCGAGTTAATAATTAGTGCATTTATTTACAATTAATATTTTCTTTTCAACTTGTGTAGTTTTGAAAATTGTAACTCTACTAGTATTCCTAGAAATATTGAAGTTGTTTAGCATCGACTAATAAAGTTGTTTAGTATCGATAAATTAATATTCAAGACAAACCATGAAGGAAAACAATGATCAATTCTAGGGCTAACCAATTAATAAGTATACATGTGAATAAGTCAAGCATGTACATGTGAATAATGGAAGCACAAGTACTCAAAAAAACGTAAGTCTTGAAGTATACACACAAATACATAGATTACACAAATTAATACAAAGTATATGCATGAATACATGGTATATGCATGAAAACACGTAAGTCACAAAGTATACATGTAAGTTGTAAATTATACACTTGAATACACGTAACTCATATCTATTGAACCATTAATTTATAATGCAAATATGGACACCATCAATAAAAAATATTTGTATTAACCAAATAGCCATGAAGGCATACATCAATATATGTCAATATAAGTATCAAATATAGGTACAAAATAGCCATATAGGCTTATGAGAATGCCATATAGGCATATAATGTCAAATATATCCAATACAAAATATGTAAAAAAATTCCATATAGGCATACAACAAAGGGCTCTAGAATCAAAAGTCATTTCTCTCCATGCTCTCAAAATAAACTCTTTCCCTTTGTTAGTCAATTGGATGGTGATACGTCTATCACTCATTTATTTTGCAGTCGAGGAGTGCTCTTGTTGCTCCTCCTAAGGTGTAGTTCTTGGTCAAGTTGTATCTGTTACAATAAGAAATAAAGACATTAATATATAGAAATTACATTAAAAAAAATGATATATTTAACAAAATATAATCACTTACCGCCATCTGATGATCACTCTCCATGAGGGGAATATTCAAATTCCCATGTTGAGGCATGTTGAAGCCTTGTATAAACCATCTAAATAGAAATCAAACTATGAATCAATAATGGTTTGATTTTTCACTAACTAACATCTATAACAATGAATGTAAATTAAAATTTAATAATTTGTCACATACCTCCCCTGTCAGAGCCATTGAGGAGTCTATAACATATAAAACACCAATCTCCATTGCCCTCTAAACATTCAAAGGTGTATCTGCTTGCAACGTCTAAAAATAAAACAACAAATTATTCAATCGCAAAAACTACAATAGCGATCCATGTCATGACTTATAAGGTATGAGATAATGAACAAAATTTTGAATACTTATTAAACTATATATTTTTTACTATCATGCTTAATATTTTCCCTATCAATATCTTGTTTGAAAGCATGTGTTTTTAGAAATTTACCCATAGAAGCAAACTGGTGAACTGTTTGATAAAATACTTTCATAGAAATGTACGATAATTGTGGTGGTATAGAGAAGGTAGAGAACTATTTCAAAAAATCCCTCAAAGAAATGGGGTCTCATGGTGATGGAATTCTATTACAAACAAATGCATATCATGGCATTCCATCACCATAAGACCGCATTTCTTTTAGGCATTTTTTCAAATAGTTCATTGCCTTCTCTATGGTATTATACTAGGATGGGGTGGACAGTATAGTGTGGCCTTGGCTATGAGATGGAGGGAGATCATGACATGAAGAGGGAGAATTGGGGACATGAACAAGTGGAATAAAGGGTGGAAGGTTCCATGGATTGGTAAATTGAGGATGAGGACCTTGAAAATAATTTGGAGGGGAATTTTGGCTAATGGGTTGGCTTCTATTCTTCAAGTAGTGAGTTGTTTGAAAAAATGCCTCAAAGAAATGTGGTCTCATGGTGATGGAATGGCATTCCATCACCATGAGACCACATTTCTTCAAGGAAATTTTTCATACTACTCACTACCTTGACTATGATATTGCCTACTATTATGCTTTGATAGAAAATTTTCCAAGCATCCATAATTTGCTGGAAAGCATCTATTTTAGGCTTTAAGCCATAGCAGCAAGGAAGTGAGTAGTTTGATAAAATTATTTGGTACACATGTATGTAAAATGTGGTAGCATAGAAAAGATGGTGAGTTGTTTGAAGAAATGCCTCGAAGAAATGTGGTCTCATGGTGATGGAATGGCATTCCATCACCATGAGACCACATTTCTTCGAGGCATTTTTTCAAACTACTCACTACCTTGTCTATGCTATTGCTTACTATTATTCTTTGATATATTTTTTCCAAGCATCCATAGTTTGTTGGAAAGCACCTTTTTTATGCTTTTAGCCATAGCAGCAAGGAAATGAACTGTTCAATAAAATTTTTTGGTAGACATGTATGGAAAATGTGGTAGCATAGAAAAGGCTATGAGCTGTTTGAAAAAGTTCCCCAAAGAAATTGGGTCTCATGGTGATGGACATCACCATGAGACCACATTTATTTGAGGTATTTTTTCAAAAAATTCATTGCCTTATCTATGCTATTGCTTACAATTATTATGTCATATATTCCTTCCAAGCACCCAGAGCATAGATAAGGAAGTGACCTATTTGAAAAGATGCCTCAATAAAATTTGGTCTCATGGAATGCCATGACAAGCAAATTCAATTAGAAGCTGCTCCTACTTATTACTTATGCTATGTGAAGTAATTTCATCATTTCTTATGTTGACTTTCTAAACAACTATATTGTAGTTGAAAATTTTTCATCTATCAACATCTAGTTATTAGTTATGGAATGTGAAGTAATTCTTTGAGTTTGAAAGATGTGCAATGCAACGTAATCAAAAATATGAATATAAACTACAAAAATCTATTAAGTACAATTTATTAGTTAAACTCTTTATTCTATTACTTGCATGTAGGTTTGTCTAAACCCACTGGCCCACTGAGAGGTGTTCCCTCGAAACCTCCAATATTATCTTATTCAACATCCAAAATCACATATTAAAATACCATTCATAAAACAATGCTATTAACATGTAATAAATTTATAATTGTTTACTAGTTACATACCTCAACGATAGATGCAATGGAGAAATAAGTAGGTGTAGGGCTAGTGTATCTAGTATCAACACTATGACCCTGCAATTTTATTAAAATCATAAAACTAAATTAGTTAATATTGCATTTCAAAATAGAAATTTAATAAATTAAATTCAATGAACATGCTAACTTTTACTTAAGTATCAATGCCATAGGCCTCATTCAAAATGTTAGCTACCCTCACCATCTCCATAGCTATAGATGTATCCTACATAGCAGCCTCCTGCATGTTGATGGGGTCATATGAACAAGTCACCCCACAAGACTGACACAAATGGGATCGAAGCCCACCACTCAAAGACTCCCCTAGATGGCACTATAGATGATCCGGGGGACATTTTTCAGTGAAAATTGAAGTGTTCCCAATGCTCTAGATTTTAGCACCATCAAAAAGAGAACGACGTCCTGATTCCAACGCAACTTGAATGGGGTGAAAAGGACTACGTTTGTGCAAGTTACGGCTAGTCAAACTGGCTTCAAGGGTGTCCAGAAGGTGAAAAAAATAATCATCTTAGAAATTGACGGAACCAGCATCATCACGAAGAGCTTGTCGAGATGACTCTGATAGCGTTTGTTTTGTTGAAATTTGACATCATATGCTTGAGTTACAAGCAGTCAAAGATCGATTGACTTGAGGGTACAAATGATGATGTCATCATGCTGACGTGTCAGTCCGTATAGCACGGAAGCCAAGTGGACCAATCATCACAAGACACGTGGCAGGTGACTCACTTGTACGAACCAATCATATATTTACATGTAGCATATGTACTCAACACAGTCAACGTACGGGCTTGCCTTGTCAGCGGACACATCGGCAGATTCCAGCGAATGACATGTTGACACGTGTCAGGTCTTCGGCAGTCCGGGTTTGTTAAACAGACTGCTAAAAATGGTGGATGAGTTTTGAACTCGCGATCTCTCTGCAAACATCAGGACGTTTAGCCATTGCACCCACGGCCAGCTCCTCAACCATATATTGTTAGGTGTTCGTTTTGTTGTTAACAGTTTTGGCGGATTTGGTTTAAAACCGTGGCCAATGGGGTTTGAACCCCTGACCACTTAGCATCCAAAAATTATAACCACCGGCACGCCACCATAGACTCTTGATTATATATAGGAGTTTGTTTGGTTTTGTTATAAGAATATAGGCCGAATCTCTAACAAAAGGCCAAATAAAGCCAAAACAAACAAAACCCACCATAACTACTGAAACAAAAGAGGTCTTGAATTACAAAAGGAGTTGCATCCGAGTTGTAGAAGGGGGTTAAGCATTTATTTGGTGGTTAAGCCTAATTAGGCAAATTTTATGTCTAAAAAGAGGGGTAGAGATGGGATTTGCCAAGTCCAGGTGGTGAGAACAAGAGAATGCTGAGGAGATTTTGCAGACATTTCCGCACATTAGAGGAACGTTATGCTGCTGTGCTTGAAGGAGATAGTAAATGAAGCAATTGTAACTGTTTTTGGAGTATAATCGGATCTGTCACTCTGTTGGAGAGGGGCCCGGAGATGTAGTCCTTAGGGACGAATTCCATTATCAATTGCATTTGTTCTCCTCTTTATTTTCTCTCTTTCTTTTCAGTTCATTATCTTGGCAATCATGTTATGTTAATTTGTTCATTTAAGCATTGTATTAAGTTATCATTTATGTTAAGCATTCTATAAGCAATTTCCCTAGATCCTAAATAGATCAATAGAACAGGGTTGGCATGTTAGATGACACTATGGGTCAAAGAGTTGATGGCTTGCAAAGTCTCTACCTCAGCACTCTCCTTCAAAATAAAAGAGATAACGATGTACTCATGAGGAAAATTAGCAAGAGGTAGTCTCCCTTGCCATGTAGGATCCTTTTGTGCACTAAGTCTATCTTGAGCCGACCCTCCATCTCTCCCCTGGAAGTCCCTCATATCAAAATAATTTAGGATTTTATTCAATATGAACTCATAGTATAGTTTCCTAAGGAAATACTGTAGGACTTCACAATTGTTACATGGTGGGTAATAAAAAACCATGTACCACCTATTCCAAAAAAAGTTCCTAATGTGTTGGTGGTGGCATCAATGGATAGGAAACCTCTTTGCATTGAGGGTAAGATTTGCATTTGTGTGTGGGTTAGTGAATAATGAACACAAATCAAATTTTGTAATTTTTAGATCTTTCACATCTTTATATGATAATTTGTCTTGGTAATAAGCCCTAGCCATGTTAGAATTGTAAAATTTTGAAAATTTCATGGTTGCACATACCCGTTAGTTCCCAAAAATGTATGTACCATAAGCACAAAAATCTGCTTTGCATAACATTTTTTCCCATATTTTATCATTTGGTCCCATAGAATTCATCTAACCCTGAGTATTTCAATGTATAAATCATATTGGCAAGAGATGATACAGGTCTCACCAATCCATGAAGCATTTAATACTAATGTGTGTCTTTTGTAGTCTATCGGCAAGAGACCAGGATTGTCTTACCAATAAAATTTCATTTGGTAATACACATTGGGTAGACACAGTTCACTATCTTAGCAACCAGAAGATCCTATCAACAAGACAATATGCATTGGAATAAGTCATATCAAGCTCATTTGTGTCTTACCGATGAAGCACAAAAGTGACATGCCGCCTAGACAAGAGCTATCGGAGTAATGTCCCATAGTATTCATCCAGTCTCACCGATAAAACAAAGGAATATCTCATTGTTGTCATCAGGATGAGCTCATGGAGTCCTACCAACTCCTTATGTCACAACGATAGGATTACATTAGGACTTGGTGATATGTTTGATCATCGGCAAGACTGGCATCATCAGAGAGAGATAGGAAGCTCATATCGAGTGTTCTTCCATTGGTAGGAAAACCATTATGTCTTGGCGATCAGAATTGATGAAGAAAATAGTCCGAAGGAAATTTCTTGACAGGATATGAGTAATCTATGGAACATCTAGTCGACCCCCTATGTCACAGTGATAGGACTTCATCGGCGAAAGTCATAGCGATACACTTGGGACTGAAAGGATAACTTTTGGGAAGACTCATAACATCGGTATAACTACAAGACAACTTGGCGATGGAAGCGAAGATATAGATAGGCTATCAGTGAGACTCAGAACATTGATGCTCAATACTATGGGACACCAAAGCGATATATAATGTGTGGTAGTCAGAGAGACTCAAGGCATTGGCATAACTATAGGATATCTTCGCGAGTATCTGATGAACGTTTGAAAAAGCCTGAATACAATAGATCACTAAGATTTGAATATGAAAGGACACATCCTTTCGAATATTAATGTATAAATGTTCATTTTCGATTGTGGAGGGAGAGATAGTAGATAGCGAGTAAAAAAATATAGTAGGATACAAAATGTTTACAATTTTGAGACTATGATGCATGTTTGAAACAATGGAGATTTCAATTGAATTCATTTGATGTGGTGACATTTTTATGGTATCAATTGTTTGTTGTGTTAATTGAAAGTATTGTTGAAGTTGTCTCCAAGGTTGATGTTTTCTAATTATTTAAACTGATATATCAAGGATATTTTTCAATTTATCAGTGCACACTTGATGTATCTGTATGGTTGGATTAATTGGTTCTTTCAAAGAGAGATTAAATCCTTTTATTCAATCATAGTAATTAGGGAATCTCATTTGGATCATTAAGAAGAGCTTGGTAATCACATTCCTGTATGTTTATACAAGTTATAAACTTAAATGCCAAACAAATTGATTTTCTGCCAGAAAGAAGTTACTCATTTCATATTTTCATTTGACTCCATATACCCAATAAGGCACTAGTCTCTACTATTTCATTATTTAGTTTCATTCTTTTTTTTTCATATGAACACATTAGATTTTAGCCTTGATATTGCTTATACAATTTATATCAGAATAAAACTCATTTATCCACTCCCATTTGCCAGTGTAGGTAAATTGCTTTAGGAAATGAACAGAGGTCAAGTCTACTAAATATTCAAATAGGTATACCCACCTAGGTCTAGTAGCACCTAAAGAGAAGAAGGTTCCAATCATTTGGCCTTGTCTATTACCCTGAAACGTTGTGAGAGCTTGGCAACCTCTTGTGGTTCAAACCTGCGTTTTTGAGAGCTAACAAGCCGCCTACCTCCTATCTTTCCAACTAGTTAATTGCTTGTTGAAGAATCTTGCAAAATGGCTCCTCCTAGAATGTGAACGCAGAAATGAGGGGTTTTGGCCATAGGCAAAAAAAAAAAACAGTCACAAATGAGAATGATTTTGAATTCTTTTTTTTACTTTTAATAGCTTATAATGTGAGCATGTTATAATGTGCTCATGTTATGGGCTCGTTGTGGCCGAGACTTAGGCTCATCACACCAAGCCTTAACATGAGTATTATAATGCGATCACATTATAACATGCTCGTGTTATGATCTTTCAAAACATTTTTAAAATTTTGGCCATAAATTGACTACCCATCTTTTTGTACCTATCCCTTCCTCACCTTAGAAAACCAAATACAAAGATGAAATTCCACATCGGTTGGATAATTACCTTCCACTTGGAATTTTTCTGTTTTGTAGGTAGAAGAATATTTGTCAGAAATGCCCACGCGACGCGTACACATCCACGTGGCGTGCTTACGTCCCTGATGGATTCTTGTGTCTAAAGCTAGCAAAGGTGTTACACTTCCCATTGGGGTTGGTTTGTAACATCCCTCTTTGACCAACCGACCCCAAAAGTAGTAGATTCTCTCCCTTCTCCTTCAAATTCTTTCATTCTTCATTCAACTCATCTCTTTTTGCAATCTTCAAGAATTCACTTCATCTTCCTTCACATTTTCTTAGCATTTCCAACATTCTCGACACTCCATTGTAGCAACAACACTCCATCAAATTTGTCAAGCAAGTGTGAATCACACCATTTCAGTAGGGGCTTGAGGTTTTGCAACACCTCCCTTCATCACGGTTGAGGTTGTGGTGATTGTTTAAGCTCTCTTTCTCCATCATTGGCTAGTGAGCTCTTGGTGGAGGTGATAATTTTTTCACTCCTCTTGTTTATGATTTGGTTAAGTAGCTATGTATTGTTTTGTAGTGTTATTCATGTACTTTCTTTCTTTACTTCTTTATCATACATTTCTCTATCATTGTTATCTTGGTTGTCCATGGATGTGAAAACACTGAAATGGAGGTCTAACTGAGGCAAACCCCTATACAACCCCCAACAATTTTCTCTCTTTCTTGTGTGTAGTGATGGAACTTCAAATTTTTGCTCCTTATGTTCCATTCCTACCCTGCCTCGTGTTATTGGTCTTTCATGGTGTTGAAAATTTCTTAGGGTTGGGGTTTTAGCTTTTCCTACATGTAAAACCCTTATGTTTATTTTATGCCTTGGTTGGGATCTATTTCGCTGTTACTTTTTGAGGGAGTTTTAAAACATCTTATGTCCTATCGTTCCATCTAGGCTGGGTCCCTTTGGTCTCAAATATTTTATTTCCTCTGCAGGGTTTTATTTTCCTAAGTCTTGGTTGGCCCCATGTTTCATCTTTTAAAAAAAACTTATGTCATTGTTTATCATCTGCCAAGTGATGTCCCCTTGTTCTTTTAATTAAATTTTTATTTTGCAGAGGGATCAAATTAATGCTACCATTGATCAACTGCCTTTTGATCTCAGTTGTTGCTCGCTATCCCGCGATGAACCCACCACACTACTTTGGTTGATTGTGATATCACGAGCGGGCGCCATGTGTCCTTTCTAGTGAGGCCAATGGGGATAGGCTTGGTTGACCATCGATCAATTATCATCAAATATCAACAGTTGCTCTCCATCAAGTGATCAAAAGTTACAAGGTTTTTATTGATTGCGATATCATAGGCAGGCGCCACGTGTCTCATCTAATGAAGCTGAAGGAATAAAGGAAATATCGTGGTACATTAATCTAGCCTTAAATACATTAAAAGGCGGGTTACTAAAGTGCTCTTAAGGTGCACGTGTTTTAAATTGACAGATCTATTATAATCTTGGTGGGAAATCTGCTCAATGGTTAATGATAAGGCTAGCGACTATGTTGAAGGAACGAGATCACTGATGTTCAAGATCTATGGTTTCCCGCCATCGCGTGATCAGAAGTTGCAGGATCTTTACTGATTATGATATCACGAATGACTGCCATGTGGACTTCCTTCACAACATACGGTATGGTGGGCCCCTTATTGCCATGTTGGCGATTGTGTCAGCTTATTTTGAAGATGATCGTTCGATGATTTGATTCAATTGAAGGATCGATGGCTATAATTTAATGTTAGGGAAAACCAGGCCATCCGTCCCTAATAATAATTAAATGAGGTAATTAATTTTGACTAGCCGACTAATGAGGAATACCAGAAATGGGTAACTAAATATTTGACTAAGGAAGAATAAAAGAATGGACTACTAACAGGTGGTAAATCAGATGCTGCGGTTACAACGACTTCCAGTTTTGCTTTGATGGTAGTCTCGACATGGGTTTCTTGCAATTTTTGTTGCTGCATCAACTTTTCTCAACGTGCACGATGAATAGGAATATTCTCTAGGGTGATTGTTGTTGTAACAATTTTTGGAATATCGCCAGGTGCTTCAATTGGCTTGTGACGTGTACTTTATGGCCCGATGCTTGTTTTCTCCTTCATTTTCTATAAGAAATATTTCAAGGCCAAAAGTACGGGTTAGCAAGTTAGAAAATTTTTGATCGAGTCTAGGTGAACTAGGTCAACTAGAATTCAACTCAAAATAACTACATGCAACTGAAGATAATTGAACCATAACTGAACTAAACTAAACTGAAAAATGAATTGAATTGAACTAAATTGATACTAAACACATACTAAACTAATAGTGTCACTCTCCACTCATGTAAATATCAATCCCTAAATTGTAGGATCTAAAACATGCATTACTAAAGTGTTATCAATCCTCCAAACAATTAACTTAAGCAAGGTGGGTCCCACCTTCCATGTGGGTGCCCCATGTTTTCCTATTTTGTAGGAGTTGTTCTTGGATGTCCCCACATGTTCCTATAATTTAGGAATAATCACAAATTTCAATTTACATGTTCATTTCATTTGAATTCAATCTCTTTCTAATTCTAGTGTTGGGGAACACTTTCCAAGGACATAGGAGATCCATGAAATATGTTTAGGATTTCAATTAAATGGCATCCTATTCCCGACACTAAGGAGGTATTGAGAATGAGTTTGGTTGGGAAAGACTCTATATAGAATAATTTTGAAAAGGGAGAATTAGTTGATAAGCAAGGACTTTTATGAACTACCAATTTAGGTTGTACTGCTCTTTTTGGGAAGATCCTTGGGGTCTCTATCCTTCAATTCTCACCTCCTTTCCCCATCTTGTTGTTTTGAGTAATATTTTTTTGGAGGCTAGTTGGTCCAAAGTTTCTAACTTAAAGACTTCTTAATTTGTGTGGAAAACTCATATATACTATTGGAAGGATTTGAATTGTTGGCTAGTGGGGGTGATTTGAATGATCTAGTTGATCCTTCTTCTATACTAGCATGTAAACCTTGTTCTTTAGAGTATTTTGATGCCCTTTGCTAAGGATATGATCTGAAGGGGGTTTAATTGGTGTCTAGTGGATACCAACTCTTAGAAAATGAATGAAACGGGTAATGTGGTTTTCCTTGGTGACAAAAGATCAAGAATAATTATTGTTGGTCAAAGTATAACTTCTTTATTTGAATTATATTTCAAAATAAAAATCTTACCTAAAACAATATAAGATTAAAAAAATTTCCAAGAACATTCATGTTCTTTGTGGGATTAGTGAGAAATTTGTGTCACATCTTTTCTTCCAATGTTCCTTTTTGAGCTACTTTAGAGGTGGTGGTAGTACATTTGGAATCAAAATTTTGTTTATTATATTTCGCTTGCATACTTTTGAGCTATTTTGGTGAGGCCTCCTACTTCAACCTCCATTATTTTAGTCACCTAGAACATAAGTCTTGTTTTCATTCTCTAAAATATTTAGTTGGAAAATAATTGTCAAATATTTGAAGTTTATCAAAATCTTACTGAGTTATTTGTTACAATGTTTTAGATTTTTTTATTTAAGTTTTAATGGCTAAGAGCTCTAAGGATGCTTAGTCTTACCTCCTTCTAATAAACTAATTTCAAAGAAGTTAGATTTGGTGCATTTGATTGGCTCTACTAATCTTAATTCTAGGATCAAATCTTTCAATATGGTGATTAGAGTATGTAAATGGTCTTCTTCATTTTTTGGATTTTTAAAAATTAATACTAATAGGTTTTCATGAGGTAATCTAAGTTCAAGAAATTAGTAGAGTTGAGAGAGATAGTTTTGGATTGGTTCTCCTCTTATACTCTCATGGTCTATGGATTGATACTAATAATCAAATGGAGGCTTGAACTAACATTTTGGCTCTAGAGAAAATCCATGAACTAAGTTGGAAAAATGTTATGGATGAGATGGATTCCGTGGTTTTGGTTTTTCTTTTGAATAATAAAAATTTTTGTGTCTTCTTGCAGCAAACTCTTTGCATGTCACAAAATTTTAATTGTAGTTTTTCACTCATATTCCTAGAGAGTGGAATGTTGTTTTGATTCTTTGGTTAAATGGGCATCCAATGTTGATCATAATTGGAATATTATGGATTGGAGATCATGTCTTCAACTCATTCTTTGCAATTTATAAAGCTTCTTTAGAATTATTTGAGTGTAGCAATTCTAATCTGCATTTTAGTTGTATGTGCCTTTATGATTTTGTGACTTCTTTTAATTCTTGGAGATGGTAGAATTGTAGGAAACATCTTTGAATTTTTATTTTATAGACTTTAACAACAACCATGACTTTGTGAAAGTTTATGTAAATTTTGTAAATTCTAAAAAGTAATTAGTCGATAGGCTTTACTTTTGGGATTGCCTAGTTCATTTTCATGCCAAACCTGTCTCACTTCTAGGAACCGTTTTACCAATGTTTGAAACATGTTGTTGAGAGTGGTTTTCAATGTCACATTTCATTCTCTTGGAACACAATACTTAAATCGATATATTACTAAAGTGATAAATGCAGATCTATTGTGAGATTACCTTTTTTTTTTTTTTTTTGTTGCATTTACTATTTACTACAAAAAAATCATATGTCAGACACCCGAATCAAATCGAATTTTGGTAAACCCTAAAACCTAGATATTTGTAGATCCACTTTCATTTAATGTTAATAGATTGAAGCAGCAATAGTAGGGAGTTTTGTTTTTGTTCATCTTATTTGATAAAAACTCTTGTGATAGGGTTTCGTAATATTTTCTTGCAAACTCTACCCATTTTCTCTCATCGACATCATTGATAGCAAACACAATTTGCACAAAATCTTGAGGTAAATCATTTTCTATGGTTTCAGTGAATTTTATTTTTTAGGAATCTTTCATTTTTTTCATGTTTTATTTCATCCTAAAAAAATTATGTTGTTATCTAGCCACATAGAGAAAAGCAACTTTTTGGCAGCGAACCATTCCTCACTCCACATTTGAAAGAAAATATTAGCTCACAATTAATGTTTTCCACTGTGAGGCCTTCATTTCTAAACCACTATAGTTTTGGTACATTTTGAATCCCAATAATTAGGCTCTAAAATTTCTCTCCAATTTTGCACATCATCATATCCATCCATGCTCATTCTATTGGGATTACCAATTTCAATGTCAAGATTCGTCTAGTGTATAAAATAAAACCAATTAGGCTCGTGCTATGAAGTTTGCTAATTTCGAGAGTGTAGTGAGTTGGAATGGATAGGGTTGGATTGATCTTGATATGTGAATTTATTTAGAGGAAAGTCATCATCTTCCTATGCTCGGAATAGGGTATGCTATGCCAATACTGACTTAAATATCTTTTTCTAGACGTTATGCTATTAGGATGTTGTGCACATAGTTTAGGATAAAATTTTTGGATCCACATTGATTATCTTGACTAAAAATTAAGTTGAAAATAGATTGCACTATTGGGTTACCTGTTACATAGTTTCTCTTTTTTTAGTTGCATTGTTTTATTTTGGAAAGTAGGACATCTAGCTAACTAAGCAGGTGTACCTTTCAATTTTCTTTCTTATTCATCTCTAAGTTGTTTTAAGACAAGGAATGAATCCTTTATTGGTATGTTTATTAGAAGTACAACTATGAGGGCGATTGCTTTGGTATCCCATATATGTCACTGTAGGCTACATGTAAATCAATATGATTATTACTAGTGCTTCACATATTTATGCCTCTTGCAATTTCTTCTTTAGGTTTCACCTTTTATTTAGTAGTCGAGAGTTTCAAATAAACTTGCACTTAGTCCTCCAAAGGCAAGACATAATATTCCTTAGATCAGGCTATGTAGGCTTGCTCTCACTTTTGGCCTTAGGATATTAGCTTCCTTTGAATAGTTTAAATAATTTATTGTTGATGTTGGAATGAAGATGGAATTGTTGAATTAGGCTAGAGGGACATTATTATTGGGGCGATTCTTTGTATACTTCTCAAAATTTAGAGAAATGGGTTCTAAGTCATGGGAATATTTGTGTGTAGTTTGAGACATAACCAATAAGAGAAGATATTGTTTATTCTAGAAAATGAAATAAACACAACAAATGATGTGGAACATAATATATATTGTAAATTAGTAGAATTATAGGCACTCCAACTGATAATTTACTGGGTTTTCACTATGTATTAGTTGTTTCTACCATCAAAATTCCTTTTTCCTTAATATTGTAGGTTATCTATTCAAAGAATATAGTTAACTCTAGAAACTATGTTTGAAATTTAAATTTATATCATCATTAATAGGCCCCTATGACCCCATATTGTGCATCCCAAGGCATATTTTGATCAAAGACCCGACAAAATCAACATAAAAACTTAAATTCTTCACTCCCTGACATCCTAGCTGGCAAGATAGCCCATGTGGGTCCCATTCACCACTTTGGGTGAATGAGTCCCATTTGAGCTATTTTCAAGGTTTGAGTGGGAAAAGTGGGTTTTTTAATTCAAATTTCTTTCATGATGACCTTGGGGACCAAATTAATAGTCATGTGAGTGGATTTCCTATATAAGCAAGCTTTAATATCCTCATTTCATCCAAGAATAACAAGAAACATCATACCTTCATGTCATCAAGTCAAGCATTCAAGAGTTAAGCATTCCAAGTCTTCATAAGGTCATCAAGATAGCATTCAAGATCAATTCTAAGGCATTCAAGAGCAATATTCTTCATCAATTGTTGTAGAATTTCAAGATCCATCATCATGGAAAGGTTCTAATTGCATTACTTCATGTTCATGCTTCATTATCTTATTTCATAATTTGGTTTAATTACCTAAAAGGGTTTTGACCAAGGCAACCCCCTATTCCCTAGCATTCAATACTTTTGTTCTCTTTCTTTGTGTGATTACAGATCTAGGTGCTTTGAATTCTTGGAGATGATTGAAGAATAAGTTACAAGCTGGTTGGAGTTGTCTCCCCATTTGTTAGGTCATTATCTTCACAAAAGTCACCTACATGCCCAAAATTGGTAGTTTCAGATCTAGAAACACACAAGAACAGGAAGAGTAGACATTAAAGACTAGATTTAGACCTTCAAGTTTCAAAAAACCCTAAGTGGACTCATTCACCAAGATTGGAAAATGAGTCCCATTTTGGGTCAATTTTGAGATTTTTGCAGTTTTAGATACCCTTTTCTGATAAACATGTTCCTATGTAGAAATCCAGATTTGGGATTGATTCACCTAGAATAGAAAATGAGTCCCAATAAGACAAAATTTTAGGATCAGTAGCATTTCCAGTCACTTCAAGGTTTCCAGGTTGTTAGGAAAAAGGTGTGTTATACACCTTGCATAATATATTTAATGTAATTATTCTTGGGGCCACTTAATGTTGCATGTAACATTGTGACATAAGTTATGTTGTAAAAATGTAATTATTTAATATTGGGGAAAATAATAAATAAAGCACCCAATATTAAATAAGGGGACATGGTTTGTAATCTCATGGTTTTAGTCACATGGTTTTGTTTAATACCACTTAGTGGTTTTGTGGGAGCTTGATTCTATAAAAGAAACCAAAAAGGTAGTTATTATGAGATGCAATTTTGCATGATTAGCTCTAGTTAGCATTTGTGAGGGTTTGAAGCATGGCACAAGATGTGTGGTTGCATTCTTGTTCACATGGATTGCTTGGAAAAGGCTTGTTGCTTCAATGGTGTTTATGGAGACTCTGAAGATGTATTGTAATCATTATTGTTGAATAATACATTAGAGATGTATGCTTTTGGAGGTTGGGTTTTTTCCCTCTTGAGGGTTTTCCCAGGGTATATCTTGTGTCATATTTTCATGGGTATGTTGTCTATTCTCTTGCATGTGGATTCTGAATACTTAGATGCATAGATTTCTCTTTGGGTTATGTGGAAATTATCTTTATTTGGTTGTAAGTTTCCAACAAGTGGTATCAGAGCTTTGGTTGTGGTTGTATAACCCTTGGTTGAGAAAACAATTGTTTAAGTTTGAATCTATGCATTGCATGTGAGAATCAAAGACATGGCAAGATATGAAGTTTTGCAGGTTGTTTATTGTAGATATGAGGGTTTTGGGTTTGCTAGTATGATGGGTTGTTTGTGGATCTGGGGTATGAGAAATTTTGGGTGAAATAGGTTTCTTGGTTTTGCATTCAAGTGGGGGTTTTGTGGGGAAAAATTTATAGATGATCTCCTAGCCCAAAATAGACCTCATGGTTGGATTTGGGTTGGCTAAGAGATGAAAATTGATATATAATTTGACCTAATTTTGTTACTATAAAAAATTACAAAAAAAGTTTACCCATACCCCTGTTCGTACGAGCGTCAGAATAAAATAATATTTTAAAAAATATTACTCTCCATCCATTAATTTTTTGACCTGCAAATTTTTTTTTAAAAAAAATTAAAATCATAAAAAATCCCGAAATTTTTTTATGAAAAACTTTTTGAAAAAAAATAAAATTAAAAGTTTTTGGGGGGAGGGGTCGACCCCACCCCCGTACCTCTGACTTTGCAGCCAAGGTACCGACGGTATGTTTCATACCTCCAGCTCTACGGTGGTCGACAGTATAGTTGGTACCACCAGTAGAGTTTGATGGGGCTGGTAGTACCAGCCAACGGTGGGGCCAACCCGCTACCCCTTTATGGGGTTAACATAAAAATTGCCGCCCATAAAATTGTTATTATTAAAAAGTTATTCTTTTCCTTTTAAATGCCACCCATGCAAATTAAAGGGGCAGACGAAATTTTTGGTGCATGGAAAAAATTAAATTGGATTTAAATGCATTTTTGGGTCCACCACCAAGTGGGTGGCACCGCCGCCCAGCCACCAGTGGTGGCTAAAAATATTTTGCCTTGAGTTTAAACTACCATTTTACTTCAGAGGGGCATAACTTTTGCCAAGATTTTCCATTTTTTGACTTCTTGGACTTGTTGGAAATCCAACTCAGAGCTCTACGCTATAGTAATAGATATTTTTCTAGATTATGTAGTTTTAATATTGTTTTGCTTGCTGGAAGTTGGGATTTTTTTTAGCTTCAAGAGGGTATTTCGGGTGCATACGGAGTTGGATTTTGGACTTTGAATAGTCAAGGGAAAGCTTGTTCAAACCACTACATAGTGGATCAGGTTTGGAGATATTTTGGCATGGTTTATTTTCTATTTTATTTATCTAAGCTGTTTATGGGTTTCTTTGACTATGGTGATACTATGAGTTTATGGATGATTAGATCTTGGAGATTTGATGTTGGATACATTGTATGCTCAGTTGTACATCTCAAATTATTCCATTTTTGACATGGTTATTAGTATATGGTAGGATTTATATGCTTCATTGATGTATCTACAAGTTATGCAATGTTGTAGGCGGTCTATGCTTACATGTTGCATTTATGACTTGGACATGGGTTGTCTTTTCCCATTGATATTTAAATGTGATTCATGTTCAGTTTTGGTGGCTTGGTTTAGTCACTTGGTTTGTGGTTTTGTTGTCATGTTGAGGAGGTGATATGGTATTACCAGGTATAGTCATGATATGAGACCTATACAATTGACTATGATTATGCAGATATGTGGACACAGTTGGGTTGATTTGTTGTTACATTTGGTGGTGATCATGGTTTCATGGATGTTTCTTGTGCTCTAGAGACTCTGGCGTGTCATGATGGTTTATGCAGGTGCATTATTGGTGGTGTTGGATTGGTTCCTGATTATGGTTGTGGCAGTGTATCTTCGTGGTATGAGGATCATGTTTTTACTTTTCCTTTTGGGAGCTATTATTATATTTGAGTTATTTGATTTGTGAGGGCCTTTGGTTGATCTTCATGAGGAGATTGTTATCATGATGTCATGGATAGCCTGATTACACTTTTTGGTGGGAGCTTTTGACAATGATGGTTTTAGCGGTGATGGATATGTTTATGATGGTTTGGTAGTTGTAGGTATCTTCTTGGCTCGAAGATTATGGTTCTACTTTTTATGTTACTAATATTTCAGTTGTGTGTGTAGACCTAGATGATCTTCATGGAGATGATGGTTGTCATAATGCCATGTGTGACTCGGTATCACATTTCAGTGGGAGTTGTTGGTAGTCACATGGATGCATCATTTGGTATGGTTATCTTCATGTGATTGGGGATATGGTTTTTTGGTTTAGAGTGTTTTTCTATTATGTCATGATTTACTCTTGATACATGTTTGGAGTTTGGCATGGTACTTGTTCTCATGAGACCAGATGTATATATATGTTATGGTGCATGTGATCTCCTAGGAGGAGATGGTTAGATCATGTTGTCATGTTTATGTTCCTATTCATGATTGGAGTTTTGACATTGATCTTGTGTGGTTCTCTTGGTATTGGATACATTGATCATTTTCCTGATTACTTCATAATGGTGCTATGTAACATTTGGAGTTTGGATGGATTGGTTGGTTACAGGTACTCATGGATACTTGGAGATATAGGTGAGGCTTGAGTTCTCTTGTGATTAGAGACATGTGTTGAGATGGTTACTCTTGATGAGTTTTCAGCGGGAAGTCCAAGGAGCCTACACCTTGGTTGGACATGAGTTCAACATGGACCTATGAGGATAGTGTTCTTGGATGATTCATGATGACTTGGATATCTTAGAGGAGCATTCTATTCCCCACTCCTGGTCTTCTTGGTGGTTTCACTTGAGAGGTATTCCTCATTGTTACTTTCAGGTGCTTTATGTTTATGCTTTATCTTCTCATGCATATGGATCTTGAGCTATGGATATATGGCTTTGGAGGGTTCATTTGAGAAGTGTTGGCATGTCTATCTCCTTATGCATTGTGATTACATTCATTCATGTTGACTTAGGAGATGTATTGAGCTTATTTCCTTAATTGGGAATAGATTTAGTTTGATCTTCTTTGGTTATGAGAGGCTTACATCCATGTTGATTACATGATACATATGTTATATTTGATTTTGGAGATTGAATGGTTGGGTGTTGTTATGGCTTTTATTTTGGAGTGTTCTGGAGGAGATCATACTTAACACAATTGGCTTTTAGAGGTGTATGTAGGAAATTTTTCTTATAGGTTATTGATCATATACAGTTTTCCATATCATTGTGGATGATTCCTTGTTACTACATGATGTAGTTTACACTTTCTATATGATGCTATTGGTAGACTTGGTATGCCTTGATCTTTTTCAAAATTGCATTACCCATGCAGTGGGAGCTCTTGGATGTGTATGTCATTCTATGACAAGTTTTACACATGGAGTTTATGATTGCAGTTTATGGGTGTATATGTTTATGGCATGAGTTTACTATGTTTTTTATACCTTGGAGGTATGGACAGTTGGATGTATTGGCACTTTTTGTGGGTATTATTTCAGCAATGGGTTTGTGTATTGTGATAGGTAGTGGTGCATATTGATACCTTTGGAAAGAGTGTTTGTGTTTGGTATATTAGTTGAGCAAGGCTAATGCTTCATTGTGACAAATTGTGTGGCTTCTCTATTGGATGTCTTATTATCTTTGTGCATTAGCATGATGGAGGATGTGAGCATTCATGCTTGGGATGGTGGTCACTTTGATTCTTATTGTAGGTATCTTGATGGAGTACATGGAGCACTTTGATTCCATGATGGTATATGTGGCTATATGGATTGTTCATTTGATTCATGTTTTTAGGTTACTTTTTCCCCTTATGCAATGTATACAACAAGTGGGAGAATGTTAGGAAAAAGGTGTGTTGTACACCTTGCATAATATATTTAATGTAATTATTCTTGGGGCCACTTAATGTTGTGTGTAACATTGGGACACCAGTTAAGTTGTAAAAATGTAATTATTTAATATTGGGGAAAATAATAAATAAAGAACCCAATATTAAATAAGGGGACATGGTTCGTAATCTCATGGTTTTAGTCACATAGTTTTGTGTAATGCCAATTATTGGTTTTGTGGGAGATTTCTTCTATAAAAGCAACCACAAAGGTAGTTATTGTGAGATGCAATTTTGCATGATTAGCTCTAGTTAGCATTTGTGATGGTTTGAAGCATGGCATAGGATGTGGTTGCATGCTTGTTCACATGGATTTCTTGGAGAGGTATTTTTGCTTCAATGGTGTTCATGGAGACTCTAAAGATGTATTATAATCTTTATTTCTTTATAATACATGAGATATGGATGCTTTTGGAGGTTGGGTTTTCCCAAGGTATATCTTGTGTCATATTTTCATGGGTATGTTGTATATTCTCTTGCATGTGGATTTTGATTACTTAGATTTATAGATTTCTCTTTGGGTTATGTGTAAATTGTCTTTAATTGGCTACAAGTTTCTAACACAGGTGCACAATTCTAGTTTCATAGCTTTTTACTATATTTTGTTCATTTTTCTAGGTCATTTAGCATTAGTTTGTATTTCACAGTGTGTTTTTTATTTTGTTATCTTTTCCAAGTTTACACTTGTTGGTGAACCCCTTATTAAATCCCATTCAATCCCTAGTAAATTCCCTTTGCTATATATTTCAATCTCCTTTGCATTGAAATCTCAAGGTTTTGTTCTTGAGTGAAAGGTTGGAAATAGCCTCTCTCCTTTTAGGTCCAAAACCCTAGAAGAAAAAGAGAGACCCCCATGGTGAACCTGCATTTATAATACCTTCTTTTCTAATTTTGATTCCGTCATTGAATCCTATATCTAGCTTGCATTAACATTGCATTAGGATTTGTATTAGTTAATTGGCACTCTAGGGTTTCTAAATTTTGCATTAGTGAAAGTGCATATAAGTTGCATTTTTGCATCTCAAATCATCTAAAAACTGCATTTACACTTAGTATATACACATCATACCAACATAAAAAGCATAAAAAACAACTAAAAACTTTTGAAAATTTTGAAAAAAATCCCTATTAGGACTCATTCTCCACATTGGGTGAATCAATCCCAGTGCACATCTAAAACTGCCTTTTACAACACTAAAAACCTTGTTTTTACACTTTTGTTTGCTTTCCTTAACTATATGTTTTAGTTGGTAGAGTTTCTATTACATGCATTTCACTAAATCTAGCTTAAATTGGCCAATTTCATGCATTGCTCAATTCCAAATTTTCATTTACAACATTTCATTTTCAAATCATTGCATAGTGTAATCAAACAATTATCTTGCTTGAAAACTGAAAATTGCATTTCATTTTAAGTCTCTACATTGCATTTTAAGTTTGCATAGATTACTTTTCAAAAATGTTAGTTTCGGTCTTCTAAAAATTTGCAAAGAAAAATTTAGTCAGTAAACATGTTAGTCATTCATTCAATGCTTTCCCTAGTTATGAGAGTCACTTAGTGCAAAAGAGTGAAAATTTCAATGTTTTCCTTAAACTTACACCCCCTCCTATCGCTCCTATTTGTGAGGATGATGTGTTAGAAGAGAATACAAACATAGATAACCATGATGATCATAATTTTACTTCTCCCAATACCTCTCCTTTTAGTGACGAAGGCATCTTGGCATTTGAAACAAGATACAATCGTTGAGAATCTTGAAGGTCTTGTTTTCCCTTCTCCTCATTCCCATTGGGAAGATACTATATTAACAGAAGATGAATTCATTTCCACCACTTTCCTTAGTTCACATTCATCTTCCAACACCTCCCCTACTTGTGAGAATGCTTTAGCGAATAAGGATACAATCGTGAACGATTATGACAAACACATTTGTGAGGAGGATATGTTCCAGTATCAAGGAATCCAATGATTGAGAGTTATAGTATTATTTCTCTCCTTCCTAATGTTCCTAAGATTTGGAAGGGTCTACTTGAACAAGAGGATCCAATCATTGACACACATGAAAATCATAGTTTCCCTTCCCTTGATGTCTCCCCTATTTGTGATGAAGTTGCTTTACAACATCTAACATGAAATGTGATGAACCTCTTGTTTTTCACTTTCCTAAAAGCTCTCTTGCTAGAGTATAAACTAGGGAACACAAGAATGAGACCTTAGAAATAAAGGATGACATTATGGAAAACAATCAAATTTCCCCCTCTCCTAATATCTCTCCCATTGGTGAAGAAGATATTATGGTGTTGATGAGAATCATGAGGAAAAAATTATTGAATAAGGAAACACCATCATTGAAAAGCAAGAAAATACAACCATGGATCATTCCCTTATTTGTGATGAAGCCATTTTTGGAGAGCCAACCTTTGAATTTCAAGAACATTTAGTTTTTAGTTCTCCTAAAAACTCTCCTACTAGGGACGGTACCATGGTGCAAGAAAAAACAACATTGTCAAACTCCTTTCAAGCAATAGTGATGTGACTTCCTTAGACAAAAATGATGAAGTGACATTAGACTCCCCTTCACTAAGAGATCGTGAAAAAAAGGACAAGAGTGTTGAGGTTATGAACATTAGAGATCCTTCAGGTCCTCTAATTATCAACCCACCTAACCCTCAACTTATCATTCATCCACCCTCACAACAACCACTAGTTTGAAAGAGAATTGTGCTCATCTTAGAACCACCTAAAAGGTAACTCGATAATGATAATGTTTCACACCTTCTAAGTTACAATGATATTGCTCACATATACAACAAAGTGTATACAATCAAGACCAACTCTGAACCTGAAAGACTTATGAAGCAACTTGGGAAAAGATGTGGTGCTATAGAACAAGGTATCCATGTTCCTATGAAGCCTAAAATTCAAGAAATGACTGATAATCTTGGTTATTGTCCCTCAAAACAAAAGCCTGCAATCAATGTCAACACCATCATAAATAATTCTTCCAAGAAAACTCTAACCTTGGTACATCCTAACTGATAGATATATCATTAAATATGTATCAAGTAGAAACTTTGTTTACTTATCAAAATAAATAACATTAGTTGCTACTCCTTGCCATGTAATAGTTGTATGATCATAGCATACTCACTATTGCATGTTTTACATTCATTGCAAGGGGAAACATATCATCATCCATTCCAGACTCACCCTTGTCATTCACTAAGTGGGAGAAAAGGGTTAGGAAGCTGTATCCCCACATGTCACTTGTTGTTGTCTCTTTTGGCTAGTTGATCATCTTTCATGTACATATAAGAGCAAGCATGGGATGTGGACAACATGCCTTAAGTTGCCTTGCATGTGACATACTTATCCATGATGTAGCTTCATTTGGAAACATATAACTTGGCATAGGGATTTCCAGGTTGGCTCTCATGTCTTCTTTCGTGTTAGCATTTATCATTGGATACTTTAAAGCAATTTCTCGTAGTGATGGTGTAGCAACCATTTTAAAGCGGGGGCATACATCAATGACATCTTTTGGAAAAATTTCATGGCATGATTTTTCTTTATTCTTGTGATGTGTCCTCTTCTTGGTGGTGCCATTGGGTTTGATTTTTTCCAAGAGTGTATGATGTATTGAAATGGTATGATGCGAACGAGGCATCCCATGGGTGATGATCTAACACTTTTGACTTGTCCTCTCTTGGAGACATTAGGTACAATGCTCCCTAAGAAGAAGACCTTACATGAACAAAGAAAAATCCCCTTTAACAATTTAATTTTATATGACATTCAAAAGAATTTACAAAAGCATTTTCATTGTGGTTCCTTATCAAGTTATCAGAAGGCTAACTTTGGTATGGTTAGTATAATAGGAAGCTAACACACTGGCATGACTTTCTCACTAAACCACTTCTTTGGGACAACTCACCCTATAGGTGACCTGATGTTTCATGGTCTCAAAGTGAGCGCATCTTTGATCCACCTCATTTTTTTTCTTTTAGTTCTTGACATTGCATGATTGTATATCTTGTTTTGTTGGGTATTATACAACTTGTGCATGTCCTTTTAGTGCTCATGTGTTGGTTTGACTTAGGATCTTGGATCCTAGGGGCTTGACTAGACCTCCTTTGATCTTTTTCATCCTTTGTAATCCGCATCAAGGTATGCTTAGACCCCTCTCAAATGTCTACTTTAGTGTGAGTTTGAAGCAAGTTCATCCTCTCACTAAAGTAGGGGCTATTTGTAGTGTAGAAAAAAGTGTCCCTTGCTTAATTCAAGAATAATTAATGATAAATGGACTTAATGTCACCTTGATCTAGTGTTGTGAGGTGTTTTACATATCCACATTAGGTCTTGGTCCCTTTTTAAGCTAATTTAACTTAACTCTATCCTAATTTAATGTTGTAAAATGTATTTATTTACATCTTCACATTAAATTTGGGAGGCTTGCAAATAAAGTGGACCTAATATAGTGTTGTAATGTGTTTTACACATTCACATCGGATTTAGGGCCCTTCTAAGCTAAATAGGCCTAATTTTTCCTTAATTTATTGTTGTAAAGTGTTTTTATTTACACTTTCACATTAGATTCTAGACCCTATTGCATTTATGACCTTTATATCATCATTAATAGGCCCCTATGACCCCGTATTGTGCATCCCAAGGCATAATTTGATCAAATACCTGACAAAATCAATGGCCCTTATGGGACCCATTCGCCACTTTGGGCAAATGAGTCCCATCCAGGTGGGAATCATTCACCCAAAATGGCGAATGAGTCCCATTTGAGCTATTTTTGAGGTTTGAGTGAGAAAAACTAGGTTTTTTAATTCAAATTTCTTCCATGTCGGCCTTGGGGACCAAATTAACGATCATGTGAGTGGATTGCCTATATAAGAAATTTCAAATCCTTATTTCATCCAAGAATAACAAGCAACATCATACCTTCATGTCATCAAGTCAACCATTAAAGAGTTAAGCATTCCAAGTCTTCACAAGGTCATCAAGATAACATTCAAGATCAATTCTATGGCATTCAAGAGCAATATTCTTCATCAATTGTTGAAACATTTCAAGATCCATCATCATGGAAAGGTTCTAATTGCATTACTTCATGTTCATGCTTCATTACCTTATTTCATCATTTGGTCAAATTACCTAAAAGTGGTTTGACCAAGGCAGACCCCTATTCCCTAACAATCAACACTTTTGTTATATTTATTTGTGTGATTGCAAATATAGGTGCTTTGAAGGCTTGGAGATGATTGAAGAATAAGTTACAAGATTTTTGGAGTTGTCTCACCATTTATTAGGTCATTATCTTCACAAAAAGTCACCTACAGGCTCGAAATTGGTAGTTTCAGATCCAGAAACACAAAAGAATAGGAAGAGAAAACATTAAAGACTAGATTCAAACCTTGAAGTTTTAGAAAACCTTAAGTGGAATCATTTTCCAATATTGGCAAATGTGTCCCATTTTGGGTCAATTTTGAGATTTTTGTAGAACCTTTTCGAATAACCTTTTTCTGAGAAACCTATTCCTGTGCAGAAATCCATATCTTGGACTGATTCACCCAAAATGGCGAATGAGTCCTAGTAAGCCAAAATTTCAAGATCAATAGTATTTCCAATCACTTCAAGGTTTCTAGGTACACCCTTCTAGTTTCATATCTTTTTATTGCATTTTGTTCATTTTTTAGGTCATTTAGCATTAGTTTACATTTCACATTATGTTTTGCATTTCATTATCTTTTCCAAGCTTACACTTGGTGGTGAATCTCTCATTAAATCTCATTCAATCCCTAGGATAGTACCTTTGCTAGATTTCAATCTCCTTTGCATTGAAATCTCAAGGTTTTTTTCTTGAGTGAAAGGTTGGAAATAGCCTCTCTCCTTTTAGGTCCAAAACCTTAGAAGCAAAAGAGAGACCCCCAATTTTCTTCTTTTCAATGTAAAAATAGGAGCTAAAACCCCATCTCCATTGTAGAAGATGACGAAAAAAGAGGCTTTGTAGGATGGTTTTTAGAAAGCAGGTATCGAATATTGACTCCTTGGTAGATGGTTAATGTTGGAAAATATTGATTAGTAATAATGTTAAGAATCTAATTATAATAGATCAAAAAATTCCCATGATTTCATTTTTTTGTTATTAGAGGCTAGATAGGAAATTTAGTCAAACAATTAAGCCTCGTGCAATAGTAAACTGGAATCCATATGGAGACCTTATCAAAGAAATACTTTGTTATTTGAGAAATTTAAGGAATCAAAAGCCAAACTAGGCAAAATATTGCATACTTTTCAAAAAGATGACCATTTTAAGAGCATTTAAGCTTAAATAGACTACAAGATGGTAAATCTTACCATAAGGTATGTGTGGATTGCTATGTAGAGTAAATCAAAACAAGACCGTGCAAAGGAAAAATCCCAATAAGTTTAGAGAATTTAATTGGATTTAAATTTTAATCATAAGCAATCTATGCAAGATATTCATCCTAGAGACTTGTAAGAGTAGAAATTTTCTCAAAGCTAGATAAACTACTGCTAGTCCTCTGTACTTGTGCATGGTCCATTGTAATGGATTGTTGATATATGAAAATGAAGAATATTTGCTTCATACTTTCTAAATCTTTATCAAAATTTGTACTAGTGACTGAGTTTGTTGGAAAGAAAAATATATAAACTATTGCATATAATCCAATTGAGAAGAAATTCAAGCTCCCAAATGATATTTATATTTAATGTTAAGGTTGCAGCTTCAACATACATGAAGCAAAGAAAACAAGAAATTAAGAGGCACAAAATACCCTTCAATAGGAAGCAGTATGGTGACACAATCTAACAAGCCATTCAAGTTGCCATTTCTCTTTTTTTTTTTAAGCTATACCACATGAAACCTATTTCCTTTTCTCCCCAAGTATCCATTTGGTACCATATTGAACAATCACTCAACTGATTTTCATCTCTTCCATTACATGCTCTTGCATTGAAACAACGATCCTCTCAAATAGTTCTATTGACATGGTTAGAAGATACTTTACCCACCATTCCTTATTTTTCATTTGTCTTGAACTCGGATTGATATTGCTCAAAAATTGGCTTTATGTTGATTTTACATTTCTCTATTGAGGATCAAGAACTTTGATGCAGTCGATGTAGGCTAAAGAGTCTATGCATTTACTCACAATTTGAATTTTCTTAGCTAATGGATGAAAATATTCACATCTCTTGAGAATGACCAAGGTATCTTCCCAAATTTAAAGGGCAACTTGAGTAAGATACAGATCACTTCTCTCATAGAGGTTTCCTCTGCCATACTCTTAATTCATTTTTAAAAGCCCTGTTGCGCATTTGAAGGCAACAACATTGAAGGGGTGACATAAGTATCATTAACCCAATAATAGAAGTTTGCAACAAGCTCAAATATATAAAGTTGTATTTCTAGAGTGATATTTGATGCATTGGTTAGATTTTGTTTCAAATATCCACTTTTTGAAACAAGAGGATACTGCAGAAAAAGACAAACAACTACACGAAATGTAATTATGCTTGAAAAAAAAGATTAAAAATTTGTTGAGTTGGAGTGCAACATTGGAAATTAGAGAACAATTAATTATACCAGAGATTATGATGTTATCCTTGGCTGTAGATTGTCTCTATGGTCAATTAGAATTTATAATAAGCTATTAACTAAAATCAAAATCTTTGCCAACAAGCCCTATCTATGGTATATTCACTATTATTATTTAATCCTACTATTAGATGCAAAAACCACAGTCATTGGCAAATACAAAGATTTTGTTATTATATAATTAAAATCCACTTTGTAGGTCTGAGGAAGATGGGTGGTGTTGCACTAGAATTGATTTTTCTTTGCTACAGATTAGTCTGGAGATCATAAGCATTTTGATTTGTTTTGTTCCTTCAAGTTTTTGTTCTTGGCATGCATGTTTCCCTGTCCAATGGATGGATTTGGACATTTGGATTTACTAAGTATGAAACTTTCCATAGGATGGGTATTTGTAGATACTTGGATTTCCCAAGTCTTGGCATATAGTTTGGCTATAAATTCTAATGAACCGTCTCATGTTTATTTTTTATGGGTTTTTTGAAGTATGGATTATTGATTCTATTAGTTAAGTTTTTTTTTTGGGAAGGGGGGGTTGTTTATTGTGTCAAGGAGCTAGTGTTTGACCATTGATCATTGGGATTAATCACCCATTCAACTGTAGTTTCTAGTAGAGTATTATTTTTTTTCTTAATGGGACTTGAGGAAATGTTATTACAAAAGCTGATAATAATGATGAAGATGGTTTCTGTAAGTTTTATATATAAGTTAACTTTATTCTAGCACTCTTTTCCATTTTCCTCTTAATATTGAGAGTAATATTCTGGCTCTATGGGTTTATTATTGAGAAATAGGATTGGTGCAGAGAAGTCTAAATTTTCAATTGAGTTTATTACTAGGAAACATGATTGATGGAGAGAAGTCTAAATTCAACTAATGCAAACCATAATGATGCTTTTTTTCTATTGCTTGGTGCTACATCGCGAATGAATATAATAGAAGGATGGACTTTTTACTTCAAGTTTTCAATAGTGAAGTATTTTATTAAAAATTAAGACATAATCAAAGCATACAAGTTGATCCCAAACAATTTTCCAAGGTAAGGTCATGAGACATTATTTATACAAGAATTTTTTTTCAAATCATTATTCGTGATTCTCCTTGATAAGCTTTATATTGTGACTAGAAATTTTGAATTTCTTAAATATTTATAGAAAATTTGATAATTAGAATTTTTTTTTTATCATTCTTAATATCCTTCTATACTCTTGAATTCCATCTGATGAATCTTTAAAGCATTATGTTTATTTCATTTATATGTAGTCTCTACACTTGATGAATCTATAAAGTGTTCTATTTATTTTATTTATATGTAGTCTCTCCAAGTTCAAATCCATGAAAATTTGGGTGTGTATACTCCATGATGAATCTTTAAAGAATTATGTTTATTTCATTTATATGTAGTCTCTACACTTGATGAATCTATAAAGTGTTCTATTTATTTTATTTATATATAGTCTCTCCAGGTTCAAATCCATGAAAATTTGGGTGTGTATACTCCATGATGTTTATTGGTTACATATTTGTTCCCAACCAAGGTAAAGCCAAATTTTCTATTTCATTTCTTATGATATTTGATAAAATTTGAGTCCAACTTAACTTTATATCTCTGGTATTGTACAAGTATTCTAGCTTACAAAATAGTTCCTATGGAGAAAAAGTTTCAAATAATAGTCCATCTAAGCCTCTTAAATAGTTTTTTTCATTAAATTTATATATCTAGTAAAATAGCTACAAATTATGGATTTCTCATCTAACAACATTGTGTTTTTAGCATATGAATTCTAGGACTTTAAAAAAGGAGCTTCAAAAAAGACAAAGAGGCACTCTTATGTAACTTTGATTGATGCAAATTGGATACTAATTGTTCAAAAGAATCTAATTGTTTCAAAAAATGAAGACATTCAACAAAATTATGTACCTAATTATATTATACAATGATGTGTATAGATTTATATTTTTATAACCAATTATATATTGTGAAAATTCATTTATGTTTTACCTTTATTTTCCTATGACATGTCCCTTGAACCTCTTATGATTGCAAGTGCTAGTATAATCATTTTTGAAAATAAATAAATAAACAATAATTGTGCATACTGATTGACATCATAAACTTATATATCATTTTTGAAAATAAATAAATAATTAATAATTGCGCATACTGATTGACATCATAAACTTATATTTATGCCGAAGGCGTTACCTATTTGAAGTAGACCAAGCTAATTTGCTTGATCAATGGCTCTGTCACATCTGGAGATGATTAAATTGAATTTGACTGTTCGTTTTTATAGTGCTGGTGAAAATCTCGGTGATGACTTTGATGGTTACTTTTTTGCTTTTCCAGTTAAATTTCCTTTACTATTAACATTTTTTCGGCAGAGATATCACATCCACTATTTTCCCAACCTGCGCTACAATAGCCAAGCTTTTACTCCTCTAAGACATTAACAGCTCCACTTAATAAATACAACATCAGCAATAGCTGGTATCCATTCAATACCAGTGGGTTCTGTGTTACCATCCTGATCCATTACAGAAATACAGGTGGGTTCTGTGTTGCAGAGTTCAAAGCTGAAGAAGTCTACAAAGCAAATACTCTAAAACCCTCGTGTAAACCTTATTTTCAGGCTGCGGCTCACCAAATTGGAGAAGAAACTTATTTTCAGGCTGCAGCTCTCCAAATTGGAGAAGTGAAAGGTCAATACTAGTGAGGAAGAGTTTGGAGGAGCCAAAACCAATAGCACTAGGAAAAGCAATAAAAAAATGGCCAAAAACAGCCGAAAATAAGGTAGTAAAAAAGCAGTATCCATGCCTTTGTTTATATGAGGCGGTAGCGAAAAATCGTAAAATGCCAGAAGAGGTTATTCCACAAGAGGAATCTCTCTCATTCGATGCTAACTGTAATTCATTCAAACTTTTGATTGCAGCAGCAAGATCGTTGCCACATGAATCCAAAAAAGTGCTTGAAGATGTTGATAACATTAAAATCAATCAACAACATGAAGTCTAATATGAAGCAAAACCCACAGAAATTTTCATTAGGTTAAGATTGTAATGGATCAGGATGGTAACATAGAACCCACTGGCATTGAATGTTACTACTGATGCGAGCTATCATACCATCTTCATTTAGAAGATAACAACATAATTGTTTTAGAATGAAATAAAAAACAACTAGAAATGATTTAGATGTGTGCAGATTCACACCAAAAAACTCGCTCAAACCATGGCAAGTGACTTACCTCAATATTTTGCACAAATGGTCTTATGTAGTGGACAATGCTGATAAGTAAAAATGGGCAGAGATTGTAGGACAATCTCACCACGGCTGCTACTTCAATCTATTCACAATAAACGAAAAGTAGATCTAAAAATATCAGTGTTTTAGAGCTACTAGATTATTGAGCTCCCTACATGCATGCAAAATGTGGTGGTAGAGATGCAACATGTGAATTGCTTTGTAGAATGCCACCTACCAACCACACACCCTCCCAGCCCATTAGAAGATTCAAATATAAAAAAACAAAACAAAATTTTCCCTTGCTCATTTAAAAGCTATGGGGAAGTCAAGGAAATTCCACCATTAGAAAAATTGGATAGGTAGTAAACTATGAAACCCAGCTCAGAAAAGGTCATTGCCCAGTCAGCAAAGAAAACGTGGAAGTCAGCTCGGGACAAAACAACGACCTAGCAATCATAAGTGAATAGCGCCAGAGTGAATAAGGATGACAACAAAAATCATCAGAATTGTATTGAAAATTTTTCAAAAATTTATGTTTTTACTGATGGAAAAACAAACCAAACTTTTTAGTGGGAAGTATAAAAATTTTAATAGGTGGAAAGTTTTTGGGAAAATTGTGTTTAATTAATTACTATGTTTTTGAATTTTAGTATGTTAATGAGAATGAGGAGGTCGTGTCGGAATCCAAATTAGACTTGAACACATATTTGAAATGTTGGTGCCCCTTTATCAGATAGACTACTACTTATTAAAAATCAACAATCCTCGCTAAAAGTGTGTTCTAAGTCTAATTCCAATTCAAGACTTTAAGAGTCACACATTGCAGAGGTCATATATATATTCAATGTAAGTGAATAAAGAAGTATGTTCAGTAATTGGAATATAAAGAAAATGAAAGGGGATAAGTCTATTAGTTTATAGCGATATTGAGGAGTTGTTAGATTCAAAAGATAAAAAATATCAAATTGTTAAAGTTTTGGAGTATCAAGATGTTTGCTAAATTTTATTAGAATAAAAAATTTACATGAAAATTCCATTAGAATCATCTAGAGCTGTAACTTTAGAAAAAAACTATTTTTACCCTTCATTAAAAATAGTTCATTATCGATTTCAAAGATTAGAAGATATTATGAGTTTGTTATTATTATTTTTTAACTAATCTTAGCATCATTTATTTATAGTTTGGAGTTGGAGCTATTCTTAGATAGTCTATCTATCATGTGAGAGAGGTGAACATTGAAAGATAAAGTGTATTGATTTTATTTGTCTATCAAATTAACAATTACATGTAATATTTTAATTACTAGATATGAGTTAATTTTTAATAAAACTTTCAAATCAGGCAAGTAGTCATAAAGTCGTAGTCAATGTATTTCACCTATTTGCATGTAGTAGTTTTGTAAATAATATAAATAAATATGTCTCTCTATCTCTATCTCCATATTTCTTCTTCCATTTGTTCCTCTATCTCTATCTCATTATCTCTCCATCCCTCTACCCCTATATCTCTCCCTCTCTCCACATATCTCTCTATATATCACTTCCTATCTCAATCTTATTATTATCTTCAACTCTATCTCTATCTCCTTACCCCCCCCTCTCTCGCTCTTCCCCTCCTTTATCTCTCCATATTGCAAATATAACATTCAATACTATTGGTAATGGAGAAAAAATTCTAGTTGACCTACCACACATCTTTGAAATACTCATTGTATGCCAAAGTGTGATTTTTATCTCTCTATCTCTCCCTCTTTCTATCTTTATCTCTCCCTTTCTCTCCCTCTCCCTATAAATCACTCTTTATATGTCTCTACTTATCCTCTCTCCTTTCTCTATTTCTCTCCCTTCCTTTCCCTCCTCTCCCTCCCTCTCTATCTATTTAGATATCTATCTCCATCTCCATCTCTCTCCATATCTCTCACTCATATACACACACTCCATGTTTCTCCCACCCTATATCTATATCTATCTCTCTATTGTCCCCCTCTTCATCTCTCTCCCTCTCTCTCTCTATACCTCTCTCTATCTCTTATCTCTATCACCTTATCTATCACCCTTGCCCCCTTTATCTTTATCTCCTCATCTTCCCCCCCCCTCTTTATCTATATCCCATTATCTCTACCTCTCCCTCTCTTTATACTGAGTTATCTCTCCCTCTATACCCATATCTCTCCATGCCTCCCCCTCTTCTCTCTCCCTCCTCTACATATATCTCTCTCTTTCTCTCTCTTTATCTATATCTCATTATCCATACCTCTCCCTCTCTTTATACTAAGTTATCTCTCCCTATATACCCATCTCTCTCCATGTCTCCCCTCTTCTCTCTCTCCCTCCTCTACATATATCTCCCCCTCGCTCTCTCTATCTATCCCTCTCTTTATCTCCCCTCATCTCTCCCTCCCTCACTCCCTACCTATCCCCTGTCTATCTCTCTACTTGTACCTCTCCCTTTCTCTTCCCATATATCTCTATCTCTCTTTTTATTCACATATATCTTTGTCTCTCCCTCTCTCTCTCTCTCCCCCATTTCTCTCTGCCTCTCTCTATTTCTATTTTTCTTTCTTTACTTCTATTTATTTTTCTTTGTCTCTCCCTCTCCCCCTCTCTCTATATCTCCTTATATCTCTATCTCTTCATCTATATCTCTCTATTCTTCCTCTCTAACTCTCCTTCTCTATCTCCTTATCTCTATATATTTATCTCTCTCTACCTCTCTATCTCTCTATCTATTTCTCTCCCTCTTCCTCTCTCCCTCTATATTCATCTCTACCTCTATCTTCCTCTCTCCCCCTCTTATCTCTAGACATGTCTCCCTCTCTCTATCCATTCATCTCTCTCTTCCTCTCCCTCTTCCTAGACCTCCATATCTATATATATTTACCTCTCCATCTCTCTCTACGCATATATCTATCCCTCTCTCTCTCTATATATATATAGTTGTTTGTTCCATATCTATCTCTCTTTATCTCTTCCTCACCCTCTCTTAATATCCCTCTTTCCATATGCATCTCCATCTCCATCTCCATCTCCATCTCCATATCTATCTTCCTCTCTATCTCTATCTCCTTACCCCTCTCTCTCTCACTCTTTCCCCCTCTATATGTCCATCTTTATATCCCTCTCCCCCCCTCTATTTCCCCCTTCTTTCTCTCTATTGCAAACATAACATGAGAATGTTGGTAATGGAGATTGAGTATCTTCCTATTTAAAGGTTTTGTTTTAGTCATGTTTGGATCAATTTAAGAGGATGCATAGTTAATTTGTAACTATCACTTCTCCATTGAAACCTTTCTTGCACAAACAACATCAATTTCTAAATGGTCTACCAACTGACCTCATGTACTACAAAATATATGCAAACAAATATACCAAAATTTTCCCTAATTGACCTTCCACACCTCTTCGGTGTACCCATTGCACACCAAGGTGCAATTGCTAGTTTACACCAAAGGCGTATCCTATTTGAAGTGAGCCAAGCTAATTTTGACAATCCACAGCGTGCAAGGGTTTGGGAGATGATTAGAATGATATGAACCATTGACAATTTAGTCCGAGCTTGCCAACTGATGTCGGTTGGAACTAGGCTGTGACATCCATCGCCTGACAGAATTCAAGCCAAGTTGCAAAGTCACTCGCCAGCATATCAAACAAAATGCAAGATGTCAACATCAGGGAAATAATAATGACTACATTTCTAACTTTGTTCACCACTCGGTAGTGAGGTGATTAAGGTTTGGGTGGAGGGAGACCGTGTAGTTGCAGTGACAAGTTGTTCCCATGGCACGGTAATTGAGATCAACCGGTCTTTCCTGTATTAAAATCCACGCTTTCCACATCTGCCCACCCAACTCAAGTGCTTCTTCTAAGCTATGTTCTTGTTTAAAAATTTCTTCTCTCTTGCTACTCGCACCATTTCTATGTACCTAGAGACCCATTTTTCCACCCAGGTGATCATATCCGATCCTCTTTGCCTCCGAAGATTAGGCATCATGGATTCTCTCCTTTCCCACTTACCCACAGCGATTCCTTTCATGGCGCAAGACTGTGTAACTTCATCCTCCTCCTCCTCCTTCCACAAGCTGCGCCTCCCTCAAAACGAGGATGAGGAAGAAGAGCCCATTCTTAGCTTGAGACCGCTGGGTGAAAGGCCTAACACGAAGACCGAGTTATAGGGAGATCATTCATGATTCACTGGAACTGCACTGTTAGCACAATCCTCTTTCACCAATTTTGAATCCACGCGAGTTGAAAACCCGATCTCACTGATATGTCAATCATTCATGCTTTATTTGTGACGGTGTAATTGGTAGCTCGAATTACATGTACCACTTTCCCTACTGGAAGAATTTTACGCCTCTTCATTTCTTTGAAATTTGATTTGAAAGAAAACACTCAAAATTGAATTTAAATATGTACAATCACTAACCTTATATACATAGTCATATGGATATAACATCTGACATATACGAGTCGAACTAGTGGAGCTTCGGAGATAACATCTGTGATATCAAAAGGCCATAAGTTGGATGATCCTCTTCCTGCCAATAAGAATGAGCTAAAATATCATAAGAACAAAGTAAAGTGGCATAAACATTTAGACAGACAAACAGAAAGTTTAGACAGACAGAAAGTAAAGTGGCTAAAATATCTAGAGTTCACAGACAGGAAGTTTAGATAGACATAAATTAAATGCAATGGCTTACTACGCTATCTTCACATATAGTGAATCATAGAGATCAGGTATATCTTCATATGTTAAACTTATTACATTCTTCTTCATAGCCCGTATACACTATACATATTTGTTCACAGTAGCTCCATTATACTTTCTCTTGTACTTGAGCAAAAAAGACGTGGAGGCATGGACAAGGCATGTGAACTGTCTGACTAAACTCCCTTAAAAGAATGTTGTCTCAAGAAATGCGATGATTCCAGTATACATACAAATGGGTTTTGATAATTATATATAGCACTGAAGCAAAAATCAGGCGGTCAAAATCATGCCTTATTCCACCCACCTCCCTAGTTCTCCATGGTAGACATATATGCAAAAGGTTGGAAGCATTGACAGGGCACGCAAACTATTTGACAAAATACACTCATTGCAGGAAATGTGCCTCCATAATCCTCTCCCCTCTTCCCCGCATTTTCATATTCAATATGCATGAAAAAGTTGAAAATAATCAAGGCACGTGGATGGTTTTTTTTGGTTGTTTGCATGCAACGTCTGTGAAGGCACGTGGATGGTTTTTTTGGTTGTTTGCATGCAATGTCTGTCGGAGTGTAGACAAGCCACGTAAGTTGTGGGAGTGTAGACAAGCCACGTAAGTTGTGTGCGTATAGACAAGACACCTAAGTTGTTTGCAAGTGATGTGGAAACATGGTCAAGGCAAGAGTTTCTGCTGAGAAAATAGGTAAAGTCCATTAGCCTACACTAGACTCATTTTACATTTGGAGCCATGTTTAAAGAGAGAATTGTATTTATTGATGTTTTGACACCATCATCTATGCATTTTTGGAATGTTTGGTTTCAAATATATTAAAAATCCATTATGAATATATGATTGATTTCTTCAAAATTAGACATTTTTGACACCTCATCAAATAGCTATGGTAACACTTTTTCTCACAAAAATAAATTGAAGTTTTTAACACAAAACATGTATTATTTAAAGGCAAACCAGTGAGTTGCTTTATGCACTTGAATCCAATAGATGACACTTGAAATTAGTTAATTGGTGTTGCAATTCATTCAACTAATCTATACAAACAATAAAAAATATTTAATAGTAAATCTCTTTGAAACCTATCAATCTACTTTACAATAAAAGGAAAGAACTTTTAGAAATGAAATCATTTATACAAGTGATATTTTGTGGATGGTATTGTTGTTCTTGGCTCCAACTTTCCAAGTGGTTACATAAAATTTTCTTTGACAAATTATCCCTCCGTTTAATGTTTTAATCCCTCACTTGAGAATGATAAGGGAATCAAGGAACTAAAGGATATTACATATATGACTCAAAAAAATGAAGGCAAATATCTTTATTACAAATAATACAATATTCCATCAAAACTATTACCATTGGTCCAAGATATATCAAAGATATAGCCACCATACTAGGTGTCAACCTATGTCAACATCCTTCTTGATGTAACAATTGCTAATTGGTCCACACATCTTATCATGGATATACTCATATTCTTACAAGCTTTGAATGTCATATACTATGAACTTTTCTCATCAATTTTTAGGTAGGAAGACACGAAAACATGAAGTTTACACTACTTAAAGTGCATAACAACTCTTTATTTATTTATTTTAATTTCAGGGATGTAGCACTTAGGAGATTAAATTAAAAATAATAAATAATATATAAAGTTTATGTAAGTGGAGTCTATTTGAAGCTATCACTTCTCTATTGAGACTTTTGTTACACAAACATCATTTGTTAAATGATCTAACAATTTTATCTAAATGTCTCCAAAGAAACAAATGACCTACCAAATGACCTCATGTACTGCATGAATGTATAAAAAATAGAACATTTTTCTCCAAAGTGACCTTCCACACTTCTTGGGCGTACCCATTGCACACCAAAGTGCAATTGCTAGTTTATTTAGGGCAGGTAAGATAGAGTAGTTAAGAAATTCTGAGCCAATAATAGTGAGATGAGTGGCCAAATGATTTGACAGCTACGCCATATCCACAGTAACCGATTTGGAAAGTTGTGTGATGTCATGAATAAACTTGTTGACGTTGAGAAAAGAAGAACCTCCCTTTTCAACCGCTTTGAATGCCGCCTGCTTCAGCTCCGTGCCTCTTTTTCTAAGCTCCTCCGCTTGCGCACCCTCCATCAATCTCCTCACGCCTTTTTCTATCTCCTCCCTTTCAACCACCAGATTTTCATCAGCGTCCACGCCCTCCAAGTCCATGCCAATCTTCCACACATCCTTGCAGAAGCGGCAGTTGAGAAATTGGTCGAAGAAATAGGGCCATCCAAGCATTGGAACTCCCATGCTCATGCTCTCCAAACACGAGTTCCACCCGCTGTGAGTAAGAAACGCTCCTACGGAAGGGTGGGACAAAACCTTCAACTGCGGCGCCCATTTCACAAGCAGTCCCCGATCCTTGGTCCTTTCTACAAAACCTTCCGGGAGAGTGGCGGGCTTGCCTCCCACGATATCCATTCGTAACACCCACAGAAAAGGGTGCTCGCTTTTCTCCAACCCCACTGCCAACTCCTCCAGCTGCTCGTTCGCTTTGAAGGCGATGCTGCCGAAGGAAACGTATATCACAGAACTTGGCTGTTGGGCGTCGAGCCATTTGAGACAGCTCTCGTCCTGCTCCGACAGACTCGCGAGTCCGTTCAAATCTCTTCCTTCCACGAAGTTGGGAAGAAACACAGGCCCTACTGCCAAAGCAGGACAGCCATTGATGGACAGTGCTCCTACCGTCTCAGGGGCCTCCACCTCATCGAACGTGTTCACCAGCACATACTCTGCCTTCCCTTGAATTTCTGACTCACGTAGAGCCCACTGGAGCAAAACGTCCGACGTGTCGGCAGCACGGTATAAGAAAAGCAGATCGCTCGGCAACAGAGGCGGAAGATTACCAGGCAAACAAGTGATCACTTTATCCGCCCTCTTCAAATCCTCCACTGCAATTATGAGCCTTCAGTTATTACAAACATTTTTGAGCAATCAAAAGAAAATTGACGATCACTATTTTTGTACCTTTGACAGGAATATGTCCGCGGGAGAGGAGAATATTGGCGTTGCACTGAGCAATAGAAGAGGCGGCGCACATTGTCCAGAAAATGACTAGGGGCACTCCAAGCTTGCTGGCCACTTCGTGAGCGCATGAAGACAAGAAATTTTCCGTTATAACACAGGTGATGGGAGGAGATCCGTCCGATAAGCTGCACTGCAAGTAATGCTCCAAGACGGGGCCAAGTTTTTCCAATGCAATTACCAACTCAGGAAGATTGGAGAGACGACCGTGATCAGGTGGCAACCCATCTGGAATGGTAAGAAACTTAAATGTGGAGGTGGATAATTCAGCAGCTGCTGCTGTTGACATGCGTTTGTGGCTCCACTCAGTGTTGACGAAAGTGATGAAAACCCCTCTTGAAGAGAGCAGGCGAGCCAAATTGATGAGAGGATTGATACTGCCTTGCGCAGGGGAAGGAATCATCACTGCGTGCAGAGCATTCATCTTCTTGTCTTGGAATTGCTTGGGATCAGTTGAATCCGTCCTTTGGTATAGATACAAACAGATCAGATATGTTGTGGATGGATTCAACTAAACAAAATTACCGAACATTCAACTAGAAAGGTAGAAGAGTAGTTGAATACTCATAATTGATTGAAGATTTGGACATGATTAGAGTTTGTTTTAATACATGAGTGGACGTTTTTTATATAAATTTCTTTACAATATATTAAGGTTAAAAAGTTTATATTATTCTTTAGTCTTTTAAAAAACACAGACTTATATTTCATCAGTCAAGTCATTGAATAATTTAGATTATAAAACTGATATAATGGGCAACAATAATTAATTTTATATAGAAAAGCATTGTCATGGCTGTTTCACATGGTGGAAAGTGTATCGCATCTTTCTATTATGTGTTTCAAAATAATTAGCAATTGCATCTTAGTGTGAAATGGGTACGCCAAAGATTCTTCGAAGGTAGAAGAAGGATAAATTTGGTATAACAGTGAGAAATTTAAAACATATAATATATATTTTGCATTTTGCAAATGAATTGAATGCACTATATTTGTATATAAAAGCAAATGGAGAAAAACATGAAAGTATAGGCTAAGAATATGTGTGTAGTTCATGTTATCTTAGTTTATTAGTAACAATGACATAACTATCTTAAATAACCTAGAAGGAGGTACAATATGCGTTAGTGAGGATTATCAGGTAAACAATCAAAATTTATGCTATACTAAATAGGTCAAGGTATGTGAAGGAACATAATATGATAGTAATGATGATGAAGAGGAAAACATGAAGGAGAATTTTAAGTTTGATAACTTTTTTTTATAGAATTGATTATGTGTATATGTAATGCATCTAAATGATGAAGTAGAGGTTCACGAACATAGTTTTCCATGTGATGTCCTTCCTTTCCTCGTCTCTCTTGATGATACTACATGAATGCCTTGGTACATGCAATCATGCATATGAGGATGAGTTGATAGGGATGGCAATTAATGATGTAAACCTATCAATGAAGATGATCATGCTAATGGAATTGAGGGTGAAACCTCTTCATTTTCCTTCAAACTTGATATGAGTGCACTTCAATGTATGATTGGTAAACATATTGAACTTTCCTAGTTTGATCCAATGATATAATTCCTTGTTTCTAGACTTGTTTACTCTTGTTAGAAAATAAATTATATTCATTCCTTTAAGGGAGACTTAATTTTAGTAGTGAATAATAAGTCACTCTAAGTAATGATGAAAAATATGTGGTGGAGGGATATATTGAAATACTTGTTTATTTGCTTATAGTGTCCCATGTTTTTGTGTTGATAATCTAAAATATGGCTTGGACCTTGTGTGTGGTTAATATGTAAGCAATTTTATTAGTACTCATAATGGTACTATATGTTGGCTACCAAGTATAAGTGAGTATATTGTATGCACAAATAAATTGGAAACTTTATACTTTGATTAAGGTCAAGTGTCTACTCTTACAGAAAGAATGTGTGGTACATGAGTTTGAGTCATTATCCTCAGACCAACTTATAAGTTAACATGATATTGGGTTATAATATTTTAATGAAGTATAAGATCAAAATAATGCCACCAACTATGTGGATATACCCAAGGTTAAATTTTTTTACTTTGTGGTGTATGAGGACTCTCTTCTTTACACATACTAGGGTTATAATAATTAGGTATATTTCTTGAATTCATATGAGCTTGAGGCATTTTATTTTTTCCTAAATTCAAGGAAGGAGGCTAGCCATTATGATACCACTATAGTCATACATGTGGTAATGGTCATTATTCACATCTTTATTTGACCATTTTTATTGACCTTATCTGTGATGGCTTATTATATTTTATCTTGAGTGTATAAGAAATGTAGGAATTATTCCCTTATTTTTTCATTTTTCTTGATCATCATAATAGCCACCATGTTTAGTATTAGATATTTAGAAATTTTTATCTTCTCATGCACAAGTGTAAGGTGCAATTGAATAGAGAATGCACGATTTTTGTAAAAATAAATATTCTTTCATCAATGTTGTGTATGTGAGACGAAAGATAAGCTTCTTAGTTTATCTATATCCTTTTTCCATATGTATCCTTTGCAAGGGTTTTCATGTAATATATCTTCAAGTTCATTTGTAGGTATACAAAATACTTTTTGTGGTATCATGTTAATGGATGTAAGGTATTAGTCTCAATGTTTATACCCAAGGATTTTATTTCATATCTATTGTCAAGTCCATATCTCTTATACTTTTTCAATGTTTGAATATACTTGTGGATGTGTATCTCTTTGTCTCTACCCTATGCTCTTTGTCCCCATTATCCTAATTCCTCTTTTTGTTATATTTTGGATCTTGGGGCTTGTGGGTTCTTATACTACTCATTAGGGGCACTCATCTCTGATAAGAGCCTATGTTGAATCTAATATTGTATGTTTTGGCCTGCTAAACTCATGACAATTGTGTGCTCTTATTTCCTTATTAATTATATTAAAATATATCCCAAGATAATATACTAGACCTTTTTAATATGCTTGTGTGTGTACTTTTACCATATTCACTAATGTTGGCCAATCTAATAATTTTTGTTATATTTTCCTAATCACTTTAATATTAGTATCTTATGCCCTTGATCTCTATGTGTTTAATTTCACATGTATCTCCATCTCAATTGTGATGGAATAATTAAACCACATACATAGACTTAATGTCACCTCAATCTAAAGTTAGATGATGGGCCATGATGTTATTGATATGAGTGATTATTTATTTTTAAAGGCTTATGTAGGATCAAAGATTAATTATTACTTGTCATATGTTGCATTGGTGGTGGTGGAAGGATTGGTAGCTTGTTGATGTTTTTTGTGTTCCATGGTAGTATTATGGAATTAAATTAAAACATGCCAAGTAACTAATGCATGGATGACTTTATTTGTGGTCTTTGTTTCTTATTGGTAGTGATTGTGGAAAATTTGTGATTTAGATAGCTCCGAGAAGGCATTAATGATACTTATGTTCATGGTTTAGATATATAGGTATTTATCCAAAGCCTAAGTAGCCTCCCTAATTTAGGGATTTTACTTTAGACTTATGACCACAATAGAGAGGTGGTGGCCTCTTAAGCATTATTATATATTTTTTGATAGCCAATCTTGTTGGTATCTTATGAATCCATATATATTATGTTATTACCATTAAGCCATGTGCAAATACAATATGAAAGCTTGAAAATTGCCGCTCTATGTTTTAGGACATAGAACAACTAATTTCCTACACATTTCATTCAAGGAAACCCTAGAGATCTCAATCCAAGGATGGAATAAGGGAAAGAGATCTACAATAAGAGTGTCATAGGGTGTGATTAGAGGTATAAAGGGGGTTCACCACTAAACTAGGGCTTGGAAAGACAAGAAATGTAAAACCTAATGATATGCAAAACTTGAATAAATGACCTAGAAATGAGTTCAAATCATAACAGTAAACTAAGAAAGTACAAAGGTGCACCTGGAAATCTGAAGAGGCTTGAATGAAGATCTGAAATCTTGAAACTGTTGATTTTAAGGCACATTGGGACTCATATGCCAAGCTGGACAATTTAGTCCCAGTTTAGGGTTTCGAGCTAAAATTGAAATCTAGAACTACTAAATCAAGATCTATAGAAAAAGTTTGGAAATATGTATACTGGGACTCATATACCATAAGTGGCGTATTAGTCCCATTTTGTCACGAAGTGTCCCAGGAACAGAATTTTGAAGTGAAACTTTGTGAGCCTCTGAAGATGGATCAAATAAGCACTTTCTCACTAATTTCATGCAAATAGGTTGGATATCTTATTCTAGATCTGAGTTTTCATGAGCCTTGACAAATTTTCATGACAACTTTGACAAATTTTGCAACTTTGTCATTTTGGTACTTTTAAGGGCTTCAAATCCCCTTTTTCTTCAACTTATAAACCTGCATTCACACAAAGAGAGAGAGAGAGAGAGAGAGAGAGAGAGAGAGAGAGTTATTTTGTTAGGGAATGGGGGTTTGTCTTGGTCAAACACCATTTAAGTAATTAAACCTTGTGATGAAAAAATGAAATAGAAGCATGAAACATGAAATATGAACAATGATACATTTAATGATGCCTTGGAATGTAAATCAACAATCTAAAATGAAGTGACCATTAAGAATGTAGATCTTGATCTTGAATTAGATGTTGAACAATGCTTAATCTTGGATGCTATATTACAACACTAGCTCAACAACATGCTTGATGCCATATCCCTTTGACATGATGATGGATCTTGAATTGCTACAATAAATGATGAAGAAATCTGCCCTTGAATGCCTTAGAAATGCTCTTGTAAACTCTCTTGCCACTCTTGTGAAGTCTTAGGATGCTTAACTCTTGATTGCTAGCTTGATATTATGATTGCTTAGGTGAAATAATGATTTGAAACCTTGTTTATATAGGCATTTCATCTAACTTACCATTTATTAGATCCCAAATACCGAAATTCATAAAATTCGAATTCAAAACCCTTATTTCCTACTCAAAACCCTAAAAAGGGGCCAAATGAGACTCATACGCCACTTGTGACATATAGATCCCCTCTGGGTGGGACTCATACACCCAAGGTGGCGTTGCACTGAGCAATAAAACTGAAGATCACTATTTTTGTACCTTTGACAGTAATATGTCCGCGGGAGAAGAGAAAGTTGGCGTTGCATTGAGCAATAGGAGAGGCGGCGCACATTGTCCAGAAAATGACTCGGGGCACTCCAAGCTTGCTGGCCACTTTGTGAGTGCAAGACAAGAAATTTTCCATTATAATGCAGGTGACGGGAGGAGATCCGTCCGATAATCTGCACAGCAAGTAATGCTCCAAGACGGGGCCAAGTTTTTCCAATGCAATTATCAACTCGGGAAGATTGGAGAGACGACCGTGATCAGGTGGCAACCCATCTGGAATGGTAAGAAACCTAATTGTGGAGGTGGAGAATTCAGCAGCCGCTGCTGTTGACATGAATTTGTGGCTCCACTCTGTGTTGACGAAAGTGATGAAAACTCCTCTTGAAGAGACCAGGCGAGCTAAATTGATAAGAGGATTGATACTGCCTTGCGCAGGGGAAGGAATCATCACTGCGTGCAGAGCATTCATCTTCTTGTCTTGGAATTGCTTGGGATCAGTTGAGTCCGTCCTTGGTATATAGAAAAGCAAACTAGATAGGCTGTGAATAAATTCAACTAAACAAAATTACCTAACAATCAATTAAACATTAACTAAATCCAGATAAAGGTGGAAGAGTAGTTGAATACATATCTATATTCACAATTGATTGAAGATTTGGACTTCGTTGTTTCACTATAGTTTTTTATATAAATTTCTTTACATTATATTAAGATTAAAGATGTTATATTATTGTTTAGTCTTTTATGGAACACAGGCTTATTTTTCATCAGTCAAGTCATCGCATATATTATAAATTGATACAATGGGCAACAATAATTAATATCATGGCTGTTTCACATGGTGGAATGTAAATCCTGTCTGTGCATTATAATTAACGTGAATGAATTATTAGTCGTAAAGTTTCATGAGTTTGTTGGTTTAAATAATGTTACTTTTGATATCATATTTATCAAATCAAAGTTTATAAAATTTCATCATAACAATTTTTCATTCATGATTCATAAGGATTTATTTTCTCACAATTTGTCATTTGTTGATGAATTTTTGTTTTTAGGTCTTGAAAATGGTCAATAGAATACTTTTGGCAGCATAGGTTATGCCCAAATTTGATTATGCTTTCATGTTTGTAACATTATATCTCCACAACATTATATTGTCGAGTTGTTTAATCTAGTCTAATCACCATCATCATGATACTATAGAGGCAACTTTTATTTTAGTTCATATTTATGGCCTACAACAAGATCCCCAAGTGTTTGATAAAACCAAGGAACTTCTTTAGTGTTGTTGTCTTCTTTATTGCTTTGGCTCTTCACTTAAAGGGCCCCATTTATCAAATTTATGCTTGAAGTGGTGCTTTGTTTTCCCTCATATCTAAGTCATGTATGTGAGTTGTAAAATTTCCTAAAATTTTTAAGTATGAGGTTAGACTCAATTTCTAGACATGGGTGGGTTTTTAGAATTTTCACTATTGGCATGCTTTTCCTCCAATCATTGCTCCCTTGTGTTCATGAGATTCCTCTTAGTCCTTTATCACTTTCAAGTATTCAAACTTTCTTTTTCTCAAGTACTTAGTTACATGAGGTTTCCTCATTCCCCAAGTCCTCACTCTATCTTTACCATAATGATTTGGGCCTTTAATATTTTTTTTTCTATTATACCTTTTCTCAACATTCCCACATATTTCAAAGTACAAAGAACAATAAATGCATTCTACCATTCTAGATATTCAAGACAATTGAAAAATCATATTTAATATTAATTTTTGCAAGACTTCACTATGCCAAAATCTTGATCTTCTCCTTCTAGAATTCTATCTCTACTATTGTAGAAAAATAAAAAGTACCAAGTATTGTCTCACTAATTTAGATATCCAAAGAGGCAGCCCCTTTAATATCTTGAACAGTCCCTTCATAGAGAAAATGAGAGGCTAATCTCATCTAATTAACCTATATTAATTGCAATAAAGAGTTATGAAAATAACTTCAACTGCAAAGCTTGTTTAAAATACCATCCTAACTAGAGCTTTCAAAAACAAAACAAGTACATTTTTTCCATTCACTTTGCATGTAATTTAGAACTAAAATTAAACTACCAAGTAACTGCCTAAAAATAAGAATCGCCTCATTTTACTTAAATGGGGCCCACTATTTACCATTTTTAATTGCTACTTGTTGAATCTCTTGCATGGATGATATGGTATAATTTGTCATATCTATTAAATCTAAAATGATGATTTGGGCAACAAAATCCTTGAAATCTTCATTGATTCTATGGAGTCCTCTCTTTCTTTTGGTACTTTTTGCATATTGTAGACCAACAAGTCCCTTTTGAAGGCTATAGCCTTAATAATACTTTTTTAAAAATTCTTATCATCTAGCTATTAAATATTATTATCAATTAATACTTTAAAATTTTCTTTACCCATCTCTTTGAATAATGGAAAGTCATGTTCATACATTACCTCTAACCTTATAAAACTCAAAATTTGGTCCATAATTTGATCCAGGTGGATGGTCCACTAATGAAATTTATAACCCATTTCAATCTGATTATTACTTCAATTTCCATTATATCTACAAAAGAATCCAAATCCTACTCCTTTTACTTCATCGCCTATAGATTATTGAATCCACTCGTAGACATGAAAATCATGAGATCTACCAAAGTACTAGGTATGTACAAGATTCGATATAGTTATCAATCATTTTACAAATTTGTACATAATGTTGTAGTTACTCATTAAGTCACCTATTAGTTTCCTCATATTTGGTAACTCTTAATTTTAGTGTCTCTATTGTAGTATCAAGAGAGACCACCTCTTCTTTGCTTGTTGTTTTACCCAAATTGACTTGGATTACTTGACAATCCTAATGTGTCACTTCTCTAGCATCATTTTGCACCATAGGAGTTTCTATTTCAACAATCCTTTCCTTGTTTTGATTCACCCTAATGGCTAAGAGAATCTTAGTATTTGTCTAAGGTATTTCTTTATTAACCATTACCTACACTACTATTAATTCCAATGGTTGTACTTGTGCAGTCCTTTTCCTGGCAACAAAATCCAACTTAAGCCAAGTTGGGCCAATGGGTGTGCTTTATATAGTTGATTGTAAAATTACCTATTGTTGTTGTTGTGGATAATTAAGAGGATTCTAAGGTACTTTTTGTTAAGGAGGGCTCTTAAGAGGTGATTGTGCATTACATCCTACTAGGGAGGAATTTTTGGAGGAGACTGTGGTTCTTGTTGTCCTAACTTGTTACCTTATGAATCCTTAATATCTTCTATGTAAATTGCATCATGTTGTAACTCTATCATGTTGGGAGGAGACTAAGGTGTTTGTGGTATATCTTCTCCCCTTTTAATTTGTTCTTATAATTTTTGCAAAACCTTCTTAGTAGTATCCTTAGGATATTCATCCTTTGAAGTCTCTAAGGTACTTGGGGTTTATGAATTAGATGTCTTTGGTGGCGACTTGGTGGGAGGAGAAAAAGGGGTCCTCTCAAAGGAACAAGATGACACAAATTGATTTTTCCTTGGTTTCTTTGTATACAATGATGGTGAAAGGAGAATGAGATCTTACTAAGTGGGATTAACTTGTTGTAGAGGTTGTGCTTTGAATCCTACTATTACAAAGTTACCTCAGTAGTCTCTTTAGTCTTTTGATCTTGTTCTAAGGCTTGTGTAACTTGTCTATGAGAGGATCAACCTTCTTTTCTCTAGACCTTTTATATGTAGGGGGAAGATCGCTCTTTTATTTCCTCTTTTTTTATTTCCCTTTACCCATTTTTTTTTCTGATGTTGTAACCATCCCAAGGAGTAATTTTCTATATTTTGATTTAGTATGATCTTTAAATCATGATATTTTGCAACTATGCAATTGATCATTGCTAAAGGCATATTTTCTATATTCTAAAGATCATACCTTGGATTCAACATGTTCCCATCATCCTTCGCCTCATTATGAATGTCCTCAACAATGCCAATATCATTTCATTTTCTTTAGAGTTAATTGATAGAATCCTCTTTCAGAGGAGGTTCTTCTTTCAACATTATAGCATACATTCTTTGACAGTGGTTGTAGCTTCTTCATGCTTCAGTGGTAATATTCATGTTCATTATTTGTTCCTATTCTTTTTGGGACATTTTTTTAGAGGTTTCTCAGTCCTTCACATTATTTTAGAGGCTTCTCATTCCTTCATTTTATTTTTGGAGGCTTTTTCAATCCTTCACTTTTATTTCTCTCTTTTGGAGAGGATTTTTCTCCCACTATTTTTTTCTCCTTGGTTTCTTTGTATACAATGATGGTGAAAGGAGAATGAGATCTTACTAAGTGGGATTAACTTGTTGTAGAGGTTGTGCTTTGAATCCTACTATTACAAAGTTACCTCAGTAGTCTCTTTAGTCTTTTGATCTTGTTCTAAGGCTTGTGTAACTTGTCTATGAGAGGATCAACCTTCTTTTTTCTAGACCTTTTATATGTATGGGGAAGATCACTCTTTTATTTCCTCTTTTTTTAGTTACCTTTACCCATTTTGTTTTTCTGATGTTGTAACCATCCTAAGGAGTAATTTTCTATATTTTGATTTAGTATGATCTTTAAATCATGATCTTTTGCAACTATGCAATTGATCACTGCTAAAGGCATATTTTCTATATTCTAAAGATCATACCTTGGATTCAACATGTTCCCATCATCCTTCACCTCATTACGAATGTCCTCAACAATGCCAATATATTTCATTTTCTTTAGAGTTAATTGATAGAATCCTCTTTCAGAGGAGGTTCTTCTTTCAACATTATAGCATGCATTCTTTGACAGTGGTTGTAGCTTCTTCATGCTTCAGTGGTAATATTCATGTTCATTCTTTGTTCCTATTCTTTTTGGGACATTTTTTTGGAGGTTTCTCAGTCCTTCACATTATTTTAGAGGCTTCTCATTCCTTCACTTTATTTTTACAGGCTTTTTCAATCCTTCACTTTTATTTCTCTCTTTTGGAGAGGATTTTTCTCCCACTATTTTTTTCTCCTTTACTCTAATTTTGAGAGATTTTTTTTGTACATGGCTACCTCACTAGGCCTTGTTTGTCAAGACCCATCATGCATTCATCTTTAAAGTTTTGAGATTCTCCCTAAGTTTTACTTAAGGAGGGTGTTAGAGTAAAAGGTGTTTTCTAATTAATTAATTATTAGGTTCCTTTTCCTCTAATTACTTAAGCTTACTTAGGTCATGTTATTTTTATGTCTCATGTCATAAGATGAAGACACATGTCATGATCTTATTTATCCTCACCTAGGGTTTTTCGGTTTATTATCCTTTTATAATGATTCTCTATTGTATAATAATTAAGATGCACATTAATTATGATTCATGTTTTTCTTGGATCAATAGCTCTTGGCCTCCATAACTTTGATATTGACTCCTTTTTGTGATAGGTGTTTGATTGCAAGTGATATTTGGCAGTTGTTGAGTTAATTTTTCCCAAGTTCAATAGTAAAAAGTTAAAAGCAATTTGTAAAAAAAAAAACTGGGGTGTAATGTTCAATCTTCAAGATCTTTGTGTTGGATTCCTTCCTTGGTGTAAGGTCCTCTTAATCTATATTTTTTCCATATTATTAAGATAGATTTATTTGCACAAATTAGAATGAATATATTCTTGTTAAAAAATAATAGACAAAAAGTTAGTTAGAATACTTTAGGTAATAAGTATACATCTTGTTAGAGTTTAATTCTCAAGCCTTGGTTAAAATATTTTGGAGATGTTGTCAACAACGTAATCAATCTTGGGCCAAAACTTTTTGCCATAAATATTTATGTGGTACTAATTTTTCAGAGGAGGTATTGAGAATGAGTTTGGCTGGGAAAGACTCTCTCTATATATAATACTTTTAAAAAAGTAGTGTCACTTGATAAGAAACCAATTTTTTAAACTATCAATTCAAGTTGTATTCATCTTTTTGGGAAGATCCTTAGGATATCCATCCTTCAATTCTCACCTCCTTTCCCCATCGTGTTGTTTTGAATAAGATTTTTTTTAGGCTATTTGGTCTAAAGTTTCTAAATTCAAGACTTCTTGGTTTGTGTGGAAAACTCATATATACTATTGGAAGGATTTGAATTATTGGCTATCGGGGGATGATTTGAATGATCTAGTTGCTCTTTCTTCTATACCAACATATCAATCTTGTTGTTCTCTAGAAGATTTTGATGCCCTTTCCTAAGGCTATTATTTGTAGGGGGTTTATTTGGTGTCTAGTGGATACCAAATCCTATAATAGGAATGAAATGGGTAATGGGGTTTTCCTTTGGCAACAAAAGGTCGGGAATAATTATTGTTGGCCAAAGTGTAACTTCTTTATTTGGCTTCTTTTTCAAAATAATTTTTTTACCTAAAACAATATAAGATTAAAAAGGTTTCCAAGGACCTTCTAAATATGTTCTTTATGGGATTAGTGAGAAATTTTTGTTTCACATTTTCTTCCAATGTTCCTTTTCTGAGGGACGTTGGAGGTAGTGGTGTTAAATTTGAAATCAACTTTTTGTTTATTCTATTTTGCTAGCATAATTTTGGGCTATTTTGGTGTGGCCTCCTCCTTCAACCTCCACTATGTTAGTCACCTAGGAGATAAGTCTTTATTTTTTCTCTAGAAAATTTAGTTGGAAAAAAATTGTCAAATCTTCCAAGTTTATCAAAGTCTTATTGAGTTATTTGGTAGAAGGTTTTAGATTTTGTTAAAGAAACTTTAATGGCTAAGAGCTCTAAGTATACTTAGTCTTACCTCCTAATAAGCTAATATTAAAGAAGTTAGATTTGGGGAATTTTATTGGCTCTACTAATCCTAATTCTACGATTAAATCTTCTAATAAGGTGATTAGAGTGGGTAAATAGTCTCTTGTATTGATGGAATTTTTAAAAATTAATACCAATGGGTCTTCACGAGGCACCCTAAGTGCAATAGGAATCGGTAGAGTTGGAAGAGATAGTGTTGCATTAGTTCACCTCATTTTCTTTTCTTCTACGAGGATTGGAACTAATAATCAAATGGAGGCTTGGACTATCCTTGTGGCTCTAGAATAAACTTATGAACTAGGTTGGAAAAATGTTACATGTTCCATGGTGTTGGTTTCTCTTTTGAATAATAGAAGTTTTATGAGTCTTCTTGCAGGTTGGTTTTGTATGTGGACCAAATTCTTTGCATGCCATAAAATTTTGATTCTAGGTTTTTTACTCATATTTCTAGAGAAGTTGAATGTTATTGATTTTTTGGCTAAATAGGCATCTAATGTTGATCATAACTAGAATATTATGGATTGAAGATCCCTTTCTTCATCTCATTCTTTGCAATTTATATAACTCCAAAATAATTTGGGCTAACAACTCTAATTTATATTTTGATTGTATGTATTTTTTTATGATTTTGTGACTTATTTTAATTCTTATAGATAGTAAGATTATAGGAAACCTCTTTGAATTTTTATTTTATAGATTTTAACAACGACTATTACTATGTAAAGGTCTATGTAAATTTTGTAAATTTTTAAAATTAATATAATATTTAAAAATAATAATAATAATTATGCAACCTCGTTGACATCATAAACTTATATTTTATTTCCGGCTAGTAATACAGACTGGTTAAGAAATTCTACGCCAATAACAGTGAGATGAGTGACCGAATACTTGGACCGTTGGACGGCTACGCTGCTTAAACATTAGCAGATTTGGAAAGTTGTGTGATGTCATGAATAAACCTGTTCAAGTTGAGAAAAGAAGAACCTCCCTGTGCAACCGCTTTGAATGCCGCCTCCTTCAACTCTCTGCCTCTTTTTCTCAGCTCCTCTGCTTGCGGACCCTCCATCACTCTCCTCACGCCTTTCTCTATCTCCTCCCTTTCAACCACCAGATTTCCATCATCGTCCACGCCCTCCAAGTCCATGCCAATCTTCCACACATCCTTGCAGAAGCGGCAGCTAAGAAATTGGTCGAAGAAATAGGGCCATCCAAGCATTGGAACTCCCATGCTCATGCTCTCCAAACACGAGTTCCATCCGCTGTGGGTAAGAAACCCTCCTACTGAAGGGTGGGACAAAACCTTCACCTGCGGCGCCCATTTCACAAGCAGTCCCCGATCCTTGGTCCTTTCTACAAAACCCTCCGGGAGAGTGGTGGGCTTGCCTCCCACTATGTCCATTCGTAACACCCACAGAAAGGGGTGCTGGCTTTTCTCCAACCCCACTGCCAACTCCTCCAGCTGCTCGGTCGCTGTGAAGGCGATGCTGCCGAAGGAAACGTATATCACAGAACTTGCCTGTTGGGCGTCGAGCCATTTGATACAGCTCTCGTCCTGCTCCGACAGACTCGCGAGCCCGTTCAAATCTCTTCCTTCCACGAAGTTGGGAAGAAACACAGGCCCTACTGCCAAAGCAGGACAACCATTAATGGACAGTGCTCCTACAGTCTCAGGGGCCTCCACCTCATCGAACGTGTTCACCAGCACATACTCTGCCTTCCCTTGAATTTCTGACTGACGTAGAGCCCACTGGAAGAAAAAGTCCGACGCGTCGGCAGCGCGGTAGAAGGAAAACAGATCGCTCGGCAACAGAGGCGGAAGATTACCAGGCAAACAAGTGATCACTTTGTCCGCCCTCTTCAAATCCTCCGCTGTAATTATAAGCTTTCACTTATTAGAAACATTTTTCATCAATCAAAATAAAATGAAGATCACTACTGTAGATTTTGTACCTTTGACAGGAATATGTCCGCGGGATAGGAGAAGATTGGCGTTGCGCTGAGCAATAGAAGAGGCGGCGCACATTGTCCAGAAAATGACTCGGGGCACTCCCAGCTTGTTGGCCACCTCGTGAGTGCAAGACATGAAATTTGTTGTTATAATGCAGGTAACGGGAGGAGTTCCGTCCGTTAAGCTGCACAGCAAATGATGCTCCAAGACAGGGCCAATCTTTTCCAGTGCAATTAAATACTCGGCAAGATTGGAGAGACGACCGTGATCAGGTGGCAACCCATCTGGAATGGTGAGAAACTTAAAGGTGGAGGAGGAGAGTTGAACAGCAGCTGCTGTTGAGATGCAGTTGTGGCTCCACTCCGTGTTGACGAAAGTGATGACAACTCCTCTTGAAGAGAGGAGGTGAGCCAAATTGATAAGAGGGTTGATATTGCCTTGCACAGGGAAAGGCACCATGACTGCGTGCAGGGCATTCATCTTGTTGCCTTGTAATTGCTTGGGATAAGTTCAGTCCGTCCATGGTATATATAAAAACAGATTAGATAGGGTGTGAATAGATTCAGCTGAACAAAAATACCGACCAATCATCAATGAATCGACGAAAGATAGAAGGGTCGTTGAATGTTTGTATTTTGGACGTAGTGCAGAGTTTGTGTTTACAATACGTTTGAATGTTTTTTATATAAATTTGTCAACATTATACTAAAATAATAAAAAGGGAATAATAGTGTTTAGTCTTGTAAGGAACCCAGACTTGCTTTTCTTTAGTCAAGTCACCCGATAATTTATATTATAAATTGATATGATCGGCATCCATCTTTTTCTTGATTTTTTTTTTTATTATATAAAAATAAGTAAAATATTAATTTTTAAAAATATATGTATTATGGAGGGTTCATGAGGGTTCATCTTTTTCTTGATTTCATGATGTCTTTGCATTATGTGGTTTCAAAATAAATAAAATATTAATTTTTTAAAATATATGTATTATGGAGGGTTCATGAGGGTTCATCTTTTTCTTGATTTCATGATGTCTTTGTATTATGTGGTTTCAAAATAATTAACGTGAATAAATTAGTAGTTGTAAAGTTTCATGAGGTTTTTTTTTTTTTTTTAATCAAATATATGTTTTAAATAGTATGTGTTTTATAATTTATTTTTTGAGGAAAAATAAAGTTTAATGTTGATAGGGTTTTTTGACATAATTTTAGGATCTCTACTGTTGGATGATTAAGTAGGAATAAAATGAATGGGAAATCTCACTTGGGCATCCTCAAAACACATCCCTTTTGGAGCCAACAAAGAAGCGAAGTTCAAAACCATGTATGATGGATTAATTTTATGCATATTGAATGGGCTGGACTACGTTGACATCAAAGGGGATTATGTGATATGCATAGGTGCAATTTAAAATCTAAGAAGCTGCAAAACTAGAAACTCCAAAAAAATATGGGCACTTGAATGATTACTCGATAAAGAATGTGTTTACAAAAGCAAGGTAGACCTTTTAAAAAATTACAACTATTATATGCCTCACATTCTCAACATTTCTAATTGGCTTGAGATGTGGATGGTCTACAAGAAATCTTAAATGTCAATTATATCCAAGAGACAATATTGTCGATTTCCCTAACCCCTTAATATTTCTTAGGATGATCCACTAAGCAAAGTATAATGTACACATGTGCTTGGCTCAACTACTTATTTAATGGTGCCCAAGATGTACCCTTAGAAAAGCCCCACGAGAGAAAAATCCAACTTCCAAGGCTCTCACACACTCAATGTATTATCTTATGAATAAATATTACAATACACTTGTAGAGTCTTCATGCAAGTCTTCTTAAACATACTCCATGTGAACAAGAAAATGAGAAGATCACGTAAACACACATCCCAATACATGCTTCCTCTCCTCACATATGCAACATGTACAAGAGATGCTCCATTGGACCTTAGCCAACAATCCAAAGGTTATGACAACCAACTAGCCAACATGAACAACTACTTATGTTCTTTCTTTTATAAAAATAAGCTTGCACAAAACCACCAAGTGGTATTCTATACAATATGTGTCTTATACCATGAGCTTATAAAACCATATCCCCCTCATTTATTTTTTGGTACTAATTTTTCTCGATATTAAATATATTTCTATGTTCAAACCACGTTAAGTATTTATCCCAATGTTACATACAAAGCACTCCCAAAATGCCTAACCTGTATGACACATGCATCCCATAATTACCTAGGAGCATCACAAATAATATTAATTTTACATTATGCAAGGTAAACAATACACCTTTTCCCAATATTCTCCCACTTGTTATATACATTTCATAAGGGGTCAAAAGTAAACTCAAACATCAAGGGAACAATCCCTATAACCAACATGTATCATCAATACATCCAAGCACTCCATGTGACCATCAAGGCATCCAAGTGTTCCATGTGCTCCATCAAGATACCTTCAATAGTAGCCAAGTTGAACACCATCTCAAACAAGAACTCTCTCATACTCCATCATCCCAACATACATATTAAAAGATAAGATCCAACCAAAAGAGACGTCACACCAACTCTCACATAGAACCATGAATCCTACCACAACTTAATATCCAAACACAAACAATAACACAATATGGTAACAAATATGCCTAAGAATTAGTCACCATAATTTAATTAGCAACCATATCTAGTTTCATATGCTTTGTCGGGTCTCAAAATAATGAATAAAATAATTTTGGTGGCATATGATATGCCCAAATTTTATTATGTTTTCATGTGAATAGCATGATATCATCCTCATATTTTTTTAATATCTTAGAACAAAATTATATCATTATGTTATTTAATGTAGTTTGGTCCCCATTATGAATATATTATAGAGGGATATTTTAATCTAGGCCATATTTGTCCCATTACTAATACCAAATAAAAGAATTCCTTTAATAGGCCCCATTGGTCAAATTTATGGTTGAGGTGGTGCTTTGATTTTCATCCTATCTTATGTACATGAATTATTAAATTTCCAAAAAAATCAAAGTATGAGATTGTTTGATTTAATTTCAAGCCTAGGATGGGTTTTCAAGCTTTCCTTTGTTGTATTTTTTCCTCCAATAACCATTCATTCACATTCCCAATATTCCTCCAATTCCTTTATATATTTCAAGTTTTCACACTTTCCCTTAAAATTGAGTTCTTAGCCATGAGGTTTCCATATTCCCCAAGCCTCCACTCTAATTCCTATTCTCCTTTTTCAGGCTATCAACCCCCTCTCTTAGGTTATCAATCTCATCTAGGGCACAAATGAGTTCTCCTTCTAGGTCAACTTCTCCCTCCTCTTCACCTTCTTTACCAATATCTTCAACCTTTCCATCTTTTTGATCTTCAGATTCTCTTTCCATGAAAAGGAATTCATTTTCTTCCATCACAAAAGCACAATCTAGTTCACCCTCTGAACTATCACTGATGTTAGATACATCACTATCCTCTTGAATGTATAGACTCTTCTTCTTCTGAAAATTCCTTCTCTTAGGGAAGTAGGGTTTCTTCATTTTAACATCTACTTCTTGTTCAGAGTTATCCTTCTTATTTTATGGGCAATTTAGTAGCAAAATGACCTACTTTACCATAGTCAAAGCACTTGAAGGTTAACTAACCTCTATATTTGTTAAAGCATCTCCTTAATCTTCTAATGAAGCTTGATTCTTCCTCATCATTATTTTCATGTTTAGATGTGGAGACTTCTTCCTTGTCTTTCTTGGATGCTTCAACCTTCTCCTTGTACACAACCTTGAATGTAGCCTCTCTTTTGGATGACTCTACATTTCCCATTCTCATTTCATATGTAGTGAATAAGCCATGCAAATCATTAATAGTGAGTTTTTCAATTTATCTTCCTTCATCAATTGTAGATATCTTGGATTCATACTTGGTTGTCATGGACCTTAAAATATTTTAAACAATGATTGTATCCTTTAATAATTCTTCTCTAAACCCTTTGGTTGAGTTCACTATTTCATCAACTCTAAGAAGATAATCTACAATCTTTTCTTCTTCATTCATTTTTAGAACTTCAAACTTGGCTCTAAGAATTTGTATCTTTTCCAAATTTACTTTGTCATCTCCTTCGTAGATGCTCTTCAACTTACTCTAGACACCATGTGTAGTTTGAAAATGTATCACTTTGACAAATACTAAACTTTTCAATCCAAAGAGATTAGCATGCTTTACCTTTGCATTGTTCTCAAATTCTTTCTTTCCTACAACATCAGTAGGAGTAGGAGTCAAAGGTGTATATCCATTCTTAACAGACATCCAAACATCAAACCCTAAATATCCCAAATATGTCTGCATCATAATGCTTCAAAAAGCATAATCTAATCCATTAGACTGAGGTGCCTTATTTGTATAAGAACCTTCCTGACTAGCCATTGTGCTCACATTTTCAAGATCTACTCGAGTTGATTAAGCTTCTCCTAGGGAACCAGGGCTCTAATACCAATTTTTGGAACACAACAATATACTGAGAGGGATGGTGAATTAGTAGACTGTCAAAACTTTAGCCCTTAACACTTTAACCTAATTAATACCTTTTAATCCCTTTAGTGTAGATTGAACAAAGTATGTAGAGAAATAAACATGCACACACAAAAACTCATAACAAAATATATAAATGGAAAACCCAAGATGGGAAAAACCATAGTGAGAATAGCTACTAGGATCTACTGTCCTAATCCAACCTCATAATGAATGTCTTCTGATTACAAAGTTTAAGGGCACTAACCCTAAGGAGACACCAATCCCTTGGTTTTAGGATCACCCATTCCAAGGAGGCACCAACTCCCTACAATAAGCACCCACCTAGTTATCTAATGGCACCCACCAATCAAATTTACAATAAAATATATTACATTTTGCTCAACTAAACATAGTTCAATGTTGCAACTCTATTTGCAACTGCTCAAATCTTTGTTGCTGCTCTCTGCAACTCAGTTCTCTTCTCTACACTTCTTTGTTGTGCACTTTCTCTTTTTCTATTAGTGCATTCTCTATCCACCTCAAGAATCTCAAATATTTTTTGCAACATGCACTACTTGCTATATTCATTGTGTCAACACACAACAAAATTTTGATGTTCTCTTTTGTATACCTTCGTTGACCTATAGTAATTGCCTCGAGCCACACACCATAAATTCTGATTCATTGAATCTGCCAAACATGGAAAGCTACAAACCCTAAACCTAAAATGAAAATAGTTGGTCCAATTAAATTCTTTCTCTATGTCAACTTATAGTTGAAACCCTTGTTCACACCATCATAGTCATTTGAGATCTTCAACTTCAAATTCGGGTCATTGATCTGCAATCTTCATGCCACAATCTGATGCATATTGTTCAATATTAGCACCTTTAAAACATGACTATTTGATTATTATTTTTCAAATTATTGTCGTCAATCTCCATCTCATACACATTGCTTAGTAGAGGGTCCCAGTGAGAGACATGTCACTTGCTTGCAGAGCTAAGCTCATTTAGGGTCCCTTGAGGGTTTTATTACTTGAGCATATTTCTGGAGCATCTTGGAATAGTTTGGGGTTTTCCATTGGATTCAGAGCACTTGAAAAAGTCATAAATGGCTTTTATTTCATTCATTTTGGTCACTGTTTTCCATATTTGTGAGGATTTCAAGCTCAATGATTTTTCTGGAAGATCTGGGGGTTGCCTAATTTTTGGAGCACTTTGGGCCCAAATAGACCTCGTAGTTGGATTTGAAGCGCCCAAAAACCCCTATTTTCATATAAATTTTGCCCAGTTTGGGCAGTCATCTGGAGATGGAAACAAATTTTGCCAAGGAGGTCGTATGACCTCCTCAACTCGCTTCTTGAGGCACATTTTTTGAGAAAAATTCAAAAAAAGTAAAAAAAAATAAAAAATTTGGGGGATTTCTAGCGCCACCCATTCTAATGGGTTCCACCACCTAATGGCCACCAGGTGACCACTAGGCGGTCGTCGGTGCACCACCGCCATTGGTGGCTCCCTCGTGCAACTCCGCTAGTCTGTTCAGCCAGTCCCTGAGGGCTTATATCATTAATCGATGATCATTTGGTTGACCAGAGCCCATGCGCCAGCCCCTGCTAGGCTTCTGGCCCTAGCCTTGGTCACATGGGTGACC
>VDFB02058242.1:60805493-60895644 GCA_007258455.2 Sequoia sempervirens
TATCAATTATCATTTTCATTTTATCCTTTAATCATTTCATTTCATCATTGTCATTATCATCTTATCATTTTTTTTAGTTTATTATCCTCATCATTATTATTATCATGTCATTCATTTTATCAATTAACATTCTCATTCATTGCATTCATTCAATTTAATCCTTATCATTTATCCATTTTATCATTATCATCTATTCTTATTTATTCATCATCTTTATCATTACCATTTCGTTTAATATTCATTCTTATTCCACCATTACCATTTATCATTTCATCATTCATTTATCATTTCTCATTTTATCATATCATTTCATTACCATTATCATTTATCATTTTTTTTTATCATTTATCATTTCATCATTCATTTATCATTTCTTATTTTATCATATCATTTCATTACCATTATGCTCTGAATGCCATCTCTCGGCCAAGGCCATCAATAGCCCCTTGTTGGCCCGAATGCCTCGCGGCATGGCCAACAACGGTCCCAATCCATAGTCTGCTATCACCTGTAACTCTGCAGGAGTCAGCTCTCCTATCCTCTCCCAACATAGTGGGAACCGCTCTCTGATCTGGAGGCTTTTGAAAGCCTCCTATTTTGTTCGACCATCACAACAACACAACACATCAATCAGACCCATATCACATGATCTATCTACCCAACATAACATATCAATGACCCATATCAGGAGCTACATCAATCTATCAGCAGGTCCAATCAATCTACTCTATCATCATTTACTATTTATTTTTCTTTTCAGGAAAGCAAATTTATCAACACACATATCATTTTCTATTTGTATTTCACTCATGAATGCAAATTTTTATCTCCATTTTTACTATTTGTTTTCTATCGCAGAATGCAAATTTATCACACATCTACTCTTTGTTTTTCAAAATCGCGAGAAGCAAAGTTATCAAAATCAATCATTTTACTCTTTGTCATTCGTCACAAAGTTATCAGCTATCTACTCTTTGTTTTCTATTTTGAAAGCAACGTTATTAGTTCTCTATCAAATTTTCTATCCTATCAGCATGATGGCCCTACAATTTACCTATCTATTGACTAAGGAAGCATTTTAATCATCATTTTTCATCACACAAGCATTTTGGGAAAAATTTCCTAAATGCGCAATTTTGTTGCCCATATGCGCTAAAAACCCATATGCGCTAATGTTTTTCTCCTATGCGCTAAACTGTTTCCCCGATGCGCTAAAACTCCGTGTGTGCTACTCTGTCTCTCGGATGCGCTACTCTAACTACCCGATGCGCAACTCTAACATTTTTGGACCAAACCGTAAATGCGCAGTTCTGTGCCCTAGATGCGCTAAAACACCTACCTAGCCGATTTCGCCCTATATGCGCAACTCTATCTATCGGATGCGCTAAAAGATCAGTTTTTAACCTATTCCTCGATGCGCTACGGAATTTCCTAAATGCGCTAAAAGATTTGTCGTATGCGCTAAAACTATTCCTAGATGCGCTAAAACGTTCCAAAAAATTTTAATCCGATTTAAAAACAATGCAAAATCCGAGCTAAAAAGCCAAATTTGACAGCATAGATGGTTCAAATCACTCACCGGTGGTCCGTAGGCAGTTGGTCTCTGGTATCGTCGCGCTCGCTCGAATCTATGCCTATGAACGGGGATCACCATCTCGCCAAGTCACTCTCAGAGCTCAATTTTTACTGTAGCAGCAGGGTGAAAATGACACTTCATTTCACCCCTTTTACCTTATAAGGGTCTTTTTAGGAGGGGCATTAATGGCATTTTCCAGTTTTCATCCTCTTTTTCACCAGGGGCATCGGACATCTCATCTATCAGGAGCTAAATCACTGTTCCCCTATCCCTATCAACTTCTTCCGTGATTTATCTCCCGAGGGGGCATCATCGACAATCAAAAAAATCAGAAACATATCAGGGGCAAAAATTTTATTTTTCTTTGAAGCAATGCATTTCACACATCACTTTAAAGAGGGGCAAAATGTATACGCATAAAAATGGTCATGTCTATAATCCTGGCAATTAATTAAATATTTATTATTTAATTATTTCTTCTAAAGTCCTCTACATATGATTAAATTTAATTAATTTAATTATATTGTTCATTCATTTTATTCTTCTTTCAGTAATTAAATAAATTTATTTTATTTAATTATTTTCATATGTCCACTTAATTAATTAAATAAATACATTCTATTTATTTAAATTAATTATCATTTTTGAATTTAAATTAAATCTTTGATTTAATTAAATTTAAATATCTCTTTTCTTCTATTTAATTTCTTCTTCTAATTAATTAAATGTTTCATTTAATTAATTTCATAAAAGTGATTTAATTAAATAAAATCTTATTTAATTAAAAATATCTTATGCTTTCTTTCTAAATCAAAATTAGGTATTTTACCTAATTGTGCAATCTTCTCATATCATAATTAAATATTTTATTTAATTATGGGATATTCTGTTTTTTTTCAATAAAACATGATTAAAGCTCTCTTCTTATCACAAGCTTTCTTCTGCTTTTAAAAGCTTAATTAAATATTTTATTTAATTAAGAAAAGTTGAATGTCCTCCACAAATAAATAATTGATTTTTTTAAATTAATTATTTATCAACTTTAAATCTTTCTTTTATTCTTTTAAAGAAAGATGATTTCTTATCTTCTCTTCTTTTTCCTCTTTCATAATAAAATAGAAAAATATGGTTTTAGGTTTCTTCTATTTTCTCTTCAATTTCATCTTTCTTCAACCGTTCGATCTGCCAGGAATTATCACAACCGTCAATCGAGACAGCCAATCAAAATCAATCGAAAAACTCTATAAATACCTGTGTGAATCCAAGCATTGGTAATAGGCAATTAATTAGAGTTTATGCATTTAGTTCACTTAGCACTTTAATCTCATAACATCATGTTTATTTCAAGTTTATTACTTCCAATCACCATCTTAGCTTAATCTTGCATCTACATCATAGCAAAATCTCATTCTTTAGGAAGACAATTTGTTGAGCCTAGCCTACAATCTGAGAACACAAAGCTAGAATCGACAAAAACACTAAAGATAGAGGACGATAGGACGACAATGGAAGCAGGATACTGAGTTTGCATCTCTTTTCTTTTTATATTATGTTTTGTTATAATGTCCTATTGGTGTGTTTGAATATTTGTTTCAATTCATTTACGCATCTATTTTTCATACACACAATGACCCCTTACAAATAGTTTCATTTTTATTTTATTAGACAATGGCAAGGTGTGAATACACTACTCATAATTCTTTGGATATGTGGCATTGACAATTGTGTAAGATAATTCACTAGTTACCAATAATGAATTATGAGTAGCATGCATGAAAACTAATCTACTTCTTCAAACTAATGCTTAACAATTTTGAATATTGTGGAGCATGAGGATAGTTAGATAGTTTTCAAATTGATTCCTATCTATTGGGCTATTGAGTCATAGTTAACATAAAGGAAAAAATATAGAGATAGAAAGCCTTGATCTAGACATAAAATCCATCACCATATAGGTATTGCACACAACCAAGCATGCTTAACAATCCAAAATTAAATTAAATAAATCTATATGTAAAGAACAAACATCTTGCAATGTTTGTAATATTTTAAAATGTTTTCCCTTATCAAATATTCAATATATTTATGTTAGTAATTGTGACGAGATAACCTTAACAAGTATTAAGATTCCCTTGAAAAAAAAAAAACTAAATAAACAATTAAAAAATCCAACCTCCTTTCAAAAATGACCAAAAATATTTTTTGTACACAAGTCATTGTCCTAACTTGCAGCATTGTAGCTATATATGGGTTTGTTCAAACATAAATTAAAGTAAATAGTTAGGGTTTATAGTTATCGTTTGACAAAATTTCTGAGAATTTGTTTCTTGAAAAACAAGATAAACTAACTATCTTTCATTTGTACATTTAAAACATTTAGTTAGATTTTAGCATTTTTGAAATCACCTAAACCTATTGATATTGATATTGATTTCCAAACAATGCAAACAACACAGCTACAATAGCTACTAAATTTCTTTGGCAGGGACTCTAGCTCTCGCAGCTCTTGTTATTATTATTATTATTATTGTTTATCGTAAAATTTTAGTATTTTTTTTATAAGTTATTAATATAAATTAAATTAACATTTTATAGATATGTAAATAATATTAATATGTTATAGATATATTTAGCCGATACGCTAGGGAACCCCATCAGGGTCTCCTCCAAAACAACAGTCAAACACATTTCTTCTCTTTGGATTTTTTCAATAATAAAAATATACCGAAGTATATCAGCCTATCGGTGAAGCATTGCACCACATTGGTGCAAGTGCTAGTATAAATAATCTGATGACTTGACTGATGAAAAATAAGTCAACGTTTCGTAAAAGACTAAACCATAATATAACCTCTTGAATCTTAATATAATGTAAATAAATTTATGTAAAAAACTTCCACTCATATAGTAAAACACAAACATTGAACGAAGTCCAAATGTTCAATCAATTGTGAATATAGATATGTACTCAACTACTCTTCCACCTTTGTCTAGATTCAGTTAATGTTTACTTGATTGTTAGGTAGTTTTGTGTAGATGAATCCATCCACAAAATATCTAGTATGTTTCTATATATACCAAGGACATACTCAAATAATTCCAAGCAATTCCAAGACAAGAAGATGAATGCTCTACACATAGTGATGATTCCTTGCCTTGTGCACTACAGTATCAATCCTCTTATCAATTTGGCTCGCCTGCTCTCTTCAAGAGTATTTTTTATCACTTTCGTCAACACGGAGTGGAGCCACAACCACATGCCAAAAGTAGCAACTACTTAATTATCCACCTCCACATTTAATTTTCTTACCATTCCAGATGGGTTGCCACTTGATCATGATCATCTCTCCAATCCTACTGAGTTCATAATTACAATGGAAAAACTTGGCCCCATCTACTTGTTGTGAAACTTATCAGATGGATCTCCTCCCATCACCTACATTATAATAGAAAAATTCTTTTCTTGCACTCATGAAGTGGCTAGCAAGCTTAGAGTGCCTGAGTCATTTTTTGGACAATGTGCACCACCTCTTCTATTGCTAAGTGCAACGCCAACTTTCTCCTCTCCTGCAGACATATTCTTGTCAAACATACAAAAATAGTGATCCTTAGTTTTATTTCTCAGTGCAACTCCACCTTGGGTGTATGATTCCCACCCAGATGGGATCTATATGCCACAAGTGGCATATCAGTCCCATTTGGCCCATTTTTAGGGTTTTGAGTAGGAAATCAAAGTTTTGAATTTGAATTTCATGAATTTTAGCATTTGGGATCTAATAAACGATAAGTTAGATGGAATTCCCATATAAACAAGGTTTCAAATCATTATTTCACCTAAGCAATTATAATATCAAGCTAGCAATCAAGAGTTAACCATCCTAAGACTTCACAAGAGTGGCAAGAGAGTCTACATGAGAATTTCTAAGGAATTCAAGGGAAAATTTCTTCATCATTTGTTGTAGCAATTCAAGATCCATCATCATGTCAAAGGCATATGGCATCAAGCATGTTGTTGAGCTAGTGTTGTGATGTAGCATCCAAGATCCAAGATTAAGCATTGTTCAACATCTAATTCAAGATCAAGATCTACATTCTTCATGGCCACTTCATGTTAGATTGTTGATTTACATTCCAAGGGATCATTAAATTGTATCATTGTTCATATTTCATGTTCCATGCTTCTATTTCATTATTTCATCAAAAGGCTTAATTATCTAAACAGGGTTTGACCAAGGCAAACCCCCATTCCTTAACAAAATAACACATTCTCTCTCTCTCTCTCTCTCTCTCTCTCTCTCTCTCTCTCTCTCTCTCTCTCTCTCTCTCTCTCTCTCTCTCTCTCTCTCTCTCTCTCTCTCTCTCTCTCTCTCTTTGTGTGATTGTAGGTTTATAGGTTGAAGAAAAAGTGGATTTGAAGCCCTCAAAATTACCAAAATGACAAAGATGCAAAATTTGTCAAAGTTGTCATGAAAAGTTGTCAAGGCTCATGAAAACTCAGATCTAGAGCAAAATATCCAACCTATTTGATCCATCTTCAGAGGCTCACAAAGTTTCACTTTAGAATTCTATTCTTACGACACTTCACAACAAAATGGGACCGATACACCACTTTTGGAGTATGAGTCCTAGTATACCTATTTCCAAACTTTTTCTATAGATCTTGATTTAGTAGTTCTAGATTTTGGTTTTGGCTCGAAACCCTAAAATGGGACTAAGTCGCCCAATTTGATATATGAGTTCTAGTGTACCTTAAAATCAAAATTTTTAGGATTTCAAATCTTCATCTAAGCCTCTTCATATTTCCAGGTGCAGCTCTGTACTTTCTCAGTTTACTGTTATGATTTGACCTCATTTCTAGGTCATTTATTCAAGTTTTGCATATCATTAGGTTTTACATTTCTTGTCTTTCCAAGCCCTAGTTTGGTGGTGAACCCCCTTTATACCTCTAATCACACCCTAGGACACCCTTATTGTAGATCTCTTTCCCTTATTCCATCCTTGGATTGAGATCTCTAGGGTTTCCTTGAATGAAACATGTAGGAAATTAGTTGTTCTATGGCCTAAAACATAGACCAACAATTTTCAAGCTTTCATATTGTATTTGCACATAGATTAATGGTAATAACATAATATCTTATGGATTCATAGGATACCAACAAGATTGGCTATCAAAATATATATAATAATGCATAAGAGGCCACTACCTTTCTATTGCAGTCATAAGTCTAAAATAAAATCCCTAAATTAGGGAGGATACTTAGGCTTTGGATAGATACCTATATATCTAAATCATGAACATAAGTACCATCAATGCCTTCTCAGAGCTATCTAAATCACAAATTTTCCACAATCACTACCAACAAGAAGGAAAGACCAAAAATAATGTCATCCATGCACTAGTTACTTGGCATGTTTTAAATTATTTCCATAATACCGCCATGGAACACAAAAAACACCAAAAAGCTACCAATCCTTCCACTACCACCAGTGCAACATATGACAAGTAATAATATATCTTTGATCCTACATAATCATTTAAAAATAAATAATCACTCATATCAATAACATCATGGCCCATCATCTAACTTTAGCTTAAGGTGACATTAACTCTATGTATGTAGTTTAATTATACCATCACAATTGAGATGGTGATACATGTGAAATTAAACACATAGAGATCAAGGGCATAAGATATTGATATCAAAGTGATTAGGAAAATATAAGAAAACTTATTAGATTTTCCAACATTAGAGAATATGGTAAAATTACACACACGTGCATATTAAAAAGGTCTAGTATATTATCTTGGGATATCTTTTAACATAATTAATAAGGAAACGAGAGCACACAATTGTCATGAGTTTAGTAGGTCGAGACATACAATATTAGATTCAACATAGGCTCTTATCAGAGATGAGTACCCCTAATTAGTAGTATAAGAACCCACAAGCCCCAAGATCCAAAATATAACATTAAGAGGAATTAGGATAATGGGGACAAAGAGCATAGGGTAGAGACAAAGAGATACATATCCACAAGTATATTTAAACATTGAAAAAGTATAAGAGATGTGGACTTGGCAATATATATGAAATAAAATCCTTGGGTATAAACATTGAGACTAATACCTTACATCCATTGACATGATAACACAAAAAGTATTTTGTATACCTACAAGTGAACTTGAAGATATATTACATGACAACCCTCTCAAAGGATACATATGGAAAAAGGATATAGGTAAACTAAGAAGCTTATCTTTCCTCTCACATACACAACCTTGATGAAAGAATATTTCTTTTTACAAAAATATACTCAATTGCACCTTACAAGTTTTTGCACGAGATGATAAAAATTTCTAAATATATAAATCTAATACTAAACATGGTGGCTATTATAATGATCAAGAAAAATAAGCAAAGAAGAGAATAATTCCTACACTTCTTATACACTCAAGATGAAATATAATAAGCCATCAAAGATAAGGTCAATAAAAATGGTCAAATAAAGATGTGAATAATGACCATTACCACACATATGACTATAGTGGTACATCATAATGGCTAGCCTCCTTACTTGAATTTAGGAAAAAATAAAATGCCTCAAGCTCAGATGAAATCGAGAAATATACCTAATTATTATAGTATGTATAAAGAAGAGAGTCCTCATACACCACAAAGTAAAAAAAATTAACCTTAGGTATATCCACATAGTTGGTTGCATTATTTTGATCTTATACTTCATTAAAATATTATAACCCAATATCATGTTAACTTATAAGTTGGTCTAAGGATAATGACTCAAACACATGTACCACACATTATTTCCTTACAAGAAGACACACGACCTTAATCAAAGTATAAAGTTTCCAATTTATTTGTGCATGCAATATACTCACTTATACTTGGTAGCCAACATTTAGTACCATTATGAGTACTGATAAAATTGCTTACATCTTAACCATACACAAGGTCCAAGCCATCTTTTAGATTATCAACACAAAAGCATGGGACACTATAAGAAAATAAACAATTATTTCAATGTATCCCTCCACCACATATTTTTCATCATTACTTAGTGTGACTTATTATTCACCACTAAAATTAAGTCTCCCTTAAAGGAATGAATAGTATTTATTTTCTAACAAGAGTAAACAAGTCTAGAAACAAGGAATTCTATCATTGGATCAAACTAGGAAAATTCAATAAGTTTACCAGTCATACATTGAAGTGCACTCATATCAAGTTTGAAGGAAAATCAAGAGGTTTCACCCTCAATTCCATTAGCATGATCATCTTCATTGATAGGTTTACATCATTAATTTCCATCCCTATCAGCTCATCCTCATATGCACCATTGCATGTACCAAGGCATTCATGTAGTATCATCAAGGGAGACAAGGAAAGGAAGGACATCACATGGAAAACTATGTTTGTGAACCTCTACTTGATCATTTAGATGCATTACATATACACATAATCAATTCTATAAAAAAAAGTTATCAAACTTAAAATTCTCCTTCATGTTTTCCTCTTCATCATCATTACTATCATATTATGTTCCTTCACATACCTTGACCTATTTATTATACCATAAATTTTGACTGTTTACTTGGCAATCCTCACTAACACATATTGTACCTCCTAGGTTATTTAAGATAGTTATGTCATTGTTACTAATAAATTAAGATAACATGAACTACACACATATTCTTAGCTTATCCTTTCATGTTTTTCTCCATTTGCTTTTATATACAAATATAATGCATTCAATTCATTTGCAAAATACAAAATATATATTATATGTTTTAAATTTCTCACTACTATACCAAATGTATCCCTCTTGTACCTTCAAGGAATCTTTGGCGTACCCATTTCACACTAAGATGCAATTGATAATTATTTTCATACACATAATACATAGACGGGATACACTTTCCACCATGTGAAACAGCCATGACAATGCTTTTCTATATAAAATTAATTATTGTTGCCCATTATATCAGTTTTATTATCTAAATTATTCAATGACTTGACTGATGAAATATAAGTCTGTGTTTTTTAGAAGACTAAAGAATAATATAAACTTTTTAACCTTAATATATTGTAAAGAAATTTATATAAAAAACGTCCACTCATATATTAAAACAAACTCTAATGATGTCCAAAATCTTCAATCAATTATGAGTATTCAACTACTCTTCTACCTTTCTAGTTGAATGTTCGGTAATTTTGTTTAGTTGAATCCATCCACAAAATATCTGATCTGTTTTTATCTATACCAAAGGACGGATTCAACTGATCCCAAGCAATTCCAAGACAAGAAGATGAATGCTCTGCACGCAGTGATGATTCCTTCCCCTGCGCAAGGCAGTATCAATCCTCTCATCAATTTGGCTCGCCTGCTCTCTTCAAGAGGGGTTTTCATCACTTTCGTCAACACCGAGTGGAGCCACAAACGCATGTCAACAGCAGCAGCTGCTGAATTATACACCTCCACATTTAAGTTTCTTACCATTCCAGATGGGTTGCCACCTGATCACGGCCGTCTCTCCAATCTTCCTGAGTTGGTAATTGCATTGGAAAAACTTGGCCCCGTCTTGGAGCATTACTTGCAGTGCAGCTTATCGGACGGATCTCCTCCCATCACCTGTATTATAACGGAAAATTTCTTGTCTTCATGCGCTCACGAAGTGGCCAGCAAGCTTGGAGTGCCCCTAGTCATTTTCTGGACAATGTGCGCCGCCTCTTCTATTGCTCAGTGCAACGCCAATATTCTCCTCTCCCGCGGACATATTCCTGTCAAAGGTACAAAAATAGTGATCGTCAATTTTCTTTTGATTGCTCAAAATTGTTTGTAATAACTGAAGGCTCATAATTGCAGTGGAGGATTTGAAGAGGGCGGATAAAGTGATCACTTGTTTGCCTGGTAATCTTCCGCCTCTGTTGCCGAGCGATCTGCTTTTCTTATACCGTGCTGCCGACACGTCGGATGTTTTGCTCCAGTGGGCTCTACGTGAGTCAGAAATTCAAGGGAAGGCAGAGTATGTGCTGGTGAACACGTTCGATGAGGTGGAGGCCCCTGAGACGGTAGGAGCAGTGTCCATCAATGGCTGTCCTGCTTTGGCAGTAGGGCCTGTGTTTCTTCCCAACTTCGTGGAAGGAAGAGATTTGAACGGACTCGCGAGTCTGTCGGAGCAGGACGAGAGCTGTCTCAAATGGCTCGATGCCTAACAGCCAAGTTCTGTGATATACGTTTCCTTCGGCAGCATCGCCTTCAAAGCGAACGAGCAGCTGGAGGAGTTGGCAGTGGGGTTGGAGAAAAGCGAGCACCCTTTTCTGTGGGTGTTACGATTGGATATCGTGGGAGGCAAGCCCGCCACTCTCCCGGAAGGTTTTGTAGAAAGGACCAAGGATCGGGGAGTGCTTGTGAAATGGGCGCCGCAGTTGAAGGTTTTGTCCCACCCTTCCGTAGGAGCGTTTCTTACTCACAGCGGGTGTAACTCGTGTTTGGAGAGCATGAGCATGGGAGTTCCAATGCTTGGATGGCCCTATTTCTTCGACCAATTTCTCAACTGCCGCTTCTGCAAGGATGTGTGGAAGACTGGCATGGACTTGGAGGGCGTGGACGCTGATGAAAATCTGGTGGTTGAAAGGGAGGAGATAGAAAAAGGCGTGAGGAGATTGATGGAGGGTCCGCAAGCGGAGGAGCTTAGAAAAAGAGGCACGGAGCTGAAGCAGGCGGCATTCAAAGCGGTTGCGCAGGGAGGTTCTTCTTTTCTCAACTTGAACAAGTTTATTCATGACATCACACAACTTTCCAAATCGGCTACCGTGGAAATGGCGTAGCTGTCAAAGCATTTGGCCACTCATCTCACTATTATTGGTTTAGAATTTCTTAACTACTCTGTCTTACCTGCCCTAAATAAAATATAAGTTTATGATGTCAATCAGTATGCGCAATTATTATTTATTTACGCCGAATTCGTATCCTATTTGAAGTGCACAAGCCTAACTTTGACAATCAACGGCCTGCAATGGTGGAGAAGGGTTGCCAACGATTGAAACGATCTGCTCCATTGAAAATTTAATGCTTGACGTTGAAAAATTAATGTCGTCCAATTAATTCTACCATAGTGCTTCGCAGATTTCACTATAAACGATCAGAACTGGAAACCCACGGTTATTTTCAGCGAGGTCTTTGGCCACTCTCAGAATCATATCTCCAACAAAGCAGCCCTTCTGGCACGTCATCACTCTTTTATCGAAGGCCGAGAAGCTTGCTGAGCTAGTAGTCTGCGCCAGGCATGTCCACACCGCTGGTAGTACAAGAGCAGGTGGGTCATTTTAGATTTGAGCTGTCCCCATTCTTTGATGGCCTTGGCGGCCCCCTCTTTTCCTAGCTGCGGAATTTCGACCACCACCATGTCTTGCCGAGCATCCGGCGAGGGGCATGTAAGCACACACATTGGGGTTCTCCTTCAAGATCTCCTCCGTCGATACATGTACCTCTTTTTTATCACGCTTCTGCACCGGTAAGATTAAAAATAACCAGGTACATGCTATTTGTGGATGTCCCTTACGTAGCTACCTGGGCAGTTGCAATTACACCATCTGAAAAAAAATTTCCATCCCTTACATGTCGATGGATGTCCATACCCTGTTCCAAAGCTCCCATTTCAGAAATGCATTCGCTCGAAGGCTTCTAAAGCTCATTTGGAAAATCCATTTTGTGCATATCCTTCAGTCATGTTAGTCACTCAAAATCACATTACGTTGAGGCATTATGTCAAACAGTTGACGTGCTTTGTATATACCTCCACATTGTTCCAAAGCTCCCATTTTGGGGTAGGCAAAGTGGCTGCGGGAAAAGCGCTGCTGATTTCATCTGTCTGAAAGTTTCTAAGTTCTCATTACTAAACCCATATTATGCATATCCTACAAGTCATGGCATTCCACGAGACCACATTTCTTTGAGGCATTCTGTCAAATATATCGCGTACCTTGTCCATGCTGCCTACATGTGACGGCTGGGGTGGGTTTTGATGTCCCTAAGACATCACAAGGATGCTAAGGATGGCAGGCCATCCCCAAAGCAGTGCAACAGTGAGGGGTTGGGCTCTTGAGGCCACAACAATTGTCGTGGCACATGCCATTTGTGGGTGTGAATTTTTATGTATGAAGGTTAGGATTTTCTATTTTTCTTTTTCTTTTTTTTTTAATGATACTCTATCCGTGATGGCTCGGGTGGGTTCTCATGTCACTGAGACATCACAGGAATGTCTAGGACAGCAGGGCATCCCCAAAACAATGCAAGATTGAGAGGACATTCAGAAAAACTTAAAAATGTCCCCCAGTCTGAGAGCTTAAATGTGGTCATTGATTTTGGCTGTTTTAGATACATATGTTAAAGGAAATGTTTATTTATGAATTTTGAAGTAAATACTATCATGTAAAACACATTATATCATGTGTTTATCTTTTCATATTATTATATCCTTTTTTTTTGGCCAAATGTCCTTTTGGGTTGTCCAAACCCCTTTACCAGGTATGCAGAGGTTAGGCTATTGAGCTTTGACCATTTGCAGGGTTTGGTGATTTTCTTCTGAGATTTAGAGTGTTATTAGGGTCATTCGAATCCCCTTAGAACAATTTGCACATAGCCACCTATTAGAGATTGTGAACAATGGTGTCATGTCGGTAAGTATCTCAGATTTGTAGTAATCAGAGTGTTGACTTGGATGAATGAAGAAGCTTGTGGCTATGTTGGAGACCTGAGTTTCAACAGCCTAAAAATGTACTTCTGTATAGTTTTTATTAATTTAAACAAACTTGGACCTCTATTATACAGTCTAGGTTTCTGTAAAAGTTATAAGCAGAGTGGTAGTGTCAGGAAAAAAGTTAATTCTTTAGATTTTCTCAACGGAAAATTGTTCTGAACATTGTTGTCGTTTGAATGAGAAGCTTCTCTTTAGCTTGAAAAAAATAGCACCCTCAATGCCCTTGGAAATCCAACTGGAAAAATCTGAATTCAATGTTGAAGTCTGCAAGGTATATGAAATATGTTGAAAAGCGCATGCTACTGTAAATGCTGGAATCTCTATTAACAAAACTGAACATTAGCTGAAAGCTCAAATGAAGAATGGAATTCGATTTACACTTTAGAACTAAAATTAAAGTATACAAGGCAGAGAAAATCTATTTGAACAGTAAAATGGTTATAACCATACCAAGAAGCCTTACCATTATCGAAGCTAACAATTTACAAAATAAGACAGACAAGAAACTATCAAGAAAGGTATTGTTGCCAATTCATGCCTAATACAAAAATCGTATTGATGCTACACTTGGCCATGAACAGTTTTTGAGAAACTATCTATGTTAATCATTTAGAACATTCAAGATGCTAAGGCTTAATCCCTTTTTGTAACTTCCCTTTTCAGTCTGGGATAGTGGATTTTCGTAACTTTGTCACATGGCAGTATTGTTATGGCTTTGTTTCACACTTAAGATGCTTTATAAATTCCTCGTTCATTCCTTGTAAACACCTTCACTGTGACATTTCGTTGTTAATTCCTTGGGAAAGATTCCTTGCATTTATTTCATTTTGAACTCTATGACCAGATTTTTGGAACTCCTATACGTGATTATTTATTGCTCTTCCATGACTTCTATTTTATGTTTCTTTTAAAATCCTATAACATTGCCTTGAACTTAAAACATCCTTGACCTATTAGAATATATTTTCTAATACAAATAGACAATAACCTTTTTCTTTATCTAAATCCATAGATCATAACAAACATGCTAGAAATGCATAACAAATGGTTCTCGAGTTCTTTCCAAAAAGGCAAACATTTTGAAGTTTCCTGATAAGATTTCACCCTGTTGGATTGTTTAATTCTCATGTATGTTGAAGTAAGTACTTCTCAATAGTGAAAACATGTAGCATTTATTTGAACTTTTTCAAAATAGAAATGTTTGGAAGTTGCTTGGCAGATTCCAGCGTGTTGTCTGAACACCCCAAAATAAAAATTTTAAAAAATGTTTTTTACGGTGGAATTAAGCAAACAAAACAAATGCTTCAAAGAGGACAGCAGGGGAGAAATAACATAGTAGGAGAAGAAACAAAGCAACAATAGGAGAAAATTTTATAATTGTAGTGGTAATAGTTACCAAACACACTTCAGTGGTTTCAAGTGCTTTGTTTTTCTGCATTACTATCTATTTCCTAGGTTATTCATGATCTACTGGCTAACTTATCCAATTGGAATTGGGTATGTGGGTGCCATATGCCAAAATTGGGTGTGATATGCCATTATGACATTTTTTTAGATTGGTGTTGGGTATGTCCATACAAAAAGCATATAAAAATCGTAAATATATACCAATTTGCAGCATAAAAGCAGGATAAATTCAGAAAACTACATATCATGATAAATTTGAACTTTTATGTCTTTGCAAGCTATGAGTCTTGTTTGTATGCATCATTAGGGTAAAGACTGGATCCATTGCTCTGCTGTTTTGTAGGCTCAGAACAGGATTTAGTTGTTTTTTTAACCTTTTTCTTCAATAATGCCCTATTATAGAGAATGGCTAAATTACCATGGATTCAATGGAGCCTTTGTTTTCCTTTGATCGGCAAAGGACATCTTGTTTTCTCTTAATTTCTCCTAATGAGGGCACCTTATTTTGGTGAAGACTAGTCCATTGTCGACTGTGTAAGTTGAATGAAATGTCTGTGAATGTTAGTCCATCCAACTACCTTAGGAAGTGCCGAGGACTTCCAGGTCTTGCAAAACAATCATAGTCTCCTTATTTGTTTTTATCAAGAAACTCATTTTGTTCAACATTTAAGAACTGTGGAATTTTTAAGTTTGTAACCATTCAGTCATCAAATTTCATACAAGCTAATTGGGTTGTCAAAGACACAGCTAGAAGTTTGTGAAATCACCATGAGACACGTGAAAATGCCCTGTGCCCCTTTTCCTTTTGGTAGCTAGATTTAGTTTTGCAGGAAAATGACAATCATATGCCATCTATATTTATATTCCAATTGGCTTGAAATTTATGCTATGCATCAATTATTTTTAGACCAAAAGTACTCAATTCTACCAATCACTAATTGATTAAGTTCCAATTTTTACATACAAGTGCATCTGTATCTGGTGGTTTGTTGGCACAATTGACTTTATAATGGCCTTGTGATCACTTGATAAATAATCATTAGTATTGGAAGTGGTTACTCTATAATACATATTTACTTCTTGTGATTAGTATAGTTGAATGGTTATGTTATATCCATTTCCTTATACTAACTCCTTAATCTATAAGTTATGAATAATTTAGAAGTCAAGAGTCTTGCTCTTTTTTGCTGTTTCTAAACATCTTATTCAGAATTTGTATGGATGGATAACAATATTGGATGGGTTTTGCTTTGATTGTGCAGAAGTAGCACATCCAACACAACCAACACTTTTTCCTCGTCGCTATGAACTCAAACTCTGCTTCATCATGGCTAATTGGAGAAGTAACAATGCTTCTTTTAATTTATCTCCTACCAATAACAAAATTGTTGTAAATGGTCTTTCCTTACCAAGCCAAAAGCATTTCTTAGTGCATGGAATTTTCTCCCATGTTCATGTGCTAAGTTTAGATTCTACAGAGCCTTCAACAAGCTAATTTTATGTTTCTAAAGTTGGTGTTCGAGAAGATCGACAGTATGAACAAATTGAGTCAGCAATACCTTTTTGTGAAGGCAAGGGATTGAATGCCCTATTCAGGCTGTTGTATGTACTATTTATTCATTTCACAAGTGTGGAACATTCCAGGCTATGTTAATACGAGGCTACATACTTGAGTGGAGGGATCCTTCCATGGGAACCACCACCCAAGCCAAAATTGGTCATGCCCAAGTGGAGCTCCCCTATTTGGGTGGCTAAAAGAGGTAAACAAGCGCCAATACATATAAATAATAATAAAAAAAATAGCTTTCACCACTATCATTTTAGAAATCTCTCACCCGCAATACAAAAAAATATAATTTTTTTATTTATTTTAAATTATTATTTTATCTAAAATAGATGTGATGTTAGACATACTCATGGACAATTTTTTTAAGGTTTTAATCTGTGTTCTTTGACATGTATTTTGGCTTAGGGAATGAGTTGAATGATTCCTAAACACGTTTGATAGATTGCATGTTAAGACGAATGCAGAAACATAAAATGAAAATCTCTCCCTCTCTCCATTGAATCTCTAAATTAATTAATATCTTTTTGATTTATGGTTTTTTTTTTCAATTATATTTTGGTCATTTACATTTACCACTTCTACATTACCCTACCAATTGAACTCATGTACTACATAAATGTATGCCAAAAAAAGACCAAAAATTTCCCTAATTTAACTTCCACACCTCTTCATCGTACCCATTGCACATACTTTGTAATTTACAATAATATAATAGAGTTAAAACACACATACTTGCATGTTAAAGCTAGCAATGACATGGAAGACAAAAATGTGATTAAAAGAAGGCAGTCTTCTATTCAATAATGTACACATTTATGAACATCAACAATTTCTAATCAATGTAAATCATGTAAATAATGGAAGATAGAATTAATCATGATAGTTGGAATTTATTCAACAATCGAATAAACATGTCCATGCTACCACATTCCACCATTCCTACATTAGATGCCCTCTATACATATATAATTATTGTTCTTTAGACAAATAGAAGTATGTTTAGGCCCTCAAATTGAATTGGCTTAAAAAGTGGACTACAAAGAGTTCAGTGGAAATGGATGTGCTTTGGAAGACCCAATAAAACCTGCTTTCAGTGGGGGAAAAATTAGAATCAACATCTCAAAATTGAACAAAAAAAGAAGATTCAATGATGTTGATAAAAAAGTGGATAATGTTCTTGATCCAAATTCTGAAACAACACAATGTTTGAAAGTTTAGTTCTAGACATTCAAGGAAACATACCACCATATGTTCTTTGAGATGCTTAACAATTGATCCTTTTTATTTAAAATGTGAGGCTATTAGATGGACTTGAAAATTGTAAAGTTCAAAATAGATGATCAAAATGCACAAATATATGTATAAAAAAAAACAAAAAAAACCAAAATTTTAACTAATTGACCTTTCATGCCTCTTTAGCGTACCCATTGCACACCAAGGTGCAATTGCTAGTTTATTTATTTTCAAAAATGATTATACTAGCACTTGCACTCATAAGAGGTTCACGAGATATGTCGATAGGAAAATAAAGGTAAAACATAAATGAATTTTCACAATATATTTAATTGGTTATAAAAATATAAATCTATACACATATCATTGTATAATATAATTAGGTACATAATTTTGTTGAATGCCTTCATTTTTTTTAAACAATTAGATTCCTTTGAACAATAAGTATCCAATTTGCATCAATCAAAGTTACATAAAAGTGCCTCTTTGTCTTTTTTGAAGCTCCTCTTTGAAAGTCCTAGAATTCATATGCTAAAAACACAATGTTGTTAGATGAGAAATCCATAATTTGTAGCTATTTTACTAGATATGTAAATTTAATGAAAAAATCTATTTAAGAGGCTTAGATGGACTATTATTTGAAACCTTTTCTCCATAGGAACTATTTTGTAAGCTAGAATACATGTACAATACGAGAGATATAAAGTTAAGTTGGACTCAAATTTTATCAAATATCATAAGAAATGAAATAGAGAAGTTGGCTTTACCTTGGCTGGCAACAAATATGTAACCAATAAACATCATGGAATATACACACCCAAATTTTCATGGATTTGAACTTGGAGAGACTACATATAAATAAAATAAATAGAACACTTTATAGATTCATCAAGTGTAGAGACTACATATAAATGAAATAAACATAATGCTTTAAAGATTCATCAGATGAAATTCAAGAGTATAGAAGGATATTAAGAATGATAAAAAAATGCTAATTATCAAATTTTCTATAAATATTTAAGAAATTCAAAATTTCTAGTCACAATATAAAGCTTATCAAGGAAAATCACGAATAATGATTTGAAAAAAAATCCTTGTATAAATAATGTCTCACTACCTTACCTTGGAAAATTGTTTGGGATCAACTTGTATGCTTTGATTATGTCTTAATTTTTAATAAAATACTTCACTATTGAAAACTTGAAATAAAAAGTCCACCCTTCTATTATATTCATTCACAATGTAGCACCAAGAAATAGAAAAAAAGCATCATTATGGTTTGCATTAGTTGAATTTAGACTTCTCTCCATCAATCATGTTTCCCAGTAATAAACTCAATTGAGAATTTAGACTTCTCTGCACCAATCCTATTTCTCAATAATAAACCCATAGAGCCAGAATATTACTCTCAATATTAAGAGGCAAATGGAAGAGAGTGCTACAATAAAGTTAACTTATATATAAAACTTACAGAAACCATCTTCATCACTATTATCAGCTTTTGTAATAACATTTCCTCAAGTCCCATTAAGAAAAAAAATAATACTCTGCTAGAAACTACAGTTGAATAGGTGATCAATCGCAATGATCAATGGTCAAACACTAGCTCCTTGATACCATAAATAACCAGGCTTCCCCCCCAAAAAATTAAAAATTAGCAACCCCCTCCTCCCTCCCCTCCCCACCCAAAAAACTTAGCTAGTAGAATCAATAATCCATACATCAAAAAACCCATAAAAAATAAACATGAGACGGTTAATTAGAATTTATAGCCAAACTATATGCCAAGACTTGGGAAATCCAAGTATTTGCAGATACCCATCCTATGGAAAAGTTTCATACTTGGTAAATCCAAATGTCCAAATTTCCATCCATTGGATAGGGAAACATGCATGCCAAGAACAAAAACTTGAAGGAACAAAACAAATCAAAATGCTTAGGATCTGGACTAATCTGCAGCGAAGGAAAAACAATTCTAGTGCAACACCACCCATCTTCCTCAGACCTACAAAGTGGATTTTAATTATATAATAACAAAATCTTTGTATTTGCCAATGACTGTGGTTTTTGCATCCAATAGTAGGATTAAATAATAATAGTGAATATACCATAGATAGGGCTTGTTGGCAGAGATTTTGATTTTAGTTAATAGCTTATTATAAATTCTAGTTGACCATAGAGACAATCTACAGTCAAGGATAACATCATAATCTCTGGTATAATTATTTGTTCTCTAATTTCCAATGTTGCACTCCAACTCAACAAATTTTTAATCTTTTTTTTCAAGCATAATTACATTTCGTGTAGTTGTTTGTCTTTCTCTGCAGTATCCTCTTGTTTCAAAAAGTGGATATTTGAAACACAATCTAACCAATGCATCAAAGATCACTCTAGAAATACAACTTTAAATATTTGAGCTTGTTGCAAACTTCTATTATTGGGTTAGCGATACTTATGTCACCCCTTCAATGTTGTTGCTTTCAAATGTGCAATAGAGCTTTTAAAAATGAATTAAGAGTATGGTAGAGGAAACCTCTGTGAGAGAAGTGATCTGTATCTTACTCAAGTTGCCCTTTAAATTTGGGAAGATACCTTGGTCATTCTCAAGAGATGTGAATATTTTCTTTCGTTAGCTAAGAAAATTCAAATTGTGAGTAAATGCATAGACTCTTTAGCCTACATCAACTGCATCAAAGTTCTTGATCCTCAATAGAGAAATATAAAATCAACATAAAGCCAATTTTTGAGCAATGTCAATCCAAGTTCAAGACAGATGACAAATAAGGAATGGTGGGTAAAGGATCTTCTAACCATGTCAATAGAACTATTTGAGAGGATCATTGTTTCAATGCAAGAGCATGTAATGGAAGAGATGAAAATTAGTTGAGTGATTGTTCAATATGGTACCGAATGGATAGTTGGGGAGAAAAGGAAATAGGTTTCATGTGGTATAGCTTAAAAACAAAAGAGAAATGGCAACTTGAATGGCTTATTAGATTGTGTCACCATACTGCTTCCTATTGAAGGGTATTTTGTGCCTCTTAATTTCTTGTTTTCTTTGCTTCATGTATGTTGAAGCTGCAACCTTAACATTGAATATAAATATCATTTGGGAGCTTTAATTTCTTCTCAATTGGATTATATGCAATAGTTTATATATTTTTCTTACCAACAAACTCGGTCACTAGTACAGATTTTGATAAAGATTTAGAAAGTATGAAGCAAATATTCTTCATTTTCATATATCAACAATCCATTACAATGGACCATTCACAAGTACAGAGGACTAGCAGTAGTTTATCTAGCTTTGAGACAATTTCTACTCTTACAAGTCTCTAGGATGAATATCTTGCGTAGATTGCTTATGATTAAAATTTAAATCCAAGTAAATTCTCTGAACTTATTGGGATTTTTCCTCTACATGGTCTTGTTCTGATTTACTCTACATAGCAATCCACACATACCTTACAGTAAGATTTACCATCTTGTAGTCTATTTAAGCTTAAATGCTCTTAAAATGGTCATCTTTTTGAAAAGTATGCAATATTTTTCCTAGCTTGGCTTTTGATTCCTTAAAATTTCTCAAATAACAAAGTATTTATTTGATAAGGTCTCCATATGGATTTTAGTTTACTATTGCACGAGGCTTAATTGTTTGACTACATTTTCTATTTAGCCTCTAATAACAAAAAAAATGCAATTATGGGAATTTTTTGATCTATTATATTTAGATTCTTAACATTATTGCTAATCAATATTTTCCAACATTAACCATCTACCAAGTAGTCAATATTCGATACTTGCTTTCTGAAAACCATCCTACAAAGCCTCTTTTTCGTCATCTTTTGTAATGGAGATGGGGTTTTAGCTCCTATTTTTACATTGAAAAGAAGAAAATCGGGGGTCTCTCTTTTGCTTCTAGGATTTTGGACCTAAAGGGAGAGAGGTTATTTCCAACCTTTCACTCAAGAACAAAACATTGAGATTTCAATGCAAAGGAGATTGAAATCTAGCAAAGGTACTATCCTAGGGATTGAATGAGATTTAATGAGAGGTTCACCACCAAGTGTAAGCTTGGAAAAGATAATGAAATGAAAAACATAATGTGAAATGTAAACTAATGCTAAATGACCTAGAAAAATGAAGAAAATGCAGTAAAAAGATATGAAACTAGTGTGCACCTAGAAACCTTGAAGTGACTAGAAATGTTGCTGATCTTGAAATTTTGGCTTACTGGGACTCATTCGCCATTCTGGGTGAATCAGTCCTAGATCTGGATTTCTACACAGGAATAGGTTTCTCAAAAAAGGTTATTCAAAAAGGTTCTACAAAAATCTCAAAATTGACCCAAAATGGGACGCATTTGCCAATATTAGAAAATGAGTCCACTTAATGTTTTCTGAAACTTGAAGGTTTGAATCTAGTCTTTAATGTTTTCTCTTCCTATTCTTCTATGTTTCTGGATCTGAAACTACCAATTTTGTGCCTGTAGGTTACTTTTTGTGAAGATAATGACCTAACAAATGGGGAGACAACTCCAACAATCTTGTAACTTATTCTTCAATCAACTCCAAGCCTTCAAAGCACCTAGATCTACAATCACACAAAGAAATAGAACAAAAGTGTTGATTGTTAGGGAATAGGGGTTTGCCTTGGTCAAACCCCTTTTAGGTAATTAGACCAAATGATGAAATAAGGTAATGAAGCATGAACATGAAGTAATGCAATTAGAACCTTGCCATGATGATGGATCTTGAAATGTTGCAACAATTGATGAAGAATCTTGCTCTTGAATGCCTTATAATTGATCTTGAATGTTATCTTGATGACCTTCTGAAGACTTGGAATGCTTAACTCTTGAATGATTGACTTGATGACATGAAGGTATGATGTTGCTTGCTATTCTTGGATGAAATAAGGATTTGAAATTGCTTAAATAGGAAATCCACTCACATGATCATTAATTTGGTCCCCAAGGATGACATGGAAGAAATTTGAATTAAAAAACCCACTTTTTCTCTCTCAAACCTCAAAAATAGCTCAAATGGGACTCATTTTCCATTTTGGGTGAATGATTCCCACCTGGATGGGACTCATTTGCCCAAAGTGGCGAATGGGTCCCATAAGGGCTATTGATTTTGTTAGGTATTTGATCAAAATATGTCTTGGGATGCACAATACAGGGTCATAGGGGCCTATTAATGATGATATAAAGGTCATAAATGCAATAGGTCCCAAAATCTAATGTAAAAGTGTAAATAAAAACACTTTACAACACTAAATTAAGGAAAAATTGGGCCTATTTAGCTTAGAAGGGCCCTAAATCTCATGTGAATGTGTAAAACACATTACAACACTATATTAGGTCCACTTTATTTGCAAGCCTCCCAAATTTAATGTGAAGATGTAAATAAATACATTTTACAACATTAAATTAGAACAGACTTAAGTTAAATTAGCTTAAAAAGGGCCCAAGACCTAATGTGGATGTGTAAAACACCTCACAACACAAGATCAAGGTGACATTAAGTCCAATTTATCATTAATTATTCTCTAATTAAGCAAGGGACACTTTTTTCTACACTACAAATAGCCCCCACTTTAGTGAGAGGATGAACTTGCTTCAAACTCACACTAAAGTAGACATTTGAGAGGGGTCTGAGCATACCTTGATGCAGATGAAAAAGGATGACAAAGATCAAAGGAGGTGGTCAAGCCCCCAGGATCCAAGATCCTAAGTCAAATCAACACATGAGCACTAAAAGGACATGCACAAGTTGTATAATACCCAACAAAACAAGATATGCAATCATGCAATGTCAAGAACTAAAGAAAAAAAATGAGGTGGATCAAAGATGCACTCAATCTGAGACCATGAAACATCAGGTCACCCATGGGGTGAGTTGTCCCAAAGAAGTGGTTTAGTGAGAAAGTCATGCCAGTGCGTCGACTTCCCACCATATAATGAGAAAGTCATGCCAATGTGTTAGCTTCCTATTATACTAACCATACCAAAGTTAGCCTCCTGATAACTTGATAAGGCACCACAATGAAAATTCTTTTGTAAATGCTTTTGAATGTCATATAAAAATTTTATTAAAGGGGATTTTGCTTTGTTCATGTAAGTTCTTCTTCTTAGGGAGCATTGTGCCTAATGTCTCCAAGAGAGGACAAGTCAAAAGTGTTAGATCGTCACCCATGGGATGCCTCATTCGCATCATGCCATTTCAATAGATCATATACTCTTGGACAAAATCAAACCCAATGACACCACCAAGAAGAGGACACATCACAAGAATAAAGAAAAATCATGCCATGAAATTTTTCCAAAAGATGTCATCGATGTATGCCCCCGCTTTAAAGTAGTTGCTACACCATCACTGTGAGCAATTTCTTTAAAGTAGCTAATGATAAATGCTAACATGAAAGAAGACATGAGAGCCAACTTGGAAATCCCTATGCCAAGTTATATGTTTCCAAATGAAGCTACATCATGGATAAGTATGTCACATGCAAGCCAACTTAAGGCATGTCGTCCACATCCCAAGCTTGCTCTTATATGTACATGAAAGATGATCAACTAGCCAAAAGAGACAATGACAAGTGACATACGGGGATAAGGCTTCCTAACCCTTTGCTCCCACTTAATGCATGATAGGGGTGAGCATGGAATGGATGATGATATGTTGCCCCTTGCGATGAATGTAAAACATGCAATAGTGAGTATGCTATGATCCTACAACTATTACATGGCAAGGAGTAGCGACTAATGTTATTTATTTTGATAAGTAAAAAAAATTTCTACTTGATACATATTTAATGAGATATCTATTAGTTTAGGATGTACCAAGGTTAGAGTTTTCTTGGAAGAATTGTTTATGATGGTGTTGAAATTGATTGAAGGCTTTTGTTTTGAGGGACAATAACCAAGATCATTAGTCATTTCTTGCATTTTACGCTTTATAGGAACACAGATACCTTGTTCTATAGCACCACATCTTTTCCCAAGTTGCTTCATAAGTATTTCAGGTTTAGAGTTGGTCTTGATTGTATACACTTTTTTGTATATGTGAGCAATATCATTGTAACTCACTAGGTGTGAAACATTATCATTATCGAGTTACCTTTTAGGTGGTTCTAAGATGAGCACATGTTTCTTTCAAACTTGTGGTTGTTGTGAGGGTGCATGAATGATAAGTTGAGGGTTAGGTGGGTTGATAATTAGAGGACTCGAAGGAGCTCTAATGTTCATAACCTCAACACTCTTGTCCCTATTTTCATGATCTCTTAGTGAAGGGGAGTCTAATGTCACTTCGTCATCTGCGTCTAAGGAAGTCACATCACTATTACTTGAAAGGAGTTTGACAATGTTGTTTTTTCTTGCACCATGGTACCGTCCCTAGTAGGAGAGTTTTTAGGAGAACTACAAACTAAATGTTCTTGAAATTCAAAGGTTGGCTCTCCAAAAATGGATTCATCACAAATAAGGGAATGATCCATGGTTGTATTTTCTTGCTTTTCAATGATGGTGTTTCCTTGTTCAATAATGTTTTCCTCGTGATTCTCATCGACACCATAATATCTTCTTCACCAATAGGAGAGATATTAGGAGAGGGGGAAATTTGATTGTTTTCCATAATGCCATCCTTTATCGCTAAGGTCTCATTCTTTTGTTCCCTAATTTCTACTCTAGCAGGAGAGCTTTTAGGAAAGTAAAAAACAAGAGGTTCATCACATTTCATGTTAGATGTTGTAAAGCAGCTTCATCACAAATAGGGGAGACATCAAGGGAAGGGAAACTATAATTTTCATGTGTGTCAATGATTGGATCCTCTTGTTAGAATAGACCCTTCAAAATCTTAGGAATGTTAGGAAGGAGAGAAATAATGCTATAACTCTCAATCATTGGATTCCTTGATACTGGAACATATCCTCCTCACAAATGTGTTTTTCATGATCATTCACGATTGTATCCTTATTCGCTAAAGCATTCTCACAAGTAGGGGAGGTGTTGGAAGATGAATTTGAACTAAGTAAAGTGGTGGAAATGAATTCATCTTCTATTGTTATACTATCTTCCCAAGGGGAATGAGGAGAAGGGAAAACAAGACCTTCAAAATTCTCAATGATTGTATCTTCTTTCACCAAGATGCCTTCGTCACTAAAAGGAGAGGTATTGGGAGAAGTAAAATTATGATCATCATGGTTATCTATGTTTTTATTCTCTTCTAGCACATCATCCTCACAAATAGGAGAGATAGGAGGGGGTGTACGTTTAAGGAAAACATTGAAATTTTCACTCTCTTGCACTAAGTGACTCTCATAACTAGGGAATGCATTGAATGAATGACTAACATGTTTATTGACTAACTTTTTCTTTGCAAATTTGTAGAAGATTGAAACTAATATTTTTGAAAAGTAATATATGCAAACTTAAAATGCAATGTAAGGACTTAAAATGAAATGCAATTTTCAGTTTTCAAGCAAGATAATTGTTTGATTACACTATGCAATGATTTGAAAATGAAATGTTGTAAATTGGAATTGAGCAATGCATGAAATGGGCCAATTTAAGCTAGATTTAGTGAAATGCATGTAATAGGAACTCTACCAACTGAAACAAATAGTTAAGGGAAGCAAACAAAAGTGCAAAAACAAGGTTTTTAGTGTTGTAAAAGGCAGTTTTAGATGTGCACTGGGACTGATTCGCCCAAGGTGGTGAATGAGTCCTAGTAGGGATTTTTTTCAAAATTTTCAAAAGTTTTCAGTTGTTTTTTATGATTTTTATGTTGTATGATGTGTATATACTAAGTGTAAATGCAGTTTTTAGATGATTTGAGATGCAAAAATGCAACCTATATGCACTTTCACTAATGCAAAATTTAGAAACCCTAGAGTGCCAATTAACTAATGCAAATCCTAATGCAATGTTAAAGCAAGCTAGATATAGGATGATGATAGACTCCAAATTAGAAAAGAAGGTATTCTAAATGTAGGTTCACCAAAATGAAAAGAAGAAAATATGGGGGTCTCTCTTTTTCTTCTAGGGTTTTGGACCTAAAAGGAGAGAGGCTATTTCCAACCTTTCACTCAAGAACAAACCCTTGAGATTTCAATGCAAAGGAGATTGAAATATAGCAAAGGGAATGTCCTAGGGATTGAATGAGATTTAATGAGGGGTTCACCACCAAGTGTAAAATTGGAAAAGATAATGAAATGAAAAACATGGTGTGAAATGCAAACTAATGCTAAATGGCCTAGAAAAATGAACAAAATATAGTAAAAAGCTATGAAATTGGAAGTGTGCATTTGTGTTAGAAACTTGCAGCCAATTAAAGATAATTTCCACATAACCCAAAGAGAAATCTATACATCTAAGTATTCATAATTCACATGCAAGAGAATATAAAACATACCCATGAAAATATGACACAAGATATACCCTGGGAAAACCCAGCCTCCAAAAGCATCCATATCTCATGTATTATTCAGCAATAAAGATTATAATACATCTTCAGAGTCTCCATGAACACCATTGAAGCAAAAATTCCTCTCCAAGAAATCCATGTGAACAAACATGCAACCACACATCCTATGCCATGCTTCAAACCATCACAAATGCTAACCAGAGCTAATCATGCAAAATTGCATCTCACAATAACTACCTTTGTGGTTGCTTTTATAGAATAAATCTCCCACAAAACCACAAGGTGGTATTACAGAAAACCATGTGACTAAAACCATGAGATTACAAACCATGTCCCCTTATTTAATATTGGGTGCTTTATTTATTATTTTCCCCAATATTTAATAATTACATTTTTACAACTTAACTTATGTCCCAATGTTACATGCAACATTAAGTGGCCCCAAGAATAATTACATTAAATATATTATGCAAGGTGTACAACACACCTTTTTCCTAACATTCTCCCACTTGTTGTATACATTGCATAAGGGGAACAAGTAACCTAAAAACATGAATCAAATGAACAATCCATATAGCCACATATACCATCATGGAATCAAAGTGACCACCATCCCAAGCATGAATGCTTGCATCCTCCATCATGCCAATGCAAAAGATAAGAAGACATCTAATAGAGAAGCCACACAATCTATCACAATGAAGCATTAGCCCTGCTCAACTGATATCCCAAACACAAACACTCTTTCCAAAGGTATCAATATACACCAGTACCTGTCAAGATACACAAACCCATAGCTGAAATAACACCCACAACAAGTGCCAATACATACAACTGTCCATACCTCCAAGGTATACAAAACATAGTAAACTCATGCCATAAACATATACACCCATAAACTGCAATGATAAACTCCATGTGCAAAACCTATCAAAGAATGACATACACATCCAAGAGCTCCCACTGCATGGGTAATGCAAATATGAAAAAGATCAAGGAATACCAAGTCTACCAATAACATCATATAGAAAGTGTAAACTACATCACGTAGTAACAAGGAATCATCCACAATGATATGGAAACTTGTATATCAATAACCTGTAAGAAAAAATTCCTACATACACCTCTAAAAGCCAACTGTGTCAAGTATGATCTCCTCCACAACACCCCAAAAGAAAAGCCATAACAACACCCAACCGTTCAATCTCCAAAATCAAATATAACATATGTATCATGTAATCAACATGGATGTAAGCCTCTCATAACCAAAGAAGATCAAACTAAATCCATTCCCAATGAAGGAAATAAGCTCAATACATCTCCTAAATCAAAATCAATGAATGTAATCACAATGCATAAGGAGATAGACATGCCGACACTTCTCAAATGAACCCTCCAAAGCCATATATCCATAGCTCAACATCCATATGCATGATAAGATAAATCATAAACATAAAGCACCTGAAAGTAACAATGAGCAATACCTCTCAAGTGAAACCACCGTGAAGACCAAGAGTGGGGAATGGAATGCTCCTCTATGATATCCAAGTCATCATGACTCATCCAAGAACACTCTCCTCATAGGTCCATGTTGAACTCATATCCAACCAAGGTGTAGGCTCCTTGGACTTCTTGTTGAAAACTCATCAAGAGTAACCATCTCAACACATGTCTCTAATCACAAGAGAACTCAAGCCTCACCTATGTCTCCAAGTATCCATGAGTACCTGTAACCAACCAATCCATGCCAAACTCCAAATGTAACATAGCACCATTATGAAGTAATCACAAAAATGATCAATGTATCCAATACCAAGAGAACCACACAAGATCAATCTCAAAACTCCAATCATGAATCAGGAACATAAACATGACAACATGATCTAACCATTTCCTCCTAGGAGATCACATGCACCATAACATATATATACATCCTAGTCTCACAAGAACAAGTACCATGCCAAACTCTAAACATGTATCAAGAGTAAACCACGACATAATAGAAAAACACTCTAAACCAAGAAACCATATCCCCAATCACATGAAGATAACCATACCAAATGATGCATCCATGTCACTACCAATAACTCCCACTAAACTGTGATACCAAGTCACACATGGCATTATGACAACCATCCTCTCCATGAAGATCATCTAGGTCTACACACACAATTGAAATATTAGTAACATAAAAAGTAGAACCATAATCTCTAAGCCAAGAAGATACCTACAACTGCCAAACCATCATAAACATATCCATCACCACCAAAACCATCACTGTCAAAAGCTCCCACTAAAAAGCGTAATCAAGCTATCCATGACATCATGATAACAATCTCCTTATGAAGGTCAACCAAAGGCCCTCACACAACCAAAGAACTCAAATATAACAAGAGCTCCCAAAAGGAAAAGTAAAACCATGATCCTCATACCATGAAGATACACCGCCACAACCAGAATCTGGAACCAATCCAACACCACCAATAATGCACCTGCATAAACCATCATGACATGCCAAAGTCTCTAGAGCACAAGAAACATCCATGACACGATGATCACCACCAAATGTAACAACAACTCAACCCAACCGTGTCCACATATTTGCATAATCATAGTCAATTGCATAGGTCTCATATCATGACTGTACTTGGTAATACCATCTCACCTCCTCAACATGACAACAAAACCAAAAAACCAAGTGACTAAACCAAGCCACCAAAACTGAACATGCATCAACATTGAAATATCAATGGGCAAAGACAACCCATGTCCAAGTCATAAATGCAACATGTAGGTATAGATTGCCTACAACATTGCACAACTTGTAGATACATCAATGAAGCATATAAATCCAACCATATACTAATAACCATGTCAAAAATAAAATAATATGAGATGTACAACTGAGCATACAATGAATCCAACATCAAATCTCCAAGATCTGATCATCCATAAACTCATAGTATCACCATAGTCAAAGAAACCCATAAATAGCTCAGATAAATAAAATAGAAAATAAACCATGCCAAAATATCTCCAAACCTAATCCACTGTGTAGTGCTTTGAACAAGCTTTCCGTTGACTATTCGAAGTCTAAAATCCGACTTCGTATGCACCCGATATGCCCTCTTGAAGCTCAAAACAAACACTTGACTTCCAGCAAGGAAAACAATATTAAAACTACATAATCTAGAAAAATATCTATTACTACAATGTAGAGCTCTGAGTTGGCTTTCCAACAAGTCCAAGAAGTCAAAAAACAGACAATCTCGGCGAAAGTTATGCCCCTCTAAAGTAAAACGACAGTTTAAACTCAATGAAAAAAAAATTTAGCCACCATTGGTGGTTGGGTGGCAACGCCACCCACTTGGTGGTGGACCCAAAAATTCATTTAAATCCAATTTAATTTTTTCCATGCACCAAAAATTTTGTCAGCCCCTTTAATTTGCATGGGTGGCATTTAAAAGTCAAAGAATAAATTTTTAATAATAAAAATTTTATGGGCGGCAATTTTTATGTTAACCCCATAAAGGGTAGCGGGTTGGCCCCACTGCTGGCTGGTATTGCCTTCCTCGTCAAACTCTGCCGGTGGTACCAACTATATTTTCAGCCACAGTAGAGCCAGAGGTACCAATAGTACCATCAGTACCTTGGCTGCAAAGTCAGAGGTACAAGGGTGGGGTCGACCCCTCCCCCCAAAAACTTTTAAATTTTTTTTATTTTCAAAAAGTTTTTCGTAACAATTTTTTTGGGATTTTTTATGATTTTAATTTTATTTTTTAAAATTTTTGCAGATCAAAAAATTAATGGATGGAGAGTAATAATTTTTTTAATATTATTTTATTTTGACGTTTGTACGAACAGGGGTATGGGTAATTTTTTTTTGCAATTTTTTACAGTAACAAAAATAGGTCAAATTATATATCAATTTTCATCTCTTAGCCAACTCGGATCCGACTGTGAGGTCTATTTTGGGCTAGGAGATCATATGTAAATTTTCCCCCACAAAATCCCCACTTGAATGCAAAACCAAGAAACCTATTTCACCCAAAATTTCTCACACCCCAGATCCACAAACAACCCATCATAACAACAAACCCAAAACCCTCATATCTGCAATAAACAACCTGCAAAACCCTCATATCTTGCCATGTATTTGATTCTCACATGCAATGCATAGATTCAAACTTAAACAAGATTTTTTCTCAACCAAGGGTTATACAACCATAACCAAAGCTCTGATACCACTTGTTGGAAACTTGCAGCTAATTAAAGACAATTTCCACACAACCCAAAGAGAAATCTATGCATCTAAGTATTTAGAATCCACATGCAAGAGAATAGACAACATACCCATGAAAATATGACACAAGATATACCCTAGGAAAACCCTCAAGAGGGAAAAAACCCAACCTCCAAAAGCATCCATCTCTCATGTATTATTCAGCAATAAAGATTACAATACATCTTCAGAGTCTCCATGAACACCATTGAAGCAACAAGGCCTCTCCAAGCAATCCATGCAAACAAGCATGCAACCACACATCTTGTGCCATGCTTCAAACCCTCACAAATGCTAACTAGAGCCAATCATGCAAAATTGCATCTCATAATAACTACCGTTGTGGTTGCTTTTATAGAATCAAGCTCCCACAAAACCATGTGACTAAAACCATGAGATTACAAACCATGTCCCCTTATGTAATATTGGGTGCTTTATTTATTATTTTCCCCAATATTAAATAATTACATTTTTACAACTTAACTTATGTCTCAATGTTACATGAAACATTAAGTGGCCCCAAGAATAATTACATTAAATATATTATGCAAGGTGTACAACACACCTTTTTCCTAACAACCTAGAAACCTTGAAGTGACTGGAAATGCTACTGATCCTAAAATTTTGGCTTATTGGGACTCATTTGCTATTCTGGGCGAATCAATCCCAAATTTGGATTTCTGCATAAGAACATGTTTCTCGGAAAAGGGTATCTGAAACTACAAAAATCTCAAAATTGACCCAAAATGGGACTCATTCGCCAATCTTGGTGAATGAGTCCACTTAGGGGTTTTTGAAACTTGAAGGTCTAAATGTGGTCTTTAATGTTAGCTCTTCCTATTCTTGTGTGTTTATGGATTTGAAACTGCCAATTTCGGGCCTGTAGGTGACTTTTTGTGAAGATAATGACCTAACAAATGGGGAGACAACTCCAACCAGCTTGTAATTTATTCTTCAATCATCTCTAGGAATTCAAAGCACCTAGATCTTTAATCACACAAAGAAAGAGAACAAAAGTATTGAATGTTAGGGAATAAGGGGTTGCCTTGGTCAAACCCCTTTTAGGTAATTAAACCAAATGATGAAATAAGATAATGAAGCATGAACATGAAGTAATGCAATTAGAACCTTTCCATGATGATGGATCTTGAAATTCTACAACAACTGATGAAGAATCTTGCTCTTGAATGCCTTAGAATTGATCTTGAATGCTATCTTGATGACCTTGTGAAGACTTGGAATGCTTAACTCTTGATTGCTTGACTTGATCACATGACTTAGGTATGATGTTTCTTGCTATTCTTGGATGAAATGAGGATTTTAAATCTTGCTTATATAGGAAATACACTCGCATGACTATTAATTTGGTCCCCAAGGCCATCATGAAAGAAATTTGAATTAAAAAACCCACTTTTTCCCACTCAAACCTTGAAAATAGCTCAAATGGGACTCATTCACCCAAAGTGGTGAATGGACCCCACAGGGGCTATCTTGCCAACTAGGATGTCAGGGAGTGAAGAATTTAAGTTTTTATGATGATTTTGTCAGGTCTTTGATCAAAATATGCCTTGGGATGCACAATATGGGGTCATAGGGGCCTATTAATGATGACATAAATTTAAATTTCAAACATAGTTTCTAGAGTTAACTATATTCTTTGAATAGATAACCTACAATATTAAGGAAAAAGGCATTTTGATGGTAGAAACAACTAATACACAGTGAAAACCCAGTAAATCATCAGTTGTAGTGCCTGTAATTCTAATAATTTACAATATATATTATGTTCCACATCATTTGTCATGTTTATTTCATTTTCTAGAATAAACAATATCTTCTCTTATTGGTTATGTCTCAAACTACACACAAATATTCCCATGACTTAGAACCCATTTCTCTAAATTTCGAGAAGTATACAAAGAATCACCCTAATAATAATGTCCCTCTAGCCTATTTCAACAATTTCATCTTCATGCCAACATCAACAATAAATTATTTAAAACTATTCAAAGGAAGCTGACATCCTAAGGCCAAAGGTGAGAGCAAGCCTACACAGCCTGATCTGAGGAATATTATGTCTTTCCTTTGGAGGACTGAGTGCAGGTTTATTTGAAACTCCTGACTACTAAATAAAAGGTGAAACCTAAAGAAAAAATTGCAAGAGGCATAAATATGTGAAGCACTAGTCATAATCATATTGACTTACACGTAGCCTATAGTGACATATATGGGATACCAAAGAAATCACCCTCATAGTTGTACTCCTAATAAATGTACCAATATAGGCTTCATTCCTTGTCTTAAAACAAATTAGAGATGAATAAGAAAGAAAATTGACAGGTACACCTGCTTAGTTAGCTAGATGTCCTACTTTCTGAAATAAAACAATCCAACTGAAAAAAGAGAAACTATGTAACAGTAACCCTATAGTGCAATCTAATTTCAACTTAATTCTCAGTCAAGATAATCAATGTGGATCCAAAATTTTTATCCTAAACTATGTGCACAACATCCTAATAGCATAACCTCTAGAAAATGATATTTAAGTCAGTATTGGCATAACATACCGTATTCTGAGCATAGGAAGATGATGACTTTGCTCTGAATAAAATTCCCATACCAAGATCAATCCAACCCTATCCATTCCAACTCACTGCACTCCCGAAATTAGAAAACGTCATAGCCCTAGCATAATTGGTTTTATTTTATACACTGGATGAATCTCGACACTGAAATTGGTAATCCCAATAGAATGAGCATGGATGGATATGATGATGTGCAAAATTGGAGATAAATTTTAGAGCCTAATTATTGGGATTCAAAAGGTACCAAAACTATAGTGGTTTAGAAATGAAGGCCTCACAGTGGAAAACATTAATTGTGAGTTAATGTTTTCTTTCAGATGTGGAGTGAGGAATGGTTCGCTGCCAAAAAGTTGTTTTTCTCAACGTGGTAGATAACAACATAATTTTCTTAGGATGAAATAAAACACATGAAAAAAATGAAAGATTCCTAAAAAATAAAATTCACTAAAACCATGGAAAATGACTTACCTCAAGATTCTGCGCAAATTGTGTTTGTTGTCAACGATGCTGATGAGAGAAAATGGGTAGAGTTTGCAGGAAAATTTTACGAAACCCTATCACAAGAATTTTTATCAAATAAGATGAACAAAAACCAAACTCCCTATTGTTGTTGCTTCAATCTATTAACATTAAATGAAAAGTGGATCTACAAATATCTAGGTTTTAGGGCTACCAAAATTCGATTTGATTTGGGCGTCTGACATATGATTTTTTTTGTAGTAAATAGTAAATGCAACACAATTTTTTTCAGGTAACCTCACAATAGATCTGCATTTATCACTTCATTAATATATCGATTTAAGTATTTTGTGCCAAGAGAATGAAACGTGGCATGTAAATCCACTCTCAACAACATGTCTCACGCATTGGTAATACAGTTCTTAGACGTGAGACGGGTTTGCATGAAAATGGACTAGGCAATCCCAGAAGTAAAGCCTATCGACTAATTACTTTTTAGAATTTACAAAATTTACATATACTTTCACAAAGTCATAGTTGTTGTTAAAGTCTATAAAATAGAAATTCAAATATGTTTCCTACAATTCTACCATCTCCAAGAATTAAAAGAAGTCACAAAATCATAAAGGCACATACAACTAAAATGCAGATTAGAACTATTACGCTCAAATAATTCTAAAGAAGCTTTAGAAATTGCAAAGAATGAGTTGAAGAAATTATCTCCAATCCGTAATATTCCAATTATGATCAACATTGGATACTCATTTAACCAAAGAATCAAAACAACATTCCACTCTCTAGGAATATGAGTGAAAAACTACAATTAAAATTTTGTGGCATGCAAAGAGTTTGCTACAAGAAGACACATAAAACTTTTTATTATTCAAAAGAAAAACCAAAACCATGGAATCCATCTCATCCATAACATTTTTCCAACTTAGTTCATGGATTTTCTCTAGAGCCAAAATGTTAGTTCAAGCCTCCATTTGATTATTAGTATCAATCCATATTCCAGGAGAGTATAAGAGGAGAACCAATCCAAAACTATCTCTCTCAACTCTACTAATTCCTGAACTCAGATTATCTCATGAAAACCTATTAGTATTAATTTTTAAAAATACCAAAAATGAAGAAGACCATTTACATACTCTAATCACCATATTGAAAGATTTGATCCTAGAATTAAGATTAGTAGAGTCAATAAAATGCACCAAATATAGCTTCTTTGAAATTAACTTATTAGAAGGAGGTAATACTAAGCATCCTTAGAGCTCTTAGCCATTAAAATTTAAATAAAAAAATATAAAAAATTCTAACAAATAACTCAGTAAGACTTTGATAAACTTCGAATATTTGACACTTATTTTCCAACTAAATATTTTAGAGAATGAAAACAAGACTTATGTTCTAGGCGACTAAAATAATGCAGGTTGAAGTAGGAGGCCACACCAAAATAGCTCAAAAGTATGCTATAGAAATAGAATAAACAAAAGTTTGATTCCAAATGTACCACCACTACCATCAAAGTAGCTCAAAAAAGGAACATTGGAAGAAAAGATGTGACACAAATTTCTCACTAATCCCAAAAGAAAATGAAGGTCCTTGGAAACTCTTTTAATCTTATATTGTTTTAGGTAAGATTTTTATTTTGAAAAAGAAGTCAAATAAAGAAGTTATACTTTGACCAACAATAATTATTCTTGATCTTTTGTCACCAAGGAAAACCACATTACCCATTTCATTCATTTTCTAAGAGTTGGTATCCACTAGACACCAATTAAACCCCCTTCAGATCATATCCTTAGGAAAGGGAATCATAATACTCTAAAGAACAAGGTTGATATGCTAGTATAGAAGAAGGATCAACTAGATCATTCAAATCACCCCCACTAGCCAACAATTCAAATCATTCCAATAGTATATATGAGTTTTCCACACAGACTAAGAAGTCTTTAAGTTAGAAACTTTGGACCAACTAGCCTCCAAAAAAATATTACTCAAAACAACAAGATGGGGAAATGAGGTGAGAATTGAAGGATAGAGATCCCAAGGATCTTCCCAAAAAGAGCAATACAACCTAAATTGGCAGTTCATAAAAGTCCTTGCTTATTAAACTAATTCTCCCTTTTTAAAAGTATTCTATATAAAGAGTCTTTCCCATCCAAACTCATTCTCAATACATCCTTAGTGTCAAGAATAGGATGTCATTTAATTGCAATCTTAAACATATTTCATGTATCTCCTATGTCTTTGGAAAGTGTTCCCCAACACTAGGATTAGAAAGAGATTGAATTCAAATGAAATGAACATGTAAATTGAAATTTGTGATTATTCCTAAATGATAGGAACATGTGGGGACGTCCAAGAACAACTCCTACAAAATAGGAGCACATGGGACACCTAAATGGAAGGTGGAACCCACCTTGCTTAAGTTAATTGTTTGGAGGATTGATAACACTTTAGTAATGCATGTTTTAGATCCTACAATTTAGGGATTGATATTTACATGAGTGGAGAGTGGCACTATTAGTTTAGTATGTGTTTAGTATCGGTTTAGTTTAGTTCAATTCATTTTTTCAGTTCAGTTTGGTTCAGTTATGGTTCAGTTATCTTCAGTTGCATGTAGTTATTTTGAGTTGAATTCTAGTTGACCTTAGTTGAATTGAGTTGCATGACGAATGAATTCAGTTGCATGACAGATAATAGGTGGATAATTTTAGTTAAGTGGGGATGATCAATCATGTATAATGTTTGCATGAATTTGTGGAGAGATATGTTTCAGTTAACTAAGATTGACTTGGGACCACCTTGGGTGCCCAAGTTTGCATCTTTTAGTTAACACCTTTTGCATGAGAAGATATTTACAAGGCTTAGTTAAGTGGGCCCATTCTTGGGTGCCAACTTTGAGGTGAAGCTTGCAAGATATTTTCTTGACCAAAGTTCAGTTAAGTGTTTGGTTTGGGGTGCCTAAAGTGAGGAAGACTTTGGTTTGACTTCATATTACATGGTGGAACTCTACTTGCCCAATATAGGCATAGATTTTTGTGAGGAGCTTGATGCTCTTGTATTGCACAAGTCTTATGAGTTTACAAGCTCAAAATTGTCTATTAATTGCAACAAGTGGATGAGAGTTCTGTGTGAGTTTATTTGTAGGTTGTGGAGAAGGATTGTTGAAGGAAAGGAAGCATATCAATCAAGGATTGATATAGTATTATTGTAATCTTATTCAAAGGCTAAATAATACAACCACTATTGATTTTGGTGGAGTTTTTTGCTGAAAGGGTTTCTCCATGCATATGCTATGTCACTTCTATCTTCTTGTCTCATTCTTCTACAATATTCTATCTCTTTCTACAATTGGTAAAATTGATCTAAACAGATAATCATACACAAAGAATTGTGACAAAGAACACTTAATTAGATCTACGGGTATGTGCAGGATCATGATGGACCAAAAAGTTGTGATATGATGGGTATGTGTAGGGTATGTATTTGACAACTTTTTTCTTACCCAAAATTGATGAAACAAAAAGGGTTTTTAAAGGAGATTCTTAGCTTTTCACCAATATAAATTATGCTTTACTTTGAATTTAAAAAATAATTATTACCGATTTTCTATTTGAATTATGATTAAAGTCTTGATTGATAGGCTGATTGAAAAAAATCCATAGCTTTCAAACAGTATCACATTTTTTGAATCCAAAACATGTGTCACATTTTATGCTTCGTCTACTATAAGATTAAAAAAAAATGAATTTCATGAATTTTTGACCAAGTTAAGGTGTTGACATACGAGTTTTATATTTTTTAAAAGTTGTACAAAAATTTATAATTAGTTATTTACATGGAAAAAAATTACAAAAAAATATGCATCACATTGGGACATGAGTTCTCTACTTATATCTAAAATCTTATAAAAAATATTATCATTTTATTGTGGTTAGGGTGGTTAGACAGATACGTACTTCTTATTTTTTTCCCTAAAATTTAAGTACTACTACATTGAAATTTTAAATTTTTACCAAATAGATTTTGTTTTTTAAATAAACATAGTAGTTTAGATACTACATTCAATTTGATACATATTCTCTTCTTACATTAATAATATAGATAACTTATTCAAATTTTTACGTCAAGTTGCCTAACTCTGATTTTTCTAAATTATTCACCACTTAAGGGCATGTTTTTTCCATGATGATCCTACACATACCCCTATAGTCTCATAGTTTTACAAATTTTAAGCTACAATATTACCTTCAATTTCAACATTTGGTATAAGAGCTAATGGTTGGTTAGAGTTTGGGACACCTTTCTCTTAAAATTTTGAAGGTTTTTGGCTGTAGTGGGAGCTTTTACTATTGTGTTATTGGAGATTTGTAAAAGAAGTGTGTTACAATGAGTTCTACTTCTCGTCTAGATATTGAAAGATTCAATGGATCTAGTTATGAGATGTGGAAACTAAAAATGGAGGATCTCCTTGAAGAGAGAGATCAGTGGTTAGATGTTTGTAATGAGACAAAGCCATCTATAACGATGGCAAATGAAGATTGGGCTAATCTTGATAAGAAGGAAAGAGGGACCATAAGGTTATGTATTATTGATGTTGTTCTTTTGAATGTCTTAGTTGAAACTACCACATATAAATTATGGAAGAGGATAGGTGATATCTATCAAACCAAAAGTGTTACTAATAAGTTGTATTTGAAAAGAAAACTTTGTATTCTTTAAAGATGAAAGATGGTGATTCTGTTGCACATCATTTAGATGCTTTCAATTTGATTCTAAGTTAGTTAGCATTTGTATATGTAAAGCTAGAAGATGAAGGTAAATGCATTTTATTACTTTGTTCTTTACTAGAATCTTGAGAAAATCTAATTGTTGCTATCAGTGGTAGTGGTGCAGATCCTAAGATGGACAATATATTTCCTACTCTCCTATCAAAGGAGATGAGGAGGAAGTCTAAAATGAGATCCCAAGATGCCTTGTTTGTAAGAGGTGGGCCGAAGGAATAGGAACCTAAGGGAGACAAGAAAGGAAAGGGTAAGTCCAAAGGATGGTTTAAATCCCCTATTAAGAGTAAGGTAAAGTGTTGGAACTGTGGGAAACCAAGACATGTAAAGAAGGATTGTAAGAACAAGAAAGGAGTTCGGATGCTTCTACAGAGAAATCCTTGGATGACAGTAATGATGCATTGGTCATTTCATCTAATACTGTTAGTGATAACTCTTGGATTATTGATTTAGGTTGCTCCTATCATATGACTCCTAACAAGGAGTGGTTCAATATGTATATTGCATATGATGGAGGGAATGTATTCTTTGGAGATAATAGCACAAAAAAGGCTATGGGAAAAGGAGAGGTAAAGTTGTGTTTCAGTGATGGTAGGGTTAAGACCCTTAATGATGTTTTACATATTCTAGGACTTGCTAGAAATCTACTTTGTGTATCTAAGTAGAATGCATGTGACATTTGACAAAGGTGGTTGCAGATTAGTGAAAGGGAATATGGTGGTTGCTAAAGGATCTTGGATTGTGACTTTGTTTAAGCTTAATACCTCCAATTTGAATAAATCATCCAATGTAACTGAAGCTGAAAATACATGTATGTTGTGGCACCATAGATTGGGCCACATTGGCAAAAAAAATCTAAGGACCATTCTTAATACAAAATTGGTTGATAGTATTCCTAATTATAATATTGGAAAAAAATATTTTTGTGAGCATTGTGTGTTTGGAAAGCAATCTAGATCTTCATTTCCTAATGGAACAAATAAAGCTAAAAGATTATTGGATATTATTCATTCAGATGTTATGGTCCTATGGATATTGATTCTATTGGAAAATCTAGATATTATGTCACATTTATTGATGATGTCTCAAGATACACTTGGATCTATTCTATGCATAAAAAATCTAATGTGTTCAATAAGTTTAAAGAATTTAAGGCTTTGGTTGAGAAATAATTAGATCATAAGATAAAAGTGTTGAGATCAGATAATGGTGGTGAATATTGTTCTAAGGAATTTGATGATTATTGTAAGCATGCAGGAATTGTGAGACATAAAACTACTCCATATGTACACCTCAACAAAATGGAGTAGTAGAAAGGATGAACCAAACCTTAATGGAAAGAGCTAGGAGTATGTTAAGTAGTGCTAAGCTAGATTGGTGCCTTTGGGCTGAGGCTGTAAGTACTTCTTGTTATTTAATCAATAGATCTCCTAGTTCATCTATTGAAGATAAAACCCCTTATGATATGTGGTTAGGTAGGAAACCTAGTGTAGCACATTTAAGGATATTTTCTTGTGAGACTTTTGTTCATGTGCCTAAATAAAAGCGGTCTAAGTTGGATCCAAAAGCATAGAAATGCATATTCATAGGTTATGGTGAAAATGTAAAATATTACAAGCTTTGGAATCCTCTAACCCGAAAAAATTACTTTATCTAGAGATGTGATTTTCATTGAATTTAGATCTTATTTAGGAGAAGAACAACCAAAGGAGAAGGATACTTCTCAAACAGTGCATTTTGAGATAAATATTGAGAAGCATGAAGATTCACATGTTGAAGAACAATTGGATGGACTCAATGAGGATAGTTCACAAAGTTTTGAGATAGATGCTCATGATGAGCATATTGAGGAACAAGAAGAACCTTCTTTGAGAAGATCCACAAGACAACGAAATCTCATTGATAGGTATAGCCCACCTAATTTCCATTGTATATTTGCTTTGATGAGTACTAATGTTGAACATAGATCTTATAGGGAAGCTTTGTCTTAAGATGAGAAAAATATTTTGTCACAAGCTATGCATGAGGAAATGGTTTCCTTGGATACTTGTGACACATGGGATCTTGAGAGTTTTCCCAAAGGAAGAAAGGCCATTGACTATAAATGGATATTTAAAAAGAAAATTGGAGTAGATGGTAATCTCAAAAGGTACAAGGTCAGTGTTGTATGTTGTGGATGTGTTGTTGATACGTGGTTGTCATTGATGTCAACACTATTAGTATTAGGTGTATCAGAGGTTGTATATGTCGAGGGTATTGAGAAAATTGTAAAAGGAAGTGGTCTAGGTTCCTAGTGGAACTGTACAAATCATGAAGGTGTTTTGTTCTCTACATTGAAGATAAGTTGGTGTGGATCAAAGGGCTTATTATTGATTATATCTAGATCATCTACCAGAATTTTAATAGGTCCATGTAATTTTTTGAGTGTGTTGTGGTCTAACAGTGTTTCTGTGGTCTCTGTCAGTGTTCCTAAACATAGATTGTGTGATTTTGTTGATCATAGTTGTTGTAGATGCTTATTTTTTGTTTCTTGGTGATGTTGGATGCTTCTAGATCATGCTCTATCTCTGTGGTACATCCACATTGATCGATGTACTCGTTGTCGAATATTTTTCTCCATATGTTTGATTTTTCATGTTCTTGGCTGACATGATGGTGGTAGCATGTTGTGGATCTTTGAGGAGGAATTAATTGAAGTATTTTTGTGTTGGAAATATTAATTTGAGTCTCCACTATGTTGTGTCTGACCTTGGTGGATACACATTAAAAATTTAATTGAAAATTTGGGCCAACATTGCAAATATATTTTATTTTTTCTTGGCTGACTAAGATGTGATGAAATCTCATGTAGCAGATATATAAGTGCGATTGTTTCATTGGTGTAGCAAGTTGATAAGGCGATCTTGTGTGTGTATGTATGAATATCTTTTGGTTGCAGAGAAAAGTGTGAAGAAGTGTTGAGCTTAATTGGAACTATAATCAGGCTTGTGTGGAAGCTATTTTCTCAGTTCATGCCCTTTGGATTTTTAATCCTATTCTATTGGGCAGTGAGCCCCTTTTTGTATTTGAGCAATGAGCTCTAGGTAGTGTGCCTGAATGCATGTGCATTCCCCTTATTATTTTTCATTATACTTTTAGCATAGTATAATCTTTTGGACTAACATCCACCGTGGTTTTTCCCCTAACAGGGTTTCCACGTAAAAAAAAATCTTGGTTTTCTTTGTCTCTCTGATGTGTTTATTGCTTGTGACTAATTGCTTATTCATCAAATCTAAGATTTAAGTTAAGTTAAATAGGAAAAGTTAAATTTATGTGACAACTGATTTACCCCCCACTCTCAGTTGTCTATCCTTGTTTTTCCAATAATTGGTATCAGAGCAGGTTCCTCTGAAGAAGTATAAAAGCTTCAGGTGATCTGGGATGGCAACATTCAAGAAGGACAATCCTAGATTTGATGGAACTAACTATTCAATGTGGAAAGTCTAGATGCAATGTCATCTAAAGTGCATTGGTGATGCTTAATGAAAGATTACAAAAGATCCATACACTATTCCTGAGAATGGTCCCTCTTATGCTGATGAGATCAAAGATGTTGAAAGTAATAACATGGCTATTGAATCTTTGGTGAGTGCTTTGACAGATTCAAAAATGGCTAATGTGTTGGGTTTGCAAACAACTCATGAGATTTGGACGAAACTGGAAACTTTGTATGAAGGAGATGCACAGGTGAAGATGGCTAAGCTACAAAGCTTGAAAGGAAAGTATGAGAATTTGAAGATGGGTGAAGATGAAAATATCACTTCTTTTATGCAAAGAGTAAATGAAATAGTTATGGGTATTAAATGTACAAGTGGTTCTATGGATGAGGATGAAATTGTAGCTAAAGTACTCAGATCCTTGCCTTCCTCCTACAAAATGAAGGTTCATGGTATTGAAGAGTTTAGATCAGTAAACAAGATGACTAGAGACACATTGATTGGGAAGCTTGCTACTTTTGAAATAAGTGAATTTGGTGAATCTACACCAAAGACTGAATCTGCATTCAAGGCTACTATATCTGGAAGTAGCAGACAATGATATAGTTTGGGAGAGAGTTCCAAAAAGATATGCAAGTATGATGAAGAATTGAAACAACTTGAAGATAAAGAAAGAGAGGTAGAAAAATTGGAAGCATTGATTGCAAAGCAAGAAGGGAGAGGAAAAGGTAAGTATGAAGATGTATTTCCTATTAAATGTTTTTCATGCAGTAAAATAGGTCATTTTGCATCAGGATGTCCTGAAAGAGTTCCTAGATCTAAGCCTAAAAAGTCTAGATTCCAAAAAAGATTCTACTTTGTTGAAGAAGCAGTGACTGATGATGAGTTTGATAAAGATGATGGAAAAGAAGATGAATGGGATTTCAGTGCTATCATTGAAGATAATCCTATGGCTACTAAATCTACTAAAGATGAAAAAGCTCTTGCAGCCCAAGTTGAAAAAAAAGATGAGTGGGTTATTGACAGTGGATGCTCACATCATATGACTGGTGATAAAAGAAAATTTGTGAGTCTAGAGAAGTATGATGGTGGGGTTGTAAGATTTGGAGATAACAATGTTGGTGTGATTCGTGGCAGAGGATCTATTTGCCTTGGTGGTAAGGAGAACATTGATGATGTCCTCTATGTTGAAGGCCTGAAGCACAACTTTTTGAGTGTTGGACAAATGGTTCACAAGGGATATGATCTTCAGTTCAAAGATGGAAGATGCAAGATGCATGGGAGTTCAGGGAATATCATTGCAATAGACAAACAAACAAAAGGTGACATCTTTCATCTGAATACTGCTACTGGAAGTTGTTTAATTGCTCAAGTAGATGAAAGATGGTTGTGGCATAGAAGATTGTTCCATGTAAACTTTGACAACATTATCAAGATAATTTCTACTCAATTAGTAAGAGATCTTTCTAGGTTAGTAAAGCCTGCTAATATAATCTGTAAGGAATGTCAGATGGGTAAACAAACTAGAGTCTCTTTCCAGAGCAAACAATTTCATTCAAATAATTTGTTGGAGTTGCTACATACTAACCTCTGTGGTCCCTCCAGAGTTAGAAGTATTCATAGAGAAACGTATTTCATGTTGGTTATTGATGATTACTCTAGAATGATTTGGGTTTCCTTTTTAAGAGAAAAATGTGAAGCATTGGAGAAGTTTAAAAGTTTCAAGACTACGACAGAAAATGAGAAAGGTCTAAAAATTAAGTGCCTGAGATCTAACAGAAGTGGTGAGTTAATTTCCAAGGAATTCAACTCTTATTGTGAAGAGCATGAAATTAAAAGACAGTTATCTACTCCCCGAACCCCTCAACAGAATGGAGTTGCAGAGAGAAAGAATAGAACAATTCTGGATGCTGCTAGAATGATGATGATGGAAGGAAATGTATCTCAGATCTACTGGAGTGAAGTGGTAATACTTTGAATAGGGTAAATGTTAATGGTAATTCTGGTAAGACTCCCTATGAGTTATGGTTTGGTCACAAACCTACTGTTAAGTATTTTAAGATCTTTGGAAGCAAGTGTTATATCATGAGAGATGATGATATAGGAAAATTTGATGCAAGAAGAGATGAAGGAATATTCCTAGGTTACTCCACCTAAAGCAAGGCCTACCGATGCTACAACAAAAGAATGAGAAAGATGGTTGAAAGTGCAAATGTCAGATTTGATGAGGACTCTGTTAAATCATCTAGACATTGTAGTTATGATTCAAATGAAGACATTACAAGCCAAGGGAAGAATGTTTAGACACAGAATCAACTTCAAATTGTAGCATATGTTCCATATGTTCCAGTTGTTCCAGTGAAGCAACCTCAATTTGTTCCGGTAAATCAAGTCATCCAAGAGGCTCAGACAAGTGAAAGTATAGAAGAAAGATCAGAAGAACCAGAAGATCAAGAGTGTTCCAAAACTCCAAGGTATGTAAAGCTAAATCATTCTGAAAATCAGATCATAGGAGATAAGAATAAAGGAGTGCAAAATAGAAGAAAAATTGCAGAAGAATACTATTGGATCTCCAAGATTGAACCTAAAAATGTCTTTGAAGCTTGTAAAGATGAACATTGGTTGGAAGCTATGAAGAAAGAATTGACACAGATTCAAAGGAATGACACATGGATACTAGTTCTAAAACCTAAAGACAAAAATGTGATTGGTACTAAATGGGTATTTAGAAACAAGATGAATGAAGAAGGTGAAGTGGTCTGGAATAAAGCAAGACTGGTATGTAAAGGGTATTCTCAAATGGAAGGTGTTGATTTTGAAGAAACCTTTGCCCCTATCGCTAGGATTGAACTTGTTAGACTATTTCTTGCTTATGCTGCACACAAGGACTATAAAGTCTATCAAATGGATATAAAGTTTGTATTTTTGAATGGAGAACTAGAAGAAGTGTACATTGAACATCCAGATTGATTTCAGCTAACAGATAAGGGAGATATGGTTTACAGGTTGAAGAAAGCTCTGTATGGACTTAAGCAAGCCCCCAAAGCCTGGTATGCTAGATTGGAAAAACATCTGCTGAAACTTGGATTCACTAAAGGTACTACTGATATCAACTTATACTTCAAATTAGATATTGATAAGGAGTTAATTATAGAATTTTTTGTTGATGACATCATTTTTGGAGGAGATGATAATCTATGTATGAAGTTTGTTGATGAAATTAAGAGTGAATTTGAGATGAGTATGATTGGAGAAATGAAGTTCTATCTGGGATTACAAGTTACACAGTTGGACAAAGGGATCTTCTTATCTCAGTCCAAATATGTGAAATAACTATTGAAGAAATTTGGGATGGATGACTCTAAACCTATTGGTACCCCCATGGTGACCGGATGTAAGTTGACATAGAATGATGACTCTTCTAAGGAAAATCAAACCAGATATAGGTCAATGATCAGTGGATTACTCTACTTGACTTAGAATAGACCAAACATTATGAATGTTGTGTGTATGGTTTCAAGATTTTAGGCTGATCCAAAAGAATCACATGTAACTGTTGTCAAGAGAATTTTTAGATATCTAAAAGGAACAGTTGACTTTGGACTTTGGTATCCAAAGGATGATGATCTCACTTTATGTGCATATACTGATGCGGATTGGACTGGTGATGTAGATGATAGGAAAAGTACTAGTGGTGGTGCTTTCTTCCTAGGCAAGAAGCTGGTATCCTGGTTAAGTAAAAAGAAAAACTCAATTTCTCTATCTACTGCTAGTGCATAATATATTGTTGCTGCCAATAATTGTACTCAAGTGATGTGGATGAAACAGATGCTGAGAGATATCAGGGTGACATATGAAGAGCCTATTGCTATATACTATGACAACTCAAGTGTAATAAATATCTCAAGGAATCCAATGCTATACTCTAATACTAAACATATATCAATCAAGTTTCATTTCTTGAGGGAGAAAGTGAATGAGAAAGAAGTCAGACTAGAGTATATTCCTATGAAAGAAAAGATTACAAGTATATTTACTAAGCCATTACTAAAGGATACTTTTCAGTATCTCAGAAGTATGCTAGGGGTAATTACCCCTCCTGATAAGAACTAAAAGATGCATTTTCTTGCATCAATCCATGAACTTCATTGCTATATTCTGATCCAGATTGATTTTTTATGGCTGCTACTCAGGGGGAGTAGTCAGATGTGCAAATATGTGGTTCAGAGCGTGTATATGGAAAGGTCATTGTTACCTTTTTCATTGATGCCAAAGGGGGAGAAGTGTAATGTGAAAAATCCTTTCAAGAGGAGAAGTACAGAAGAAGTCAGTGTATTGGGTTGATGGTATTTTTCACAACATGTGTTGCCATCAATGCCAAACAGGGAGATTGTTGGATGTTGTGGATGTGTTGCTGATATGTGGTTGTCATTGATGTCAACACTATTAGCATTTGGTATATCAAAGGTTATATATGTCGAGGATATTGAAAGAATTGTAAAAGGAAGTGTTCTAGGTTCCTAGTGGAACTGTGCAGATCATGAAGGTTTTTTGTTATCTACATTGAAGATCAATTGGTGTGGATCAAAGAGCTTATTTTTGAGTATATCTAGATCATCTACCAGAAGTTTCAGAGGTCCTCAAGATGTTTTTAGTGTGTTGTGGTCTGATAGTGTTTATGTGGTCTCTGTTATTGTTCCTGAATGTAGATTGTGTGATTTTGTTGATCACAGTTGTTTTGGATGCTTATCTATTGTTTCTTTGTGTTCCTGGATGCTTCTAGATCATGCTCTATCTCTGTGGTATGTCCACATTTATCGGTGTACTCATTGTCAAATATTTTTCTCTGTATGTTCAGTTTTTCATGTTCTTGGTTGACATGATGGTGGTAGCATGTTGTGGATCTTCAAGGAGGAATTAATTGAAGTATTTTTGTGTTGGAGATATTATTTTGGGTCTCACTATGTTGTGGCTGACCTTGGTGGATACACATTAAAAATTTAATTGAAAATTTGGGCCAACATTGCAAATATATTTTATTTTTTCTTGGCTGACTAAGATGTGATGAAATCTCATGTAGTGGATATATAAGTGTGATTTTTTCATTGGTGTAGCGAGTTGAGAAGGTGCTCATGTGCATGTATGTGCGAATATCTTTTAGTTGCAGAGCAGAGTGTGAAGAATACTATGTGAATTGTGAAGAATTTTTGAGCTCAATTGGAATTGTAATCAGGCTTGTGTAGAAGCTATTTTCTCAGTTCATACCCTTTGGATTTTTAATCCTATTATGTTGGGCAGTGAGCCTCTTTTTGTATTTGAGCAGTGAGCTCTAGGCAGTGTTCCTGAATGCATGTGCATTCCCCTTATTATTTTTCATTATACTTTTAGTATAGTATAATCTTGTGGACTAACATCCACCATGGTTTTTCCCTTAACAGGGTTTCCACGTAAAAAAAACTTGGTGTTGTTTGTCTCTCTGATGTGTTTATTGCTTGTGACTAATTGCTTATTCATTAGATATGCGATTTAAGTTAAGTTAAATAGGAAAAGTTTAAATTTTTGTGACAACTGATTCACCCCCCCTCTCAGTTGTTTGTCCTTGTTTTGCCAACAGTTAGATTAGTAACCAAGGGCTACTCCCAAAGAGAGGCAGTTAACTTTAATGAGATCTTCTGTCATGTTGCTAAATTAACTTCTATTAGATTCTTTTTATCTATTGTTGCTGATTATGATTTTGAGATAGAGAAAATGGATGTGAAAGTTGCTTTCTTACATGGGAATCTTGATGAGGAGATTTATATGAGGCAACCTGATGGTTTTTTTGTAAAATGAAAAGAATAATTGGTTTGCAAGTTAAAGAGATCTTTATATGGATTGAAATTATAGTCACCTAGAATGTGGTACCAAAATTTTGATGCTTTTGCATTGAAAATTGGTTATGTTGGGAGTTAGGAAGATCATTGTGTTTACATAAAATGTATTGACGATCAGCTTTTAATTATTATCTTGTATGTTGATGACATGTTATTTATTGGTAACACAAGGTAATGATCAAATAATTGAAAGCACAACTCTCTAGAGCACATTTGAGATGAAATATTTAGGGTCTAAAAAATATATCCTTGGTATGGAGATCAACAAAAATAGAGGTAACATAAATATTTGCTTAAGTCAAAGCAACTATGTTGATACTATTTTGAAACGGCTTAACATGTAGGATAGTAAACTAATTAATATTCCTTTACCAGTTGGCATGGAGTTAAGTTTAGACATGAGTCCTAAATCTGATTTTGATCATGAGGAAATGTCTGAAATTCCATATGCTAGTGTAGTTGGTAGTTTGATTTATGAAATGGTCTATACAAGACTGGATATAGCCCAAGCAGTGGGAGTTCTAAGTAGGTTTATGTCTAACCCTAGTAAAGAACATTGGATTTATGTTAAGAGGGTGTTTAGATATTTACGAGGTACTTTTGATTACTGTTTGGTTTATCATGATGCTAATGATATTGATATTATGCACAAATCATTGCCCATATAGGGTTTTGTTGATTCAAATTGGGCAGGAGACCTGGATAGTCAGAGGCCGACAATTGGCTATGTGTTTACTTTGTTTAGAGCTATGGTTAGTTGGATGAGTAAGAGGCAGTCCACAATTTTTTTTTCCACCATAGAAGCAAAGTACATGGCTGCTACACATGCCTCTAAAGAGGCAGTTTGGTTACAGAGACTTGGGAAAGGTATCGGTTTTAATTGCAAGAAAATTAGACTTGAATGTGATAGTTAGAGTGCTATTTGTTTAGCCAAAAAATTTATGTATCATGCTCGTACTAAGCATGTTTATGTTCATTATCACTTTGTGCAAGAAATGGTTGAGAGTGGGAAGGTATTGATTGAGAAAGTTGTCACTTTGATCAATGTTGCAAATTATCATACGAAACCAGTTCCTATAGATAAGTTCTCTTGGTGCAAGAAGACCATTGGCCTTGAGTCTTATACTTGATTTATAATAATGATTCTTTGTTTATAATAATTGAAATGTATAATGTTAAGTGGGAGAATGTTGGGAATAGGATGTCATTTAATTGCAATCCTAAACATATTTCATTTATCTCCTAAGTCCTTGGAAAATGTTCCCCAACACAGCTATGATTAGAAAGAGATTAAATTTGAATGAAATGAACATGTAAATTGACATTTGTGATTATTCCTAAATGATAGGAACATGTGGGGACATCCAAGAAGAGATCCTATAAAATATGAGCACATGGGGTGTCGCCCACCCACATGGAAGGTGGAACCCACCTTGCTTAACTTAACTATTTGGAGGATTGATAACATTTCAGTAATGCATGTTTTAGATCCTACAATTTAGGGATTGATATTTACATGAGTGGAGAGTGGCACTATTAGTTTAGTATCAATTCAATATCAATTCAGTTCAATTCAGTTTCAATTCAGTTCAGTTTAGTTTAGTTCAGTTCAATTTAGTTCAGTTTAGTTTAGTTATGGTTTAGTTATCTTCAGTTTCATGTAGTTATTTTTAGTTGAATGCTAGTTGACCCTAGTTGACTTGAGCTCCATGACTAATGACTTCAGTTTGCATGACAAATAATAGGTGGATACTTTTAGTTAAGTGGGGATGATCAATCATGCATGATGTTTGCATGACTTGGTGGAGATATATGTTTCAATTAACTAAGATTGACTTGGGACCACCTTGGGCTCCCAAGTTGGCATCTTTTAGTTAACACTTTTACATGAGAAGATATTTACAAGGCTCAGTTAAGTGGGCCCATTCTTGGGCACCAACTTTGAGGTGAAGCTTGCAAGATATTTTCTTGACCGAAGTTCAGTTAAGTGTTCAGTTTGGGGCGCCTAAATTGAGGAATACTTTGGTTTGACTTCATATTACATGGTGGAACTCTGCTTTCCGAATCTAGGCATAGATTTTTGTGAGGATCTTGATGCTCTTGTATTATACAAGTCTTATTATTTTACAAGCTTAGAATTGTCTATTAATTGCAGCAAGTGGATGAGAGTTCAATGTGAGTTTATTTGTAGATTGCAAAGAAGAATTATTGAAGGCAAGGAAGCATATCAATCAAGGATTGATACAATATTATTGTAATCTTGTTCAAAGGATAAATAATACAAGCACTATTGATTCTAGTGGAGTTTTTTTCCCGAAAGGGTTTCTTCACGTATATGTTGTGTCACTTCTATCTTCTTGTCTCATTCTTCTACAATCTTTTGTCTCTTTCTAGAATTGGTAAAATTGATCTAAACATATAATAATACACACACTTAATTAGGTCTACAGTCTCATAGTTGTACAAGTTTTAAGCTACAATATTACCTTCATTTTCAACACTTAGCTTCAATACCATATAAATATTTATGTTAAAGAAGTTTTTCCCAAGCTTAATTATGTTGTTGACAACATCTCCAAAAGAGTTTAACACCCAAAGCTTGAATATTAAACTCTATCAAGATATATACTTATTACCTAAAGTATTCTAATTATTTTTTTGTCTATTATTTTTTAACAAGAATATATTCATTCTACTTTGTGCAGATACATCTCTCTTTATAATAAGTGAAAAATATAGATTAAGAGGATCTTACATCAAGGAAGTAAGCCAACACAAAGATCTTGAAGATATATCAAATTTATGGTAGTTGTATAATTAAAAAAAAAAAGAAATCTAACAAAATTGACACTATAGTCTAATTGTTTAAAAAACATTAAAAATGAAGTTAATGGATCTTCACTATGTTTATACAAAAAATAAATCATTTAACTAACTTGAAATCTTCATAATTAATAAAAAATCAATAATTTTTTTTCTAAATGTCTAAAGTTGGGTGTAATGAAAAATAATAGTTTTGACTACTCCCTAGTTTGTGTCTTAACTATTTATCATTAAAAATAATCAAATTATACCCATATGATAGATTTCCTTTTTAGTGCATTATATTTTTCTTAACTTTTTAAACAAATATCAACTTTTCTTGAAATTTCAATTAGCTTCTTGCTTGATTCTAATAGCCTACTTATAGTGATTATAAATAAATAAAAATAAGTAATCAATTAAATATATATATTTAAAATTTAGGCTCTAAGATGTACCAAAGGACATTTTATATTTTCTAGAAAAAAATTATAATATGACAAAATGTGGCTAAAAGTTGGGATTTCTAAAAAAATGTAAAAAGGGGAGAGGTGGGAACTAACACGTTTGTTGTTGAAAAAAAAATAGCTATATCTATGCAAAGTAAATAATCTACATTGTAGTCTACAAAAGAATATTAGGAATATTAGATCCCCAACTAGAGCTCAAGGACTCCTAAAAACATTATAGGAGGGTCAATGATGCATTTATCTAGGTCCTATCATTAAAGAACTATTTGGGGATGACTCAATAAGGAAGTCAAATGCAACTAAGAAAATGATATCTAGATAGGTACATTAGTTTATCCAATTCCCTAAGTATACTTATATCTGAATATTAGGATTCTTAGAAGCCCCATTCCTACTCCCAAGATTTTGTGGTGATAAGTTGATACTACTAGAATTTACATAACAAATTAAAATTGAAATACATAAGAAAATTATAGATAAGCATAATTCTACTGTATATTTTCCTTTCTTTTATCATTATTATTGCCCCAATGTAGTGTGTGCTAGAGAATGTAAGGAAGAGCTTTATTTCTTGAATTTCAAGATATATATTAATCGAGCTAGATATGACCCAGACAACAAAGTGAAGAATTTTTTGGGATTGATTATAAACATAAAGAAAATATGGAGGAATTATTGGTTGATTTTCACAATGAATTTGATGTTAGAAAAGAGGATTTTATTAGTTAACTCATAAGCATATGAAAATGTAAGAGAGGGGGACCAACCACGTCAAGGCCCCAGGTCATAGAAAGCCAAGAGCGGAAGGCTGGGCCCTAACTTAACTCACTCTAAAGAAATGTTTCAAATTAAGGATGAGAATGATGAGGACTATAAGGCCCTATAACCACTCTTTAGACCTGAAATCTAAACTAGGGCTAGGTGAGCCAATTTTGAAGTTCAACATTGTACCTTAGGTATCTTTCTGCCCACAGATGAAAGCACTGTTCTAGGATGATAGCGTAGCGCGCTGACATCTCTTAGGTGCGTTGGCGTCTGTACGACCAAAGGACCAAAAACATAGTATGAACTACCATAAAAAAAGTTGGTGGCCTAGATAGTCACTTCTAAGGGAACAAAACAGAACTATGAAGTAGGAAAGATACAAATGAATATGATAAAGTAAATATATGAAGGCTAAGGTCACAAAGATAATCTCACAAATATGCTCATTGAACAACTAGCTCAAAATGCATGTCCACTTACACACAAGAAAGAGGGAAAATTGTTGGGGGTTGTATAGGGGTCTGCGTCAGTCAGACCCCTATTCTGGTGTTTCCACCTCCATGGACAACCAAGATAGCAACAATAGATAAATGTATGATAAAGAAGTAAAGAAAGAAAGTACACAAATAACACTACAAAATAGTATATAGCTACTCAACCAAATTGTAAAGGAGAGGAGTGAAAATGTTACCACCTCCACCAAGAGATCACTAGCCAATGATGGAGAAAGAGATCTTGAACAATCACCACAACCTCAATTGTGATGAAGGGAGGTGTTGCAAAACCTCAAGCCTCTGCTGAAATGGCTTGCTTCACACTTGTTTGATAGAGTTGATGGAGTGTTGTTGCTACAATGGAGTGTTGAGAATGCTAGAAATGTTGAGAAACTATGAAGGAGGATGAAGTGAATGCTTGAAGATTGCAAAAAGAGATGAGTTGAATGAAGAATGGAAGAATTTGAAGGAGAAGGGAGAGAATCTGCCATTTTTTGGGTCGGTTGGTTAAAGAGGGACATTACAAATTGACCCCAATGGGAAGTGTAATGCCTCTGCCAATTTCAGACGTGGGAATCTATCAGGGACATAAGCACACTACATGGATGTCTATGCACAACATGAGCATACCCAACAAATATTATTCTACCGAAACAACAGAAAGATGCCAAGTGGAAGGTAATTAGTGAGCTGATGTAGAATTTCGCCTTTGGGTTTGGTTTTCTAAGGTGAGGAAGTGTAAAAGGGGAATTTGTGTAAGGGGTGAAAATTCATGCCTATACATTTTTCCCCCACTTTAGTGAGCATGAATATTGATGAGAGCTTCGGTGAAGTAGATCAAAGTGTGAATAGGATTAGAAATTTATACCTGAACCGTCGAGGAAGCAAACCAAAATCTAGCGAGCTTGATATCACAGGATAAGAAAAGGAATTCATAGCCCTGTAGAACTATGAAGTTGTAGATCGAAAGCATCTTACAGGCCCATAGACCTTCAAGGAGGTGACCCCCAAGATCTCTCACATGAAGGAAGCCTCGAGAGGTAATCGCCTCACAGTCTTGCAAACTTGCAAGGAAGGTGTCCTCTAAGATCTCTCGCATGAAGAAAACCTAGAAAAATCACCTTACAGACCTCCAAGCCTACAAGGAAGGTGTCCTCCAAGATCTCTCACATGAAGGAAATCCAATGAAAGTGCCCTACAGGCCCACAGACTTGTAGGGGAGTGACCCCCAAGATCTCTCGCATGGAGGAAGCTTAGAAGAAGCACCCTGCAAACCCATAGATGTGCAGGGAGGTATCCCCTAAGATCTCTCACATGGAGGAAACTAAAGGAAAGCACCTTATAGACCCACAGACTTGTATGGAAGGTTTCCTCCAAGATCTCTCACATGAAGGAAACCCCAAGAAAGCACCCTATAGACCCAAAAACCTATAGAGAAGGTGTCCTCCAAGATCTCTCACATGAAGGAAACCCCAAGAAAGCACCCTACAGACCCGCAAACCTGTAGGGAAGGTGTCCTCCAAGATCTCTCACATGAAGGAAACCCAAAGAAATTTCCCTACAGACTCGCAATCCTATAGGGGAGGGACCCCAAGATCTCTCGCATGGAGGAAGCTCAGAAGAAGCACCCTACAGACCTACATGCCTGCAAGGAGGTATCCCCCAAGATCTCTAACATGGAGGAAACCAAAGGAAGGGGACTCCACAATGTCAGAAATTGGCTTCATAGGCGCACCTACAAAGAAAAATCAACCATATAGGAAAGTAAGCAGATAGTCATGCAAACCATCAATAGATTGGAAATATTTCAAAGGGTTCCCTTGGGAACCTAACATGAAGAAATGGGTCCACTCAAGGGATGCGCTATTTGAAAGTACATAAGATATGTTTCTTTCTTGAATCGATTCATCATCATTGAATCCTTTTGAAAGATGTTCACTTCATCAAGGAATTCAAAAGGAAGAAAATGCCCCCTTGCGAGGGGAAAGTCAAAGTTTCTCCCACCTTGAAGAAAAGATCTCAAGTTCTTTATTTGAAAACCCATGATGAATGAAAATCATTTAGTTAGGGTTTCAAGTTGAGAACATGATTCTTTGAAAAAATGTTTATGAAGATTCTTGAGAAAAGATTCGTTAACAACAAATGCATTTTCTAAAAATTAGAGTGTCATAGAAATGGCCTTGTTACACATGAGAGGGAAAAATTGAGCAAAGAAGAGAGAAAGATAAGAAAAGAGAAAAAGAGAAATTAGGATAAACATGAGGCACAGGGGTAGCCTGATATTTCGACATCAAAACTACTCATAAATATATGTAAGTATAATAATAGTATATAAAATGAACTGTCATCAACCCCCTACTATATCATACCATGTGAAGAAGAATGCACGAGAAGACAAAGTAAAAATAAAAAATAGGGTCAACATGGAAGGGAAGCCTAAATTCCCCCAATGCTTTGCATCGTCCCCAATTTTCCAAAATTCAATCACAAACATGGAAGAATGATAATAGAAATAGAAGAAATTTTACGACACAAAAACCACGCCTATATCCAAGTACCAAAAAGGGTGACAAGGGTCATTCAAACACACATAGCATGATCATAAGGGAACACAAAACACACACATCTACTCTAAAGATAAAGAAGGGGCCTCCCCCTAAGACTAATTAACAAGAATTCATCCGCCTCCCACTCTAGATCATCATAGGGGGAAGGAGGACAAGACTGCAGTGTTGGAATGTTAAGAGGAGGAGTGTCTGACCCTCCCACAACAAGGGCTAAGGAAGAAGGCCTTGCAAGGTCTCCTCCACTTAGCTCTTGTGGAGCTATGGTCAATGATTTCACGAAAAATTGTTGACAAGGGAGAAACTTTATCCAGAGAGTTAAACATGCACTTTGTTGGAGTGCCATGTCATACCTCAACGAATGGAGAGGATTGTGCTCAAGATTCACCGCTAGGCTCACCGAACGACTCGGGAGTGGTAACGAACTCAGGGGAAGTCAGGAATGGTTATGTCACTAGGACAAAACAAGTTAGCGTAAGACCACCTTTTGGGGGAGGTGGACTCCTCTTATGTCTTCCATTACTGGAAGGTCCAATCTCTACCTTTTGCTCCATCGGGGGATGTGAAATCCCCATAGACAAGGCTAGAGGTGCGGAGGAAGAGGATGAAGAGAAAACTGCAATAGATACCACCAAAGTGTTTGACATATTTATCAGTTTTGAGAAAGGTGGGACATCTAGAAGGGACATCAACAAAGTCAGCTCCATCAAAGGAGCAATGAACACCTACACATTTTTATGGTCAGGCACATTCGTACTCACAACAAAATCTTGAAGTGATGCAGAGCTAGATTGAATGGAAGCATAGGGGAGGAGAGAGGAGGACACGACAAGAGGCCTTGATACAGGGGCGGTCATCTCCTCTTCCTTCCTCTATAAATAAATTTTCTTAGCAGCAAGAGCCTTTTTTCAATGCTTGCGCTGACGTTCAAGGTAGTTTCTATGACTCTTCGAGCTAGAGATCGAAGGTTGCGAAGCAACAAAAGGCTCATGCTTTGCCTTGGGAGTGTCCTCCACAGCTGTTTCCAATAGAGGGACAAGCTCTTGAGTGGGAGTAGGAGGAGTGGGTTGAGAAGCAGTAGGGGGAGTCGGCTCTAATGCCTCAATAGTGGGCCTCTTCCTGTTTACCACTTTGGGAGTATAATTGGTAGGAGGCCACAAAGGTCGAGACATAAAAGATTCCCCATTGGGGCCTTTTCTTCTACCATACAAATAGTACCAAGGTCCAAGAGGTTTAGTAGGGAGGTCTGATATCTTGATCTTAGGTTTGCGTCAGGTTGGTATCATTAGACTTAACAGATAAAAAATAGACATATTCATCCAAAACTCTTCTCTAGAAAAAGGAAGAGGAGAGCCATCTGGAGAACGAGGGAGCTTTGCTTTTCCTTTTCGAGAAGGGGAGGTAGCCAGTTGTTGTACTATCAGAAGGGCCAATTTTGGTTGTCCCTTGCCCCCAGTCTTATACTTCATGTAATTTTTGTAAAGTACGTCTATTCTTGGAGGAAGCGGACTAACCGGGGCAGGATAAAAGTGGTCTAATGAATATCCCCCATCGGCTACCAGAGGTTGGTATCTAGTGTCATGCACTACGTGCACAACACCTTCATGGGATAATTTTAAACATTTGTGAATAATGGAGGTGATTCCATTCATGGAAGCTAGCCAAGGTATGTCTAACTTCATCTTGAACAAATCTGACTCTGGGATAACATCAAAGACTGTGTCTACAACCCTAGGTCCTACTAGTACAGATAGAGTTATTGAGCCATATGGCTTTAGACAAAGACCATCATGTGTACGGATGGTAGATTTTGTTTCTTAGTAATCTTCTCTATGTAATGAATTAAGCCACAACGTCTCTTCTGTAATGACATTCACTTGGCTCGTGGGATCAACTAAGACCCCTATGACAATGTTGCCATTAAGGCGAGCGAGAATGTAGAGGGGAGAGGGCTTGTTGTTTAAGGGTAAGTCCTACGACATGAATGTCACATCCAAAGAGTTAGGTGTAGGTTGTATGGTAGGAGTAATTGTGACCATGTTAACATATGCCTCAAGCCGAGTAGTAGAATCAGAGGGATCGATAATCATGTTGGCAGAATGTGACATAAATGGGTGGACGTGTATATCTGCAACTCACTATTCACTTTCACCACCAATTTATTCATATTTTGTTTACTTCCATTAAGACTGATAGTATTGTCCTTGATGTGGTCCTGTATCTCATGACGCAAGTGCATACAATGTTTGGTATCATGTCCATTAACTCGATGGTACTGAAAGAAGGTATTTGGATCGTACCAACTAGGGAAAGGTTCTTTAAGAGGCTTAGGGTTTTCTAGAGTTATGATCTTATCCTTCAATAGCTTCTGCAAGATGGAAGAATATAATTCTACTAACTTTGTGAACTTTTGATTGTTCTTGAGGCCATTATCAGTTGTAGTAACTACTACATTTGCAACAGCCTTACCTTTCCTAGAGATCGATGCAATGGACTTTCCTTCTTCAAACGAGAGTGTGAGGAGGATTCCCCAAACTGAACTATCGTTTGTTGATACTCCCGTAATGCAAAACACAAATGTGTGAAAGAAGGGTATTTCATAAGGGAAAAATTTTCCTACCAAGGTCTTTGTAAGCTCCCTATGAACACCTTATGTACATCAGAATCAAGCAGCGAATACGAGATTTGTGAAAAGAGTGCTTGGTGTTGCACTATAAAATCAATAATCTTTTTGTTATCACCTTGTTTGCATCAGTCGAGATCCAAAAAGGTCATCTTCAATCTAATGTTATCTTGGAACTATCATAGGAATTGGTTTACAAGTTGATCAAATGAGAAAATGAAATTATCAAGCAAGGAATAGTACCATTCAGGTGTTGTATCCTTAAGAGATCGGGGGAATAGCTTCACCATCAATGCATCATGATGGAAAAAATATGTACATAGGGCATTAAAGGTGGAAACATGTGTTTTTGGGTCACCTTTGCTACCATATTTCTCAAATTTAGGAATCTCCATTCCTTGGGGGAAGGGAGTGTTTAAGATTGCTACGAATAATAGGCTATGTCAAAAAAAGGATTGAAAGATAGGTTGGGCAGAGGCCTAGGAGAGACAAACTAGCTAGCTTTGCATCTTACCCATATTTTAAATAATAGTATTTAGAATAGGGTCGTTAGAAGACACAGGGCCAAAGGGGCCTCCTCTAGAACCACCACCAGAGCCACTTCTAGAACCATCGATGTGACCACCATGAGAAGCACTGTCAGAGCCACTTCCACCAATAGGGCATCTATTGGAGCCACCTCTTCTTCCAAAGCCACCACCATGACCTCCACCAAAACCACCTCCACCAGTGCCAGTCTCGCTACCAAATCCACCACCACCACCAAAGCTTTCACCACTCATCCTGCCAAAACCTCCACTGCTAGAGGTGACAGGAGGGGTGAAGTTGAATCCCAAAGGGACCCTGTTCACTTTGATAGTTCTGAGTCTTTTGGAGGCATAGGGGATGTTGATCAAGGGGATGTAATCAGCCATGTACACAAATGTTGGAGGAATCGACATTCCTAGCTATCTTTCATGATCTTCGAAAGTGGCCCCTTGCACAATGTTAGGATTTTTGAGGGAGAACATGCTTCAATTAGACTTGAGAGAATATCCAGGAGTTCTATTCCTATTTGATCTTTTCCAACCATATATTTTATTTCACTAATAACCCTAGTGACCCTAGCCATCTTCGAGTCCTTTTCCAAGTGATTCTCTAAGTCACCTAGTCCTTTGCTAAGGACATATATATACTTTGAAAGAATGTGAACAACCTCATACTCATCCACCGATGACAGTGTAGGAGACACAAGAGGAGTGGGGACATGGTCAGTTTCATCAAATATCCCTACCTCACCCCTTGACAACTTCTCCTATGTGTTGAGACCAATGACGGATCCAACAAAAAGGCTTGTAGTGACCTTCGTCCTTTCCATCAGAAGGTGTTGTACAATTATCCTAAAAATATACCTGGAGGTTGTGGAATAGGTTGTGATGCTCATAAGCCTCCACAACACTCAGGGGTACAACAATCAAAAGGTATAAGGGGAAAAACCTCAACACCAACAAATGAACAGATGTTGATTCATGTCAGGTTCACCAAAAATGTAAGAGAGGGGGACTGACCACGTCAAGGCCCCAGGTCAGAGAGAGCCAAGAGTGGAAGGCTGCCCTAACTTACCTCATTCTAAAGAAATTTTTTGAATGAGGGATGAGAATGATGAGGATTATAAGGCCCTACAACCACTCTTTAGACCCAAAATCTAAATTGGGGCTAAGCGAGCCAAATTTTGGGTTCAACATTGTACCTCTTAGGTGCGTTGGCATTCGTACGACCAAAGGACCAAAAACACAATATGAACCGCTATAAAATAAGCTAACAGCTTAGCTAGTCACTTCTAAGGGAACAAAATAGAACTATGAAGTAGGAAAGATACAAACAAATATGATAAAGTAAATATATGTAGGCTAAGGTGACAAAGATAATCTCACAAAGATGCTCATTCACTAGCTAGCTCCAAATGCACATCCACCTACACACAAGAAAGAGAGAAAATTGTTGGGGGTTGTATAGGGGTTTGCCTTAGTTAGACCCCCATTTCAGTGTTTCCACCTCCATGGACAACCAAGATAACAATGATAGAGAAATGTATGATAAAGAAGTAAAGAAAGAAAGTACACAAATAACACTACAAAAAAATATATAGCTACTTAACCAAATCATAAAGGCGAGGAGTGAAAACATTACCACCTCCACCAAGAGCTCACTAGCCAATGATGGAGAAAGAGAGCTTAAAAAATCACCACAACCTCAACTGTGATGAAGGGAGGTGTTGGAAAACTCAAGCCCTATTGCAATGGCTTGCTTCACACTTCCTTGATGGAGTTGATGGAGTGTTGTTGCTACAATGGAGTGTTGAGAATGTTGGAAATGCTGAGAAAATGTGAAGGAAGATGAAGTGAATTCTTGAAGATTGCAAAAAGAGATGAGTTGAATGAAGAATGGAATAATTTGAAGGAGAAGGGAGAGAATCTACTACTTTTGGGGTCAGTTGGTCGAAGAGGGACGTTACAAACTGACCCCAATGGGAAGTGTAATGCCTCTTATAGCTTCAGACACATGAATCCATCAGGGATGTAAGCACGCCACATGGACATGTTCGCGTCGCGTGGGCATCTCTAACAAATATTCTTCTACCAAGATAATAGACAGATGCCAAGTGGAAGGTAATTAGCCAGCTGATGTGGAATTTCATCTTCGTATTTGGTTTTCTAAGGTGAGGAAGGGGCAGGTGCAAAAAGATGGGTAGTCAATTTGTGGCCAAAATTTTAATTTTTTTTTTGAAAGCTCATAACACGAGCATGTTATAATGTGAGCACATTATAATACACTCATGTTAAGGCTTGGTGTGATGAGCCTAAGGATCGGCCACAATGAGCCCATAACGCGAGCATGTTATAACATGCTCACGTTATAAGCTATTAAAGCAATAAATAAAAAGAATTCAAAATCATTCTCATTTGTGGCTGTGTTTTTTTTCTGCCTGCGGCCAAAACCCCTCATTTCTGCATTCACATTCTGGGAGGAGCCATTTTGCAAGATTCTTCATCAAACTATTATTGTTTCATCACCAAGATGCTGCCACATCAACAAGGAGGTCTAAGAGGTAAGGATTGTTTGCTTTTTGTTTTGAATTTTTTAGTTTTAGGTTGTTTTTTATATTTAGTTTTTTAATTTGTAGATGTTAATCAACCTACAAACCCTCCTCAAAATCCTCAACAAGCACAACAATAAAAAGAGGAAAAAAATCCTTAACAAGAACATCAAGAACAACAACAACAAAATCCTCAAGTTAATCAACCACAACAACAATCTCCTCCACCAATCCCTCAACATCCTCTTGGAACTCAACAAAACTTAATTAGTGAAATTGAAAAAAATAAAAAACAAATTGAGTATTTAATCAGGAGGTTGAACGATCCAAATAGTTCAACCATGGAAAGAATGATCTTGGAAACTTCACTCAAAGAAATTTTAAAACATGTAGATTCAACTAGCAAACAATTAACTAGTTGGCAAGATAGGAGGTAGGTGACCAGGGCTTATTACCATAACAAATTATCATATAAAGATGTAAAAGATCTAAAAATTACAAAATTTGATTTGTGCTCATTATTCACTAATCCAAACACAAATGCAAATCTTACCCTCAATGCGAAGAGGTTTCCTATCCATTGATGCCAACACCAACAAATTAGGAACTTTTTTTTGAATAGGTGGTACATGGTTTTTGATTACCCACCATGTAACAATTGTGAAGTTCCGCAGTATTTGCTTAGGAAACTATATTGTGAGTTCATATTGAATAAAATACTAAATTATTTTGATATGAGGGACTTCCAGGGGAGAGGTGGGGGGTTAGCTCAAGATAGACTCAGTGCACAATAAGATCCTACATGGCAAGGGAGATGACCTCTCGCTAGGTCACCTCATGAGCACATCATTATCCCTTCTGTCATGAAGGAGAGTGCTGAGGTAGATATTTTGCAAGCCATAAACTCTTTGACCTAGAGTGTCATCCAACATTCCAACCCTATTCTATAGTGCCATCTAGGGGAGTCTTCGAGTGGTGGGCTTCGATCCCATTTGTGTTAGTCTTGCAGGGCAACTTGTTCATATGACCCCATCGATTCGTAGGAGGCTACTATGTAGGATACATCTGCAGATATGGAGATGGTGAGGGTAGCTAACATTTTTAATGAGGCCTATGGCATTGATACTTAAGTAAAAGTTAGCATGTTCATTGAATTTAATTTATTAAATTTTGATTTTGAAATGCAAGAATAACTAATTTAGTTTTATGATTTTAATAAAATTGCAGGGTCATAGTGTTGATACTAGATACATTGGCCCTACACCTTCTTATTTCTCCACTGCATCTACCATTGAGGTATGTAACTAGTAAACAATTATAAATTTATTACATGTTAATAGCATTGTTTTATGAATGGTATTTTAATATGTGATTTTGGATGTTGACTAAGATAATATTGGAGGTTTTGAGGGAACACCTCTTAGTGGGCCAGTGGATTTCGACAAACCTACAGGCATGTAATAGAATAAAGAGTTTAAATAATGAATTGTACTTAATAGATTTTTGTATTTTATATTCATATTGTTGATTACGTTGCATTGCACATCTTTTAAACTCAAAGAATTACTTCACATTCCATAACTAATAACTAGATGTTGATAGATGAAAAAATTTCAACTACAATATAGTTGTTTAGAAAGTCAACATAAGCAATCATGCAATTACTTCACCTAGCATAAGTAATAAGTAGGAGCAACTTCCAATTGCATTTGCTTGTCATGGCATTCCATGAGACCACATTTTACTAAGGTATCTTTTCAAACAGGTCACTTCCTTATCTATGCTATGGATGCTTGGAAGGAATATATGAAATAATAATAGTAAGCAATAGCATAGATAAGGCAATGAGTTGTTTGAAAAAATTCCTCAAAGAAATGTGGTCTCATGGTGATTTCCATCACCATGAGACCCAATTTATTTGAGACACTTTCAAACAGCTCACAGCCTTTTCTATGCTACCACATTTTTCATACATGTCTACCAAAACATTTTATCGAATAGTTCATTTCCTTGCTGCTATGGCTAAAAACATAAAAAAGGTGCTTTCCAACAAACTGTGGATGCTTGGAAAAAATATATCAAAGCATAATAGTAAGCAATAGCATAGACAAGACAGTGAATAGTTTGAAAAAATGTCTCGAAGAAATGCAGTCTGATGGTGATGGAATGCCATTCCATCACCACGAGACCACATTTATTCGAGGCATTTCTTCCATAAAATCACCACCTTTTCTATGCTACCACATTTTCCATACATGTGTACCAAATAATTTTATCAAACTACTCACTTCCTTGTTGCTATGGCTTAAAGCCTAAAAAGGGTGCTTTCCAACAAACTATGGATGCTTGGAAAAATTTCTATCAAAGCATAATAGTAAGCAATATCATAGTCAAGGAAGTGAGTGGTATGAAAAAATTCCTTGAGAAATGTGGTCTCATGGTGATGGAATGCCATTCCATCACCATGAGACCACATTTCTTTGAGGATTTTTTTCAAACAACTCACTGCTTGAAGAATAGAAGCCAACCCATTAGCCAAAATTCCCCTCCAAATTATTTTCAAGGTCCTCATCCTAAATTTACCAATCCATGGAACCTTCCACCCTTTATTCCACTTGTTCGTGTCCCCAATCCTCCCTCTTCATGTCATGATCGCCCTCCATCTCATAGCCAAGGCCACACTATACTGTCCACCCCATCCCAGTATAATACCATAGAGAAGGCAATGAACTGTTTGAAAAAATGCCTGAAAGAAATGTGATCTTATGGTGATGGAATGCCATGATATGCATTTAATGGAATACCATCACCATGAGACCCCATTTCTTTGAGGAATTTTTTGAAACAATTCTCTGCCTTCTCTATACCACCACAATTATCGTACATGTCTACAAAAGTATTTTATCAATTGGTTCACCGACTTGCTTCTATGGGTAAATGCCTAAAAACATGTGCTTTTGACCAAGATATGGATAGGGAAAATAGTAAGCATGATAGTCAAAAATATATAGTTTAATAAGTACTCAAAATTTTGTTCATTATCTCATACCTTATAAGTCATGACATGGATCACTATTGTAGTTTTCGTGATTGACTAATTTGTTGTTTTATTTTCAGATATTGCAAGTGGATACACCTCCAAATGTTCAGAGGGCAATGGAGATTGGTGTTTCATCTACTATAGACTCCTCTATGGCTCTGACAGGGGAGATATGTGACAAATTACTAAATTTAAGTTTACATTCATTATTATAGATGTTAGTTAGTGAAAAACCAAACCATTATTGATTCATAGTTTAATTTCTATTTGGATAGTTTATAAAAGGCTTCAAAATGCCTCAACATGGGCATTTGAATATTTCCCTCATGGAGAGTGATCATCAGATGGCGGTAAGTGATTATATTTTGTTAAATATATCATTTTTTAATGTAATTTCTATATATTAATGTCTTTATTTCTTATTGTAACATATACAACTTGACCAAGAACTAAACCTTAGGAGGAGTAGCAAGAGCACTCCTCGACTATAGAATAAATGAGTGATAGATGTATCACCATCCAATTGACTAACAAAGGGAAAGAGTTTATTTCGAGAGCATGGAGAGAAATGACTTTTGATTCTAGAACCCTTTGTTGTATGCCTATATGGCATTTTTGTACATATTTTGTATTGGATATATTTGACATTATATGCCTATATGGCATTCTCATAAGCCTATATGGCTATTTTGTACCTATATTTGATACTTATATTGACATATATTGATGTATGCCTACATGGCTATTTGGTTAATACAAATCTTTTTTATCAATGGTGTCCATATTTGCATTATAAATCCATGGTTCAATAGATATGAGTTACGTGTATTCAAGTGTATACTTTACAACTTACATGTATACTTTGTGACTTACGTGTATTCCAATGCATACTTTGTGACTTATGGGTTTTCATGCATATACCTTGTATTCATGCATATACTTTGTATTAATTTGTGTAATCTATGTATTCGTGTGTATACTTCAAGATTTACATGTTTTTGAGTACTCGTGCTTCGTTTATTCACATGTACATACTTGAATTATTCACATGTATACTTATTAATTGGTTAGCCCTAGCATTGATCATTGTTGTCCTTCATGGTTTGTCTTGAATATTAATTGATTGATACTAAACAACTTTATTAGTCGATGCTAAACAACTTCAATATTTCTAGGAATACTAGTAGAGTTACAATTTCCAAAATTGTACAAATTGAAAAGAAAAGATTAATTGTAAATAAATGCACTAATTATTAACTTGATAATTGATCAAGAATGAGTATAAAATATATCAAGAGACGAGCCTTCTAGAATGACAACTTCACACTAGAAAATAGACAAAGCATTCTCAATACTTTGAAAGTAATAATCCACTCAAAATTGCAATGGGAGAGAGATTATTTAAGATCCTTGAGCAATGTATTTCCTAATGCTCCCTTGTTCTTACATATCTCAATTCAGTTTAATCCAAAGAATTCCATGAAATGCTTTATCTAAAAGAAAAAAACACGTTTTCAATTGGTATTCCATGAAATGTTTCATAAAAAGATTCCAATATATTTAATCTTTTGATCAGACAACTCAATTAAGCAAAGAATACATAATCTTCACAACACTTGCAAAACATAATATTCATATTAGATTAAGTATTTAACTTCTTGACACATTATCATACAAACATTTTTCTTGAATAGTCTTTAAATATTTTCACAACATAATCCTTATAGTGCATAATAAATTGTTATGTTCTTGATCCATCACAATATAAACACATCAAAATATTTATATGTCAAATTTTTATAATATTATTTCTTGTATAGGAAATGGACTTAGGAGAAAGCAAGTTATAATTTATAATACAAATAAGAAATGGACTCAATGGTGGAAACTTTATTTATCAAACCAAATAATAAATGTATGTGAGAGAATCACTTGTTTCTCTTAGACTCCAATTTTCAAGCATAGAAAATCATTTTAAAAATGTTTCAAAGTTTGACCATTGTATGCATTTACAATTGGTTGTATATTGTTGTAAGGGAAAGGAGGATAATTGGAAAATGTCTTGCACTTGCTAGACTTGATGATGATCATATACTTTTTGTGTGGAAAACTTAGACTTCTCAATCATCATGTGTATTTTTATCTTTTCGATTGTTTTGCATGCCATCATAAGGAATCAAGTCAGTTGAACATAGCTCAGAGTGATTTTGTGTATTTGGGTGTGAAAGAGGACCATTCCTAGCAAAAATGTACCTATCAAGATGCGTTGGAGTAGTTTGTTTGGTTACATGAATTGCAAAATGAAAGTTGCACCACTTTGCAACTTTATATTACTTGCATTTGACACTTTTTCCATCAAGTAAAAAACTGGACACCACAGAAAAATGACTCTGAGATAACAAAAATTGAGAGAGATTATTGTAGAGGGTCCCAAGGTGATCCTGTAGGCTCAGACAAAGAGTTTGTAAGCATCATGGTTTCTGAGTAATAACCTGTCAAAGATTGCTGCCCTTTTGCACTTTGGACCCTTAAGGGATCAAGCCGGTTGAATGTACCTTAGAGTGATTCTATGTGTTTGGGTGTGAAATAATACCATTCCTAGTGTAAACGTACCCATCTAGATGTGTTGGAATAGTTTGTTTGGTCACACGAATTGCAAAATGAAAGTTGCACCACTTTGCAACTTTTGACTACTTTCATTTGACAACTTTTTCCCCAAGTGAAAATTCCTCTGAAATAGAAAAAAATAAGAGAGGTTATTTTAGAAGGGCCCAACACAATCCTGTAGGCTCAGATGATAAGTTTCAAAGCATCACGGTATCCGAGTAACAACATGTTAAAGTTTGCAGTCATTTTGCACTTTGGACTCTTAAGGGATTTATCAGGTTGAACATAGCTCAGAGCGATTCCGTGTGTTTGGGTGTGAAAGAGGGTCATTTATAGCATAAAAATACCTATTTAGACATGTTGGAACAGTTCATTTTGTCACACGAGTTGCAGAATGAAAGTTGCACCACTTTGCAACTTTCAACTACTTGTATTTGACAACTTTTTCCCTAAGTGAAAATTCACCACCATGGAAAAATGCCTTAGAGATAGAAAAAAATTAGAAAAATTATTGTAAAGGGTCTCAATGTGATCCCATAGGCTAAGACAAGAATTTTCTAAGCATCACAATATCCAAGTAACAACATGCTAAAGTTTGCAGCCATTTTGCACTTTGGACTCTTAAGGGATCGATTCGGTTGAATGTAGCTCAGAGCGATTCTATGTGTTTGGGTGAGAAATAAGACCATTCCTAGCGTAAATATACATATTTATATGCATTGGAACAATCCGTTTGGTCACACAAGTTGCAGAATGAAAGTTGCACCACTTTACAACTTTCAATTTACTTGCATTTGATAACTTTTCCCCCAAGTGAAAATTTTTCACCACAGGAAAATGCCTCCGAGATAGAAAAAACTAAGAGAGGTTATTGTAGAGGGGCCCAACATGATCCCATAGGCTCAGACGAGAAGTTTCTAAGTATCACAGTATCCTAGTAACAACATGTTGAAGTTTGCAGCCATTTTGCACTTTGAACTTTTAAGGGATCAATCAAGTCGAATGTAGCTTGGAGCGATTCTGTGTGTTTGGGTGTAAAAAAGGACCATGTATAGCATAAAAATACCTATTTAGATGTATTGGAATAGTCTGTTTGGTCAAATGAGTTGCAAAATGAAAGTTGCACCACTTTGCAACTTTCAACTACTTGCATTTGACAACTTTTCCCCAGGTGAAAATTTTCCACCACGGGAAAATGCCTCTGAGATAAAAAAATTAGATAGAGGTTATTCTAGAGGGTCCCAACATGATCGCATAGGTTCATTTGAGAATTTTCTAAGCATCACGGTATCCGAGTAACAATATGTTGAAGTTTGCAACCATTTTGCACTTTAAACTCTTAAGGGATTCTACCAGTTGAATGTAGCTTAGAGTAATTCAGTGTGTTTGAGTGCAAAAGAGGAGCATTCATAGTATAAATGTACCCACATGGACATGTTGGAATAGTTCATTCGGTCACACGAGTTGCAGAATGAAAGTTGCGCCACTATGCAACTTTCGACTACTTGCATTTGACAACTTTTTCCCCAAGTGAAAATTCGCCACCACAGGAAAACGCCTCCTAGATAGAAAAAACTAAAAGATATTATTGTAGAGGGGCTAAAAATGATCCCATAGGCTCAAACAAGAAGTTTCTAAGCATCACGGTGTCTGAATAACAACCCGTCGAAGATTGCAGTCAGTTTGTACTTTGGACTCTTAAGGGATTTTACTGATTGAATGTAGCTCAGAATGATTCCATATGTTTGGGTCTAAAAGAGGAACATTCCTAGCGTAAACCCACCCATCTAGACATGTTGGAATAGTCTGTTTGGTTATAGGAGTTGCAGAATAAAATTTGCACCACTTTGCAACTTTGCACTGCTTGCATTTGACAACTTTTCCATCAAGTAAAAACTAGATACCATGGAAAAACTACTCCAAGATAACAAAATTTGAGAGAGTTTATTGTAGAGGGGTTCAACATGATTCTGTAGGCTCAGATGGATATTTCATAAGCATCATGGTTTCTGAGTAATAGCATGTCAAAGATTGCCGTCCTTTTGCACTTTAGACCCTTAAGGGAATGAGCTAGTTGAACATAGTTCAGAGTGATTCCACATGTTTGGGTGAAAAAGAGGACCATGCCTAGTGTAAATATACCATCTAGATGCATTGGAATAATTTGTTTGGTCACATGAGTTATAGAATGAAAGTTGCACCACTTTTACACTACTTGCATTTGACACTTTTTCCATCAAGTAAAAATTGGACACTATGGGAAAATGACGAGCTGAGATAAAAAAAAATCCAAGAGGTTATTGTAGAGGGGTCCAACACGATCCCGTAGGCTCAGATGAAGAGTTCTTAAGCATCATGGTTTATGAGTAATAGCTTGTCAAAGATTGCTGCCCTTTTGCACTTTGGACTCTTAAGGGATCGATCCAGTTGAATGTAGCTCGGAGTGATTCCGCATGTTTGGGTGGGAAAGAGGACCATGCCTAGCGTAAGAATACCCATTGAGATGCGTTGGAACAATCCGTTTGGTCATCTAGTTGCAGAACGAAAGCTGCACCATTTTGCAACTTTACATTATTTGTAATTGACACTTTTTCCATCAAGTCAAAATTGGACACCACAAAAAAATGACTTTGAGATAACAAAAATAGAGAAAGGTTATTGTACAGGTGTCCTACATGATCTCAATGCCTCAGACATAATTCTCGTAACTAACACAATATCCGGGTAACAGGCCATCAAAAATTGTTTCCCTTTTGCAATTTACACTGTTAAGGGCAGCAATAAATTTCAATATTTGAGTAAATATCATTACAAGTTTTTATTTCAATAGACTATATGCTATATTGATATTGATATATAATCATTAGGTTGATTTGTTTTAATAAATGAAGGTTTTATAATAAGTTAGATTGTATGCTAGTTATATTGATGTAGAGCATGGTATCAAAACACTATAACTCACTCAAATCCTGATGAAATCAAATGAGACAAGATGAAAATGAAAGGTAGTTCACTCATCCATTAATTCCAATGCACAAATGAGAACTTCTAGGCCATACCAAAACGTACAAGTTGTTGTAGTAGCAAAATTCAATTTAGAAAAATGCTTAAAATAGTGAATCTTTGTTATTCAATCCTCCAAATGTACATCCAACCCTTGTTTCAACCATTATGTTGGAAATAGGATGCCATTTAATTGCAATCCTAAACATTATTTCATGTATCTCCTAAGTGATTTAAAAGTGTTCCCCAAAACTATGATTAGAAAGAGATTAATTTTGAATGAAATAATCATGTTAATTGACATTTGATATTAATTCTAAATGGTAGGAACATGCGAGGGCATCCAATATGAGTTCCTAAATAATATGAGCACATGGGGTACCCACATGGAAGGTGGAACCCACCTTGAGTTAAGTTAACTGTTTGGAGAAAAATATAACACTTCTGTAATGCATGTAAAGATCCTAGAAGTTAGGGATTGATGTTTACATGCATGAAGTTCAGTTTAGTTTAGTTTAGTTTAGTTTAGTTTAGTTTAGTTCAATTATGGTTCAATTATCTTCAATTGCATGTAGTTAGTTTCAATTGAATGCTAGTTGACCATAGTTGACTTGGAATGTATGACTAATGTCTTGAGTTGCATGACAAATAATATGTGACTAATTTTAGTTAACAAGGGATGATCAATCATGCATGGTATTTGCATGAATGGTGGAGAGATGTGTTTCAGTTAACAGAGATTGACTTGGACCCACCTTGGGTACCCAAGTTGGCATCTTGGAATTGACACATTTGCATGATAAGATATTTTATAAGGCTGAGTTAAGTGGGCCCATTCTTGGGCACCGACTTTGAGGATAAGCTTAGAAGATATCTTTGGAATCAAGGTTGAGTTATGACTTTAGTTTGGGATGCCCAAATGGATGAAGCACTTGTTTTGACATTGTTCTTCATGGTAGAACTCTACTTGCAAAGAATAGGTGTAGGTTCTATGGGATAGCATTGAGCTTTGTAATTGTAACTCTTTGGATTTTACAAGGTTGATTATTGTCTATTTATCTCAAGCAAGTTGAAGATATTTTTATCAAATTTTATTGCAGGTTGTGAAGAAGATTTGTTGAAGGAAAAAAAAGCATCTCAAGCAAGGATTGGAATTATTGTAATCTTATTCTAAGATTAAAAAATACATTTATTCTTGGTGGAGTTTTTTCCCGAAAGGGTTTCTCCACGATATATGTTGTGTAACTTCTAATATTTTGTCTAATTCTTCTACAACCTTCTGTCTTCATTCTACAAATGGCAAAATGAATCTAACCTGATAATCATCCACAAAGAATCTGTAACAAAGAATACATAATTAGATCAACAATCACAAAGTTTTACAAATTATTAAGCTACATAATCACCTCAATTTTCAAAATTTGGTATCAAAGCTGAGGTTGGGTAGAGTTTGGGACACCTTTCTCTTAAAAGATTGAAGGTTTTTTGTTTGTAGTGGGAGCTTTTACTAATTTTGTAATTGCTGATTTTGGAAAATAAGTTTGTTACAATGAATTCACATTTAGATATTCAAAGGTTTAATGGATCTAATTACGAAATATGGAAACTAAAAATGGAGGATCTCCTTGAAGAAAGAGATTAGTGGTTAGCTTTTGGTAATGATGTCAGATGAGGATTGGGCTAAGCTTGATAAGAAGGCAAGAGGAACCATAAGATTATGTCTTGTTGATGTTGTTCTCTTGAATGTTTCAGATGAAACTACTACATATAAACTATGGAAGAGAATAGGTGATATCTATCAAACCAAAAGTCTTACTAATAAGTTGTATCTGAAAAGACAGTTGTATTATTTAAAAATAAAAGATAGTGATTCTATTGCAAATCATTTAAATTCTTTTAATTTGATTCTAATTCAGTTAGCATCAGTTGATGTAAAGCTAGAAGATGTAGATAAATGCATTTTGTTACTTTGTTCTTTACTAGAGTCTTTCATAAATCTAATTGTTTCTATCAATGGTAGTGGTGCAGATCCAAAGATGGACAATATAATTCCTACTCTCCTATCAGAGGAGATGAGGAGGAATTCTAAAACTGGCTCCCAAGATACCTTGTTTGTAAGAGGTAGGCCAAAGGAAAAGGCATCTAAGGCAGACAAGAAAGGAAAGGGTAAGTCCAAAGGATGGTCTAAAATCCCTGGTAAGAGTAACTTGGTAAAGTGTTGGAATTGTGGAAAACCTGGACATATAAAGAAGGATTGTGAGAGGAAGAAAAAGAGTTTTGATACTTCTACAGAGAAATCCATGGATGATAGTAATGATGCATTAGTCATTTCTTCTAATATTGTTGTTGATAACTCTTGGCTTATTGATTCTAGTTGCTCCTATCATATGAATCCTAACAAGAAGTGGTTCACTTTGTATACTACATATGATGGAGGGGATGTCTTCTTTGGAGACAATTGCACAACAAAGGTTGTTGGGAAAGGAGAGGTAAAGTTGTGTTTCTGTGATGGTAGGGTTAAGACCCTTAATGATGTTTTACATATTCCAGGACTTGCTAGAAATTTACTTTATATCTCTAAGTTCAATGATTCTGGAATGCATGTGACATTTGACAAAGGTGGTTGTAGATTGGTGAAAGGGAATATGGTGGTTGCTAAAGGATCTTAGATTGGAACTTTGTTTAAGTTGAATTCCCCCAATGTAAATAATTTAGCCAATGTAACTGAAGCTGAAAATACATGTATGTTGTGCCACCATAGATTGGGACACATTGGCGAAAAAGGTCATAGGACCATTCTTAATAAGAAATTGGTTAATGGTATTCCTCATTATAATATTGGAAAAAATGATTTTTGTGAGCAATATGTGTTTGGAAAGCAATCTAGATCTTCATTTCCTAGTGGAACAAATAAAGCTAAAAGATTATTAGAGATTATTCATTTAGATGTAATGGGGCCATGGGCCCTATGGATATTGACTCTATTGGAAAATCTAGATATTATGTCACATTTATTGAAGCTTTGGTTGAGAAATAATCAAATCATAAGATAAAAGTGTTGAGATCAGATAATGGCAGTGAATATTGTTCTAGGGAATTTGATGATTATTGTAAGCATGCAAGAATTGTCAGATAGAAAACTACTCCATATACACCTCAACAAAATGGAGTAGTAGAAAGGATGAACCAAACACTAATGGAAAGAGCTAGGATTATGTTAAGTAGTGCTAAGGTAGATCGGTCCCTTTGGATTGAGGTTGTATGTACTTCTTGCTATTTAATCAATAGAACCCCTAGTTCATCTGTTGAAGATAAAAATCCTTATGAAATGTGGTTAGGTAGGAAGCCTAGTGTTGTACATTTAAGGATCTTTGGTTGTGAGGATTTTGTTATGTGCCTAATGAAAAGCAATCTAAGTTGGATCCAAAAGCACAAAAATGCATATTCATAGGTTATGGTAAAAATGTAAAAGGTTACAAGCTTTGGAATCCTCTAACTCAAAAAATTACTTTATCTAGAGATGTGATTTTTAAGGAATTTAGAGCTTATTGAGGAGAAGCATACTTCTCGAACATTACATTTTGAGATAAATCATGAGAAGCAATAAGATGCGCATGTTGAAGAACGATTGGATGGATTGGATGAGGAGAATTCACAGAGTTCTTCTGAGGTAGATGCTCAAGATGAGCATATTGAGGAACAAGTAGAAACCCATTTGAGAAGATCCACAAGACAATGAAATCCCATTGATAGGTATAGCCCACCTAATTTCCATTATATATTTTCTTTGATGAGTACTAATGATGAACCCAGTTCTTATAGGGAAGTTTTTTCTTCAGATGAGAACAAGCTTTGATCACAAGCTATGCTTGAGGAAATGGAATCCTTGGATACTTGTGACACATGGGATCTTAAGAGTTTTCCCAAAGGAGGAAAGGCCAATTGTTATAAATGGATATGTAAAAAGAAAATCAGAGCAGATGGTAATCTCGAAAGGTACAAGGCTAGATTAGTAGCCAAGGGCTACTCCCAGAGAGAGGGAGTTGACTTTAATGAAATATTCTATCCTATTGCTAAATTAACTTCTTTTAGATTCTTTTTATCTATTGCTACTGCTTATGATTTTGAGATGGAGCAAATGGATGTGAAAAATGCTTTTTTGCATGGGAATCTTGATGAGGAGATTTATATGAAGCGACCTAATGCTTTTGTTGTAAAAGGAAAAGAAGAATTGGTTTGCATATTAAAGAGATCTTTATATGGATTGAAACAGTCACCCAGAATGTGGTACCAGAAGTTTGATTCTTTTGCATTGAAAATTGGTTATGTTAGGAGTGAGAAAGATCATTATGTTTACATAAAATTTATCGATGATTAACTTTTAATTAGTATCTTGTATGTTGATGACATGTTGTTTATTGGTAAGAGCAAGGTAATGATCAAATAATTGAAAGCACAAATCTCGAGCACATTTGAGATGAAAGATCTAGGGGCTGCAAAATATATCCTTGGTATGGAGATCAATAGAGATAGAGGTAACAAAAAGCTTTGCTTAAGTCAGAGCAATTATGTTGCTACTATTTTGAAATGGTTTAACATGTAGGAGAGTAAACCAATTAATATTGCTTTACTAGTTGGCATGAATTTAAGTTTAGACATGAGTCCTAAATATGATTTTTGTTATGAGAAAATGTCTGAAATTCCATATGCTAGTGCAATTGGTAGTTTAATGTATGCAACATTTGGTTTGTACGAGACCAAATATAACCAAGTAGTGGGAGTTCTAAGTAGGTTAATGTCTAACCCTGGTAAGGAACATTGGACTTATGTTAAGAGGGTGTTTAGATATTTACGAGGTACTTATGATTACTATTTGGTTTATCATGGTGCTAATGACATTGATATTATGCATAGATCCTTGGACATATAGGGTTTTATTGATTCATATTAGGCAGGAGATCTGGATAGTTGGAGGTCGACAAGTGGCTATTTGTTTACTTTGTTTGGAGCTATGGTTAGTTAGATGAGTAAGAGACAGCCCACAGTTGCTTTTCCACCACATAAGTAGAGTACATGGTTGCCACACATGCCTATAAAGAGGCAGTTTTGTTATAGAGACTTGGGAAAGGTATTGGTTTTAATTGCAAGCAAGTTAGACTTGAATGTGATAGTCAGAGTGCTATTTATTTAGCCAAAAATCCTATGTATCATGCTTGTACTAAGCATGTTGACGTTCAGTATCACTTTGTGTGAGAAATGGTTGAGAGTGGAAATGTATTAATTGAGAAAGTTGACACTTTCATTAATGTTGCAAATTATCTTATGAAACCAGTTCCTATAGATAAGTTCTCTTGGTGTAGGAAGGCCATTGGCCTTGAGTCCTATACTTGATTTATAATAATTATTCCTTGTTTATAATAATTGAAATGTATAATTTCAAGTTGGAGAATGTTGGAAATAGGATGCCATTTAATTGCAATCATAAAAATTATTTCATGTATCTCCTAAGTCCTTGGAAAGTGTTCCCCAACACTAAGATTAGAAAGATTAATTTTGAATGAAATAATCATGTTAATTGACATTTGTAATTAATTTTAAATGATAGGAGCATGTGAAGGCGTTGTCCAATATGAGTTCCTAAATAATAGGAGCACATGGGGTGCCCACATGGAAGGTGGAACCCACCTTGAGTTAAGTTAATTGTTTGGAGAAAAAGATAACACTTCTGTAATGCATGTAAAGATCCTAGAAGTTATGGATTGATGTTTACATGCATGAAGTTTAGTTTAGTTCAGTTCAATTATGGTACAATTATCTTCAGTTGCATGTAGTTAGTTTCAGTTGAATGCTAGTTGACTTCAGTTGACTTGGAATGCATGACTAATGACTTGAGTTGCATGAAAGATAATAGGTGACTACTTTTAGTTAATAGAGGATGATCAATCATGCATGGTATTTTCATGAATGGTGGAGAGATATGTTTCAGTTAATAGATCATATTGACTTGGACCCACCTTGGGCGCCCAAGTTGGCATCTTGGAGTTGACACTTTTGCATGATAAGATATTTTATAACCTCCTAAGTTAAGTGTGCCCATTCTTGGGTGTCAAATTTGAGGATAAGCTTAGAAGATATCTTCATAATCAAGGTTGAGTTATAAATTTAGTCTAGGATGCCCAAATGGATGAAGCACTTGTTTTAACATTGTTCTTCATGGTAGAACTCTACTTGTAAGGAATAGGCATAGGTTTTGTGAGATAAGCATTGAGCTTTGTAATTGTAACTATTTGGAGTTTACAAGGTTGATTATTGTATATTTATCTTAAGCAAGTTGAAGAGAGTTTTATTAGATTTTACTGCAGGTTGTGAAGAAGATTTGTTGAAGGCAAAAGAAGCATCTCAAGCAAGGATTGGAATTATTGTAATCTTATTCTGAAATTAAATAATACATTGATTCTTCGTGGAGTTTTTTCCCGAAAGGGTTTCTCTATGGTATATGCTATGCAACTTCTATTTTTCTGTCTAATTCTTCTACAAACTTTTTTCTTCATTCTACAAATGGTAAAATGAATCTAACTAGATAACCATCCACAAAGAATCTGTAGCAAAGAATACTTAATTAGATCAACAATCACAAAGTTTTACAAAGAATTAAGCTACATAATCACCTCAATTTTCAACACATTACAAATCATATTTAACCTTTTCCAACCATATACAACCGACTACAACTAACTTTTAACATCCTAACTATTCAACTTCCCTTTAACATAAAAAATGCAAAAGTTGCTATGCAACTTTTTTACAATTTTTGCAACTTTACCAAATTGAATCAAAATGACTCCTAACCAAAAATGAACCAAAACATTGCAACATGGTCTTAAAGACCTTATTTCAAAAAAAAAACATGACCTTAAACATAAAGACACTACATAATAAATCCATTTTATAAAATGAAGGCCTAGGTGCCCTGCACCATAGGCACAATGCCTTAGGTACTCCATTCTCATAGATCTTATACAATGTCACTCATACATTCGAGATTTTCTTATAATTTCTACATCATAGGTGCTCATGATGAGGTTAACTTCAAATGAGTAACTTGAGATTCCCTCGCTAAGCTTCACACGCTCTTTTATACTGGCTTCAAATCAAAATTGAGATTTGTCAAGATCATCAAAATAATGATATTGCATTGCTTTCTTGGCTAAGATTCTCTTCGATGACTCATAAATCAACACTTTCTCCAAGGAGAGACCAATCAATTTTTAGTAGTTTACTTACAAATACGCAATATCAAAGAAGAAAAAGAAATAGCATCCAAAATGGAAATGAAATGAAAATAGATGGAAGGCACTTATAGACAACAAATCCACACCATTTGGTTCTAACTCGGGAACAAGGAATAAATCTTTATGCTTCCATTGAGGATAGGCATGCTAGTCTCTCAACTTAGTTACTCTTGGTCATACATCTTCACTGAGAGTTCCAAGATACCTATTGCACACAACACCTCTCATGAATAGAATAACTTGAAACTCAAGATGCTCTTATAATGTCTACATCATAGGTGCTCATGATAAGGTTAACTTCAAATGAATAACTTGAAATTCCCTCACCAAAATTCGCACACATTTTTATAATGGCTTAAAATCATAATTGAGATTTTTCAAGATCATCAAAATAAGGATGTTGTATTTCTTTTTTGGTTGAGATTCTCTTGGATGGCTCATAAATCTGCATTTTGTGCAAGGGGACACCAATCAATTTTTAGTAGGTTACTTACAAATAGGAAAATTAAAAGAAGATGATAGCATTGGCATCAAAAAAATTAATGTGCATAAAAGTATAAATTAATAAGAATGAATGTGCATACTTACAAATTAATCCAATGAACCATCTGGGTCTGCTCTACTCTTTATTGTGTCAAGTATTTCCTCATGGTCAGAACTCACAGACCTTCCACAAGGTCTTGTTCAAAGGTCTACCCCCATATTTGGTCAAATAAACATTGGATGCCACAACAAGGTTTGAGTAATGAAGAATCTTACGATGTGTGTCAAAGTCTTGAAACAAATATTTAACACTCTTATGTGGGTACCTTCTAAACCACATTCCAGTAACAACAATGAGCCTGTAGGGTATTTGATGTTTTCTCCATCTATAACTGGGGCCTCCAATTTCCTTTTGGCCTCAACACAATGACACAAGTAATAGTCCATTCCCTCTTCATTGTCTTCATCTACAATAATTGCATAAATATTCCCTACATTGATATGTGCAACAAATCTCTTAAAATTAGTCAACATTATGAATACACTACAAAGGAAGATAACAATAGGAATTTCAAAAACTAAGCAAGTAGATATATTACCTAGTTGAACTAGATATGATACGTGGTCAAAGTCAACCGAAGATTCCATTTGTGTTAGTTCTAATGTCGTTGGAGGGTGATATGTGTGAAGTGGGCTAAGATAACTTGTCAACCATTTGTGAACCCACTCCCTAGACTCACAATCATTCCAGGCTTGCATTGTACATGTATGAAGAACAAAAACATGTCATCTTCCGTGTGTTGATACTCCATGAACCTACATCTGAGCTAAGGAAATATTGTAGCTCACTCGATCCTATTAGTGTACAACAATCCTCATATGGTGAAATATTAGTATTATCCATCAACCAAAAAAATCTATGAACTGGAGATGTACCTTCATTACCTGGACACATTGAAGCATTACATCACTTGACGATTGATTTTACATCTGTCAACTTGGCATTTTTTTTATACTTTAACTCTTCTCGTGCTAATTCTCTTTTCACACATGTTCCTGCACCATCATGCTCCCCCTTTTCCATGCCTAGCCTCACAAAAGTTCCACATATGCTGAACACCTATAATGACATGCATCCTACTCAACTAGTAGAACATGTGCGAGTTCTTGAACTGTGCTGCACAGTTATCCAACCATATTATGTGTTAGGGATCCAAATCTGCACCCTAATGCCAAGCTTTAAATGAACTCAACAAATTTGGATGTAACATGGGACTGCTTTCAGGTTGTGGGTACCCTATTCGAAAGTAGACCTCCAATGATAAGGGTTGGCTTCCCCTTTTGATGTCACCTAACTATTAATCTTTGAGGTAAAGGGTAAGAATTGCATGAAAATAAACCTAATGCTAAAAAAAACCTAGACCTGTTAACAGCCTATCATAGTCAAATTAATATCATAAAGCTGGACTCACACAACTCACTTTCCAATGCAATTTACATAAATAATTCATAAGGAGATCTATAAACAGTGCTTTTGAAAGGAAAATAGGGGTTTCATAATTAACAACACTACTAAACAACACAACTTATAACATGTCTGTAAACATACATTTTATGCTAAACAGATGCCTAAACATGAGACAAGCTTGCAAGGAAAAGATATATTTTCACAAGACAAACTGATCAATCATTAACAACATACATGAGAAACATGAAATGAGAAGGTAAAAATGCTCTACTTTATTAATTCAAAGTGCTTACTGTATAATAGGCCCATCTGAGTTATAATACTCCATGAAAAATAGCTCCAAGAACAATGCTATCCTGCTGCTAGAAAGAAAAAACTCCTCAAAATGTTCAAAATGAACATACTCAAGCAAAAACCCACCAAAAACCCCTCACACATGTCCTTCCAGAAGGTTCTGGTTAGATGCAACAGAAAAGGCCAAAAAGAACCTTCTAGAAACCCTCCAAACTGTCCTCCACATGAAGAAAAGTTAAGCCAAGTCAATAGTCACACTAAAATTGTGACAAAAATGCCTACAAATAGCCCCTTTTCCTCTAAAATTAGTCAAAACAGCCTCTCACACATCCCTCATGTCTGTAAGTCATCATTGGTCTTCACACAAGTATTGACCTACACTCTCCTCATGCAATATGTGTGTTTTGAAAACACAAGACTCTAAAAAGCATTAAAGATAATAATCTTGATTAAGTGATTCATAAAAAATCACTTAATCAAGTCATTTTACATTTCAAAGCACAGAATAAGGGGCCCACCATCTCTTTGAATTACATTACATTTGAATTAAAAAGACATAATAAAAGTTATTTTCAAATCACTTAAATGATATCTTTATAAATTGAAATAAAATGCAACATATAATGTCATATCTAAATGCTTCCAAAAGCATTAAACAAGGTTAAAAACTTCCAAGGCACATGACCATCTTGACTTACCTCATTCTGCATTTTAGACCACACATGGTCAATACTCACTGGTTTTCAAAGGCATCATTTAAGCTCAAAAACACTTGGCTAATATGGTCGACCTCCAAATTTCTTGGAAAGCATATTCCAAGTCACATGATTATTGGTCAAAAGATCAAAGGCATCACAAGTGTTGTATTGGCACATTCCATATGTTGTATTGTTGAGGACTTAGCAAAGTTTTGAAATAAGGGGAAAAAAGAAGTTAAGGCATAGAATGCCTAAGTCAATAACATATGTTTCAGCCCCCATTGATTAACATAGGTTTTTAATTCTAAAAACATGGGAAGAAAATCTCATCCCCATCAAATAGGGTCAAACCCTAATCATCAAAACACCAAAATAATGGGAAAACACCATCATTTGGTCATTGAACAATTTGGAAAATAGATGTTGCTACCGTGGGGATTGAGCAAACATAGGGAAAATATGGAGATTCACACTGGTTTTTTTGAGAGTTCATGAGAGAAACACTTCGACAATAGGTAAAAAAAATTTGTTGCATAAAATCTAGATTTTTCTACCATTTGGAAGCCATTTTATAACCTAAGGTCACGACCATGGACACATTTCTGACCCAAATGTATCATTTGTTCCTTCTGTTGTTGTTTCATTTTGTCACATTTGCCATGAGAACTCTAATGAAGCTTTGTAAGAAGCAAAAGCTTGAAAGTTTTGCCAAAATTTTGTGAGAAAAAAATCTAGGTGAGTTAAATCGAGTCCATTCTCAGATTTTGAGCAAAAGAAACCCATATTTTGTTTCTACCTTGAGAATAAAGCATAAAAAGCTCGTTTCTTTTCTGCATTTGTTAATGAGGACACTCTGTTGTTGTTTTTGTTGCTTTCATGAAGGAAAAAAAGCTTCCTGGCCGCGACCATGGACAAAAAATGGTGTGTTTTTATAAGTGGCTCTGCTTCATTTGAAAACCCCAAAATGTCTTTCAATTCTCTTCTGTATTAGCAAGTTTTTTAACAAATCAGATGGGTTTTTGATATGTAGAAGAGAAAAAATGGCTTGTGAACTTGGCCTCCAAATTTCAAAATGGGTTTCCTTTGTATTTCTATATTTCCTTTTCTTTTTCAATATAATTACAGAACCCCTAAGTGGGTTTCTGTAGCATATATATTTTTGTATCTACAATTTTTTTGAAAAGAACCCAAGTGGGTTTCTTGATTTCTTGAATAAACTCAAATTTTGTTGGAGAAATACAAGTGGGTTTTGTAAATACACTTCTTTTTTTGTAATTTGTAGCTTTTTTGTTTCATATTTTGAAACCCTAGGTGGGTTTTTCCATTTTTTTGTAGAAAAAGGGGTCTACTTGGCCACGACTTGTCATAATGCATAAAAAAGGTTTTCATTTGTCATTCTTGTAGAGTGTTCTCCATTGTTGTTGCTTCTGCATTGAAATCTCATGATAAACCCACATGGGTCTTTTCAATTTGAAGGAAAACTCTGATTTTGTTTGCAAAATGATTCAATGTCATTGTACAGTGTGAGCATAATTGAAAGCTCCAATTTGTAGCAACAATGTGTTTTTCTATGAGCATCAGATGCTTGTTTTGCAAATGCAGTTCTTTTTTGTAGAATGTCTTTGAAAACAAAAAACTCCAAAGAGGGTTTGTCATTGTGAATAAACTCCTACATTTGACATTTCTTTTAAGAGTATCATACTCCTCTTTTATTGATGATACCTCTTCATGTTCTAAACACTCATGGTAACCCCCTTTTGATGCCTCAAACACTTTGACAAAGCACCACTATATGAGACTTTGGCACCATGATAAGTATAATGGATTACCTTTTGAAGTTTATCTGCTCATAAGTTTTTCAAAGAATGGCATTTTGTCATACTTGTCAAGGTTCAACACAAACTTGTCATGAAATCTCATCCTTGCTTTGTGATTGGAAATTGCCACTACCCTCTTATGAATAACATTCCATCTCTTAATATCATTGTTGTTATCACAAGGTAGATTATGATATTGCTCCTTTACTTCAAAGCTTTCCTTTCAATATTTAATGACTATCCTCTTTTGTCATGATTGCCTCCTAAAATATTTTAATGCCTTGCAATTCACTGTATAGGATGAAGTAATGACTATCCAAAGAGGAAAAAAGTGACAATGACAACAACCATTTATATTACTTATCTCACTATAGTCCATTTCATGGCTATATTCATGTTGTCACCCATTGTAGATTTATTTTTCAAATTCATAGATAACATGAAGATAAACCTGTAGCCTTTAATGATAATGCTCTTATTCATGACTATGCTTTGTTTCCTTGAAGAACCATGATATATGATGGCTTCAATATGACTATCTTCAACAAAACATTCCTTTCCTTTTCTTGATTTCCAATACCATTTCCAAAACTAAAGTTATTGTCGACTACATATCACTTGTGGAGGTAATCCTTGGTTATGAGCAACTTCAAGAAATGTAGATGAAAGTTGATCATTATGTGACCGAACAGGACAATTGAAAAGCTTTACTACCCTTCCTTTCTTTTTCATCTATAATGCAATCTCTTGTGACCATTTATTGTTTTCCCTAAGTAAAGCCAGAAGACTTGTTGTCCTACATGAATCTGCTATCTGATTCCACCACATTTGTTTCTTTTTTATCATGTGTAATACATAACTGTCTCCCCACTTTGATCCTAGTGGGCAGACACATGTCGCCTATGTCGGTGACCTAAAAGCTCACCGTCCTATGTGATGTGTGGTTGTCCAATAGGTTCAAGGTGAGAGGGACCTGATAATACTCTCGATAGCTCTCTCATTATTTAAGAGATGCATAATTGAACTTGATGCATCTTTTGAATCTAATAATGAAAGTTGATCAACTGGTGTGATTCCATATTGATTTAATTCATTAATAACAGGTAAATCTTTGATCAAGTTGCTCAATTTCCTTTTTCTTTCAAAGCATGTTGAGCTATACCCTCGTGGGAGCCACATTTACCCTACATGCTATATTTAATTTGAATCAGAATAGTAACCAGACTTGTCCTAAATTTGCACATGAAGCAAACAAGTTAGAAAAATAGACGCATATTTTGGATGTGTTTGATGACTTCATTATTTTCTAGGACATCCAAGGTTTGCATACTTATTTAATGCACTTGTGGATCAGTTTATACATGCATAGGTAGGTGTGTATGTAAGGATTGAGATCTTTCATTGCTTAGATCCTCACTCTTATATCATTGTTTTTTCAGATGCAGAAGCTAGGAGCACTACGGAGTTGGGAAGGACATAAGAAGCTTGGGGTAGCAGCATTAGGGAAAGAGGGAAACTTTACAACTAGTCATTCTCAGGCAATGACTGGTCTCCATTATTATATGCACATTGTGTTTTTACTTATTCATGTATAAATTGTTTCTTCATTTTCATTGAATTAGTAAAGTTAGTCCCTTGGCTTGTGAGGGACATGTACACTTCATGATTATCAATAAAAGATTACATTTGTATACATATAATTCTCTTTTCTCATTTTCTATAATTGCAACATTGGAATGAAAAAATGTAATCTGTTTCATTTGAAAATATTTTTCCATGCATATTAAACCTAGCAGACTTATGGATTATCCTTTAACTGTTTAAACAAACAAAAAAAAAAGAATAAACACTAAACCTGATTTCAGCTGAAAGATAAAAATTAGGTAACAATATGTCAACCGTATGTTATGCCCCTCTAAGCCAAATCACTGTAGAACATATAGAAGCAACCTTGCACGAACTCTAGAGAATGTGTGCTATCATCACTAATATAAAAGTGATACTCCCTCAATACCTTCCTTTGGTCCTCTATACTATTAGCTGCATGAATGAATGTTATGTGCACAAATATCGAAACTTGTGGAGTTATAATATTGTGACTGCACCTCACATTGTGGCTGTAGAGTGTAGTTGAGCTGCAAAGTCAACCACTGATACTATGTTGCCAACTGGAAAGGTGTCCTTGCATAGCTTGAATTGTGTGTCTAGTCATCGGGCTCTATGGGTATGCCTTGCATACTCATACACTATATTATCACGAAACATGGACATAAACTAATACATTGGAATCTTCTGAATAACCAAATCATACATTTTTTCTTGAGAGGTCCATCTTTTGTAATGTATGACACTATTTTATACTTCCTAAACTCTACTAGTTTCTGTCCCACCTCATCTGTGCTTTCCATATCTTGACATACTGACATACATTGCAAGCCACCACAATGCTCGCATGAACCATCCAAGCATCTTGTCCTGTAGAATATTTCGCCATCTTCTATTTCACATAATTTTTTTGATAATAACTCTCTTGAAGATGTTGGTGGGGCTTCTATGCCAAAATCCTACAAAACATCTATAGTATGCAAATCTAAACATATAGAATGATAAACATCACAATGGTTAGAGAATTCAATATGTAGTCTACAACAACAACTAGTGCATGTGTGATTTATCTTGACATAAAAAGGTTTAATCATTTCAAAAAATCTTTGACAAATACTAATTTGAGGATACTCCTATTGAAATTTGTGAAAAAATTGAGTTTGAGTCGTATCCAAAAAATGATTTGGATGTGGCTCACGATTTTGACTACCAATTCTCCTTCTTACCACATCCCTTTGATTTGGAGATGGCCTTGTGTTATTCTTCCAATACTCTTCAATTAGTGTTCTCAATGCTTAAAAAAAAATGTAATCTTTTTGTGGATGTCTCCCCGAGAATGCCCATAATTCATTTGAATTGGTACCCTCAATTCTTTGTTGCCTTTGAACAACTCTTGATAAAGTTTTTCTACTAATTCTCATTTGTTCACTCATCTTTCTAATGAGACGAGCTCTCTTTGTTTGACTACTTACCAAAGTCGATGTAATAACACATCGGGTGACATTACTATCCTTTGAGCATGAGGTATTACCCACACTCTCATAAGAATCCATTAAATTCTTCACAATAGTGTTTTCACTTGATGCATTTGATGTTCTCAACCCAAGAGTCTTCATGATGTTTCTATACTTTATACCTCACATCATTTCAATATATAGTTGACATCTTGCGGTCTCATTTAGCCTTTCAAAGAATGATTTCCAAATGTTATCAACATATCTTCTACAAGTGCATGCTACAATCTTACCTTCCATGTGCTACAAAATATCCTCATCAATATTAATCAAATACTTTGGCTTTCTACGCAAAATTCTAGGTGGTGTTCTCCTAGGTACATACATCTCAACATTAGGAATTTCATCAATATTTAATTGAGGTGGGCTAAATTGCGTACCTTCGATTGAGGGTGGAGTAGAAGACATACCTTGAGGTTCACATGGGGATGATGGCATACCTTCTTCATCAAATCCGAGTGATGATGTACCCTCAACTTGAGATGTGGTGGATGGTGTCCGACCATATTCACTTGTGGTAGATGGTGTCCCTCCATATTCACTTGTGGTAGATTGTGTCCCTTCATATTCACTTGTGCTTAATGGTGTCCCTTCATATTCACTTGCAGTACAAGGAATGTCTCCAAATACGATATCTAAATCTGTCTTACCATGATGCTTTCACATTCATTCCCTTTGTGTTGCCAATGCCTATTCTCTTTTTGATGATTGAGGTTCCTCTTCAATTGGCTTGTTTTCATAAATCGTATCCAATTTTTTATTTTCATGATATGCCGCCACCCAATCTGTCTCCTTTTCTTTTTCAGTTTCATAATTTAGTTTATTCGTTGTTTGTTTCCTCAACATGGCAGACAATTTTACCTATAGCATGGTAATGAGATGAATATTATTTCCTAAAAAATGTATCCATTCAAATAAATGAAATATATGTCATTCAAGGCTTCATAAAAAATACTTACAATCATCATGTAGAAGAGTATTTCTAGCATAGACAAAGGTCACATGATTTTTTTCGATGGAGTTCCTTAAAGAAATGTGGTAATGTGGCATGCCATGATTGCAAGATTGCCTCAAAATGGAAGCATGGACAATGCATGTGAATTCAAATTGTTTGGAAAGCTAGTGGTGCATTGGCAAGCTAGCTCACTCACTAGCTTTTCAATGCAGTAGGGTTGAAAAGGTAGGGGTAGCATATTCCTCATAGAATTGGGGACTCACGGTGATGTAGTTGCCCCTACCTTCTCAACCCTATTGCATTGGCAGGCTAGTGAGCTCACTCACTAGCCTGCCAATGCGGTAGGGTTGAGAAGGTAGGGGCAGTGTATGCCTCATAGAAATGGGGTCTCACGATGATGTATCAAATCACCGTGAGACCCCATTTCTATGAGGCATACACTACCCCTACCTTCTCAACCCTACCGTGTTGGCAAGCTAGTGGAGCATTGGAAAGCTAGCTCACTCACTAACCTGCCAATGTGATAGGGTTGAGAAGGTAGGGGCAGTGTATGCCTCATATAAATGGGGTCTCATGGTGACTATGAGACCCCATTTCTATGAGGCATATGTTGCCCCTACCTTCTCAACCTAGTGCAGGGGCACTAAGTCCACTTTTTGTGAATAAGGTCATGTAATAGGTTTTAAGGTGTTTTTAGTTTAATGTCATTCAATAAGATCATAATAGACCATTGGTAATGTAATTTGTTGTTCCAGACCTCTATGTGGGTCTGTACTGAGTGTTTTTACTCTAAAATGTTTTGAATCTTGTGGGGGCATGACTTAAGGGATTTATGGTTTTTTTTTGGGTTGAATTCATCGAGTTAGAAGATTTTTATTGCAATTTTGTTGGGAACAGGTCTGTAAACCCTATTTTTGAGGGTTTGGTGTAACCAAATGGGGTTTTAGGCCATTCCACCTAGTGAAATTTGAAATAACTTGGTGGAATGGCATGGTTAGATGTAGGATGTTGTTTTTAAGTGGTTTCTAAGAGCAAGGAGGGTAGTTTGTAGAATAAGGAATGATACCCTAGGTGTTTATAGTCAAGTTTTGAGCCAAAATGGTGGCTAAGAATAGAAGTATGATGAAATTGCAATGTTAAAGGATGGGAGATGGTTGCAATAGCATAGGAATACCTTAAATGATGTGTTTGAAGTGCTAGAAAAGTGGTTGGAGGTTTGGAGAATAGAGTTTCTATAAACCCTCATTGTGCAAGCCTAAATAGGCCTAAAATAAGGGTTTAGTGGTTTGTAGACTTGGTAGGCATTTATTTGGTTAAAATTTATTGATTGAATGTATTTGGGGTCTGGTTGAGGTATGGGAATGAAGTTTTGTGATTGGGGTGGAGGTTACACAGTAGTTGTTTTGCAAAAGTGGCCTAATTTGGCCTTGGGGCAGCGTAGTAGCAGTGATTTGGGGTTGATGGTCCAAAGTGACCCTAGGAGATTTTAAGATATGATAAAATATGCCTTAATGGGTATCTAAAATTCCCATTATTTTGTGGGTTTGGAATTTCTTTTGGAAGTTGTGAAGAAAATTCTTTGTTTGCAATGCTATAAGAAAAACTTGAAGGTATGATGAAATATGGTCAAGTTGGGGTTTTATGAATTGAAGAATTTTTGGATTTGGTTTGAATTGTGTTATTTTGAGGTTTACCTCCCTTCTCTACATCACAACCCTACTGCATTGGCAAGCTCTAGCTCACTCATTATCCTACCCATATGGTAGGGTTGAGAAGGTAGGAGCAATGTATGCCTCATAGAAATGGGGTCTCACGGTGATATGCCTCATAGAAATGGGGTCTCATGATGAGGCATATCACCATGAGACCCAATTTCTATGAGGCATACACTAGTCCTACCTTCTCAACCCTACTACATTGGGGTCTCACTCACTAGCCTACCAATGTGGTAGGGTTGAGAAGGTAGGGGCAGCATATGCCTCATAGAAATGGGGTCTCACAGTGATATAATTCTTCACCATGAGACCCCATTGCTATGAGGCATACACTTCCCCTACCGTCTCAACCCTACCACATTGGCAAGCTAGCTCACTCACTAGCTTGCCAATGTGATAGGGTTGACAAGGTAGGGGCAGCGTATGCCTCATAGAATTGGGAACTCATGGTGATGATGATCCTAATTCAAAATTAGGTGCAACTTCAACCTGATTAGGAACATGAGGGGGGTTGTATAATCAATTGGAACATCTTGATGTCCCCTTCAACCCTATGCAACTACCTCACTGTAACCCCATTTTTTATACATCACCATGAGCCCCCAATTCTATGAGGCATACGTTGCCCATACCTTGTCAACCCTACCACATTGGAAAGCTAGTGAGTGAGCTCACTATCTTGCCAAGCTCACTAGCTTGTCAATGCTACCACATTTTGGATACATTTATATGAAAACATTATTGTCAAAAAATTCAAATGCTTTGTCCATGCTTCCATTTTGAGACATGATTGCAAGATAGGCTGCACCTTTCCCCATGTTGCTAACTTATCCTTGAATAAAGAGTCTTGAAACAATGGAGAGAAGGGTTAGAATCTCTTGTAGGTAGACTAATTAAGGAAGCATTTACAATATATCACAACATAACTGATGAGGTAGGTTTAGTGATGAGGTAAATTTAGAAATAGGGATGAAAACCAAAATAGTTTCAAAGATCTATCAATGTGGGAGGAGTATATTCCAATTTTTTAGAGACATGTATGCAAAATTTGGTAGCATAGACACAAAAATCAGCTGCTTGGCATAACTGTTTGAAAAAATACCTCAATGAAAGCTTTGGAGAATGGTATGCACATCCATAATAAAGGATTGAGAAATGATGTTTTATTTTACTTATAACTTATGTCATATATATGTGTATACAAAATGTGGAAGCATACACAAGGTAAGTTGTTAAATAAAAAAATTCCTCAAATAGATGTGGTTTAAAAATGTAATTGGCAAGTGTATATAATTGTGTAATTTAAAATGTGCATTAACAACCTAAGGTTATAATGACAAACAAACAATGATCAATATGGAATATGCAAAATAAAAAAAATGACAGCAATCCATAATAGAATGAAAGAAAATGTGTAAAGACTTCACATACCTAAAAAACCAGAGTTTCAAATGGAGAAGTTCTACCCAATTATGTAGCCTTTGCTTCTTCTTTCTTCAAACACCTCAACAATTTGAATTTTTCAAAAGCTTCTTCAGCTCCAATCTTCAATTGTATATCACTTTTGAATGGAATTTAGACTTGAATTGACATTATATGCCTTTCAACATAAAAACTCTACTATTTCATGCAAAGGTGGTGGAAAGATCATGAAAAAGGTGGTGGAATGTGAAAAACATGCATGCACACGTCACAATATCATCAAAAAGCTACTTTTTGTTGGAGCATGCACAAAACTAGGAGAATATGAAGAATGTGGGCCTTGATATCATAGGTATATTGAGTTTTTTACCATTTTTAGATCAAGCCAAAATGCGCTCACATTATAGCACGCTCGCATTATAACACGAGTGCGTTATTTCTTGCTAAAAATGACCATATCTCTATTGCTTCAAAACACGCTCGTGTTAAGAGAAAGTTAATTTTTTTATAGATTTCTTTTCTCTCTCTTTTTCTATACCCTCTAACCTCAACCCAAAACCCTTAATCCCTCTACCCTTAAATCCTAAACCCTCTATGCTCAACCCTAAACCCTAAAACCTATACCCTCAAACCCTAAACCCTCTACCCTCAACCCTAGACCCTAAACCCTTAAACCTTCTATCTTCTATCCTAAACCCTAAACCCTCAACCTTGATACCCTCTACCCTATACATTGGACCATCAACCCTAATCCTTCAACCATGTGTACCTTCAACCCTAATCCTTCAACCATATGTACCCTCAATCCTAAACCCTTAAACCTTCTACCCTTTATCCTCAAACCCTAAACCCTCAACCCTAATACCCTCTACCCTATACATTGGACCCTCAACCGTAATCCTTCAACCATATTTACCCTCAACCCTAATTATTCAACCATATGTAGGTCCTAAACCCTAAACCCTAAACCATCAACCCTATAGGTCCTC